>CAMZMU010000092.1:23708595-24908595 GCA_947311845.1 Poa pratensis | reverse complement strand
TTCTAAAGAAAAAGGAAAGAAGTATTTTTGAAAACTGCTTATCTCCAATCCCCTTACTTATACAAAATGTTACTCTCATTAAAATATCATATTTTTTTTCTTTGTATCCTTAAAATTGTGCACACTTCTCTTTAAACTTAAATTTCGACTCACTTGTTGCCCACTACATTTAAAATTTTGGTACACTCGTCAGCTACTAACTTAAAATTTGCTAAAAAATTTGTAGATGGCACTCCACTGGACCGAGTTCGTTCAGTTGGAGAAGGATAGCAAGCTGACGTTCGAGAGTGACTTGTTCGAGTTGACCAAGCTGTTAGGTCGCCCCGCTCCAGAGTTTGAGGGAGCTCAGATTGATGTTCACGGTGTCGGAAGGCTGAGCTGGCTCATCAGGTCGTCAGTTCGCAGGAACATCAAGTCTCCCAGTTCCAGGACACTCGTACTATTGATGGTAATGTTATTGGTGTTGATAATGTCTCTACTACTTCTGCTAAGCGTTTGAAATTGCCTAAAACTGCTGAAACTTTTTCTGATAAAAGTGCTGAAATTTTTCAAACTATTGGAGGCAATGGTTCCACCACCATTGACAATAATGATTTTGATTTTGATGATTGTAACATCTCTGAAGTTATTATGTTCTTGCAAAAATTAGCTAGAAGTCCCAATGCTAGCACTATTAATTTGGCTTTTACAAAGCATATTACAAATGCTCTTTTGCAAGCTAGGGAGGAGAAGTTGAAACTTAAAGCTTCTATTCCTAGGAAATTAGAAGATGGTTGGGAACCCATCATTAAGGTAAAGGTGAATGATTTTTATTGCAATGCCTTGTGTGATCTTGGTGCAAGTGTTTCAGTTTTGCCCAAGAAGCTTTATGATATTCTTGATTTGCCACCTTTGGAACATTGTTATTTGGATGTTTTTCTCGCTGATAATGCTATGAAGAAACCTTTGGGGCGAGTTAATGATGTTTTTATTACGGTAAAAGATAACCTTGTCCCCGTTGATTTTATTGTTATGGATATTGAATGCAATGCATCTTGTCCTATTGTTTTGGGAAGACCTTTTCTTCGAACTGTTGGTGCCATCATTGATATGAAAGAAGGTAATATAAGGTACCAATTTCCTCTCAAGAAAGGTATGGAACACTTCCCTAGGAAGAGAATGAAGTTACCTTTTGACTCTATTGTTAGAGCAAGTTATGATGTTGATGCTTCTTCTCTTGACAACACTTGATTTTCACTTTCTGCGCCTAGCTGAAAGGCGTTAAAGAAAAGCGCTTATGGGAGACAACCCATCGTTTTTATTTGCTGTTATTTTTGTTTTCTTTGAGTCAAGGATTTTTGTTACTTCTGTAGCAACTCCTTTGTATCTTTATTTTATCGCAATGTTGTGCCAAGTAAAGTTCTATATTGAAAGTTGATGCAAGATTTGGATTTCTGCGCAGTGACAGATTTTTAGCTGTCACGGATTTGAGCTTATCTCCCTGTAGAAAATTCAAAAAATTCTGAGAAAAATCACGCATATTCCTGAGATATGTACGCAACTTTCATTATTTTAGGCCAGATCCATCTGAGCAACTTAAGTGCCTCGAAAAAATTCGTCATTCCAGACTGTTCTGTTTTTGACAGATTCTGCCTTTTGTTTTGCATTCGCTCTTTTACTGTGTTTGTGTGGATTTCTTTGCTCCACAAAGCATTGGTGGCTGTAGCTAATGTCCAGAAGCTTTGGGATTGATTGTATCATTACAGAATATGAGAATTTTTGATTATGCACTAACCCTCTAATGAGAACTGTCTTGAGTTTGGTGTGAAGGAAGTTTTCAAGGATCAAGCGAGAAGGGTGATATTATGTGATCAAGAAGAGTGAAAAGCCTAAGCTTGGGGATGCCCCCGTGGTTCATCCCAACCATATTCAGAGAGACTCAAGCGTCTAAGCTTGGGGATGCCCAAGGCATCCCCTTCTTCATCAACAAACTTATCAGGTCATCTCTAGTGAAACTATATTTTAATTCTTTCACATCTTATGCGCTTTACTTGGAGCGTCTGTGTGTTTTTATTTTTGTTTTTGTTTGAATAAATTCGGATCCTAGCAATCCTTGTGTGGGAGAGAGACACGCTCCGCTTTTTCATGTGAATACTCATGTTCTTCACTTATATTTGTTGAGTATTCTTAACTAGCTACTGCAGTGCTTTTAGCTCCTGTTTTTCATGCATCTCTTCGAGCTGTTAGCACTTGTTTATAAATACTCTCTTGCTGCATTATATTATCATTTGGAGAGTTTATGTTTAAATAAATTATTGGTGTTTGTTTGGAAGAAAGAAAATGCTACATGTAGTAGTTGGTATTGGAAAAGACATATGCATTCTTGTAGATCATTGTCTTGTTTTGATTTGATGCTTTGCAATTGTTTTGAGCTCTCAAGTAGATCATGTTTAAGCTCTTGCATCATGTAGTTAAAGCCTAGTAGTGGAGAACTACCGTAGAGCTTGTTGAGACTTGGGATGCATATTTGTTCTCTCTAAGGTCTAGATATTTTCTGGTAAAATGTTTGAGCAACAAGGAAGACAGTGTAGAGTCTTATAATACTTGCAATATGTTTTTATGTGATTCTTGCTGTACCGGTTTATACTTGTGTTTGCTTCAAACAACCTTGCTAGCCTAAACTCTGTACTGAGAGGGAATGCTTCTCGTGCATCCAAAACTTGAGCCAAAACCCATGCCATTTGTGTCCACCATACCTACCTACTATGTGGTATTTCCTGCCATTCCAAGTAAATATTTCATGTGCTACCTTTAAACTATTCAAAACTTTATTACTCCTTATTTGTGTCAATGTTTTATAGCTCATGAGGAAGTATGTGGTGTTTTATCTTTCAATCTTGTCATTTACTTCTGACAGACTTTCACCTGGACTAGTGGCATATACATCCGCTTATCCAATAATTTGCAAAAAGAGCTGGCAACGGGGTGCCCAGCCCCAATTAATTACAACTTTCATTAATAATTCTCTTCACATGTTTTGCCCTGATTTATCAGTAAGCAACTTAATTTTGCAATAGACACTCCTCCATGGTATGTGAATGTTGGAAGGCACCCGAGGATTCGGTTAGCCATGGCTTGTGTAAGCAAAAGGTTGGGAGGAGTGTCATCTATAAAGAAACTAAAATACATGTGTAAACAAAAGAGAAGAGGGATGATCTACCTTGCTGGTAGAATAACGTCCTTCATGGGAGCCGCTCTTTGAAAGTCTGGTTGACAAGGGGGTTAGAGTGCCCACTACCATTCGTTGACAACAACAAACACCTCTCAAATACTTATTTTGTGCTCTCTATATGCTTTCGAAAACTTAAAAAGCTCTAGCACATGATTTAATCCCTGCTTCCCTCTGCGAAGGGCCTATCTTTTACTTTATGTTGAGTCAGTTTACCTACTCCTTTCTATCTTAGAAGCAAACACTTGTGTCAACTTTGTGTGCATTGATTCTTACATATTTACTTATTGCACTTGTTATATTGCTTTATGTTGACAACTATCCATGAGATATACATGTTACAAGTTGAAAGCAAATGCTGAAACTTAATCATCCTTTGTGTTGCTTCAATGCCTTTTACTTTGAATCTATTGCTTTATGAGTTACCTCTTATGCAAAACTTTTTGATGCTTGTCTTGAAAGTACTATTCATGAAAAGTTTTTGCTTATATGATTCATTGTTTACTCTTTATCTATTTGTTAGCAAACTATAGATCATTGCTTTGAGTCACTTCATTCATGACATGAGCCTTGCAATATATTGATCAAGATTGTGTGAAAGCATGTCTCCTCAGAAATTATTTGTTGTTATCGTTTTACCTACTCGAGGACGAGTAGAACTAAGCTTGGGGATGCTTGATACGTCTCCAACGTATCCATAATTTCTGCTGTTCCATGCTTATATTATACCATTTGCTACATGTTTTATATACACTTCGTATCACTTTTATGCATTTTCTGGGACTAACCTATTAACAAGATGCCACAGTGCCAGTTCCCTGTTTTCTGCTGTTTTTGGTTTCAGAAAGTTACTTCTGGAAATATTCTCGGAATTGCACGAAACAAAAGGCCAGTCCCTATTTTTCCAGCACGTACACGGAGTCCGAAGGAGAGACGAAGAGCCACGAGGTGGCCAAACCACCTGGCGCGGCAGTGGGCCCACCGCGCCTGGTGGTTTGGGCCCCTCGGGGGTCCGCCGACATCGCCCCTTCGCCTATTTATTCCCCGAGACGCGAAAACCCTAAAACACCGAGCCTTTCATCCAGAACATATTCGCTGCCGCCGCCGTCGTCAACCCTAACTCGGGGGGTTCTGAAGCTCTTCCCGGCACCCTGCCGGAGAGGGGAATCATCACCGGAGGGCTCTACATCGCCATGCCCGCCTCCGGAGTGATGCGTGAGTAGTTCATCCTTGGACTATGGGTCCATAGCAGTAGCTAGATGGTTGTCTTCTCCACTTGTGCCATCATGTTTAGATCTTGTGAGCTGCCTATCATGATCAAGATCATCTTATTGTAATGCTACATGTTGTGTTTGCTGGGATCTGACTTATATTGATACCTATGTGGAGCTGAATATTATATTATCATGTCTATGTCATTTGTGATCTTGCATGCTCTCCGTTACTTGTTGAAGCCTTGGCCACGTGAATACTTGTAACTCCAAGAGGGGGTATTTATGCATGATAGTTGGGTTCAACCTCTATTTAACCTGGGATAGTGACAGCAAGTTCTAAGGTTGTAGATGTGTTGTTGCCACTAGGGGTAAAACAGCAATGCTTTATTCAAGGATGAATGTATTGTTTACATTACGCACATTACTTAATGCAATTGTCTGTTGCTTGCAACTTAATACTGGAAGGGGTACGGATGTTAACCGGAAAGTGGACTATTTAGGCATAGATGCATGCTGGATAGCGGTCTATGTACTTTGTCGTAATGCCCAAATGAATCTCATAGTAGACACCACAGCTCACACATGCATGTTATATGCACTTATCAATTGTCAATTGCCCAGCTGTAATTTGTTTACCCAGCATGTTAGTTATCTTATTGGAGAGACACCACTAGTGAACTGTGGACCCCGGTCCATTCTTTTACATCTGAAATACAATCTACTGCAATCATTGTTCTCTACTGTTTTATGCAAACAAACATCATTTCCATTCGATACGTTTAACCCTTTGTTTTCAGCAAGCCGGTGAGATTGACAACCTCACTGTTAAGTTGGGGCAAAGTAATTTGATTGTGTTGTGCAGGTTCCACGTTGGCACCGGAATCCCTGGTGTTGCGCCGCACTACACTCCTCCACCAACACCTTCGAAGCAAACCTCGTTTTCCTACTGGTCCGATTAAACCTTGGTTTCATACTGAGGGAAAACTTACTGCTGCACTCATCATACCTTCCTCTTGGGGTTCCCAACTGACGTGTGACGTACAAGCATTGTTTCTGGCACTATTAACCTAGAGCCACCAGACCACTGCGATGATGTGCTGGTGTCGTGAGTCGACTATATCGCGATCGCGATTCTTGCTGGAGTTTTGTCTTCTGGCTGTATAGCCTGTGCCGCTAGAGCTAGCGATTTGAGTTGTTGGCGATGCAGGGCTGCGTTAGGGTCATTCGCCGGAGGTTGCATTGCCTTGAGGTAAGCACCTACGGAGAATAATGCACCCGCAGCAGTTTTGGGCACTGGGATTCCGTTAGCGTCCTCTGTCATCAACGACAGGTTACGGGTGATTGCTACCCTTTCATGTTCTGGAAGGCTTGCCAACGCGACCTAGGTCGTGGGGTTGGTTGCTGTGTGGATCGAGGGATTGCTCCCTTCTTCGGGCACTCGAGAGGCTGGCCTGCCTTTTGCGCTCTTCGAGCGTTGCTCGGTAGTTTTGCAGTCGAATTGGACTCCTGCCAGTTGAAGTACTGGAAGGTCAACATCTCCTCAGGGGTGGAATTTGGTGGCATCCATTGTGCACTCCTTTATGACTTTATCTGATTTTGCTGCCATCTCCTCCGTGATTGTCAAGGTTGTGACCCCATCCGGCATGGTTACCGTGCATGGGAATTGTGCGGGCCTGCGAGCGTCTGCGTCTGCGGATGATTCTGCGGAGAAAGCCACGTAGACCTGATGCAGCGTGACCCGTGGACAGGTGTATGTGCTGTCGATTCCAGTCATGGACTCACGTCGCCGTCGAGGCTCATATCAGAGCCAGTATGTTCATCGGGTAGATCTTCGAGGCGAATCTCGTTGTCGATGTGCTCATCGCCTATGCTCATCTCGGTGTTGGCGAAGCCATTATGGATTTTTGAGTTGAGGTTGGTGTGGTGAAGATTTCCGAGTCGACGTTGCTGTCGTTATGAGTCGCGGGCTCGTAGAAGTCATCGAGAGAGATCCCGCAGTCGAAACTCTCGTCGAGTGGTAGGCTGAAGTCGACGTTGCTTGTGCAGTATGCTGATTCTGCCTCCTCGCCTTGAAGTTCCGCCATCATGAACCTGTCGATCTCGCCGGTCGACATGGTTGTTGCGGGCGAGCAAGCTTCAGGAATCGACGACGGGGCGAGCGCAGTCGACGGAGCCTCGAGTGCGTCCAGCGCCAGTTGTTGCGGATCTGTCGAGTCCTGCGTGCCAAGATTGTTTACGAAAAAATTGAATGCTCCAACAGTCAAACTCAAACCTGATTCAGGCCGGAAAACGCCTCCTGAAGCTCCGGCGAGTGCGGATTGAAATCCATTGGAAGAGCAGATGCGCTTTTTGCAGGTGAAGCGGGCAGGCTGCCGCTTTTCGAGTGGATCGGCGAATCGCCGTGTGTCGCCTGGATCGGCGAGTTGCTGTTTGCTGACATGGCCGGCGAGTTGCCGTTTGCAGATGAGATCGGCGAGTTGCCGTTTGCTGGTATGATCGGCGATTTGCCGTTTGCTGTTGGGACCGGCGAAACTTCGAGTCCAGCGTTATTCTTTCCAACTGACGGCGCCATTTGACGAGGGGTAGACTCATCAAGACCCATGGTTAAGGTCCCTAGGTTATGAATATGGGGGAGAGAACGTGGTAGAGCTGGAAGTATCGTCGGCTGACAAGCAGGGCAAAGATTTTACCCAGGTTCAGGGCCCTCGTGTGGAGGTAACACCCCTACGTCCTGCCTGTCTGTTATTGATTTATGAATATGATGGTTACAAGGATCCCGGCGAGATGTCGATCTTGCTAGGGTTTGTGGCTCTGGTTGTTCGTTGTCCGGTTCGATGGCCCTCCCAGTCCTTAAATAATAGGCTGGGTCTCGGGTGTTCGTAACCGACTCGATTTACAAGTAAGGAAACTCTAAACCGACTATTGTTTCGCCAAACTTGGAGATACTCCATCTTCGTGGGCCTCCCTTCATGGGCTTCATGTAGGCTCTGTTAGTTGGGCCTAGTCGATACGTGCACCAGGTACCCTCATGGTAGGGTACCCGATTGGCATACCCATGTCATGTGGTACCATACGTACATAGTGAAGTGCTCCTTTGTTACGGCGTCGTGCGTCCGTACCCCTTGTTGCCAGGCAAGCAACAAATCATCCACCAACGGCTCCATGTACACACTCATATTCTTCCCCGGATATTCAGGCCCTGGAATTATCAGTGACAAGAACATGTTCTGTTTTTTGCATGCAGACGCCAGGGGGGAGATTCAACGAAATGACAAACATCGGCCAACAACTATATGTGCAAGCAGACATGCCATATGGGTTGAACCCATCTGTTGATAAGGCAACTACTACACTCCTGTTTGAGCCCACTTTTTCGGGATACTTCTCAATGAATTTCTTCCATGCAACACCATCAGACGGATGTACCATCTTCTCAGGACGATACCTCTTCCCATCTATCGGCCATCTCATTTGTTGGGCAGATTCGTTGGTCATAAAAAGCCGTTGGATCCTCGGTAGGAATGGAAGATACCGAATGACCTTTTTGGCTACTGTGAGCTGTGTCTTCTGACCATCACCATTGTCGACCTCCATATACCTAGAGGACTTGCACTTGAGACAGTAGTTTTCATCGATGTGTTCTTTTCTAAATAACATGCAACCCTTTGGACAAGCATCTATCGGCGTATATTCCATCTTAAGTGAACCGAGGATTTTCTTCGACTCGTACATGTTCTTTGGCAGAATATGTGTCTCCGGTAGAAGAGAGGCAATAACATGCAGGAATGCATCAAAGCAATTAATGCTTACGTGATACTGGGACTTGACAGCCATCAGGCGACTTATGGAATCAAGTTGAGAAACCTTTGTATGGGCGTGGAGGGTTTTCTGCGAGGCAAACAAAGTAACATAGAACTCCTTTGTGCTCTTGTCCGTCTCCCCCTCTGCATCTTCGGTTGGAATTTCAGGTGCACGTGCATTAGCGAATTGATCTAGCATTCTATTAGCCCCAGTATCAAAAGCCGTTGATGCCTCCTCGGTGCGCTGTCGCGCGACCTTCTTCCCTCTAGATGCACGCTCGCCATGCAAAGTCCAACGATGGTAGTCTGGCATAAACCCTGACTTGGCAAGGTGAAAACCCATGTCGTCCTTTGTTTGGCGACGCTCGTTTTTGCAACATTTGCACAGGCACCAAGTTAACCTAGGATTTTTAGCAAATGCAAACTCCAGAAACTCCAAGGTCTTAGTCAGCCATTCATCGGACATCTGACTCGCACCGGCTCGGCCACTGTACATCCAATTACGATCCTCCATCTCCACACTGAATAATGCAGACATATATTTAACAAAAAGATTCATGCATCATTAATTTAATTATTTACAGAACTATAGATTTTACGCGTTGAATGCACTCACCTATATCTACTAGGTAAAGCTAAGCCATCCCACCCGAGTATGTGTAGCTTGTATTCGTTTCCATGTTCTACTCCTATCCAAGACAGAATTTCGGCAGCACCTCCCCGTTGCTCTCACAATACACGTCTCGACAAAGTTTCGAGAGATTATGTACCCGGAACAACATGGGAGGCGCCACCGAAATTCTGTCTCCGATAGGAGTAGAACATGGAAACGAACACAAGCTACACATACTCGAGCTGTCCAAAACGTGGACAATTCGAAACGGCCACGGTTATAAAAGATATAGCTCTTTGTATATAAATATATACCCTGGACAAGGTGTATACATAAATATATACAAATAGCTCTTTATATATAAACATATACCCTTGACAAGGTGTATACATAAATATATATAAAGTGTTTCATCTTTATAACTATAACCCTTCCGAACGGGAGACGCCTAGGGTTACGCGACTAGTTTGGTGAGCTACAAAAATAAAACAACCTAGCAAGAGAGGCGGAAGATCATTACCCTCGAAGCGTGATCGAGGAAAATATACGGGCAGCTACCTCCTGCCCGACCCCTGCCCTACAGCGATGCTCCCGTCGTCAACCTCGCTGCATACCCTGCACACATAATCACAAATACAATTAATACCTCAATGGCTAAGTCGCCGCTTCACAAAAATAGCCTCAAATTAGGTACTGTATTAAGAAGAACGCCGTTACCACCCAGTTCATGTGATCAGGAGGTCAATCCAAAGTTCCAAACTTGCAAACCTAATTCATATGATTAACAACACAGTAAAAAAAATTGAGGAAAATGCTCACCTTGCCGTCGGATGAGCAGATCCTGCTGGAAGGGAGCGGCAGCGGCTCGGGTGGAGGAGACTGTCGGGGCGGCGACGGCCGAGGCAGCAGCTGCTCGAGTCACGGCAGCGGCGGCGTGGAGGGGAGCGGCAGCAGCTCGGGCTGGAGGAGGATCGGAGGACCAGTGGCAGGGGCGGCTCGGGGTGGAGGAGGCGGCAGCGGGGCACGGCACGCGGTCGCGGGGGAGGCCAGCCGCGCAGCTAGCCCGTGCCTCCCGCCATTGCTCCGGCCAAGGTGGCGGCTAGGGTTTGGGCCGGAGTCATGGCGGCGGGGGGGTGGCAGCGGCCCGGGATTCGTGGCGGTGGGGGGTGGCAGCGGACCGGGAGAGGTGGCCGCGGCAGCAGAGGGAGCTGGCCACGGGGACGGCGTGGGTGGGAGTGGTGGCGGCGGCGAACGACAGAGGGAGCCAAATTTTCGGGAGGAATGGGGAAATTTGGCTTTTCGAGAGCAAATTTTCACTAAGTCCCCGCGTATTTCGTTGCCGAGTAGGGTCTTCGCCGAGTGTCGCCCTCGGCAAAGACCAGAAGTCAACCGTGTCGTCTACCCCTTCCACGGGCGTCGAAAGGGGGTAGCTACAAGGACTTTTCTGCTTGGTTGTGTTTGGTTAGGTCATATGAACATAATTAACCTGATTTGGGCTCATGTTATCACATGATTCCATCCGTTGCACTCGAAATGGGGGTTTCCGCATAGAAGAGCATAACCTTCGAGGGGGATAAGTGCGGTTTGTGAAGAGTGTCACATCTCGGAGTCCCGAGATGTCTCTAACAACCTCCCACCACACTCTCATGCATATTATGTGACACCACCTATGTTTTGGTGTGGTTTCAACACCCCGAAGCCCCCGCCTCCGTCGAAACCCACCCACAGTTGACCAGAAGTCAACCGTGTCGTCTACCCCTTCCACGGGCGTCGAAAGGGGGTAGCTACAAGGACTTTTATACTTGGTTCTGTTTGGTTAGGTCATATGAACATAATTAACCTGATTTGGGCTCATGTTATCACATGATTCCATCCGTTGCACCCGAAATGGGGTTTCCGCATAGAAGAGCATAACCTTCGAGGGGGATAAGTGCGGTTTGTGAAGAGTGTCACACCTCGGAGTCCCGAGATGTCTCTAACAACCTCCCACCACACTCTCATGCATATTATGTGACACCACCTATGTTTTGGTGTGGTTTCGAAACCCCGAAGCCCCCGGTTCCGTCGAAACCCCCCACAGTTGACCGGAAGTCAACCGTGTCGTCTACCCCTTCCACGGGCGTCGAAAGGGGGTAGCTACAATTACTTTTCTCCTTGGTTGTGTTTGGTTAGGTCATATGAACATAATTAACCTGATTTGTACTCATGTTATCACATGATTCCATCCGTTGCACCCGAAATGGGGGTTTCCGCATAGAAGAGCGTAACCTTCGAGGGGGATAAGTGCGGTTTGTGAAGAGTGTCACACCTCGGAGTCCCGAGCTGTCTCTAACAACCTCCCACCAGACTCTCATGCATATTATATGACACCACCTATGTTTTGGTGTGGTTCCGACACCCCGAAGCCTCCGCCTCCGTCGAAACCCACCCAAAGTTGACCAGAAGTCAACCGTGTCGTCTACCCCTTCCACGGGCGTCGAAAGGGAGTAGCTGCAAGGACTTTTCTCCTTGGTTGTGTTTGGTTAGGTCATATGAACATAATTAACCTGATTTGGGCTCATGTTATCACATGATTCCATCCGTTGCACCCGAAATGGGGGTTTCCGCATAGAAGAGCATAACCTTCGAGGGGGATAAGTCCGGTTTGTGAAGAGTGTCACACCTCGGAGTCCCGAGATGTCTCTAACAACCTCCCACCACACTCTCATGCATATTATGTGACACCACCTATGTTTTGGTGTGGTTTCGACACCCCGAAGCCCCCGCCTCCGTCGAAACCCACCCACAGTTGACCAGAAGTCAACCGTATCGTCTACCCCTTCCACGGGCGTCGAAAGGGGGTAGCTACAAGGATTTTTATACTTGGTTCTGTTTGGTTAGGTCATATGAACATAATTAACCTGATTTGGGCTCATGTTATCACATGATTCCATCTGTTGCACCCGAAATGGGGGTTTCCACATAGAAGAGCATAACCTTCGAGGGGGATAAGTGCGGTTTGTGAAGAGTGTCACACCTCAAAGTCCCGAGATTTCTCTAACAACCTCCCACCACACTCTCATGCATATTATGTGACACCACCTATGTTTTGGTGAGGTTTCGACACCCCGAAGCCCCCGCCTCCGTCGAAACCCACCCACGGTTGACCAGAAGTCAACCGTGTCGTCTACCCTTCCACGGGCGTCGAAAGGGGGTAGCTACAAGGACTTTTATACTTGGTTCTGTTTGGTTAGGTCATATGAACATAATTAACCTGATTTGGGCTCATGTTATCACATGATTCCATCCGTTGCACCCGAAATGGGGGTTTCCGCATAGAAGAGCATAACCTTCGAGGGGGATAAGTGCGGTTTGTGAAGAGTGTCACACCTCGGAGTCCCGAGATGTCTCTAACAATCTCCCACCACACTCTCATGCATATTATGTGACACCACCTATGTTTTGGTGTGGTTTCGACACCCCGAAGCCCCCGCCTCCATCGAAACCCACCCACAGTTGACCAGAAGTCAACCGTGTCGTCTACCCCTTCCACGGGCGTCGAAAGGGGGTAGCTACAAGGACTTTTATACTTGGTTCTGTTTGGTTAGGTCATATGAACATAATTAACCTGATTTGGGCTCATGTTATCACATGATTCCATCTGTTGCACCCGAAATGGGGGTTTCCACATAGAAGAGCATAACCTTCGAGGGGGATAAGTGCGGTTTGTGAAGAGTGTCACACCTCAGAGTCCGAGATTTCTCTAACAACCTCCCACCACACTCTCATGCATATTATGTGACACCACCTATGTTTTGGTGAGGTTTCGACACCCCGAAGCCCCCGCCTCCGTCGAAACCCACCCACGGTTGACCAGAAGTCAACCGTGTCGTCTACCCCTTCCACGGGCGTCGAAAGGGGGTAGCTACAAGGACTTTTATACTTGGTTCTGTTTGGTTAGGTCATATGAACATAATTAACCTGATTTGGGCTCATGTTATCACATGATTCCATCCGTTGCACCCGAAATGGGGGTTTCCACATAGAAGAGCATAACCTTCGAGGGGGATAAGTGCGGTTTGTCAAGAGTGTCACACCTCGGAGTCCCGAGATGTCTCTAACAACCTCCCACCACACTCTCATGCACATTATATGGGGTGAATAGCCCAGGTGCGACGTCTTTGCATGCTATTCACTGGAGAACGACGTCGTTCGATGAAATAGCTCAGAGGCGACAGTTGGAACGGCCCAAATAGCGATGGCCCGATATGGCTCTTTTAGCCCTTAAACGGAAGGAAACTGTCAGCTTCAATTTGGATTATGTGAGCTGGGCTGTTAGAACGCGGGACCCACCAGGCGACCGTTGGAATGCGGGACCCACTGTGGGCCAACTGAGACAGGGACCCACCACTTATCCACGTCAACCTTTGTAACAGCCCCACTTTTGGTACTGTAAAATTTGAACCAAATTTTCACTTTTGCATTCATTCATGCATCATGGCATCATTTGTTCAGTGTCTAAGTTGAAGCTAAGTGATGAAAACAATGATGACAAATGGAAACAAGAGCAATCATTTAAATTCAACCCTTGTAATTCAAATGTGCATGTTCTTGGCAAACACAACTACAAATGCAAATCCATATTGTCAAGGAAGTCCCAAGGGTTCAGAATTGAATACTTTGCACTGGTTTCAAAATGCAAAAGTAAATTCATTTTGGTTTTACCAAAAATGTCCTAAACAAACTCTATGAACAAAAGTTGCTCAAAACTTTTTATTTTGAGACGCCAAATTTTGTGGAGCCTCTACATGATATGGGGAGGCTGCCCAAATATTTTCATAATTTTTGAAATGAGTTAAGTACCCCTAATAAATCAAAAACTACCTCTGTTTTAATATTACAGAACAGAAAAGGACTTAGTAGTAAATTGGAAAAGTGTTCCAGGGGGGTTTTCAGAAAATTTCCATCGTCTCTCACCTCCCCGCGCCCGCCGCGCGCGCCATGGGCGACAGCGCGACGCCAGGCCCCCCGCGACGCCGCCCGGACCCCCCTGCTCTCCTGCCGCGTCGAAGACGATAAGAGGCCCTCCCTTGCTCCTCTGCTCGACACCGCACCACTGCCCTCGCTCGCTCCCTCTCCCTTTCCTCGCGGCCATGGCCGTGACCTAGCTTCGCGCCGCCGCGCATCGCCGTCGTTCGGGAGCACCCCACGCCAATCCAGGACCACCAGCAGCTCCGCCGCGTCCTCCTCTCCTTCCCCGCACAAGGAATCGCTGAGGGGAGCCCGTAATCGCCGTCACCAGTCTCGTCTTCCTCTGCTCCGGCCACCGCGCCTCGAGCAAGCTCACGACCATCTCCGGCCACCTCCGTCTAATCCAAGCCTACCCACGCGTCGAGGGTGAGCTCACGGTCCTTCTGGACATCTCCGTCCTCTCTTTCGCGCTCTAAATCGCCATGTAGCCGTAGTCTCCGCCGCGACCGTCGCGTACCTCCGCCGTAGCCCATCGCCGGAGCATTTGCCGGCGACCTTTTGGTCTGTGGCACCGCCACTAGGTAGTACGTAGCCGCGGGCGTCGTTCGCGTTCAGTAGATCGTCCCCTCGTGCGCTCTGTCCATCCCGCGCGAGCTCGCCGCCGTCGGCGCTCACCGCGTCCAGCGCGCCACGGGCACGGCCCCGTCGCGGTCAATGCAAGCGTGGGCCCTCGCCTGAGGACGTGGATGCCAACGTGGCTCGGGGCCCAGCCGTCAGTGGCTGTGGCTAGCCAGCCACCCGGTGCAAAACGTTTCGTTGAGGTTTTTCTGGAAAAATGAATAAAAGGCAGAAATATGTATAGAGTTGTAAAATCAATAACTTCTTAATTACTTGTCCAAAAGTTACAAATGATATACCAAAATGTTCAGAAGAACACAACCTGTATGTTGATATAACTCACGCATCCAAATAAATTGGTTTAATTGCTGTTTTATTAAATTACTTAAAATAGCAAAAAAAGAAATGATTTTGGAAAATCAATAACTTATGAAATATTGATCCAAAAATTAAGTTTGATACACCAAAATGATCAGCAAAGAATATACTTCATGTTTCACCATATTTCACATCTTGGATAATTAGTTTTAGTGTGATTTAAAATGGATTGCTAAAATGGCAGCACTAAATTCAAATTTAAAAATGCAATAACTGTTTATTGGTTAATCAGAAAAATGTGTTTAAAATATCAAATTGCTCACAAAATCATGAGGTATCCAGTAACATCATGTGCATGCATTTTTGGGCAACACTTCAGTACTGTACTTTGCAAAGAATGCCTAATTTCATTAAGTTTACATATGGGGATTTCTCCAATTAAGGCTATAAATATAATTGGGACCCCATTTAACTTGTTGGTCTTGTGTAATACTTTTATGTTGCATTAAAATGTCATATAATCATGTGCTTGTGCATTGCACTTGTTTTATATGGTGTGGTATTTGATTGTGTTCTTCCCGGTGTTTTTATGCATCGATAGATCAAGCAGTCGGGGTTCTCCACAATACCCTGACGACCCGTATTACCAGCCCGTTGAACAAGGCAAGCGTAATCCCCCCTCTGAGCATGTCTGCTCCTATGTTTTCCGCATATATTTTATCCACTATAATATTGCATGCGATTCCAAATGTCAATTTGGTTGGATTAGAGTATCCTAGTAGATGCATTATGTTTTCCGATGCCATTACCTGTTCCCCTCCTAATATCCATAGGATTGTTGTGTTGGCCTGAGTTAATTATATCCGCTATGTTTATGCTTAGCCATGCTGAGTGAAATGCTTAGTCGTCCGGTGGATATGTTATTGTTGGAACTGTGGTGGAATGTTCGGAGGATGGTGGAAAATGTTGATGACATATGATAACATGTTTAAAGGCGGGGATGAGAGGCCACATGGAATGTGGTGGGTTGTCTCATTCTCGCCGCCTAAGTGCGAGTTCTCCCCTTCGAGCCAAGACCGAGCGTGCACCATGCGTGAGGCCTATGCAATTGCAGGAACCCTCATAGACTAAATAACTCGGGCGGGGCTAGCCAGGGTCCTCTAGTTCGGGCTTCCATTTGCGCGTGCGTGATGATGGTGGTATGAACTGAGATGAGGGTTATGGTATTAGGAAAGTAAGTGGCTGTGGGGCGGGGTGCTGTGATCCTGGCAGTCCTACCGCCACTGATGATCCTGGAAAGTCCTTAACGAGGTAGAAGTCGACGCCGCTCCCACCCAGCCGGCTTTCCATGGAAGAGAGCTAATACGTAGGCAATGGGCTGGACGGTACGCGTGGTAAACATTGTACACCCCTGCAGGGTAAATCTTTTCGAAAAGCCGTGTCCACGGTTAAGGACGACTTGGTGCCGGATTCAGAGACCATAGAATAACTTGAACGGAATGATTAAAACCTGAGTACTAAAGGTACTAACAAGGATGCAAGGTTGACTTCCTCGAGGGTGATTCGGGGAGGTGCCTTGTAGATAGGTGAAGTGATTGATGGTGGTTGCTGTTGAAGATGATCAGAAGAAAAGAGTTTACTTCTTACCTCTTTAAAAATATTCTGATTAGTCGATGCCATTGAGTTGTGTTTTATAAATAAAATCAGCTTTATGCAAAACAGCCATAAAACCTTGAAAGCCAATCATCGAGCATATATTAGCTCTTAATCTTGCGAGTTCGTCGAACTCAACGTCGTTTGCTTATTTCAGGAGAGGACTTCACCGACCTCGAAGGTGGGTTCTTTGTGGACGTCGACGACTAGTCTGGGGTTCCCAGGTGGCAGCTTGGGACATCCGGAACAGCTGGCGCTGGATGTTTATCTATAGGCCTCTCAGGCCATATTTGGATCTTGTTGTTTAGAACAACTTATTTCGCTTCCGCATGATGTACTGTTGGGTCTGTGACCTCTGGTTGTAATATTTGCTATCTTTCTCTATTATAAGAGTTGAACTATAATGCTTTGTGTCGTAGAGTCTGTGATGTGCCAGTTGTTCCACAAGTCTTGATCTCTCTATTATGCATTGAGGGTTGTGCCCGTGTTAAGGCATCACTCGGGTGTTTCATTGTTGGTGTGTGGTGTACCCAGCAACGCCTGCCAAAGGTTTTGGCCGGGGATTGGTAAACCCGTAACCTCCGTTTGTATCGCTTAACCGGTGACACACAGCATCACTGTATAGTAGTCGGGTCAGGGCGCCACAAGTTGGTATCAGAGCAGTACTGCCTGTAGGAAACCCTTCTACTGGTCGATGTTGAGTCTAGTATTTGTGAAACTATTTTTAACCTAAAAATGAATTGTGAAAACCATCTTAGGATTCTTTTACTCCTTATCTGGTTACCTTCTAATCTCGGAGCAATCTTACCTCGATTTGAGTTAAAAAGTTTTTCTTCTCACCTGTTACTTCAAAATTATTAGGATCTCGCGGTGGGTTCTACCTTTAGTGTTATGTGTCCAGTTGCTTCCGCCGCGCTACAATCTGAAGCTTCATGTGCCGAGAAACCATCTGGAGTACGACGAAAATTCCCATCAACTCAGTTGGTTAAGAACCCTTGTATTCCTATCCAGTTTAATCTCTTAATCCGTTCTTTTGGGTTTTAACCCACGGACTTGAACATAAGGTCCCGGATTGGTCAACTAGAGTGTGTTAAGTTGTGATTTCTTAACTCCCACTAGTAGCACATGATGCTGACTTTAACCCAAGTTCTATCTTGTTGATTCCTTGTCCATTGTTGTACAATGTATTATCGTCCCTGGTCTGTGTACTTGTGTAGACGCTACTACTATTGTTCGACCATTCGGAGAAAGATACTAACTGTGTCATTGTCAAATCTCCAGAATGGCTCGAGGAGGCCGTGGAGGCCGTGGAGGCCGCGGTAACCACAACGATGATGAGGATGATCTGCCGCCACCACCCACGATGGCTCAGGTCTTGATGGCCATTGAGGAAAACCGTGGGCGCAATGAGCGACTGCTTGAGCAGTTGGTGCAGCAGAATGCACTGAGGAATGGCTGCAACACTCTCACTGAGTTCCTGCGCTCGCAGCCACCCACCTTCACTGATGCTAAGGAACCACTGGACGCTGATGACTGGCTTCGCGCTCTGGAGCGCCAGTTCGGCGCGCTGCATGTCCCAGTGGCGAGCAAGTCAACTTCGCCACCTACCTCCTGACTGGTGCTGCTGGCTGTTGGTGGGAGAGTCATGTGGCGCTGTTCGCGCCAGGCCATGCTTTCACTTGGGCGGAGTTCCGCACCGCCTTCGTGCGGAGTACATACCTCAGTCAATAATGGATTTGAAGAGGAGGGAGTTCCTGGATCTGCACCAGGGAAATATGGATCTTCGAGCTTATGGGTGCAAATTCAACCATCTCTCTCGTTACGCCCCACGGGACGTGACCAATGATGCTGACAAGCAAGAGTTGTTCCGCAAGGGGCTTGCGCCGAGGCTCCGCTATGAGTTGCTGCCCTTCAAGTTTCAGAACTACCAGGAGCTGTTCAACCAGGCTCTTACTCTTGAGCAAGGAAGGAAGGAATTTGAGTCTTCCAAGAGGCCAGCCCAAGGGGACCGCCAGAGTTCCTCGGGTTCTGAGAACAAGAAGCGCAGGGTTTTCGTTCCCTACAGCGCTGTGCCGCGTGCTCCATTCATGCCGAGGGCCGCGGGATACAGGCCACCACCGCCGCGCCCCACTACTTCGACACCTGGGGCGAACGGAAGTGGATATCGCCCTCAACTATCTGTCCCTCCTGGAAACACTTGCTACAGCTGTGGCCAGGCTGGTCACTACTCCAGGGAGTGCCCCCAAAGGCACCTGTTTCGGTGACACCTGCACGAGCCCCGCC
Organism: Poa pratensis; assembly: GCA_947311845.1. Classification (NCBI taxonomy): domain Eukaryota; kingdom Viridiplantae; phylum Streptophyta; class Magnoliopsida; order Poales; family Poaceae; genus Poa; species Poa pratensis. Next base: position 24,889,938 of record CAMZMU010000092.1, on the reverse strand, counting down.
ACTCCAGCTGGCAAGGCTGGACCTACTGTGCGTGGTCGCCTGAACCACGTCTCTGCTGAAGAAGCTGAAGAGGACCCGGCGTACTTATGGGTGAGTTACGAATCAATGGCAATTCAGCTACAGTTTTGTTTGACTCTGGAGCATCGCATTCATTCATATCTATAGCTTTGCAAAAGACCACAAAATACCGTTCGAGAAAATGAGCCATCCCTTGGTGATCTCTACTCCTGGTTCCAAATGGCAAACCGATGGGGTTACTCCTGAGGTCCAGATTAATATAGGTTCCTTGTCTTTCCTTATGCCTTGGTAGCTTGAAGTCCAAAGGCATTGATGTCATACTGGGCATGAACTGGCTAGCTAAATACCGGGCAAATCTCGACTGTGCCGCCAAGACCATTACTGTGACCGCTCCTTCCGGTGACATTGTGAAGTATTGGCCTGCAACATCAATACCTCCGTCCGCCATAGTACCCAACTCACCTGAGATTCTCCTTTGCTTCATGGAAGGCGAATCTCCTCCTGAAATCCAGGACATACACGTGGTGTGTGACTTCCCGGATGTGTTCCCGGAAGAGTTGCCTGGCATGCCTCCTGACCGAAGTGTGGAGTTTGTCATAGATCTACTTCCCGGTACGCTCCAATTTCCAAGAAGCCCTACCGTATGCCGGTGGAAGAGTTGGCTCTGTTGAAAGAGCAAATTGATCAACTGTTAGCGAAGGATTTCATCCAGCCTAGCAGTTCACCTTGGGGTTGTCCGGTACTCTTTGTCAAGAAGAGAGATTCTACCGTGCCTCGTCTAGTCTCTGACTATAGACCGTTGAATGCGGTGACAATCAAGAACAAGTATCCTATTCCTCGCATCAATGATCTGTTGGATCAGTTAGCTGGTGCAACCGTATTCTCCAAGATGGATCTGAGGTCAGGATACCATCAGATAAAAATCAGAAAGGAGGATATTCCAAAGACGGCATTTGTTACTCGTTACGGCTCATATGAGTATACCGTCATGTCTTTTGGCCTCACAATGCTCCAGCTACTTTCATGAGGCTCATGAACTCTGTCTTCATGGATTATCTGACAAGTTTGTCGTCATTTACATCGATGACATCCTCGTTTATTCCAAAACCGATGAAGAGCATGCCGAACATCTTCGTTTGGTTCTGACACGACTTCGAGAACACCGCCTCTATGCCAAGTTCTCCAAGTGTGAGTTTTGGTTGGATAACCTTGTCTTCCTTGGTCATGTGATATCCGCTAATGGTGTGGCTGTCGTTCCGGACAAGATTCAAGCTATTCTGGATTGGCTGACCCAATGTCAGTCAAGGACATCCGTAGTTTTCTCGGATTAGCGGGTTACTACCGCCGATTCATCGAAGGATTCTCCAAGATAGCCAAGGCTCTGACTGACCTTCTCAAGAAGGATAAAAAGTTTGTATGGTCGGCCGAAGCTGAAGAGAGTTTCCAAACACTGAAAGCCAAACTCACCTCCGCTCCTGTGCTTGTCCTGCCGGACACAAGCAAGGATTTCGTCGTCTTCTGTGACGCCTCTCTGCAAGGCTTGGGCTGTGTGCTAATGCAAGATGGCCATGTGGTGGCCTATGCCTCTCGCCAATTAAGCCGCATGAGCTCAACTACCCAACTCATGATCTAGAACTTGCCGCGGTGGTCTATGCTTTGAAGCAATGGAGACCATACTTTTGGTAACCGTTGCGAGATCTTCTCGGATCACAAGAGTCTGAAATACCTTTTCACCCAGCCAGATTTAAATCTCAGGCAAAGGCGTTGGTTGGAGTTAATCACGGACTATAATGTGAGTCTGAACTATCAACCCGGCAAAGCAAACGTCGTGGCTGACGCGCTAAGTCGGAAGTCCTATTGCAACAATCTGATGATTGAAAATGCCCAACCTGCCCTCCATGAAGAGTTCTCCCGTTTGAACTTAGAAATTGTTCCCTCCGGCTACCTTGCAAATCTGGAGATCAAATCTACTCTTGTAGACCAGATTAAGGAAGCTCAAACCGTGACAAGGGTATTCGAAAATCAAGGAGAACATTGCTAGCGGGAAGGCCAAATGTTTTTCTGTCAATGAATCCGGAGTTGTTTATTTTGGTGACCGCTTGGTAGTGCCAAAGAAACGAAAATTGAGGGAGCTGATCCTCCAAGAAGCTCATGAATCTCCTCTCTCTATTCATCCCGGTAGTACCAAAATGTACCAAGACCTTCGACCACAGTTCTGGTGGACTCGGATGAAACGGAAATTGCCAAGTATGTTGCTGAATGCGACACTGTCGACGGGTAAAGGCTGAACATCAAAGGCCCCGGCACTCTTCGCCCTATTGCATCCCTGAGTGGAAATGGGATGAAATTGGTATGGACTTCATCACTGGTCTGCCGAAGTCTCCAAAGGGAAACGATGCCATCTGGGTCATCATTGATCGCCTATCAAAAGTGGCTCACTTCCTCCCCGTTCGTGTTGACATTACAGCCGCCAAGTTGGCAGATCTGTATGCTTCTAGGATCGTCGTACTCCACGGCGTTCCCAAGAAGATAATCTCTGATCGTGGAAGTTTGTTCACCTCCAGGTTCTGGACTAGTTTCCAACAAGCCATGGGAACCCGTGTCAACTTTAGCACCGCTTTCCACCCTCAAACTGACGGTCAGACTGAAAGGGTGAACCAAGTTCTGGAAGACATGCTCAGGGCATGTGTAATCTCCTTTGGCAAGGATTGGGAGAAATATCTTCCCTTCGCGGAGTTCTCCTACAACAACAGCTATCAATAGTCTGGGTATGGCCCCATTCGAGGTTCTGTATGGAAGAAAATGCCGAACTCCGCTGAATTGGTCCGAGACCGGAGAGAGGGCACTCTTTGGTCCGGATATTATCAATGAAGCTGAGGAGAAAGTTAGAATCATACGAGAGAATTTGAAGATTGCCCAGTCTAGGCAGAAGAGTTATTATGACAAGCATCATCAGGAGGTTCACTATGAAATTGGTGATAAAGCTTACCTCCGTGTCTCTCCCCTCCGAGGCGTTCGCCGCTTCGGAATTAAGGGAAAATTGGCCCCTCGCTACGTTGGCCCTTTCACTGTCCTGGCCAAGCGGGGAGATCTTTCTTATCAATTAGAGTTACCAGCTAACTTCCCCGATGTGCATGATGTGTTTCATGTATCCCAACTTCGCCGTTGTTTCAAGGATCCTATCCATGGAGTCAATCATGAGGAGCTGGATATCCAGGCAGACCTCACTTACCGCGAGCATCCTGTCCGTATCCTGGATGAAGCAGAAAGGAAACTCGAAACAAGACCACCAAGTTCCTCAAAATTCAGTGGTCTCATCATTCCGAAGATGAAGCAACCTGGGAAAGGGAGTCTAGTCTTCGTGAGGAGTATCCCGACTTCCTTCCGCAACCTTAGAATCTCGGGACGAGATTCCTGTAAGGAGGGTAGAATTGTAACAGCCCCACTTTTGGTACTGTAAAATTTGAACCAAATTTTCACTTTTGCATTCATTCATGCATCATGGCATCATTTGTTCAGTGTCTAAGTTGAAGCTAAGTGATGAAAACAAATGATGACAAATGGAAACAAGAGCAATCATTTAAATTCAACCCTTGTAATTCAAATGTGCTTGTTCTTGGCAAACACAACTACAAATGCAAATCCATATTGTCAAGGAAGTCCCAAGGGTTCAGAATTGAATACTTTGCACTGGTTTCAAAATGCAAAAGTAAATTCATTTTGGTTTTACCAAAAATGTCCTAAACAAACTCTATGAACAAAAGTTGCTCAAAACTTTTTATTTTGAGACGCCAAATTTTGGGGAGCCTCTACATGATATGGGGAGCCTGCCCAAATATTTTCATAATTTTTGAAATGAGTTAAGTACCCCTAATAAATCAAAAACTACCTCTGTTTTAATATTACAGAACAGAAAAGGACTTAGTAGTAAATTGGAAAAGTGTTCCAGGGGGTTTTCAGAAAATTTCCATCGTCTCTCACCTCCCCGCGCCCGCCGCGCGCGCCATGGGCGACAGCGCGACGCCAGGCCCCCCACGACGCCGCCCGGACCCCACCTGCTCTCCTGCCGCGTCGAAGACGATAAGAGGCCCCCCCTTGCTCCTCTGCTCGACACCGCACCACTGCCCTCGCTCGCTCCCTCTCCCCTTTCCTCGCGGCCATGGCCGTGACCTAGCTTCGCGCCGCCGCGCATCGCCGTCGTTCGGGAGCACCCCGCGCCAATCCAGGACCGCCAGCAGCTCCGCCGCGTCCTCCTCTCCTTCCCCGCACAAGGAATCGCTGAGGGGAGCCCGTAATCGCCGTCACCAGTCTCGTCTTCCTCTGCTCCGGCCGCCGTGCCTCGAGCAAGCTCACGACCATCTCCGGCCACCTCCGTCTAATCCAAGCCTACCCACGCGTCGAGGGTGAGCTCACGGTCCTTCTGGACATCTCCGTCCTCTCTTTCGCGCTCTAAATCGCCATGTAGCCGTAGTCTCCGCCGCGACCGTAGCGTACCTCCGCCGTAGCCCGTCGCCGGAGCATTTGCCGGCGACCTTTTGGTCTATGGCGCCGCCAGTAGGTAGTACGTAGCCGCGGGCGTCGTTCGCGTTCAGTAGATCGTCCCCTCGTGCGCTCTGTCCATCCCGCGCGAGCTCGCCGCCGTCGGCGCTCACCGCGTCCAGCGCGCCACGGGCACGGCCCCGTCGCGGTCAATGCAAGCGTGGGCCCTCGCCTGAGGACGTGGATGCCAACGTGGCTCGGGGCCCAGCCGTCAGTGGCTGTGGCTAGCCAGCCACCCGGTGCAAAACGTTTCGTTGAGGTTTTTCTGGAAAAATGAATAAAAGGCAGAAATATGTATAGAGTTGTAAAATCAATAACTTCTTAATTACTTGTCCAAAAGTTACAAATGATATACCAAAATGTTCAGAAGAACACAACCTGTATGTTGATATAACTCACGCATCCAAATAAATTGGTTTAATTGCTGTTTTATTAAATTACTTAAAATAGCAAAAAAAGAAATGATTTTGGAAAATCAATAACTTATGAAATATTGATCCAAAAATTAAGTTTGATACACCAAAATGATCAGCAAAGAATATACTTCATGTTTCACCATATTTCACATCTTGGATAATTAGTTTTAGTGTGATTTAAAATGGATTGCTAAAATGGCAGCACTAAATTCAAATTTAAAAATGCAATAACTTTTTATTGGTTAATCAGAAAAATGTGTTTAAAATATCAAATTGCTCACAAAATCATGAGGTATCCAGTAACATCATGTGCATGAATTTTTGGGTAACACTTCAGTACTGTACTTTGTAAAGAATGCCTAATTTCATTAAGTTTACATATGGGGATTACTGCAATTAAGGCTATAAATATAATTGGGACCCCATTTAACTTGTTGGTCTTGTGTAATACTTTTATGTTGCATTAAAATGTCATATCATCATGTGCTTGTGCATTGCACTTGTTTTATATGGTGTGGTATTTGATTGTGTTCTTCCCGGTGTTTTTATGCATCGATAGATCAAGCAGTCGGGGTTTCTCCACAATACCCTGACGACCCGTATTACCAGCCCGTTGAACAAGGCAAGCGTAATCCCCCCCTCTGAGCATGTCTGCTCCTATGTTTTCCGCAGATATTTTCTCCACTATAATATTGCATGCGATTCCAAATGTCAATTTGGTTGGATTAGAGTATCCTAGTAGATGCATTATGTTTTCTGATGCCATTACCTGTTCCCCTCCTAATATCCATAGGATTGTTGTGTTGGCCTGAGTTAATTATATCCGCTATGTTTATGCTTAGCCATGCTTAGTGAAATGCTTAGTCGTCCGGTGGATATGTTATTGTTGGAACTGTGGTGGAATGTTCGGAGGATGGTGGAAAATGGTGGTGACATATGATAACATGTTTAAAGGCGGGGATGAGAGGACACATGGAATGTGGTGGGTTGTCTCGTTCTCGCCGCCTAAGTGCGAGTTCTCCTTTCGAGCCAAGACCGAGCGTGCACCCATGCGTGAGGCCTATGCAATTGCAGGAACCCTCATAGACTAAATAACTCGGGCGGGGCTAGCCAGGGTCCTCTAGTTCGGGCTTCCATTTGCGCGTGCGTGATGATGGTGGTATGAACTGAGATGAGGGTTGTGGTATTAGGAAAGTAAGTGGCTGTGGGGCGGGGTGCTGTGATCCTGGCAGTCCTACCGCCACTGATGATCCTGGAAAGTCCTTAATGAGGGAGAAGTCGACGCCGCTCCCACCCAGCCGGCTTTCCATGGAAGAGAGCTAATACGTAGGCAATGGGCCGGACGGTACGCGTGGTAAATATTGTACACCCCTGCAGGGTAAATCTTTTCGAAAAGCCGTGTCCACGGTTAAGGACGACTTGGTGCCGGATTCAGAGACCATAGAATAACTTGAACGGAATGATTAAAACCTGAGTACTAAAGGTACTAACAAGGATGCAAGGTTGACTTCCTCGAGGGTGATTCGGGGAGGTGCCTCTGTAGATAGGTGAAGTGATTGATGGTGGTTGCTGTTGAAGATGATCAGAAGAAAAGAGTTTACTTCTTACCTCTTTAAAAATATTCTGATTAGTCGATGCCATTGAGTTGTGTTTTATAAATAAAATCAGCTTTATGCAAAACAGCCATAAAACCTTGAAAGCCAATCATCGAGCATATATTAGCTCTTAATCTTGCGAGTTCGTCGAACTCAACGTCGTTTGCTTATTTCAGGAGAGGACTTCACCGACCTCGAAGGTGGGTTCTTTGTGGACGTCGACGACTAGTCTGGGGTTCCCAGGTGGCAGCTTGGGACATCCCGGAACAGCTGGCGCTGGATGTTTATCTATAGGCCTCTCATGCCATATTTGGATCTTGTTGTTTAGAACAACTTATTTCGCTTCCGCATGATGTACTGTTGGGTCTGTGACCTCTGGTTGTAATATTTGCTATCTTTCTCTATTATAAGAGTTGAACTATAATGCTTTGTGTCGTAGAGTCTGTGATGTGCCAGTTGTTCCACAAGTCTTGATCTCTCTATTATGCATTGAGGGTTGTGCCCGTGTTAAGGCATCACTCAGGGTGTTTCATTGTTGGTGTGTGGTGTACCCAGCAACGCCTGCCAAAGGTTTTGGCCGGGGATTGGTAAATCCGTAACCTCCGTTTGTATCGCTTAACCGGTGACACACAGCATCACTGTATAGTAGTCGGGTCAGGGCGCCACAACCTTATCCATTTATAAAGAGGCAGAGTGAGCCCCGCTCCCGTGGTCCTGCCCTGCCCCCGACATTACCGTTGCCTCTCTTCCTTTGTTCTTCCGCGCACCTTCTTCTTCCTCTTCTTCGGCAACGGTCCACGGCGGCGGCGGCGAAGGATGTCGAGCTCCGCTTCTGGCTCCCAGAAGTCATGGCCGCGTTATGGAGAAGTCCCGATGACTACATGCCCGGACTGCCCTCGCCTAGATCCACTTAAGCGCTTGATATGTGTGCGCTCGACGAGGGGCAATGTCGGTCGGGAATTTGTCAAATGCGAGAGCGCCCCGCATCGTGGGAAGGATGGAAAGGTAGGGTTTGTCTTGATTTATCTCGATTTGGCCTGAATTTGATTTTGCACTATGGATTTGGAAATTAGTGTTTTCGTTCCCCTTTTCAGGATTTGGCGGAATGCGGCTATTTTGTGTGGATGGACAAGTATATTCGGGATCGAGGGCTTCAAGTTGATTTGTTGCCCCCAATTCAGGGGCCCCCAATCCAGGAGGCTGCCATCTCGTCTGCTGTGGAGGAGGAGATCTCATACAGAGCCGATCGTCCTCCATTGGGCCCTCCTCCATTGGAGGAGGATGTTTTGGTGAATAGGGAGTTGCAAAAATTGAACAAGCAGTTGAAGAAGCAGTTGAGCCAGCTTGTGGAATTGAAGAAGCAGTCAAACATGATGGCCGGAGCATTTTATGTGTGTATCATTGCCATTTATTTGGTGTATCTTTGTCGTTCGAATTAGAAATTTTGATTTAGGAGTTGGGGATTTCGATTTAGGAGTTGTTTGTCTTATGAACAATGTTATGATTCGACTAAATTAGCTCTGAAATCAGTTAACACCTCGAACAGGTTCAGTTAGCCGTTTCCGAAATAGAAAAACCGACAAGTTCATGGGCCCGTTGTTGGGCCAAGTCGTCAGTGCTCGCTTAAAATAGGTGCAGGAAAAAAAAGAATTTCATGTTGTTGGGCCCGTTGCTGGACCTGTTGTTGGGCCAAGCCGTTGTTGGACAGAAACAATGGTTTAAATGAAATATTGTTTGTTGGCCAATAAATGACGTGTCAAGTTAAAAGAAATGTCTAATTGGATGTGTACATAGAAGTGGTTTTTTTATAGTTCTATGAAATGACTCCATATTGGTCACGGACACTATATTTGTGCACTAGATGTTAACCCTAAAGTTTGAGTTCATTTGGAGAAGGTTAAAAAATTCCTCGGATTAGAAATGAGGTTGTTTGGGCTACGTTTCGGGCTCTTTTTTAGAACAAGGAAGATTTTGACCACCATGAGATTGTACTCCTTGACCACCGTGACTGTTATAAATTTAATTTATATTTTTTTATTTTCCACGATTGAAAATTGCAGTCCTTAACTAGTTATTTTTTATTTGTACATCAGCGACCAATGAAAAATAAGTGGAAACATGTAGTTTTAAATAAATGTGGGTTGAAGACTAGCACACTTATAACGACATAAGATTAATAAAATGCACACTTATAACGTGTGCCCTCTTACACGACTAGCACACTTATAACGTGTGCCCTCTTACAACTTATGAGAAATAAACTAGGATGGAAATAAATAAACATGGAAATAAGCCCGAAATAAACTATGGCACTAAGAGTTCTCCTTGGGGCACTTCTCCTTGACCTTCTCCTGGGCTCCTCCTTGGCTCCTCCTTGGTGGCTCACTCGCCGTCCTCGTCGTCCTCGTAGGGGAGGCCGCGGATGGTGCCCCGGTAGTGGAAGATGTCGGTGAAGTCCGTGAAGACGTTGAACGTCGTGAATGCGATGTACTCGCACCCATACCAAAACGCCTTCCGACGGAGGAGGAGTGCGTCGAAGAGGTTGGTGAAGGTGACGTAGTAGCCAATGACAAGGCCGCCATCATGGAACTTCTCGAGCCGGTACATGGGCGGCCCGCCAGGAGGCAGGTGGCGGAAGCCGGAGGAGAGGAAGAACTCCGCTAGATCCCTTGCGCCCCTCCACCTCGAGAAGGCCCACACGCGCAGCTGGCGATGCTCTACGAGATTGGGCATGGTAGAGCGGTGCTCCCGCGTGAGGTTGGGGAGGCGGTAGGTCGGGGCGCTGTACGCCATGGTTGCTGGGGCTGCTAGGGGCGGGGCGGCTGCTTGTTTGAGAGAAGAGGGTTGGAGGAAGATGGGATGCGGTGTGCGACTTGGAGAAGAACCGGGTGCTATTTTATAGCGGATAGTGATCTTGTTTAATGCGATGGTGGGGAGGGAAGTGTAAAACTCGGTTGAATGTGATGGTTAGGAAGAGGCACGCGCATACTGCAAGCGCGCAGCCGGTCGATTCATTTCTGGTCTGCGTGCACACTGCAAGCGCGCCGCCGTCCCGCCGCCGCTGTCAGCGCAAAAGTCAATCCGTCAAAAAAAAGAGCAACAATAGCCCTGATACTATGTGGCGTACAGCGCAGCGGGGTGCAGCGCGAAATCGCTCAGATGAGACGTCTGCATGCACTGCCGTCGAATCGCTCAGCGGGGCCCACTCGATGGCATGCATGCGTCTACGTGATGGGGTTCGTAGCAGAAAACAATAATTTTTCTAACTATCGCAACACCGAAACTAGCCAGGATCTATCTATCTAGTAATGCGGTAACGGAGAAGTCATCGGAAACATACCCTTGTAGACCGATAGCGGGAATTACGCTCCCGCACAAGCGTTGCCGATGAAGACGTACGTAACCGACCTCAAGGTCGCGGAGAACTCGGCGCGACGAAGAAGAAGGAGACGCGGCGATGAAGAAGCTCCTAGTGTCGAACTCGTGAGAGAGTAGCACCTCCGAGTACTCGCACACGTACGGACCTTGACGATGACCTCCGTGCTCCCCGATCCAGCCGGAATAGCGGAAGTGAACTTTTGGGTGGAATCCCGCAGCACAACGGCGTGCTACGGTATAGATTTCTCACGCGCGCGTAGTCCTTACAAGGGGACCGCGCACAACGGGAGGTGGAGAGAGGGTGGAAGTGGGCGGAGGGGCATCCCGGCTAATAGAAATAAATACTGAATTTATTGTCTATTTTTCTATATTTTTCCCAAAAATATGCCCCTTCTTATATAGGAGGAGCCAGGTGCCAGAGCAACTGGCTCCCCAATGTGGGACTAAAAAGCAGGCAGCAGCAGCACCGGCCGGCCGGCCGTGCTCGTGCGTGCGTGCGTGGTGGCCTCTGGCCCCATGCTCATGCATGTGCATGCATGGTGCCCACATGGGCCCAATTTGGCCCATGTGTGGGCTGCACCTTTTTTTTCTTTTCTTTTTTATTTATTTAAATTAATATAAAATATATATAATTCATAATTAATATATTTGTATATTATTTAATCTCCCGTGACTTCGAAACAATTTTTGAACCACCCGAACTTTCTTCGGACATACCCCGGAACCCTTCCGATTCCACCGAAACCTTTCCGGTTCATTTTCTCTCTCTATTTCTATTATTCCGATAATTCCAAAACGTTCTCCTAGCGTCGTCAAGACCTTAAGTGTGTTACCCTCGGTTCGAGAATACTCCGGACATGGTCGAGACCCTCCCGCCAATGACCGTCAAGGAGCCCTGGATGACTATGACGACCCCCGTGCATTCTAGAATAAATCATCCTTGAATCATCTTTGAACCGTTAACATGATATGGTCATTCCCTTTGTTCGTTGATACTTCCTTGTCCGAGATACGATCGCATCCGATGTTGTGTTTTATCTCGTTACCGACAAGTTTGTTTTACTCGTTCCCGTGATATTATATCTTAATGACCTAGTCATACGCTGCGCAGCTTTACAGATATAATCTCACCGAGCGGGCCCAGCATATCAATCCATCACACGGATGAACAAATCCCGCTCTTGATCACTCGCCCCGACTACTTACTTCCAATACCCGAAAGTGTCACCCTTATTGTCGTGCGTATGAGACATGACGTTAGGTGCGATCAGCCGTATCTTTCAGAAGCAGCGACTTGATGTAATCTCACGGTCTAAGGAATAAGCTACCACGTTATTATCCTACTGCAGTGTTGAACTATCTGATACGATCCTAGCTGCAATACCTTGGGTAATGTCCATCAAATTATTCTCCCAATAAAATGACTCCACCATCAACTGTTAATGCAATATGATCGGGAAATCACGATCATCCATTGACTGATGGACTAGTTTATCTAGAGGCTTAACTAGGGACTCTGGTTTGTTTACATGCCACACGTGTATTAACAATTCCGATTAATACAGTTATAGCATGGTATAAAACTATTTATAAACTTAAAGAGATACTGCAATAAATCTTATTATTTATTTGCCTCTAGGGCATATCTCCAACACTACGAGGGTCCGCTCAATCCAACGGTCCGACGAGTGCACCGCTTCTCAGCCAATCAGGTAGCAGAACCAGCCATCCCACGGATCGTGTGTTAGCTCAGGGCCAGATCGCACGGCCACAGTGCAGCAAGGTAGCGATCACACGGATGAACGGTCGACGTTGCATCCGAATTTGAAATAATCATAAAATATTCAAAAAACATCAAAAAAATGAAAATCCAGTGCACATGGTCTTATTTTGTCATGTACTAACAGCTCCAACTGATAAACAAGGTCTAGATACATATTAAACAAGAAATGCTTCAATATGGTGTGAAATAGGCCGAATTTGAAATAATCATAAAATATTTAAAAAACATCAAAAAAATGAAAATCCAGTGCACATGGTCTTATTTTGTCATGTACTAACAGATCCAACTGATAGACAAGGTCTAGATACATATTAAACAAGAAATGCTTCAATATGGTGTGAAATCTCACATGTCAAACTATGAACTCTAATGTGTGAAGAGAGGTGGTTTGGGATTTGCAACATGAAATTTACAAAAAACTCACCAAAGCTTCATTTTGGATTGACTAAGAAGGATCCAGCTTGGTTTTTCATTTTGGTGTTTAAAACATGTTCAAATGTTGGTCAAACTTGGGTTTGACCGAATTTGAAATAATCATAAAATAATCAAAAACATCAAAAAAATGAAAATCCAGTGCACATGTTCTTATTTTGTCATGTACTAACAACTCCAACTGATAGACAAGGTCTAGATATAATTAAACAAGAAATGCTTCAATATGGTGTGAAATCTCACATCTCAAACTATGAACTCTTATGTGTGAAGAGAGGTGGTTTGGGATTTGCAACATGAAATTTACAAAAAAACTCACCAAAGCTTCATTTTGGATTGACTAAGAAGGATCCAGCTTGGTTTTTCATTTTGGTGTTTAAAACATGTTCAAATGTTGGTCAAACTTGGGTTTGACCGAATTTGAAATAATCATAAAATATCAAAAACATCAAAAAAATGAAAATCCAGTGCACATGTTCTTATTTTGTCATGTACTAACAACTCCAACTGATAGACAAGGTCTAGATATAATTAAACAAGAAATGCTTCAATATGGTGTGAAATCTCACATCTCAAACTATGAACTCTTATGTGTGAAGAGAAGTGGTTCTATGTTTTGATAAATGACTCCATATTGGTCTAGGGCACTATATTAGTGCAATAGATGTTAACCCTAGAGTTTGAGATCATTTGGAGATGGTCGAAAAAATGACCAGATTAGAAATGGGGCTGTTTGGGCTACCTTTGGGGCTCTTTTGTAGCTCATTTTGGAGAACCGCTTACTTGTTGGAGATGTTTACCCTAGCAAAAGGGAAGGATTGTTCACAAAACGAGCATAACAACTGAGAAATCAGGGTTGGTTCAAATTGTGAGAAATATTTCACACAATTTTGAATTTGGTTCAAATTCAAAACCAAATTCAAAATCAAATTCAAATTATTACACAAATTTCACGGCTCAAGTTTCATCTCAAATTTCACGCTCTCGATTTTCTCTTGTTCGTACCACCAGATTGTGTCGGCACACCAGACAAAACCCTCATGCTCTTGGTTTTCTTCGAGTCAGTCATACGAGGCCGAGGCCACACAAGTCGTTCTTCGTCTTCAGATGACACCTCTTCAGATGACAGATTCAGTTCTGGAACAGCTTCAGCGTCAGCTTCATTTTGCACCGCGGCATCAAGAACTGCATCAGATGGCACCACATCATCCAAAACTGAATCAGTTTGCACCACATCATCCAAAACTGAATTAGATGGCACCACATCATTCAGAACTGATTCAGATGGCACACTTATCTGTCTTCGGCCATTTTGTTGTTGCCCAGAGATTGTCAACAACAATGGGCTCACTTCCAGCCTTTGCTCTGAAAAAATAAAACAGAGTATGAAAACAGAGTAGAATTGCAGTTGAATTTAAATAAATGATCAAATACTTCAACTTACTTTGGTTGTTGTGGACGAGGGTACCGACATTTGGATGATCCAGCTCGGTGACCAAGTACCTGACACTCCTTGCATCTATTTTTGGTACCTTTCTGAGGCCGTTTTGGTTTGTCATCTTTTTTCGCCCTCTTACTACAGCCTCCTTTCTCAAACCAGGCCTTGAATCTGCTCATTTTAGGCCTGCCAGCCTTTCTTTTGGCAAGGGGGGGACACATATCAAAATCAAAAGGCACTTCAGGCCACTGCGACTGATCTGTAAGTGCTGGTATTGGAGCTGCATACGCAGCCTTGAATCTTGCTACTGAATAATACTCATGCAGATAAGGGTGCATGTTTACCCTCGGTTTTCCAGCCAAGAAGAGTATGGCATGCTCACATGGTTTTCCAGTATGTTGCCACTCGAGGCAAGTGCATTCATGCAGTTCAGTGTCAACCACATGCCTTCTTCCAGTCTTGGTATCTCTCACTTCAGCTCCCCACAATGAAGAATTCTCAACTGCCAAATGTGTAAGATTTCTGCTCCTGTTAACCACCTGCTGTACCACTGCTGGAAGCTTATCCCCTTGCAAAGCATCACCTATTCTTCTTCTCAATTCCCACATCCGCATGATCATGATCCTGATTTGGTCAACCATGTCATGCACAGGCAAGTCTTTTAACTCTTTCACCTTGTTGTTAAAACTTTCTGCTAGATTGTTGTTGATATGATCACACTTGATGTCTGTATTAAATCCTGACCTATACCACAAAAGAGAATGGTATGCTTCCAGCCAGTGCTGAAACTCAGGATCTGCTGCAATAACCTTCGCAAGGTGATAAGCATGTGTCTGTTTCGAGTAAGATCTTGCTGCTGGCCACAGTCGCCCAAAATCTTCTCCTCTATGTTTCTTGATCACATTCATCCACATATGCCCGAAGCACTCCCTCTGCTCAGCATGTGGAAATACGGCCTTGACAGCATTTTCTAGCCCTTTACAAGCATCAGTGTGTATAGCCAAAGGTGTCACTGTCCCAATGGATCTTTTCAACTGCATCATGAACCATGTCCATGAAATCTCTGTCTCTGATTGAAACAGGCCAATAGCAACAGGAAACATCCAGTTGTGTCCATCTAGAGCATTGCATGCTGCCAATTGACCATTCCACTTTCCAGTCAAAAAAGATGAGTCTATGCTCAAATATGGCCGACACCCTGCTTTGAAGCCATCGGTGCAAGGCTTCAAAGCCATAAAAAATTTGGAGAAAAATACCTTGCCATCAGGTGCAACCTCGGTATCTATCTCCACAATACTGCCAGGTGACCTCTTCTCCACCTCTGCCTTGAAACTATACAGCATCCTGAAGGTATTTGCCCAATCACCATATAGTTCTTTCATTGCCTTCTGTTTTGCCTTCCACACTGTGGTATATTTCAGCTTAATAGGGTACTGGGCTTCCATGTCTAATTTCAGTCTCTTTGCAGTAGTGTTTGGTGTTTTGGCTAAAATAGGAGTGATCTTTTGTGCAACCCAGGCCTGTGATGTCATGGTTGAGGGATTCTGTGAACTAGTAATACAAGTATGTTCATTGGGGATTTGATTAATTCTGATTGTACTGCCATCAGGTTGGCGTCTAGCAGAAATGTACCACTTGCAAGGTTGGGCACTGCCATCAAAGCCTTTGCACTTCGCATAAAATTTCTTTGTATCTGTCCACAGAGTCTTGCTGTCAAACTGCTTCTTCACTGCATAAGTCCTGTAACACATCCTAAACTCAGCCATGGTTGGAAAATACTTTCCTACTGCAATTACAGGGTTATCTTTGTCATATACATTTATCATCTCATCATCATTTTCATCATCTACATCATCAGCAGCTTCCTTCATCAACTCTGCATCCACAACTCCAGAACCAGCAGCCGCATTAGCCGCATCCCTCTTCTTCTTCTCCTTGTCTTTATCATCGACTGGAATTCCAAAAAGGTCTGCCATCTCAGTGTCATCCAAGGGTGCAATGACCAAATCAGTAAGCTCTTGCAGTTCTACTGAATTCCAGTCAACAACAGCCGGGCCCGTACCAGCCACCCCATTAGCAGCACCATCACGGGCTGGGTCTTGTGCATCATCTGCTAACACTGTCAATTCGGTTACAATGGGCATTATCTGTCTAGCTGCAGCCCACTCATCATCTGCAATCTGCATAGCCAACTTTGATGCCACATATCCTACTCTTGAATCTGATTTCAGATCAACCAGCTCGGCAAGAAGTGTAGCACGTTTCTTTTCAAAGCCCTCTTGTTTATCGATTTCATCAACAACGGCTTCGCCATCCTCCATTCTCACATACTCTCCCTTCCAATCTTCGTACCGTAGCAATGCCACTTCTTGCTCTGGACCCCAAGGAATACTCTCCCCTATTTTCTCCACAATATCTCTCACCGCTTTCTCTTCTTGGTTCACTAGTTCTTGTGGATCGATGTCGTAAAATGAAAGCTCCAAACTAACTAATGTGTCGTGATCTATGGTCCTCACGCTACCATCAGCTAGCTTCGCCTGAGATAGCATAAATTTGACACCCAATTCGAAACTTTTTCGGGCATCTCCCCTGTTTTGACAACGACGCGGGAATGTGACGACAGTAGAATTTGATGACTTGGAAGTGAACGAGCTCAAATCGAAAGCGGAATGAGCACGAGAGTGATGGATTACCTCGAATTTGACTCTGCCGGCTCCGCGGAGCTCGCCATCTACCTCCTTCTTCCGGGCTGCTTCCCCCGCCTCCAATACGCCTGGCCGCGAGCAAAAACGGCAGGGAATGTGTCAGATTTGGGGCAGAATTACGAAGGGAAGGCCACGCGGGTTCGATTTGACTCACCCCAGATGCCGGCGACAACGAATTCGACGCCCAGGAGTGGATAGCTCCGCCGCCGGAGAGGGAGCAGGGCGCCCACTGTCGGGGTTCAGATGGCGCGGTAGGGCAAGGTCGGTCTGTGCGGTCGCTCGAACCGGTTGAGTTGACCGGGTACAAGTTAGTGGGTCCCACGTCCGCTAAACCCTCCTTAACTAGCACAAGTAAGTGACACGGCCGTTTCATCACAATGGGTGGGTCGTGGCTATTTTGCTGCTCTCACGCGTCGTACCCTAGCTATTATCTCCAACTATGTCGCATCGCAGCCAATTCCCTGAAAAAACGTAGTACCTGAGCTATTCGCCCCATTATATGACACCACCTATGTTTTGGTGTGGTTCCGACACCCCGAAGCCCCCGCCTCCGTCGAAACCCACCCACAGTTGACCAGAAGTCAACCGTGTCGTCTACCCCTTCCACGGGCGTCGAAAGGGGTAGCTACAAGTACTTTTCTCCTTGGTTGTGTTTGGATAGGTCATATGAACATAATTAACCTGATTTGGGCTCATGTTATCACATGATTCCATCCGTTGCACCCGAAATGGGGGTTTCCGCATAGAAGAGCATAACCTTCGAGGGGATAAGTGCGGTTTGTGAAGAGTGTCACACCTCGGAGTCCCGAGATGTCTCTAACAACCTCCCACCACACTCTCATGCATATTATATGACACCACCTATGTTTTGGTGTGGTTCCGACACCCCGAAGCCCCCGCCTCCGTCGAAACCCACCCACAGTTGACCAGAAGTCAACCGTGTCGTCTACCCCTTCCACGGGCGTCGAAAGGGGGTAGCTACAAGTACTTTTCTCCTTGGTTATGTTTGGCTAGGTCATATGAACATAATTAACATGATTTGGGCTCATGTTATCACATGATTCCATCCGTTGCACCCGAAATGGGGGTTTCCGCATAGAAGAGCATAACCTTCGAGGGGGATAAGTGCGGTTTGTGAAGAGTGTCACACCTCGGAGTCCCAAGATGTCTCTAAAAACCTCCCACCACACTCTCATGCATATTATGTGACACCACCTATGTTTTGGTGTGGTTCCGACACCCCGAAGCCCCCGCCTCCGTCGAAACCCACCCACAGTTGACCAGAAGTCAACCGTGTCGTCTACCCCTTCCACGGGCGTCGAAAGGGGGTAGCTACAAGGACTTTTATACTTGGTTCTGTTTGGTTAGGTCATATGAACATTTGGAACCCAGTTTGGCCCCATGTTTTCACATGATTCCACCCGTTGCACCCGAAATGGGAGTTTCCGCATAGAAGAGCATAACCTTCGAGGGGGATAAGTGCTGTTTGTGAAGAGTGTCACACCTCGGAGTCCCGAGATGTCTCTAACAACCTCCCACCACACTCTCATGCATATTATGTGACACTACCTATGTTTTGGTGTGGTTTTGACACCCCGAAGCCCCGCCTCCGTCGAAACCCACCCACGGTTGACCAGAAGTCAACCATGTTGTCTACCCCTTCCACGGGCGTCGAAAGGGGGTAGCTACAAGGACTTTTATACTTGGTTGTGTTTGGTTAGGTCATATGAACATAATTAACCTGATTTGGGCTCATGTTATCACATATTTAATACCGAGAGGGAAAAGTGCAGTGTGTGTGAAGTCGGTCACACGTATCTCGGAGTCTTGTGATATCACATGTGAGTTTTCTTTTCTTTTCCCTTAATTAATTGCCTTACAGCAGGTGATTCACGCGTCGTTGGTGGCTGTCGGTGGAGTGGATAAGATCACATATTCCGAGTATGTGGTGACAAGAATACATTTAATTAAGAAAACACACACATTTAATATCGAAGACATATTTGATTTAACGTTAACACATAACGAACACATTCCGGAACCGCCGATACATAATTGACTAACAAACAAATAAACATGTAGAACAAATTACAACAATCACGAACAACTAACAAATTAATTAAAACCTACGATCTTCTCCTCCGACCGATCCCATGCCAGATGGACCTCCGAAGAAGTGGCCTCCCGTCCTGAAGAACGGACCCGGGTCGACGACCTGCTCCACATGGATTCGGATAGTATGAACCAGTGACGGTTTCGTCGTGGTTGAGTAGGGGGCGTCAAACTCAGACGGTGGAAGCTCAGGCTCTGGCACCTCCACATCGTAGACGGTAGGAATTTCTGATGGATTCTTCATCCACGCCATCACACTCAGGTACCAGCTGTCTTCCGGCTTGAGCATTTCCACAAGCTGCCCACCTAGCCTGTTGATGAACTGGTTCACGGCTTGGGGCTCCCACACCTCCGTGGGAACCTCTCAAACCTCAGCTTCGTTAAGTACGATAGCTCCGATGGCCGCCCTCCGTGCCCACGATGCCAGCGGCTCATCGTGAGCGTCTCCCCGTTGACAGCGAGGCCGGGGGAGGCATGGAGGATGCGAGTGCAGTCCTCGCTGAAGCGGAAGCGCACGAAGAAGTCGAATGGCGGCGCGCAAACCTCCACCTTGACGTTGCGGCGGTTCACACTGCACTGCACCACCACAGCCCCCCACGACCGTCTCCGGCGACACCGGTGGTCGGCTACCTCCGACCGTCGCCATCAGTGCGCGCCTGCTCCACTTCTCCTCCAGCTTGACCATGCCGGAGTGCGAGACAACACACAATGCCTGCGCTCGGAGTCTTCAAGCCCACTCCATATCCTTCTCCTGAAACTATCTACGACGGGGTAAATATTGCAATGGCCGAATTGTGTGTAAAATATCAGTGGCCGGGGGGGGGGGGGGGATCTTTTATAGCCTTCCCACCAGCTATCCCGCCCAAAATTTCCCGCCAAAAAAAAACCCATCAAAATTTCCTGCCGAAAATTTTACCACCCAAAAAATTTACAGGTCGTGTAATAAACAACATAAAATACTGTGCGACTAAACACATCGATGAACAAATCACATGGTTTTCCTGAGCTACAGTCGCACACTGGCTGCGATATCACATGCAGTGTGCGACTGAGCTCGGGAATCCGGATGATTTGTGTTGGACGCCACGAATTAATCCGGATGAAAAACAAGTTGTGTTGAATACCTAAATATAGCTGCAACAAAACACACGGTTTCTCCTAGCTATAGCCCTACACTGATTCACGGTCGAATGTCGTTGC
Organism: Poa pratensis; assembly: GCA_947311845.1. Classification (NCBI taxonomy): domain Eukaryota; kingdom Viridiplantae; phylum Streptophyta; class Magnoliopsida; order Poales; family Poaceae; genus Poa; species Poa pratensis. Next base: position 24,870,322 of record CAMZMU010000092.1, on the reverse strand, counting down.
ATTCAGTGTAGGGCATAGTTAGGGAACCCGAATGTTTTGTGTTTGAGCACAAGGTAGAATGAGTGAGTAACCTGTCTGAGAGGTGGACTATTTATAGGGAAACAAAACAGACGGTTTCCCCTAGCTACAGCCCTACACTGATTCACGGTCAAATGTCGTTGCATTCAGTGTAGGGCATAGCTAGGGAAACCGAATGTTTTGTGTTTGAGAACAAGCTAGAATGAGTGAGTAAGCTGGCTGAGAGGTGCAGTATTTATAGGCGTCGTTAGGGTTCAGAACCTGGCGCCAAAAAACAAAACGCGCCGGAGAGGGAAAAGAGCGGGAAAAGTGTACATTTCGCCGAGACAAACACTCGGCGAAGAGCTTCTCTCGGCGAAGAATTGGCGCGTACTGAAATTTCTTCTCCCGCCCAGCAAGTTTGCCGAGAGGACATACCCGGCGAAGCACACCACCCGGCGAAGAAATGGCGCGGAACGAATATTTCCTTCCCGCCCACCAAATTTGCCGAGACGAGATCTCGACGCAAAAGGTCACCCGGCGAAGAAATGGCGCGGAACGAAATTTTGTTTCCCGCCCATGTCTTTGCCGAGTGTCCTCCACCGACAAACTCGGTGAAACGGCGCGGCAAACCAATTTTTTTCCGCGCCATTTCTTCGCCGAGTGCCAGCCACCGACACACTCGGCGAATGGTTGTAGAAAAGGCGGCAAAATATCAAAAGTTTCGCCAGCACTTTATACCGAGTGCAGATGTCGGCGAAGAAAAGGCATCCCATCTTTGCCGGCTGTGGCACTCGGCGAAATTCATGCATCGCTGCGGTAATGTGGGTCCCAATGGCAGGCGCCACGTGGTCATCCATTTCGCCGAGATCTCAGTATTGCCGAGTGTTTTCTGTGATGTTCGCCGAGAAGATGTTTGTCGCCGAGTGCTTTATCCATGCAGTGTCGGCGAACGTGCTGTTTGCCGAGTGTTCTCCTGTTCGTCGAGTTTCGTCTGCGCGGTGTCGGCTTAGAAGCTCTTCGCCGAGTCCGCCCGACATTTTGCACTCGGCAAAGTCGAGACCACTCGGCAGAGAGGGATTTTCCCGTAGTGATTGTAGTGCATCCGCCGTCAGTATGTGGTTCAGGGCAGCAGTCCACAAGAATCTCTTTTAGGCATGGATGTGTGAAGGTGAGTACTGCGGAGCACGTACTTAATGGAGGCCGGCCATAAATCAAGAATACCAATTGCATCGAAGATAAAAGTTAATTGTCAATATTTTTTCTCAAAATAAGTTAACCGCAGATTTGTCGACAAGACGACAACTCAAATATGTATAGTAGGTGTGACCGACAACAAATTAACAGTTAAGACTAGCAATAGTGAGAGTAACATAGTTAGTACTACCTTCGTTCCAAAATATAAGGCGTATTTTGTTTCCTTTGACTGAGGCTTTGACCACAGATTACACATTTAACATGTGATTCATGTGATATAAATCATAATTATAATTAAATTACTTCTGATTAGGAATCCAATTATATCAATTTTATGTCACATAAAGTACATATTAATAAACTAATTGTTGGTCAAATCAAACGAAATACGCCTTATATTTTGGAATGGAGGTAGTAACGTAGATGCCAAATAAGTAAAAAGATAATGTGGCATGCAATTAATGAAACGAGAGCCAAATGGAGTAACATAGTTACGTAACATAACACTTTCCAATGTAAAATGAGTCTACATAATAATAAATGAATGCATCTATTTTACTATACAAATGACACTACCCACTATACACTATAGAGATAGTAACATAGAGTAAATGTAATGCAACCTGAAAAAGAATCAAGATATTGGACGGGACTACAACACTTGGATTCATTGAATTAAACGTGGAGTATGTAACTTTCAATGCCTTATTCACATAGAAAGAACAGCTAGGACGCGTATTAGGCTTTGAGGACGAAACCACCAACTGCTGCGACGGTGATAAGAAGCACCACACCGGCGCCCTGCAGACCCTCGGCGAAAGCGTGAAAGCGCCGGTTGTTGGAGCGGCGCAGCAAGAAAGCGGTGGCCATCTCCACGGGCACGGCGGTGAGGATGGCGGCGACGAGGCCGTAGTAAGTGACCTGGTGGCGGGCGAAGAAGGATCCCGTGGTGGCCGGCTGGCGAACACCGGTGGCCACGCCGACGAATAGACTGGCGCGGCTCACCATCAACAGCGCGTGTGCAAGCTGCTCTTTGGATACGACTGGTGTTACCATCTGCGCAATTGGACCTAAGCCCGCTTCCAAGTCGACGTCGTCGCTGTTGCCGTGGACTTCCGATAGTACTGCGGTAGACATGGTCAACTCAGACCTGTCGACAGCGACGCGTTTGGAGATACTAGCTCCAAACCAGGGACTGTTGACGCCCTGTACAATCGCAGCAGTTCACATCATTAGCATCACATAAGATATATTTTTATAGATAAAGGGCTTTATTACTTAAGTTTAAGCATTACACACAGGCTCTGCATAAAAATGCACGCAGCCGTCGTTTCAACAGGAAAGTAAATAAGTGCAGCACTAGACGTATTACAATCAAAGGACATGATTTTCTAGTGATTGATTTTCTAGTCCTTCCAATTTCCAACAACATTTTAATCCTGTTTAAAAAATGACACTCCACTCAATACATAAGGAAATTTGGACAGTCTCTTACGTCAAAACTTTGAAAAAGTTAGAGCACTGACATTGATTTTAAGATTGAACAATTTAGAGTTATAAATACATATATATATATAGTTTCAAAGAAAGGACTAGCAAAATGTACGGTAAGATGACTACCTCAAGAAACTTGCCGCCGACGTCGATGGACTTGAGGCTTTGCGACGACTCCTCGTGGACGGCCTCGTCTGATCGACGACTACAGTTCGAGAAACCACATGGCAGTAACGCAAGGGAACGAGTCAGTTAGGAACTAACATCTCGACGAAGAGACAAATGAATCTGGGTGCTTTCTTACTCCACGAGGGCGCGGTCGCGGTGGCGGCGCTTGTTCTTGTCGCCGACGTTGAGGTAGTCGGGGAGTGGGGGAGCTTGTTCGGGAAGTAGGCGCTCTGGGCCTCGCCCATGGCCGCCAACCCATGTGCCTTGTTGCGCTTGGCGTAGAGCTCCGCCTCGGCCTCCCTCTGCCGCGCGGACGGGCGTCGCGCCCACGCCTGCTTCTCCAGCTCGAACAGCCGCGCCTCCGTCGCCTTCTGCGGTTGTATAGCTCCCAGTTCGCCTGCTGGCCGCTGAGGTTCTCGGCCTTGAGCTTCTCCATCTCGTCCACCTTCGGCTGCCGCTCCCACCGGGCCTTCTTCATAGCCAGCTCCTCCACGCTCGCCTCGCCCACCTCCACGTCCCTCTTGTTCTTGAAGACCTGCACCTCCACCTGCACCCTGGCCTCCTCCTTGGACCCTTGCGCCTGGCGCTTCCCAGTGTATACCTTGGTCTCGGCGTGAACCTTGGCCGTGTTCTGCAGGGCCATCCCCTCCCGCTCCTTGGCGCCAACCTCCCTCATACATCATCGGCACCTCCGCCTTGGCCTGGTTCAGCGCCTCTGGCCCGAGGTAGGAGAAGTACCCGTCCCCGGGCTGCTTCACGTTAACGTTGGAGTTGGGAGTTGGCGTTGGCGTTGTCGTTGTCGTAGATGATGAGTCCGAACTGGTCCAGCTTCAGCTGCACGCTCTCGAACACCGCCTGCTTGAACGACTCTGCGCCGACGCCGTGGAAGATCTGCTCCATTGTCATGGACGCGGCAACTACGCCCTTGACGAGCTCGTCCACGTGGTGGGAGATGTTGTCGTCCGCGGCCGGGTAGATGACCTTGGCGTCGGGGTCGGCACGTGGATCGATGGTGAAGACGACGGGGAGGACCAAAGGTAGCTTATCGGCGGTCATGGCCTGCACACAGAAGGAGGAGATCACCGGGGAGATGCCGAAGTGAGCCCAGCGCTGGCCCGGCACTACTACCCGGGCCTCCTTGGCGAGCTTCACGTCGTTGATGCCGTACCCGCCGGTGGTCGCCTCCGACGGGCTCGTGATCACGGAGGCCATGCTGCTGCTGCTGAGATGGACCGAGCTTGGACAAGTGAATTGTACTGAGCTAGCTGCACGACCTGTTCACACAACACATGCATGCACGCCCAGGCCATGTTATATAGTAGTACTACCTGGCAGCCTGGCACAACATACGACACCACTAATTCCCTCGTGTACTTCCCTGTCATTGCGCCGTTCACACACCGAGGCGATACGGCACGCACGATAATAGACGATCACGACGCGCCTAAGCAACTTTATCATGCACGAGCATGCGAGATCGATCCAGCAGCGCCAACACAAGGCAGAAATCGGTTATAATTATTTTGCTTGTCGCTACTAGGGAGTAAGCTAGCCGAGACCTTGACTACACGTACCCCTACTTTTTTGTCACCATCAGTTGGGCGCGCCGCCGGCGTCGTGTGTGGTTGTTGGCTTTGACGACACTGAAGTACTCCCTCCGTTCCAAAATAGATGACTTCCATTTGTTAAAAAGTGGATGTATCTATACACGTAACATGTCTAGATACATTCACTTTTGTACAAATAGAAATCATCTATTTTGGAACGGAGGGAGTAGTAACATGGGAGAATTGGCCACTGGAAATTATTGCAGCCAAACCGTGTTAGTAACGTGGGAGAAAGAATGCCGATGCTGATATTATTATTTTCTAATTGTATCCTTGCTGAGTTTATGTGAAGTGGCGTTTCTCAGATTCTCGGGGTTCCATTAAACCCTGCCTTTTTTGTTCATTTATTTGACATTTGACGTTCATTGCTTGCTTCATCGAACCTAGTTACTCACTACGATCCGGAAAGAGTGTCGTAAGAAAACAAATGCACACTTACAACTCATACGTGCAATTTGAGATGAATATTTGAGGTTATAATGTATCATAAGTACTATTTTAAAAAAAATGAGACCGGCCAGGACTAGCCCTGGTGGCTTCTTTTTATAGAAGAAGTGCTCCTTATTGAGAATTCCAGAATCTCGTCCCCGACGGGGATCGAACTCCGGTTGCCAGGATTAGCCACTGCTTCCTTTGCCACTGGGCCGCTGCCCGTTCTCATAAGTACTATTTTATGATATTACAGCGTATTGAAACCAAATTGACATGCATGTGGACCCTGGTGACATGCAGTTTCTCTTAAGCAATATGTCTTTCTTGATTTTTCTATTCGTTTGAAAAGTTTTGGCACCTAGCTACACCGGCTCCTTGGCATCAATATTTGCCACCTCCACAGCGTCCCAATAATGGGTTTAGTATTTGGAAACTATATATACCACCACTCGGGTGCTCTAAGCTGTCTAGCTCGGAGGATGCGCCTCTGGCGCAGTGATTGGATTAGGCAGTGGCCTGTCCACCGGCCCGAGTTCGACTCCCTGTGGGAGCGTATTTCGGGTTGCCTCACCGAGCGGCACTGTTCACGTGAACAGTGTTTCACGTGAACAGTGTTCGGCTCCTGCTTCTGGGCCAATTCCACCGTGGTTCAATCAGAGGTATTGTGGTGCACCTACCACCGCAGGGGTTTCCCGGTAGGTTTAGGCTCACGGGGCCCAGAAGACTAGTATAGTCTGGTTAGGTCTAGCTTGCGCACAGGTGGCGTGCGTGTGGTGTTGAGTGTGTGGGGTGTGAGTTGTGCGTGAGTTCAGATACTAAAGCTGTACTGTAAAAGATCAGGAATTCTCAAAAAAAAAAAAAGCTGTCTAGCTCGGAGCCCACATGCGGGACAGCCCGGCGCCCCGCTAGCTGTACACGCTCCGAATCTTTCTCGCTGTTGCCCCCTGTTTTTGGGCACCAAATAGCACTGGTCGGGCTGAGATACATGCACGTGCCTCGCCTCTGCACTCGTAGTACTACGGTAGTACGTTTAACTTCTCTGCCACATGCAATGTTCTTCTCATTTGACTGGGTCACATCGAGTTAAACCTTACACAGCCCGTAGTGACGGGAAGTTTTACGGCCCATTTTTCTCTTTGTATAAAAGCACTCCTACACTGAACCTGTATAATTACTTCAGTTCAAAGTGAAACCACATTCTGAAACTTGGAACGTGCCAGTTAATTCCGGGCCCGGCAGGAAGGAACAGTTTGAGTCATTATATTCAGTAGCGGACTTCTCCATCCCAAGGCCACCACGAGGTACTTTCCCGTCCCATCCATCCCATCCATCGATCGCTATACTCTCAAATGCATATTGTGTTTACGGACATGAAAAAGTCCATGGCGGCACTACCAAAGTGTCCGGTCGATCCATTTGCTGTTCGGCATCCCGGAGCGGGACTCCAAGCTTGGGACGGCCTTGGAACTGCCGAACAACGTCTTCGACAGGCAGGTCCCACATGACATATACACAAGGGAGGAAGACGGATGGTTAGTTTAGAAAATGGCTCCCTATCGGTTCCTCAGTCGGGTGTTCACACGAGTCGATGTGCAGCCTTCCCACGCATCCACCTACATTGATGTTGGTGCCTGCCTCGGATGCTTTGTGATGATTGTTGGGAATCCTAAGTGAAAGATATGATATAATGCAGCAGTAATTTCACTCAACGAAGAATCAAGATTTAGGAGATCAAAGCTTTGCCAAGTTTGAGTGGAGGACGCAAACACGAAACACAAATATCTTTTGTCCCCAACGTTACATGAAGGTTGTCAATCTTCCCATCTTGTTAGAAACAAATAATTAAAATATAGTGTGGAAGACAATATTAACAAAAACAAAATTAAAAATGGACCACCGAGCTAATTAATGGTGATGAAAAGTACATAAACGAGGTTGTAAACAACATAAATAGATGGATCAGGGCCATAGTCTCACTAGTGGTATCTCTTCTTAAATAGAAAATATTGCTAGGCAAACAAATTACAGCTAGGCAATTGCCAGATCATGCCATTATGACAAAATGTACAAGGAAAATATTTATGTAGGCATCACGTCAAACATATATAGACCGCACACCGGCACCGCATCTGTAACTAATATTCCACTTCGAGAGCACTTCTATACTTGCCTCTCTAAGAATTAAATTGTAAAGACAGAGTATTGCATTAAACTTAGTACATGATAGGAGCAACATTTATTGTCAATAAGTAGAAATTAACAGCGATGTTTTATCCTAGTAGCAACAGCAAATCGTTACTCTTAGTCGTTAACGTCAACTTGAGCCTAAGGATGAACGAGGAATGAACCCACTATCAAAAATATACCCTCTTGAAGATTTAAACAACTACTTGGCCAAAACAATCATATTTTTATGAAAACATTGTTGATGTATAAAAAATCATGTTAATTGGTTTTTAAACTTTGTTCATGTCCAAAAATAAAAGCTTCTGCCTCGAAAAAGTGTGTCCCTTTATTCAAAAAAATGTATGTTTATGTATTCGAAGGTGTTCTAAAATGTTAATATGTAAAAACAAATTCATGAGGTTCGAGAATATGTTCAGGATGTTTAAAAAATAAAGAAGTATGTTTATGTACTCAAAAAATGTTAGCATGTTTACAAAAAATATTGTTTTAAAAATATATAAAACAATTTAAAGAAAAAGGAAAGTTCAGAAGGACCGGCCCATATCTAGTTTGCTTCGGGCGGTGAGATTCTTGTGAGCCGTAAGGGCATGTACAATGGTAGCGAAGGCGCGTCTTCTCTTAGCCATCCACATCATTTAGAGAAGGCAAAATTATAAGTTGTACAATACATTATCTCTTATTGCCATCCCTAACAATTAATGAGAATTAATTCTATTTTAGTAGGTAATTGTATTTCTAAGGGAAGACAAATGGTACAATGGTGAAATCAGTCTTCACTTATTTCGTAAGAGATCATCTCTTAGCTAAGGGAAGGTAACCTCTCATTTCTTCATTCACTCTCCGTCAACTAGACAAATATCATACGTGTCAACGCTAAGAGAAGGCTGACGTCACCCCATTGTACATGCCCTAACAAGCGGTGTACAAGAGCAATGCTCTTTTTTTAGGGAAAGCACACAACTTTATTATGAAACATTCTGGGCAGAATCGCTTTATTATTCATGATCCTCTTTTTTAAATTTCGAACCTGAACAATTATTCGAATCTGAGGATTTTTTGAGTTTGAACAAATATCAAGTTCGAATATTTTAGAAAATCATTTTAAAAAGATACAGAAAAGATAAAGTAAACAGAAAAAGGAAAAGAAACAACACAGAAAGGAAACGAGAGAAAAAGACGTGAAATGGGCCGGCCTAATGCGGCGCGGGGGTATGCGGCGCGAGCCGCCCGTGCCGCAAAAGGCAGCAAATAGGATTTGCCCTCCCAGCCCGTTCAGACCCCTTGCTACGAGGAAGCCGACGCGGAACAGCCCAAGAAAGAGGCAGACCGCGCCGCCGCGCTAGCTCTCCTCGCACCGCCGCGCGCGACCGCATCAGCGCCTCACCCCTGCCCTAGCCGTCCCTCCCTCTCTCCTCCGCCCACCGCCGACGAAAAGGGCGCGACTCACCCCACCGTTATCCGACCACCGCCGCTCGTTTTCCCCGTGTAACACCTCCATCTGCTACAGAGAGGAGCGGCTTCGGGGTTCCCAGGATGTCGTTCCGAGGCGGCCGCGGGGGAGAGGCGGCGGCCGTGGCGGGAGAGGCGGCCGTGGAGGCTCCAATTTCAACTTCCAAGCGAAGCACGCCCCCCACGAGGACTTCCCGGTAAATACAGCCACTCACCTCCGCTCTCCGCACCCCTCCCCGCCTCGCTTCTCCGTTCGGGATTGGCGAAAATTACTGGGACTCGGGATTCACTCGGGTTTTGGCGTTCGTGCCGTGCAGGAGATCACTCTGCCCGAGATGACTTGCGCCAAGTTTACCAAAGAGGAGGGGCTTATGATAACGTCCACCCTGAGACTCGAGGAATTCATGAGGACTTCCTGCTACCACCTTGAGCCGGATGCCCCCAAGAAAAGTACGGTGAATCATCTTACTAAAACTCATGTGCTCATTTCCTCTTGCTGCACAATACTACGTGGTTTGGTTACATATGAGATATTTGCTTCTCGATTTCAACCCCCTAATAATTAGTTGGCCAATGAATTTCGCCAATCCGTTGACGTAGAAACTAGTTCAATGATATGAGATCCATGAGGAATGTTCTTGTATGCAATTTGATGTACTGTGCGGGACACACTTTCAACTTGTTCTATACAGCCTAGAATTAATACTGATGTCTGTTATTCAGTTGTCAAATTTGATATTACACGGCAATTTGCATCTATATCTTGATGGCCTATAAATAATGAGACCCTCGTCACCTTTCATTGCGAGAATACTCTGGTTTTGCTTCCTTGTACAGGTCGCGTTTTCTACTTTGTTCTGCTAAATTCTGTCTCATTTTTTAATTTGTTATCTTCTCAGAAAATGACGACAAGGAGATTGAAAGATTTTCTGATAGGACGCGCAAAACACGAAGCAAACGTGAAGCTCTTGCATCATACCTCAAACTAACTATGGGAAATTTTCCTGAGGAACTGCTGAAAGGTAGTCTTGACTCTTAAATATAGTACTGTGCAAGATTTGTTATTTGCTACGTCATTGCAGAACAGTAGATCGTTGACATTATGCTCCATTCAGGTTATAGTCAAGCGCAACCAGTCAAGAAAAAACTTCGATGGGATAAGGATTCAGGTTTGCTGTATTTCACAAAAATAAAACATAATTTCTTTGTTGCTTCTGTCATGAACTTCTGTTCATGCTTTTGAGTTGTGATATCTTCCAGGAAACTACTTTGTTTGCACCATTCTATTGGCATGCCTATTAGCAGCAACGAAACTTAAACGAACACCTGTTAGACTAGAAATTATTTATCCTTACATGAATTGATCTCTTACATAAATCTTGTCTTCCTGTTTCACAGATGAGAAATTTGAACAAGCTGCGAAGCTTGAAGCGATGCACAAGGCAAGCCATCATTCTTTTAATCTTCCTTTCAGATTGCTGGGATCAATTTGGAAAGCATTTTTCATTGCAGACATATTATTTCTAGTTTACAGTCAGGTTCTGTTTCACATTACGTAAGTGGTGAGATTATGCTACCATGTTGATAGAGATTTGGTACTTGTAGGATGGAGAGAACAAGACCGAAAAGGATGATGAAGACGAGGATGACGAGGAAGAGGAGGAAGTTGAGAAGCAAGAAAGTTCAGATGACGATTATAATCAAGTTAGTATATTGGAACTTGAAACTTATACGGAGTGCATTGAATTACTTGATGTAGGAGAATGGGTGTTGGGTGGTACATTGTTTTGGCAAAAATATCTGACCTATGTGTGTTCTGTCACATCAACAAATATGTAATGGATAGATCAGCTATGTATTATTTCCTTACCTTCTCTAGCACTCTAATACCTTGACTACTCCCATAGAATGTTGAGTTTGATGATGACGACGATGACTGGAACCAAGAGGCGGAAGCACGTAAGTTTCCAGCTGATGTTTTATTCATATGGATGTTATCCTTTTCTTCCAAATTAGTGTTGTAATACATTGCAAAGCTTTGCTAAAGAAAAGAGTCCTTTTGTCTGACAGATGAAGACTGCTATGATTAATGACCGCCCGCCTCTGAAAAGGTTAACCCCCTTCTCCGACTTTCAGTTTTCTTCGTATGTCGTTTGCAACTCATTGAGCAATTTGATGGGAGCAATGCCTAGTTAGGTAATTAGAGGTCAGTCTTCTGAGTTTTCTTGTATGTACCAGAAACAAAGGACTATCTGAATTCTGAATTATCCTGTTGCAAATGTTTCTATTGTGGCTGTACAAATAGTGATTAATAAGCAATTGAGTGTGATCATCTGCCCGGTTTCACATATCAAGAAAAAAAATTATGGGACTTGATATTCATGTGCATTTCACGGAAGAAACTCGATGATTGCTGATTTCTGGCTCTAGAGCTCTTATTCCGAATGTAAATATTGACATGTGATCTACTTTAGGCCAGAGATTTGGCAATTAAAAGCCTGTTCCCCCTCATTTAATAGCATATGTTCCTACTGTAAAAGTCTGCTCGTCCTAAGAACTGTAAAGACTGGCACGTTTGAGACGTGCTCTGCTATGACCATGGTTGGTAGTCTAGTTTGTAAATTTAAAATTGATTCACATGCTGAAACCAGAAAAAAAAAGTCTGCAATACTATTCAAATCAAGGATAAACATATTTTTATCTGAAACATAGTCATAGTTAAACAATTTTGTCCTTTGTTGATTTTTATGTTTAGATATTTTCAACTTTGTGGGATATAGATGCATATTGCGTTTTTGTTGTGAAATAATTCACGCTTCCAAGGTGTTTTGGATCTTCATTGCATTGCCGATTGCATCTAACTAAGGGTAAGATTGCACAGTTTGCATGCTAGTTAAATGCATAGTTGAGATTGCTCGCACTTTTCAGACACCGTTGTTCGCTTTGTTGATTCAGCTAGTCGTATGCAATTTAGTAGAGCATCCCTCTGGCCTTAAGTTCGTAATCAATTAATTGGAGCGATCAGCAAACTGGTAGCTGATGCACATGTTCCTGTTCAGGAGCAAGGTGATGATGCAGGTCCTGCTCCAGATCAACTGATTTTTCCAAGACCAGAGCAAACCAGATCAACTGGTCATTTGAACGAATGATTTGTTTTATTCCCAATCCTCTGTTTGGTGCATGATAGGAATTATGTGTGGGAATTTGAGTAGAAATTGTATTCCCTTGTTTGTTTCGTGGAAATTGATGAGAGACTAGATAACGCAAGTTACGATGAAGTTTTGAGATAAACTCGCTAAAACAGTTCTCTTCCAACTCCCACCCGCTCCCCTGTTAATAAAACGGTGGGAGTTGGATTCTTAATTTCAATGCCTAATCCATTCTCCAATTGCCAATCTCCCTAACCAAACAATAAATTTAAAGTCTCTTACCTCTTCAATTTCCATCCCTAACTCTAATAATTACCGCAAGCCGAACACGCTCTGAGAGTATTTCTAAGAGCGTCTGCAATGCAGAACGCTTATGTAGGCGCTTAGTTAAGAAAAACAGAGTAGATATGGTTATATCTATTTGATGAAGCAAAAGTCACACTTTCAAGAAATTAAAAGAGTTTCAAAATGAGGTAGAAAATAAACATGACAAAATGATAAAGTACCTACGATCTGATCGTGGTGGAGAATATCTGAACTTTAACAAAGAGAAACAATGGCTTGATCGGCTCAAGGGTACTCAGCGTCACCTGCCTTGTTTGATCGGCTTTGCCTGCCTCGCCTCTTCTTTTTACAAATAATTTCTGCGGATAATCGTTGAGAAGTAGCCGCGGAATGTTTCTCAGTGGGTTTGTTGGTAAATTATATTGCGCTGTTTGAATATCTATCTTTGTGAGTTATGACAGCAATTCATAATCTGGGGGTTGTTACAAAACGAGTCCCATGTGCATAAGAACGTGTTGGTCTTTTCTCAATTTATATTCTGCAAAATAGTTTGCACGTCATTAGTCACACACTGGTTAATACTAAGATGAGCTTCCATCACCTGTACGTACCTAGCACACGTATGGGTCGTATATCCAGCATTGTACCTATATATTAAGGGGGAAGGGATTGGAGGCCTCTCCGCGCTCCGATTTTGGGCCGTTGGATCGAAATCCGACGGCCCCAACCGACCAGATCGGGCGGGTACTGTACCGCGCCCGATCCTGGCCGTCCATTCGTCGATCCGACGGCCCGCGCATTGTCCCCGTGACGACTTTTCAAAAATCTCCCTCCAAATTGTAGAAAGAGCTCCGCAGCCTAGTTTTTTTACGAGCGGAGGGACCTACACGCAGTTCCACAAAAAATCAGGTACTTTTTTGCAAAAATATCCACAGATCCTCTCTTCCCCTCCTCTCTCTCTCGCGCGGCCCCGCGGGTCGCCGCGTATCGCCGCCGCCACGCCGGTCCCCGCGCGCATCGGAGACAGCGGGGAGCTGCGCCGCCGCGCCCTCCACCTACTGGAGCTACAGGCGGCGCCCCGCTCCGCCCCTGCCCTTAGTGCCGGCCGCCCCCAAAGCCATATGCTCAGCGCCTGCTCGCTGCGGAGCCCTAGACCATATATTTCTCGATCTAGGGTTTCCGAGCACTCCCGCCGTCCCGATTTGCTGTCGCCGCCGCCACCGATGCGGAGCCCGCGAGCTCCGTCCGTGCAGGAAAGAGGCGTGGCCATGAGAGCGCCTCTTAGGAGCAGTGCTCTGCGCCGGTTCGTCGGGAAGGACAGTGGCTTGCAGCATCACTGCTGCCTGGAAGCAGGGAGCATCCACGCTAGCCGCACGAACAAATCTCAGGTTTCTGAATCTCTCTCCATTTCAAGCTGGTACGCATCCAGGGCCAGCTGCCCAGCTCGATCTCTGATTTTTTTCTCTCTCCGATGTCACGCGCTGTCTCTTTCTCTCTCTCTCTCTCAGTAGTCAGTGGCGACGACGCAGCGGCGGAACACGCGAGGAGTTCGACATCCACCAGCGCGTCCCTGGCCGCGTGAAGGTCCTATGGCTTCCATCCTCCTGGAACGAACCTCCAGCCACTCTTTCCTGTACACATCTGAATCAAGGTGATGTGCATGCTCTCCTAGCTCCCATGTTTTGTGTGTGGATCTGAAAATTTCAGGCTATTAAGTGTAATTTGGTGTGCTATGAATGTAGAATAGGGAAAATACCTAAGTTACTACCTAATCTGCTAAGAAGTATTGTTTGCTCTAATGCAATTGAACTATTGGGGTGCAGGATTGTCATTCATGTCTATTTTTTTTGTTGAGTCGGTTATATGGAAGAAAAAGATGAAGTTCTACAGAAGTTTGGGCCTTAATCATGATGTTCTACATGTAATGGTTATAAAATTTTCAGATCTAAATCGTAGTGCAAGCTTGGATCTTTCTCTTTATTCAGAGAAAAGTATGATATAATATAATATACATGGTACTATAAAATATAATGTTATATTATATCCAACAAAAATGTATGCTTTCATGACTGTTTTTCTGTAATACCAAGCTGCAGGACTAATTTCAAACACGATTTGTTGTATTTAGTTTCTGCACATCATATTGGTTATACATCAAATGAGAACTACAGCTTTGAGTGTGCTCTTCACCTTATTGCTATATGTAGCTCCTGGTTGGTAGAGTAATTGTTAGCTAATTTCCTTATACTACTTTAGTTGTAAGAGGTCCACGCTGACTGACTTTTTTTTTTTTATGTCTATCCAGCAAGTAGATAGATTGAATTTGCATGTGCTTCAAAAATAATAGAGAATTCCTAGGTAAAATAAGTTTTTTTTTTGTCTTCACCTTATTGCTATATGCAGCTCCTGGTTGGTAGAGTAAAATTACCAATGTTCATGCCAAATTTGCTGTGAAATATGGTATGTTCTTATGCCTATTGATCTATTCATGAGTGTTTTCTTGGTTTCTCTACTCTTGAGCAGTGCAAATCGGCGGTCTCTGGAGCAAGTTTATGAGCTATTTCACCTGCAAGAAAATGGTATGTAGCCTGAATCCGGTCTCCCTCTTGCTTGCTTGCTAGCTCACTCGCTTGTGATTGGCTTTTTAACCTAATTAACAATTCGGTTGCCTTTTTAGGTCCTCACAGTAGGAAGGCAATCCGGTTTAGTAAAAAATCTGTCTACTTGAGGGACACGACGGGAATCGTTCTACGGCTCACCAGGATTTAGGAAAACAAAAAACAGAGACAAAGAAATGTATGAGTTGGGCCTTCTTTTCATCGACCAACATGTACGGATCGATACTTGATGCAACAAAATGCCTATTTTTCCATTTTTATATATCCAGATCTCTATGCTCTTGGAATTATGGTAGTTAATTGATTGTTGCCTCCTGCTACATAATGCTACAGCTTCCACAAAGATAGAACTAGCATAAAATAAATCAAATTGATTTTCTACAACACAAAGTCCCTAGATATTAGATTACAAGGTGAATTTCTTACCAGTATGTATCAGAGTTGTATACCCTAGGTAAATCCCTCTTGAAAAATTATATACATGTTATCAATTTTATTCCATAAGAAAAATCTGTTTCAGGACTTCAAGCGTATTCGGCCCTTTCATATTTATCAAGCCATTTGTTTTATAAGATGCTATATTTTCCAAGGTTGGTTCTACAATATTTAACGGCATTATGGTTGCATAGTTCAGTTTTCCAAATGTGTTGGAATTTTAATATCGCATTTACGACTGTACGTAAATATACATACACAAGAATTATATAAATGCCAGACATGAATAGTCATATATAAGTTTCTTGCTATTTTTTAGACAAAGCGTATAAGTGAATTATAGGTTGTGCAGCCGATAGTATATTGTCTATACAATTGCAAGTGTGCTGCCTTCATGAGAAACTAGCTTATTTCCTAATCCTTTCAGGGGTCCGTAATTCATTGTATAAATACATGTCCTCCACAGCAAGTGTTGATGACCATACTACGTAGAAAAATAAAATGCGATTCTAATGGATTAGTACAATTCTGTCTAAAATTAGGATTGGTAAGGTAGTCTTGTGAGCCGACTTAATTACAAAGCGATTGGTCTATGATTTCTTTGTTTGTCTCTGTGTATGAACAGAGAACATCATGTTAGCACGCCTAACACAGGATCTGAAGTAATACTGTTGCGCTTAATTATTTGATTTGGGTAACACAGTTTTTATCATTGAGATGTTATTTTCTCATCTATTTTTCCTGACATTTTTTACACGTTCGAAAGATATTTAATTCTGTTTTTTAATTGCTAACTGAATAAGAACCATTTAGTCACAGATTAATTTACAGTTCACCGTGCTGCTGACTTGATACTCTGACACATCAATTCGAGACACCGCCTGAGAACGTAAAGGTAAAAATTTAAAGTTTGACACACAGCAATTTCAGACAAGGGCTGAAAACATAAAGGTAAGAACTTAAACAGACCTCAGAAATTATAAGTTCATTATATTCACTTTTCCTATTTCCTGTGGCCAAATGAAGTAATTGCAATTTAGTTTGAACAAACTATTACAAGTTTTTGTTATGAGAAGTAGTACATGAAACCATGGTCCAGTTACTAAATTTTGAAGAAAAAACCGTGGACCATAGTGGTGTTCTTTCGAAATAAGTTAACTATACACGACACCGGTCTTTCATCGTTACAATTAACATTTGCGTTTAACCTATTTCTCACAATGAATAAACAGTCCAAAGTATGGTTGCTTGCTTCATTTTCTTGGCTGTTATTGGATGTTCTTTAATGCTCTTTTGGTTTCACACCACTAAGTACGTTCAATCTTTTGACCAGTTGTGCTCCACTGCGACGAGCACGTGTGTCTCCTCTGCTGGACCCAGGAGCACCATCGTGGCCATTTGGTTCAGTGCAACTCGAGCTCTCATGGGTAGAGAGGATGGAACTTGCTGGATCTCCATGCCACAACTTCATTTGGAGCTCCAGATTTTTTTTCTTCCTTTTGTTTTCCATGGCGATTGGTCCAGTGGAAGATAATACTAATAATATTTTAATGCTAACTATATCTTTTAATGCAGATAAGAGAGCCGGATACACCTCAATGCTAACTATATTTGTTTTTCAGTTCTGTTTTCACTTTTAGCACTTATTCATTCAGAAACAGCAGTGGACACTATAGGTTACAATTGCTGATGTGAGCATACAAATGATGTGAATGTATTTCATTACCCTGTTAATTCAGATTTTTATCATCTGTAGTCAAGATGAGATCGGCTTATGTTCATTCTATAGAAACTGATGAGTTTATACTTGAGTTGCCCATTCTCTTTTACATATTCTTTTACATATTTGGATATTCCATCTCTTTATTATCTCCAAGGGTGCAGCGTGCCGCCGTTCCAATAATAATAATAATAACACATACTTACAAAATGCATATAGGAAAAACAAACAATTTTTTCTTGCGGGTTCCAAAATATAATTCACCAATTCACACAGTACAAAACTTCAATTTTATGAATCACAACGATGCAAACCGCAACAAAAAAAATACAGAAAATGTATTTCCAAAAAAAAATCTATCCTACATATTCAATTTCTTTCTAAGTTCGAACATGGATTTGAAAAATCCACAAGAACAAAGCCATTTCAATTTACTTACTACAATCCTGCAAATCATACATACGAAATGCAAAAAAGGGGAAAAAAACCTCAAGCAAATCTTCCTCTCCCCATAAAAAAAATCAACAAATTTCTATTATTTTGAAAACTAGGTTCCAAACAAGATTTGTCGGAATTTCTAAGAACATATATCCCCCTCCCCGCCGCCTCATAAAATATTGTTGTAGGTTTTTTTTAAAAAAAAAAACTTTCGTGTTCTTTCAAATACATATTCAAATCATTACTCCCCCCCCCCCCCCCCCCCTAAAATGTTATCGCATCTTCTCTTTAAAAAAAGCAACAACTAATATAACTTCCTATATAAATTATAGAGCTTATGACGCCTTTTTATATAAATTTTGGAGCTTACGGAAAAACTTTTCAAGCTGCTGGATATTCGTGGATACTCAAAACAACAAAATATAATTCAGTACAGATATATTCTATCAGCTTTTACCAAATATATATTCGAGTCAGTCCCAGATATAATTTATGTCGAACCTGTCAAACAAAATTTGGATTTAAAACTTAATCAAAACAACTATTTCCACGATGACACGACAGTGATTTACAACAACGGTCTCATCTGTAAAAAAAATACACATATATTTGAAGTATTATTTAATCAAGAGCATAGGTAGATCGGACCTGTTGCTTTTTCCCCTTTCTCAAAATGATCCCCGGTGGGAAAAAAAATCCCTGGCGGGTGGGCCCGATGCATATAAAAAATTTCTAAAAAAAGGAAAAGACCGAAAAAAATGTCCTAACATATCTATTTGAAAGTTATATCCATTTGAAAAATACGAGTACTATAGGAAAACAACCAGCAAAATACATCCAAACTGACTACCAAAAAAAATATCGAAAAATTATATTCCAATTTAGCCAACATCTAGGCGAATATTCCAATATTCCATAAATTATATCGAAAAATGATGCAGGAAAACCGCTATCTACTTATATCAGAAATGTAAATATATTAATTTAGCAAGAATTTTCTATTCAGATATGCTCATCCAAATAAATATAAAAACATATTAACTTAATCACACAAAATAATGCTAACATTACATGCCACATTACCAAAGTTCAAATTCAAATTTTTGAAAGAAAAAACCATTCAAAAATAGGCATCAAGGGCGCGGCGTGCGCCGCGCCGACTCCACTAGTCATCTTAATAGATGGACCTGCTTAGTTGCTCAGCATGCATCAGCTGTATATCGTAGCATTGTTGCTATATTCCGTTAATTGTGCTGCGCGTTAAGTTCAAAATACAACACGGAATGATCTTCGGATTGCTACACGCGCTAAGATCGCCGTCTAGGTATAGAGTCCGAGTTTAGATCTATGGCATGTGAGATTAGAACAATACAAATTATCATACCAACATTTACTCAGTGATATGCTGGGTATATCTTCAGTTAAACTATTAAAATTCGATGGTCGGTGTCATTTGAAATATTTGGATTGGAAACTTAGAAACTATATGTATAGGTTTCTCGCACAAGTCCTTCCAGGGTGATACTCCCTCCGTCCCTATTTAGATGGCGGCTTAGTTTTGCGTGCAGCAACTTTGACAAATTTCACATTTTTTTTGTTGGTGAAATATATGGTCAAAGTTGGTGCAGTAAACCAATGACGCCACCTAAATAGGGACAGAGGGAGTAATATTCATATTACGCATATACTACTACAATAGAATATCCAAAGTGTCACTGATTTGTGAACCAGAGGGCATATTATTTTAGGAAATAAATATGATATTTATTTTCCTTAATTTGGAGTTCAAATGAAGAAAACTATTTTTATTTACTAGTATACTTCCAATATTGTTGGAAAGTCAAACTTTTATAAATTTGACCGTGTTTATATATAAAAAGCACAAATATTTATGCAACCAAATTAGTATCACTATATTCATGATGAAACATATTTTCACCATATAACCATTTGATTTAGTAAATGTTATATTTTTGTGTAAACACGGTTAAAGTTTGAGATAGTTTGGCGTTCTAAAAAAGGTGGAAATACACTTTTTCGTGAACAGGGGGAGTACATCCAAGACCTTTGCAATGTTGGTATAGGTGATTATTAACTGACTAAGAACATTCCGTTTTTTAACAGAATGGATAATGTGCTATAAATGGAATGCTCACATCAGTGTGCCGAGCCAGAGCGAATGATCATTAAGTGCCTAATAATTTTTGTGCGTTTTCAAGAATAATTACTTAGAATTTTCGTCCTAGACCTGGGCTGCAATCTGGCATCCGTATTCGTGTCTCCAGCCTTTTTACATAAGTCAAAATTTACCTTGGTCATTGGATATTAGTATGCTTAACATGTTTTTGATATTTCAATGTTGACTACATATGGGCTGAAATGAGTGGACAAAAACGTGACTAGATACATGCGATTCAGAAAAAACTACTTCCTAAGGAATAAGTTAGAGAATCTTAAAAAGCTCATGTAAACTTTTCTGCAAATTGCACGTGATGGACGTGATTTGTCGGCAGTACATTATTCACAGGGTGAAGATCTATCCTCGTGACTAAATAACTCAAAATCTGGATTATTTGCACGCACATGCTAATAATATTCATTTATCCTTTAATCTCGTGCGACGTTCGAGGCCGGCAGTCGGGGTCGCAGATGGGGCATTCTGCCTTGCAGTCATCCTCATCCTTGAAACACAGCTCACCCGGCATGGTTTCGCAACAGTAGCAATATGGCCAGTCTTCGCCGAAGGGTATACTTCGGCACGCCTTGTTGATGCAAAATTGCAGGGCGATCTTGCTCTGATCGCCAACTGTTGTCGAGTTGACCATGGTAGGACTAAAATTGGTATGGCCATCTCGGTAGCTCTTCTTTATTTGTGCGTCGGGACGACCTATCACATCAAATGTTTCATGATATCACACGCATGTGCATGTATGTAAGAGTAAGACATTAGATAAACCCAAGGGTTATAACGAAATGGCAATGTAGATCTGCTTACATTGTGTGGTCATCGCAAGGCATCCCATAACCAAGATGGTAATCACATAGACCAGGCCGCTCCTCATGCTCGTACTTGGTCGATCGAACGGCTATGTGTCAATGTGTGGTAACCAAGGCAAGCAATAGCTGCCAAGGCAACCTCCGGCCTCAATATATATAGAGGGGGGAAAGATATACTCCCTCCATTCCAAAATACTCTACATTCTAACCCCATATTAAGTTTCAAAATAGTCTACATCTTAGCTGGTTGCACATACGTAATTAAGAGGAGAGAGAGAAAGGCTAAGCAAAGCAGCCTAGCACGCACGCGCATACATGAGGAGAGAGAGAAAGGCTAAGCAAATTGCATGGCTAACATTAATTAACCTATGGATAATTGGTACAAATGCTTTGTTTCCTGTGATCAATTAATGCACTGCATGCTTGGTGTATGTCTAAGTAGCACTAATAAATATCTTACTAATTTGTCTGAATTTTTGTAGGATGTAGAGTATTTTGGAATGAAGGGAGTATGTGGTAATTCATCAATAGCATCGTGATTTATGGACATTACACGATGACCAAACACTAATTGATTACATGCGCGCAATTGGTGCGATATTTCCTACTATCTTTGAATGGAATTGAGAATTGTAAATGGAAATTAGCTGGTTACAGCTGGGGCATTGATTCTTGCAACATGATGGTCAACGTATCTTTGTATCTCACTGTCTACACCCTCCGGTGTTTAAAAATATGAACATATTGAGAGAGTCCAAAATCTTGTGAAAATATGTTAATCATCTAAAATATCACATGATACGCACATAAATACAATCCATAATTGCTCAACCTGATTTATATTCTTGCCAATTAGTTTGGACATCTGTTGCACAGCCATTTGTGATATATAATTCCATAAAAGTATTTTGTGGGATAAACCTAGTGTGTTAATTTCGATCTTCTCTTTTCAGGCAAGAAACACACATTCCATGACTGGCTCGGGTTTAAACAGATTTGTTCGGATATTTAATGTACAGAAAATGAATGATATTGTCACTTATTTCTTTCCAGATTTGTTCAAAGATTGCTTCTTTTGCGTCTGATGGAATAACCTGAGATAACATTCGATGATTCCTAGCATCTTGGCAGGGAGATGTGGAGTGGAAGGTTCTTCTTTGAGTCAGTACAATATTTTGCTCTCTCAAATAGTACTGATACTTTTTCAAAACTGTAAACATGTCGCACTAGCTAAATTCTGTGACACTGACATCAGCGAACACAGAATCTGAAGCCCTCTGCTGTCCTGCTGAATCCATAATTCATCACATCACACTCAATTATCGGTACTCCAGCTTGTTCTGCGTTTTTCTAATTCGACGACAAGATCACAGGGCAAGCATATACGGGAAACAGAGCATTTAGTGAACAACAGGCCAAATATTTGGTGCAAAGTTTTTCCCTGAAGATCATGATTGTACTTCTCGTCGATACGTCGAACCAATAAATAAACTAACTATAGTCTACATGTAAAATACATCATAAATCACGAATTCCCAACCATCTTCCCAGAAATCGACAATGAAATCGCGTCACAGCGATGAGCTCGGAGCCGGTAGCAAGAAGTTGAGGAGAGCCTCGTTGAACCTCCTTGCGTCCTCCTCCTGCGGCATATGGCCAGTGTTCTTGAGGATCTCCAGCCTAGCATTCGCGCCTAGCTGCCTGCATCAATTTGTTCGCACAGATCTTTCATGCATAAGTTGCAGTACACAAGGTGTGACGGAATTGCGTCCAAATTACAGAACCAAGCAAGAGTAGTGAGTGTGCTGTGCTGACCTTGCCACTTGATGCCCCTTCTCTATGGGAAGATCTGATCATGCTCTCCCCACAGCACAAGAACTTGCTGAAACAATGGGAAGAAATTATGAGTTAATTTGGAAAGATGATCACAGAAATTTAGCATGGTGCGGTGATGTGCTTGTGTATCTGCGGAATTTTTAGGATGTACCTGGGGAGTGGAGTGAGCTGGAACTTGTCCTTGTTCCCAGGGTTATCCCATTGATCAGCTCCTTCTTCTCCTCTACGTTGTCGGTGTAGAGATACTGCAACACACACGTTTGAGATACTATGTGGTACTGTTTTTTTTTTTTTTTTGAAATTAGATATGTGGTACTGTTATTCAAATCAAGTTGGTGTTTGCAATGTGCTTTGATAGTTTCAGTCACTCTACACGCCCTAATGTAATTGTGATCCGGCGATCTCCGTGACTAGGAATGTGCATGCGACCTATGCTTGTGGCTAAAGCGATGGAGGGCCATCGAACGAATAATGTCTCAGTCGGGAAGTACGCCCATCTAAGGGCATCTCCAGCCGGCCCCCCCAGCGCCTCCCCCCCGGGCCGATTTTGGCGCCGTTTTTCGCCCAGTCAGCCCCCCCAAGAGCCCAAAAAGCGCCGGATCGGCGGAAACTAGCGCCGGCGTTCCCAGGCCAAACCCAGCCCACCGGGTTCGGCCTGGGGAGCGAATTGGCGCGAAACAGAGTGTGGGCCAGCGCTGTCAGCGTGATAGGCGAAATGGCGCGGAATCACGGGCGGAAAAACGCTTCGTCGTCATCTCCTCGGCTCCCGCGCTGGTCAAAAGCCTGCCGGAGTAATGGCCTCCGACTGCCGCGCCGTTCAGCGGCGGCCAACGCGTCCAATCGGCTGCCACGCGCCGGAGTAATGACGCGCCACCGTATCGCCTGCCTGGGCCTATTTATCTCCCCATCTCGCCGTGGCAAGGCACGCCATCTCCCATCTCTCCCCCCCCCCCCCCCCCCCCCCCCCCCCCCCCCCCCTCTCTCCCTCCCCGAGCAGCAGCAATGGTCGAGCGATTCCCCGGCGACGAAGCTGCGGCGAACGGCTTCGGCCGGCGTTTCCTGCACCCGGAGGAGGCCCGCATGTTGTACGAGGCCGGGTACCCTACGCCGCCGGACATGCGGGTCCCCGGCGAATGGCGCCTGAGCGCCGGCGGCGTCCCCGTTCGGCCGCCGCTAGAACGAGCGGATCGCGTCTACGCGATCCAGGAGGTCCTCGCCAACCTCACCGAAGAGCAGGCGGCGGACCCGCGCTGGGATCCGGCGAACGCTCCCTTCTGGATGGCGTACTTCGTCGAGCGCCACCGCCGCGAGCTGGAGGACACCAACAACAACGGACCCGTCTCCGGCCGGAAGAACGCTGGCGGGCGGAAGCAGTGGTGGAGCGGTCGAGGGCGTACGCTCACGTACGTCCTCGAGCACATCGCCGGCGGGAACCAGCCCCGGCTCACCATGCCGCCGCGCAAGCCGCCGACACCTCGACGCCGCTTCACCTCCTGGCTGCCGAGGAGGATGGGGACGGTGTCTTCGTCGTCTTCCTCTGGCCCGCCCTCCTGCGGGTCCTCGCAGACGCCGGCGTTCGCTCGGGTCAAGCCCGAGCCGGAGGACACGCCGCGCGGCGTCGTCCTCAACTCCGGGCGCCGCGCCCGGTCGCCGCCAAGAAGGCCCAGCGGCGGCATTCGCATCAGCGAGCGCCGCGCGCCGTCGCCTCCCCGAGGCCACCTTCGCCTCGTCAGGCCCAAGCAGGAGCCTGGCACGGGCGGCGCCACCTCCAAGAAGATGAAGGCGTCGTGGATTGGGCGGCGCCGCCGGAGTACGTCCGGGCGGCCATCAAGGCGGAGGCGCCGGACGACGACGAGGAGTTCCCCGGCGAGCAGAACGCCGTCACTGCCTCCCTGCAGGACGCCGCGCCGCCCGTCGCCGCTGAGGAGCTGCCGGACGAGCTCATCTTCGCCTGGTCGCGCAGCCAGCACGCCCAGGAGGAGATTGCGCGCCAGCAGCGCATCCTCGACGAGGCAGCGGCCGTTGCCGCTGCCAGGCCGCCGCACGCCGGCCTCCTACTCCACCTCGTCAGGCGAGCGGCGAGGTGATCGTCCTCGACGACAGCGACGACGACGGAGGGTGGTTCGGCGCCGGCGCCAACAACGACGAGGCGGGGCCGAGCACCTTCGGCGGCGGCGCGCCGAGCGACGACGACGACGACGACGCGGCGACTACACGGCGTTCTACAGCCAGCTGGGCATGTAGATCGCCGTGTTTTAGTTTAAATTTAAGTTTTATGTTTGTATTATGTAATGAACAATGCGGAATTCGCCTATATAGTATGAATTTCGCCTAAGTTTAACGT
Organism: Poa pratensis; assembly: GCA_947311845.1. Classification (NCBI taxonomy): domain Eukaryota; kingdom Viridiplantae; phylum Streptophyta; class Magnoliopsida; order Poales; family Poaceae; genus Poa; species Poa pratensis. The sequence continues at coordinate 24,845,969 of CAMZMU010000092.1, read as the reverse complement.
GTTCGATGAATTTCGCCCAATTGTTTTTTTTTTTTATCGGCCCAAGTCTGGGTTTGGGGGATGGCTGGGAAAACGCCGAACCCAGGAGCCCGAATTGCGCCGGCGCTCCCCAAGGCCGTCCAAAAAGGCGCCGTTTTTCGGCCGGGGGGCCGAACGGGCTGGAGATGCCCTAACAAGCAGTTCATCTTGACGTTGACGCTAGTGCCGGAAATTGTTGGACGGACGGCGAGTGGGTGAGGCCTGTTGTCGTTTGTTGGGATATAGGTAGGCACTAGGCAGACGCAACACGTACAGGTCGTTCAGCTGTCCACTACCTCATTCGCCGACAAAGTTGGCAACCAGATATCTTCGGCGAAACACGGCAGGTGGAGAAGGCCTAGATCTGCAACGGCCGTTCGGAATTTTGATCGGAAGGACGGGTGGGAAACGGGATCGGAGTTGATGGTGACGATAGACCGGTAGCTAGCGCGGCGACGGCGAGGCCGTTTGATGAACAAATCTGCTACCGACGACGACGGCGAGGCTGATGGTTTCTGAAGAACGCCAACAGTTCGAACAAAACCCATGGAGAATACAGACAAGAAAACGTTATTTGCTACCGTCATGTCAGAATACGGGACTAGTACGTGGCGGTCATGCCATCGACACGTATGGTGCAAAGTCTCCAAGAGCTGTCCACCAGTGTCCTGGCTCGTGACACGCCCACGCATGGCGCGGCCGGAGGAAATTAAAGGAGAAACGTCATGGCCCTTACGTACCTGTATGAGATCGCGGAGCACGAAGGCCGGGGTGAAGCGGCGGGGGCGGTGGTAGGCGAGCTCCATGAGCCGGCGCATCCGCTCGGGCGTGCGCGGCAGCATCACGTCCTCCACGCGCTCGGCCCTGGCGCGCCGCAGCAGGGCGGCGTCGTCGGCGTCGGCCTTGAGCAGGTCGGAGCTCGCGATCACCACCCGCTCCACGGCCCCGGCGCCCAGCAGCCGCGCCACGTGGTACGCCACGAAGCCCCCGTAGCTGGTCCCGACCACCGACACGCGGGCACCGCCGGCGGGGACAACCGCGGCTATGAGCTCTGCGATGGCCACCGCCTGGTGGGCCTCCGTGCGCGCGTCGTCGTTGTCGGCGCGGGAGCCGCCGAAGAAGAGGAGGTCCGGCACGACGAGGCGGAACCGGCGCGACAGCGGGCCCACCTGGCGCCGCCACTGCCACGTCGCCGGCGGGCCGAAGCCGTGGAGGAGGACGAGGACGGGGAGGTCCTCGCTGGCGCTCGGAGGGAAGCGCCAGCAGTGCACCGTGGTGGCGCCACCGTCGAGCTGGACGGACTCCTGGACCAGCCCCGCCGCGGTGAAGCGGCGCCGGAAGTAGGCGTCCAGCAGCGGCGCGATGCCCAGCGTAGACGACGGCATGGCGTAGATCCGCGCCTTCGCGGTTCGACGTCACGTCGGTTTACGGTTGTCTCATGCGCCTGGTGTCGTGCATATATATACTAGCAAATTGTCCGTGTGTTGCTACGGGGCGGTATCTATTATACCGAAAGTTTTGAGACTTAAATAAACAAAAAAACATCGCTAAACATAAGCTGGTGGGATGCGGATGGGGTCCTCCTTGCACTTTGTGGCATTACATAATTTTTTGACATAAGCACAAACGCCAACGCTAGTGTCATGCGACCGATCTAGACGATGCAACATCGAAAAGGTACGAAAAATTAAACTTACACTAGAACACCGTCCTCGGCAGATCGAGTGTGCCGGGTCAAATCTGACTCGTCAAAGCTGTACAAGAGTCAGATCATGCGACTTAAACCCATTCCCTTGGAACCCTATCTTCCCGAGCTCAAACACCAAGTCAACCTCGATTTGAGGCAGTGGAGGAGGAGGAACGACGGGGAGGAGTATATCTAGCAGTTGTCGAGGCGAAAAATATATGGGAGAATGGACGCATTTAAGAGAGCAAGGAGAAAGAGACGAGGGGATTGGACATGGGCAAGCAAGCAAGAGCGATTAGTCATCCAAATACACGTGTTTTTCTAATAAAAAATGGAAGTCTAAAAAGAAAGAAAATATGATCTTCTTGTCCCCAAGTTATTAGCAATGAGTGGGGCTATATTTCTTTTCAGCTGCTTTTAAGAATTTCGATTTGTACATCCACGTGTACATAAAGCAAATTCATATTGGTACATCCATGTGTCACATAAGCCATGTAGCTTCATCACATTTTACAGTCAAGTATCACGATCCCCCTCCCACGCTTCAGTCGGGCCACCTGATACACATGCACGAGCGCCAATAGAGCGATGTGTGTCAATTTCTTATCTGCCCACCCCTTTAGCCTGGCCGCTCCGTACACGCATGCTAGTGCCAACAATGCCATGTCTACAAGTTCGCAGTCATCATCAGGGCTTCCAGCTTGCCGCCCCTCCAGTTTTAGTGTGACACATCTAACCCTAATCTCTAACCATTCGGATGAGTACGCTGAACACATGTCACAGCCGCATAGTTGATGGACTCTCCCTTGCTGGCTCACAAAAGTACAGGTCTGTTTAAAGACGTGCAAACAAACCAAGACATGTCCAAACTCTTTTTTTAGATGATAGCATAGAACTGTCACTTTACGCGCTAAATTTTGAAAAACTACCACTTTACGTTTCAATCGCACAGAACTACCACTCTTCACAATTTTGTTTCAATGTGCGCACATTGTTGTCTAAACCGAAATTGACACTCGTGCTGACAGGTGGGACCCACCGGTCAGGCTGAGGTGGCAGCACGCGTGGACCCTTTGCTGACGTGGCAGCACACGTGGCCGTGGGCCCACCTGTCATACTAATAAAAAATAAATATCTCAAAAATGAAAAATAAAATCTCAAAAAAATAAAAATAAAATGCCTCATCGATCCCCGACGCATCCTGTCCCCTGGACGAGTCTCTCCCATCGATCCCGACGAGTCCTTCCCACTTCCATCCCCAATGCCGCGCCCGATGCCGCCGCCAGCGGAGGAGGTGGACGATGTGGTCTCGACGGAGCAGGCGGCGGCGGTGGTACCGTTGGTGGCCGTGCGGGAGGATGATGGAGGCAATGAAGCGATGGATCTGAGGCTTTCTCTGCGGGGGATGGACGGGAGATGCGTGACCATGGAGCTGGATTCTGGGGTGCTCTGTGGTAGCAGCGCCTTCTTCGCAGACATTGCACCTGGTGTGGGATTCACCTCCAACGGTGGTGGAGCCAGCGGGAAGAGGATCGAGGTGGATGGCGTGGAGAATGTGGAGGCGTTCAGGATGGCTGTGGAGCTTATGTACGAACCTGAACCGCTGCTCTGGCCTCCCTCCCCATCGCCCTGCCGCCCTCGACCACTCCCCTCCATCCGCAGCAGATCGAGACCGGCCGGCGTCCGCCTGCGCACCATCCCCTCCGAGCACGGCCGCGCCGCGACAGCTGCAGGAGGCAGAGGCGCTGCCTCCCCAGCTCCTGGTCGCGCCCGTGCGCAGCAGGCGGCCGCGCCGTACCGCGTCCCTCTCCGCCCCGGCCAGGTGCTGCTCGAATCGATGGAGATTAGGGCGTCACCGATGAGCCTCAGGCTCGCGAAGCCGCCGGCCTCCGCCAGCTTCCGCCCGGCCGCCCTCAGGACCTCCTTCGAGCTCCTATTCTACCTCACCGAGCTCTCCTATTCTGCCTCACCGAGCTCTCCACTGCCTCGATCTGCACCCCACGCCGGCGCCTCCTTGCTCTCCTATTCTATTTTTGAGATATTTTTTATTGATAATTATATGTTGTATATTTATTTTCTTTTTTTAGATTTTTATTTTTTTGAGATTTTATTTTTCATTTTTTGAGATACTTTTTTTTATTAGTATGACAGGTGGGCCCACGGCCACTGTGCTGCCACGTCAGCAAAGAGTCCACGCGTGCTGCCACCTCAGCCCTGACCGGTGGGTCACACCTGTCAGCACGAGTGTCAATTTCGGTTTAGACAACAATGTGCGCACATTGCAACAAATTAGCGAAGAGTGGTAGTTATGTGCGATTAAAACGTAAAATGGTAGTTTTTCGAAATTTAACGCGTAAAGTGGTAGTTCTATGCTATCATCTCTTTTTTTTTAACAAGTGTCCAAACGTCTTGTGTTTAAAGATGTGCAAACAAACTGACGACATGTCCAAGTGTCATCCCATTTCGAAAAATGAAAAAATGTCCAAGCGTCATGTAAAAAATATCAAAAAAGACACATCGGGCCGGCCGATATGTGCAGATTAATTTGTTGTGCATGGAGTCCATCTGAGATGGCATGTGCATATGCAGCCGTGCAAATTTCAAGAGCCCCACCATTCAAGGGCATGCAAAGGTGCTCTAGCATCGATGGATATCATCGCAAAACGCAGCACCTTCTGTTTTCAGTTTTTTTTTTTTTTGAGAGAGAAACCTTCGGTTTTCGGTGACCTCCCTGGATCGCTAGAGCCTAGAGCGCACGGAGCAAAAGCGGGCCGACATATAAGGGCCTGCACGCCAATTGGGCTGACGAACAGCGGGCTGTGACGTACTGCAACTGTCGAAGGGAACCGGGCGACTGAATCAGGAAACCCTTTTTATTACCGATCGATCAACGAAACAACAGACGGGCTTAGCTAAACGGACGACGTACCTACCGCAACGGACGAAGAAAGAAACAAAAGCCGTATTATATAGTAGAGATGTCTGCTCCCAATGAATAGAAGACAATCGAGGGCGGTAACTACCGCCGCCTGCCCATGTCTATTCTGAAGAGTCCGGCTCAACTGCGGAAGGATTTTCAACAACAGAAACCAAATTAGGAATGAGAGTTACCTTTTGAGAGAAGAGTTGGGATTAGACGTCATACATGAAAAAACTTTTTAAAAAGAGTATATCTGATATTTACTTCTTTTTTTATCAACGAAAGATTTGTATTCTTCTAAGATCTTCCGAGGAATGTACATCATCTCTACTCATACTATATCCGACTATGGCGACCCGCTCAAAGGGAGGCCGCCGCTTTTTACTACTCCCTCCGTTCCTAAATATAAAATGTTTTAGTATTTGTTCATATTCACATATATGTAGACATATGTAGACATATTTTAGTGTGTATGCACACTCATTTTAGTATGCACCTAGACAACATGTTGAAAAGCTAAAACGTTTTATATATTGGAATGGAGGGAGTAGATTATGAACTTTTACATTGGACCTATCTCTTCATGGTAGAACAGGGCACAACCAGTTAGGGGTATCTTCCTTGTGATCTCCAGGATAGTAGCGTTATATGACCATGATTTCTTCTCACTGTGCCGCCAGGCAATCTGATGGGGCAATCCAACATTCGGCCTTCACAACAGTGCGAGCTGGCTTTGGTACATTTTTTTTTGTGTTGTATCTTGATCACGTCTGGACTCTGGAGGAGGATGAAGTGTTTGTAGTGTACGGCTCTGGGTTACATTATGGTAGAGTAGGCAATCCAAGATTTGGTTCAAGTACAAAATAAAGGCCGAACAAAAAAAAAGTACAAAATAAAGATGTACGGCAAAAGTATACATAGACTTTGTTTGTCACCTTTACAACAAAGACACTTTGGCCGAGTGGTTAAGGCGTGTGCCTGCTAAGTACATGGGGTTTCCCCGCGAGAGTTCGAATCTCTCAGGTGTCGTTCTTTTCTTTTCTTTTTCTTTTTTGCTGCCTAAGCCAGCTCTGGAGCATTTGTTTAGTTCAAGAAAAATATGTACAAGCTCCGGAGTTTTTTTTTTTTTCGCTGAATAAGCTAGGCTCCAGAACATCTGCTCAGTTAAAAAATGTACAGTGCTTGGTAAACAGAACGGCTAACTTGTGCAAACATGAGTACATGCTAGTTTTTTTTTGCTGCATAAGCCAAGCTCCGGCGCATTTGTTTAGTTGAAGAAAAATATGTACAGGCTCTAGAGTTTTTTTTATCTTTTGCTGAATAAACTAGGCTCCATAATATATTTTTTTGCATGGTAATACGATTCTCATTAATAAATAAAAGACGAGATACAAAGTACGTATACACCGATTGAAAGAGCATGTGTTGCTCCATGTGTGGTTTTGGTAATTAATGACAATCTCTATGAACTAATGTTTGCATTGAGATATCTTTATAGATCGAGTCCATGAAGAAGTTTGGAGTTCATGTGTTGGACTCTAGAAGAGTATATGATGACCAAGATTCTATCCAATGATTTATATATGAAGAATGGTCATGTGTAGAGATGAGCTTATTGCAAGAGTGGCTTGGAAAAGAAGATTGAGTGAAGATTCATGTTTATCTCCAAGCCATCATCATATCAAGACAAGAAGTATATGAAGCGCAAGTGGATTCTTGAAGACGGAGCATTTGGAGATGTCTTCATCAAGCATGTGCTAGAAAGCGCAATCAAGAAAGGTGGTCCACTTGAAGAGATCAAGATCGTCATCATCTAGCCAAGTGGAATGCGCAAGGCAAAGGTATGATCTTGATAGGTTTTCTATTTTACCGGTCTCATGTTGTTAGTGGGAGACCGGGTTATAGGATAGACGGCGTATTATCAAGAGGGGCTCTCAAGTGAGTAACTTGATCGCATCTTTGTGGAGAGCTCAAACCTTTGCATTCTTGGCATATCATCTTTCTTGGTTCTTATTTGGCTTTTATCCATGTGAGAATTTAGAGCTTGTGTTCATCTCCATACCAAGCTCTAGTTCATCAAAAACGGGTTTCAAGTGAATATCTTGTGGTGTTTTTGATGTTGGAGGTTTTACCGGTTCGTCGTTTCTAGAGAGGTCAAACTCTCTCCTTGTGGTCTCCTCCTCACATGATGGACTATGATGTGTATATGCATGATCTTGTAGTGCTTGTGATTATCTTCGGAACAAGCCCAAGATCATTGAAAACGGAGTCCGGATGAAAACTTGTTTGCATTCTCGGCTTTGGAAATATTATCGGTCCACTTCAAGATAGGGTCCACACCTTCCCATGTGTGGTATCCCCTCTATATTTGTGATTCACCTGATTTGGAGTTCGGACGAGAAAGTTATTGCATTTCAGGATTTGCTGCTCTGCTGGTTTTTCTGTCCGGAGTCTCCGTGGTTTTAGGTCCGGACTCTCCGGCCCCTGGTTTTGAGGCTAAGTGCCTCGCGCACGGCGCTTGCGGTATCGAGGCCGGAGTAGGTCCGGAGTTTCCCCGGAGTTTCCGGCAGGGCCGGAGTTTCCGCCCTCAAGGTCCGGAGTTTCCGGCCCATCTGGTTTTTCTGCGTTGAAGAGCTTCGCGGCGGCAGCCGCTGTTTTGAATCCGGAGTTGGTCCGGAGTCTCCCCGGAGTCTCCGCCCAGACCGGAGTCTCCGGCCTTTTGTGGTCCGGAGTCTCCGGTGTTAGTTTTCTGCAAACGGTTTTTCCCTGCTCTCCCGGTCCGGAGTCTCCGCACTTTTGGTCCGGAGTCTCCGCACTGGCCGGAGTCTCCGGCCTCCGTGGTCCGGAGTCTCCGGTCTAAGTGGCTGTAACGGCTCTTTTTCTGGGAAGGGTATTTATACCCCTCCACCTACCTTCAGCCACTTAGCTCTTCCAAGCACGTTTTTCCCCTTCTCTCTCCTCCATTGCTGACCTTGGAAAGCTTGCCCCTCTCTCAATTCCTCCCATGATTCTTGCATATCTTTGAGGGATTTGAGAGAGGAGATCGAGATCTACATTTCCACCAATCCATTCCTCCTCTTAGTGAGGGGAACCTAGTAGATCTTGATCTTGGAGTTCTTGGTGTTTCTCCTCCTTTGTTCTTCCTCTCTTATTCCCCCATAAGCATTTGTTGCTTTGTTGGAATTTGAGAGTGAAGGACTTGAGCACTCCGTGTGCTCTTGCCATTGCTTTTGTGCATCGGTTTGCTCTCTCCACGAAGATTCGTGGAAGTGAAAGTTCGTGAGTTTGTTACTCTTGGGTCATTGGACCCTAGACGCCTTTTGTGGCGAGTGGCGCCTTTTGTGGCGGTGCAAGGCCTTTTGTGGCCACTTGGGAGCTCCCGATCCTTTTGTGGGTTGTGCCTCAAGTTTGTTGTAAGGGACTCGATTTCCACCCAAAAGGAAATCAATAGTGGAAGGTGAATCGAGCTTTTGTGCAAGGTTCATCGGAGAATAGGGTGAGGCCATTTGTGCCATCTTGAGTTTGATACTCACACCCCTCCAACGAGACGTACTCCCCTAAAAAGGAGGAACTCGGGAATACATCGTCGTCTCCGCGTGCCTCGGTTATTTCTATACCCGAGCTCTTTACTTATGCAATTTACATTGTGATAGCCTTCGTGCGTGAAGTTATATATCTTGCTATCACTTTGTTGCTTGACTTGCTTAGCATAAGTTGTTGGTGCACATAGGTGACATAGTTTATTTAGGTTGTTGGCTTGTTAATTTAAACATCTAGTTTTATTCCGCAATTAGCAAGCCTAAACCAGAAAAGTTTTTAAACGCCTATTCACCGCCCCCCCCCCCCTCTAGGCGACATCCTTGTCCTTTCACCGATCTTACAGATCTTAAAAGATAGGATAAACCTATGTGACAAACCAACGCCTATCCATCTTCTTCGGCACCACCATAGCAGCCACCAAAGAAAAAATAGACAAATCACCTCTTCACCCGATCTCGACGCGGCTCCATCGCTGATCATCAGCTTTTCGGACCTCCAAACTAGTTTGCTATAGGACAAACCATTGTCGTTGAAAAGATCAGACCGGAGCAGCACGACCCGGACACGTCATCAAACTTGAGCACTGGCACCCCCGCACGACGACGTCGGAGTAGGGAACCAGAACATCTGCTCAGTTAAAAAATGTACAATGTTTGGTTAACAGAACGGCTAACTTGTGTAAACATGAGCACATGCTAGAATCATGGACACCGGGAATAAACCCACAAATTCTCACTAAATTATTACTGAACGCCTATCGATGTGCGAACATGAGTGCCACGATTTTCACCCTGTTGGGCTGAGCAGGGTAGTGCTCTTTAAAAAATTTGCCACGATTTTAACACAGGAATGAGCGGAACGTGTGGATCTTTTAAAAGTTTGCCTCCATGCCATGCGCTGTGGAGGACTAATATAGAAACCATCTCCTCTCGTCCTCGTGCGGCGCCGCCGCGCCCGCACCGGGGCGCCCCACCTCCTCTCCCCTCGAGCCCACCCTCGCCCCTCTCTCTTCTGCCGCCGTCGGCGTCGTCGCCAGGGCTAAGCCTGGGCGGCACGGCGGCGGCGGCGTATCCTCAAGCGACGGAGGGATCCGGATCGGCGGCGGTCTGATCTAGATCTTGCCGGCGGTGGGGACGGACAAACGGCGGCGGGATCTTCTCTCCATGGCGGTTGTGCGGTGGAGGCGGGCGGGAGGCGGCGCGGCCGTCCTCTACTCGTCCTGGCCGGCGGTGCTTCGTGGAGGAGGTCTTGGTTTTGGTTCCGCACCACAAGGTCGCCCGGGGCGGCTGCCCTGGGCCTGGCGGTGGTGGTCTTGTCCTTCGCCGGACGTGGCCGGCCGGGTTCGCGGCTGGATCAGCGGATCCGTTCCGTCATCTAGTTCTGGCGCGTGGTGCGTGTGACGGCTTGGCGGCGAGGTGCCATGGAGTCCTGACGCGAGCGCTTCGGCGACGATGGAGGGCGGCTGTCTCCTTCCGCGGAGGAGCCCCTGCTGCTGCGGCCAAAACTCCAAGCCCGTCCGTGGCCCATCTGGGTCCCTGCGGGCCTGAGGCCACGGCTTTGGCGACAGGCGGCGCCGGGATGCCTGGTGTCGCTGGTGCTTGACACCGTGGTGGTGTCGGCGGTCGGTCAGGCGGCGGTGGGCTGGTTCCACACCGGCCAGTCTCGTCGGCTCGGTTTGAATAAAGGTGGCAGTCCTGAATCTTTCTAAAACCAAGACGAAGATTTACTTGATGCAGCTCTTCATTGATTTGGCCGGATTGTCGAGTTCCGGAAGGCTCCGCTGGCGAACTCCATTGGGCAAATCAAGCCTGGAGATTGACGGATCGGGTGGGATTCGGTCGCGCGCAGCCATGTTTTTTTTTTCTGACCGTTTGGTTTCAGAGGTAGCGTTGCGAAGCTCTGCAGTCTGTTGCCATCATGGATTTGTCTTTTGTTCTATGATGAAGTCAGAGTGCGGAGAATGGCATGGAAGCCGAGATTTGAGCACTTGCAGTGGTGGTTCCAGTCCTGGTGGGATGAGGGATTGGCTAGGTGATTCGTAACTTGGAACAGCAGCAATGGCAAGAGGGGGCGACAGCACAGGAGAAGTTCAGAGTCTAAACTTTCAGAGTGAAAACCCAAGGTCTGGCCTTAATTGGTTGTGCCTGGCAATTGCCTTGGTGAAGGCATTGTTTTTGCGAGTGTGGACTGTCTTCGGAGTGAAAACCTATGATCTATGATCAGGACGACGACGGCGCTTGAGCACTGTTCCCTTCTTGGAGGCGTCGCTTTTGGAGTAGCTGGACTTCTGGTACTGTTTTGGTGGGGCTAGGTCTGCTGTAACAAGGAATAGATCACTGTAGCGGGACTTTTTTTCGTAATTCTTCTTTTTATTCTGGGCTGTGTGCATCCGTGGGGCCGCTAGGACATGCGTTGTTGCAGAGGCTGGGTGTAATTGGTATCATCTCGATATTAATATATGCTCTTTATCTAAAAAAAATGTCATGCGCTGTAATTTCGGCCATTAAGCGGAACGCCGCACTTTGGGACACCCCCGGATGCCAAACGTTTTAGGTGCTATTATGCGCGAGGTTAGGCTTTTTTCGGGCCATTTTTGCCATGTTCGTAATCACAACTAAAGTCCTCTTAATAATGAAATAGGCAAAGTTTTTACCTTTCTTTCAAAAAAATGTGAACAGTTGAGCTCCCGTACAGTTTGAATAGAAATGTTAGTCATGTAAAAATGTGTTCATGTACATTTACTCGTCCATTTATTTATTTATTGGTTTGGGACTTGCGAGCAAAATACAAAAGAACATAAAAGAACAGGGAAGGCATTAGCATGTGAAATATTCAATCTGTTGTGGTTCGAGTAACGACCTGGAGCTGTGCAGGCAGCGAGTTCGTCGACCCGCTTGGTTCGACTTTCGGCAACGCAAAGTTTGATATGATTGTTGCATCGGGGCGGTGGCCAGGGTACCGGGGGCTACAAGACGGATGGGTTGTGCAGCGTCGCGGCTTGTGTGCGGCTTTGGTGTCGAGTAGTGTATGTCAGGCAGCGGACTTGGAGCCGGTGTTGTGTGAAAACAAGGCAATGTTCGGTTTTTCGTATAAACTGTGTCAACTCTGTATATCTAATTGACGGTAGAAATCGACTGCCTTTTTCTCAAAAAAAAAACATTAATATGTTTTGTGAATTAAGGGGGAGTACACGGGCAAAAGCCAGACTGCACAAAGAGATTGTGTCGTTAATGTCCAAAGTTTGAAGAATTATACTTTTCAGTTTGGGATAAATAGAAAAGATAACCTGAAAAATGTGGAGGTGTAGGTGAGTCCGTGCTCAATTTGAACTTTCTCTATTCTTTCCCCTCTCATGAAGCTCGTTTGGCCCGGATGAACAAGGAATATATTGACGGGATGAAGGCAAGAGAAAGACATTTCGATGCAAATTTGAGGCATCTATTTTGGAGAGAATTGGTTTAAAGTTTTAAACTCTTTTGGTTTTGCACTGTTTTTATTTTTACAAGTGGTTTTGCACTTTGCTTCTTGTGAATGAGAACACGATACAGGCGTTCCAGAAGGTTACGCGTTCTTATAGCTATAAACTCATCAATATACGTAAGCTGTGTTTCACTCTCTAAGCTTTGTTGCTGGGCTGCATAAATCCTTCCTTGCTGAGAACCCCTTTTATCCTGTGCGGTTAATATAAGTAACTATATAGTCCGTTCCAGATTTCCAACAACAAAGACACTTTGGCCGAGTGGTTAAGGCGTGTGCCTGCTAAGTACATGGGGTTTCCCCGCGAGAGTTCGAATCTCTCAGGTGTCGTGATTGTTTTTCAATTTTTTTGATCCATAAGCCAAGCTCTGGAGCATTTGCTTAGTTCAAGAAAAATATGTAAAGGTACAGATTTTCGTTTTTTGCTGCATATAAGCCAGGCTCTAGAACATCTGCTCTGTTCAGGAAAAAATGTACAATGCTTGGTAAACAGAATGGCTAGAATCATGGACACCGGGAATAAATCCAGAAATCTCACAAAATTGTCACTGAAGGCCTATCGATCTGTGAACATGAGCGCCACTATTTTAACCCTGTCTCTCAGGTGTCGTTTAATTTTATTCCTTTCTTTTCAATTCTTAGTTTGCATCTTAAGCAGTAGGTTCCCTCGTATTTCGATGGCTCTCTAATGGAGAAAATATTTTCACAAAATTCGCAATTCTTAGGTAGGCAAACTTTGAATCACTTATCGTAAGCGTGTTTTATTTTTGGTAAGAGTTGTCCTGGAGAAACCATTTCCTGAGCTCAAACATCATATATTTACATGCTACCATATTTTGCTCTACTTCAACAAATATACACCACATGCTAACACTGTATGTCACTATCCTGTCAGTGCAGGAGTATCTAAACTTCAGATGATTTTTGCATATGCTACCTTTTTTTGCTCTACTTCAACAAATATGCACCACATGGGGCACTATCTGTTAGTATCCTGCATTTGTAGAACCTAAACTTCAGATGATTTAGCTGCGCTGTCATATCTATAGTCACAAGATCTACTGTTCTACGGCTGTCAAGACTGTGAAACAGCGAGTCGGTGATCAGACATTTGGTGGAACTCCCTCATGTAACCTCCAGATTTGCATGGAGTGGAGGGGATTAGTTCCAGCACGTCGCCCATTTTCAGCTCCTGGTTCAGATTGTGCACAGCATGGCAATTCAGCCTCAGGCTCAACTGCATGTCATAGCTAGAAGCCCTCTTCAACAGGTCCAGTATTTTTGAATTTTGGGGGAGCTCTTGCACTGACATCTGAAGAAAACAAAAGAACAGACTTAGTTTGGAAAGATCAAAATCAACACATTGCAACTATGTACTTAATCAGAAAAGCACAAATGCGGAAAATAATGAATGTACTCCACCTTTTCATTCTCCAGAAGTATTACTAGGATTGGTCCACTGTGGTCATATTGTTTCGAATAGGAGAAAGGACAATCGTCAGAGTGAGAAGGGAAGGTGCATGTTGTCCTCGGTAAAGAACCATCTCCAGGAGGTGAAGGGTGATCTACGTGCAAAGTTTCACACTGCCATGTAACAACACATCTAACCCACTCAACCATTTCAGGAATAGATGAAGAGCAACTCCGAACGCCTTCCTTGTACCTCCAATGTGCAGCAATTCCAAACTCTGCCTGCAAATGCATGTCCCCAGTACGAATTTGGATCTCTAATGGGAGTGTCTCTTCACTGAGAACAACCGTGTGCAGGGATTGGTACCTGCAAGTTCAGAAACATTCGTTTAGCACGGCAACTGGAATTTTTTTTCAGCATGCTACAGCAATTTTTTGCATGGTCATACCCATTAGGTTTGGGGCTGGTGATATAATCTTTGAATTTCCCAGGGATTCTAGGCCACAAGTGATGGACAACTTCTAATGTGGTGAAACAATCTGATTTATTCTCGAGTATCACACGCACCCCATGTACATCATATATTTCATCCATGTCCAGTTTCTTCCTGTAATAAAAATCAATCACATTAGCATGTTTTGTGATATATATGTCTATCAGTCTAGCAATGCTTCTTCAAGTTATGCTCAAGTTATGAAAGAACTATTTAAAATGGATACTGATTTGTCTGACTACAACACAGCTAAAATGAAACGCAAATCATTTCATTTCATTTTTTTCTACTAAGGATACCAGAATAAAAACATAATACACGAGATTACCTTGCCATCTTGCTGTAGATGCTGTATATGCTCTTATGCCTTCCCGATATGGAACGATAGGATAGTCCTCTCACCTGAAGAGCTTGTTCCAGCCGTCTTATTGCAGCTGCAACCATATCTCTGTTGTAGAACTGATGCAGATTAGATGACAGTTCCTCATATTGCTCTGGGTAAAGGTGCTTGAAGCACAGATTTTCAAGTTGCTCCTTCCAGTTCAAGATCCCCAATTGATTCGCCAACGGAGCAAATATCTCCAACGTTTCCTTTGCAAAGCACTCACGTTTGATCTTGGGCAACGAATCCAACGTCCTCATATTGTGTAGTCTATCAGCAAGTTTGATGAGCACGGCTCTCGCATCCTCCATTGCAAGGAAGACCGTACGTAATCTGTCAGCTTCATCCATTCTGCTCGCTGTATCGTTTCTACGAGCCAGCTTGCTCAAATGACTTAGACTCGAAACCTGCAAAAATATTCCATGCAGATAAATCTAATCATTCCACAATGTCCTCAAACAATGGACAAGCATCCTTATCACAAGAAAAACATATAGCAGGTGTAATACTGACTTAAGATGACCGATAACAAATAGCAGAACATCAAAAGTAATTTACCAACTTCCAGATGACAAATTTCGCACCATAACATATACAGCATGCACACAGAAAGAGAAATCAAAGAACAGAAAACAAAATTACCACAAAAAAAAAACATGTGTGATGTGATTTATAAACCAACCAGAAACAGATTATACAGTATACTGAAGCATAAGTAAATCCTAGGAGGTTTCTACTGTCTAATATAATAAAGAATTGATGTAATGATGTTAACTTGATACCTACCTTAGATAAGCATAAGGATTTTATTGTTTTATTTTGTCTAGCAGCCCTATGAATAACGTAACAATCAGCATCTGCTATCAGTCACAATCTTAAATAATTTTCTTTTCAGCGAAATCAAGAAGCATCCACTTCTCGATCATGAAAATTGACAAGGCCAAGAAATATGAAAATAGAAGGGGTCATGCAGAGACATAATCATATAACTAATCAATTGTGATTATGACCTGATACTGGGCTCGGCAAAGACTATGTTATACTCAGAAAGTTATCTGCATATGCAGGTATGAAGAATCTACCAACGAAGAAACTCTGAATTGCTACATTGTCGCGGTCGGTATGGTGGAACAGCAGTGAAGCAGAAATGGCACCTTACTTTGGTAAATTCCACAGAAATACTAGCACACCAAGTGATTTTAATGAGAAAAAAAGCAGCTATACGAAATTAGTTATCAGTGAGCCTGCTCATCACATCCTAATGTCAGTCATACTCAGTGGTAACTAGAAAACATTCAAAATCTTACCCCCTTCACAAGGTCCGCGACGCCAGCACCGAATTGCTCGGAGATGGAGCCGTAGTCCAGGCCTGCGTCGTCGACCGTGTCGTGCAGCAGCCCGGCCGCGACAACCGGAGGGCCGGCGCCGAGCTCCGCGAGCAGCGCCGCCGTCTCCACGCAGTGCTGGAGGTAAGGGTCGCCGCTCGCGCGCATCTGCAGAGACCACCGACACGCCCGACTGAGAACCGCGATTCGGTCGCTTGAGACGTCCGCCAAAATGCACAGATGAGGCAGCAAACAACGAGTGAGGGGGGGACAGGGTCGAACAGAGCACCTGGCCGCGGTGAGCCGCCTCGGCGGCGTAGAAGGCCCTAAGCACGAGATCCTCGCGGAATATGGCGTGCCGCGACTGCGCGCCGCCGAGCACCAGGGCCGCGGAGGCAGGGCGGCCGACTTCCTCGCCCGCCACGGCGGCGCGGGCTGACGGGGGGTGTCGGCAGCGAGCCCGGGGAACGTCGGCTTGGTCGGAGGCGCGCGCGAAGGAGAGGGAGGGCGGGCTCCGGCACCGGGTCGCCCTCAGCTCGCCGGCGCCGGCCGGGGCGCGGGGCAGGAGCTCCAGGGCGGCGGGGGGCTGCGGCGCCGAGAGTCGGTAGTGGGGGCCGCACTTGACGGAGCAGGCGACCGCCGCCGGCATGGTTGCCTTGGCGAGCTGGGATTCTGAGGAGCGAACGGAGGAAGGGGAAAGGGGGAGGTGGATTGGTGGGGGGAGAGACGTGGAAGCGAAGGGAGAACAGTTCGGACGTTGGGGCTCCCTCGATTTCGCGCGTGGTGGCGTGGTTATGAACAGTACTGGGTTTTTTTTTACATGTGGAAGGAAAGGTAGGGTGGTCGTTTACGCTAATTTTTTTTAATAATACATTTTTTTAATTAAATTCGAAAAATATTACGTAAAATAACGAAATTGCAAAAATAATACGGCCTCGGCCCAGCTTGGGCCGATTAGGGCCCGTCGGCCTGGCTTGGGCCGATAAGGCCTGTCGGCCGCTCTGTGCGTGTCAGAGCAGCCTGTCGGCCAGAGCTGGGCCGACTGGGATCTATCGGCTTGTACTGGGCCGACAGGATGCAGTCGGCCCCTCTTGCTTTTTTTTCACCTCTCCCTCCTCTTTTTTCAGCCACAAATGCAGACAAATTACAGATGAAATCAAACTCCAAATTTAAATCACTGATCCACACATATTACAGATAAAAATATAGTCTACAAACACTGATCCACACATATTACAGATAAAAACATAGTCCAATTTTAAAACATTGATCCTCATTTATTACAAATAAAAACGTATGCACCATCTGAGTGTACATCCCCTGCTTGCGCAGACTTGCAACCATCGCACCATCTGAGAGGTCCGTTCTATTGGCCTCAAATAAAAAAACACCGGGGACCTTGTCTTCGTCCACAGTGCATGCACACCGACGGTGTCTGTTTCAGGAAGCCCTAAACACGCTGCCACCCAATCTTTCAGCTGACTTATAGACCATGTTTCTGGATCACTCAGTTTCAACTCTGACCATCGAAACTCACCCAAATCAGCTCCATGCTCATTTACTACAACTTCGCCAGGACCGTAGAAAAACAAACATTTCACTAAATTACTCATCTCA
Organism: Poa pratensis; assembly: GCA_947311845.1. Lineage (NCBI taxonomy): Eukaryota > Viridiplantae > Streptophyta > Magnoliopsida > Poales > Poaceae > Poa > Poa pratensis. Next base: position 24,829,099 of record CAMZMU010000092.1, on the reverse strand, counting down.
ACAACCTAAAAATGTGACACCAATTTACTGTTACGACCGTGAACAACTATATACTTAATATTACTAGCAAAATAAACGCATACCCTTGAAGCGTGCCGATTCAATGGACCAGCAACGTCACCACCACCGCCAATGCAACACCGCTGAACCACCACCACCCTACAGCAACCTCCACCTAAACTCCACCATTGCTCCAACCAAACAACACGAAATCACACAATAATCCAACCCATCTGTAGATCTGAGCTGTCTTAACTCTCTAACAGTTCTAGGGGAAAGATTTGGTGGCTGGATGGACAGATCGCCGCTGAAACGCAGCAAGGAGCTGCTGGTTTCGAGAGGAAGAAAAAATGAGAGAGAGGACGCGAGGAGGAAGATGTGGCCGCTATGTGGCCAGGGCTGGCCTTATCCAGCGCCCTGTCGGCCCAGCCCTGGCCGACAGGCATGTCGGCCCAGTTAGGGCCGATTAGTGCCCGACTGTGACGCGTCACGGCCTGTCGGGTGCAGGCCTGGCCCACCATCCGAGCTGATCGGCCTAAACTAAGCCGATAAGGCCTTATCGGCCCAAGCCAGACCGACGGGCCCTAATCGGCCCAAGCCAGACCGACGGGCCCTAATCGGCCCAAGCTGGGCCGAGGCCGTATTATTTTTACAATTTCGTTATTTTACGTAATATTTTTCGAATTTAATTAAAAAAATGTATTATTAAAAAAATTAGCGTCGTTTACGTTGCACAACGAACACAAATGACCACTTGGGTTTTCTAGGGTGCTAATTTTGGGAACACAAGTGGTCACTTTGCTACTACTCTTTTGGTGTAAATTAGGCTGTGTATGTTGACACGTTGTACTACTTGTACGGAGACGACCATGGTTACTAACACTTTTTCTAGCCTTGTTTGTCCTTTTGTACTAACTAGCAAAATGCCCGTCCCGTGCTTCGCTACGGGAGAAAAAACCAGAGTTTCAGTTTGGATTTAAATTCCGTAACGAATTATTTGTGAAGCGTTTTAAAAAAGGAAGAAAATGGTAGTGGTTTTAAAAAGCGTTTTAACTTTGGTTCCCCTGGACAGAGGATGTATTTCTTGACATTTAACAAAAGGATTCGTTTTGAAAACATTTTTAGAACTCAAGTGTTGAATTATATGGCCGAAATGCATCTCTGTATGTTGATCAACTAAAACAGATGCAAAAAGGAAAAGTCATGATGTCAAATTAAACTACATGGTCAGAGCTTTGCATTGATGTAAAGTTTGTTAAATTTGGAGTTGTGGGTTGAAAGTTATGAAATTTACAATGTTTAGTGTGTTTTATGTTTATTTAAACAAAATTTAGAAAGCGGATTAATCTCGGCCGTCCGTTGCAACTTCAACGGACGCTCCAGATTCTCATGTACCTCTTCGGTGGCGTTTTTGCAAAAAGGTCTGTGGGTTTTCAGTAAATCGCGAATAAGTCAGTAGGACGTCCGCTCTGTGGACTGCGGGTTTTTTTCGCAGTTTGTCAGGGGGTTTTCTGCAAAATGGTGTTTCGACCCGGTATTCACTCGGCGGTGGCAATGCATTGTAATAGAACCAAACACTCAGGGGCAAAATCGTCTTTTAGGGGCGGACGGGAAGAAGCTTTACTTCCTTTTATAGTAGGCATAGACTTCTTTTCTCGGGCGGGATTATAAAAGGTCAAAAATAGGAAAAACACACGAATATGATAGAAATATACGCATAAAACAGAGGATTGAAAAACGCAGCAATTCTACAAATTTGGGTGTTCGGTTCACGGGATTAGAAAAAACACAGGAATCCTGATAAACATGGTCAAATCAAAATCAAAGCACACGACAAAGTACAATTACAATGTTATATTGTCACTAAAAGACCATGATCTTGATCTTCATGCGTAGGATTTGAAAAGGAGGTCCAACTAGATTGTCAAATTCATGTGTTTTTTCTTCGAAACTAAGATCAAAGGAAATTTTCCTTTGCTCCATTATTTTGAACCAAACGGCTGAATACTACCATGGTAAGAAAATTTCCTATTTGGGCCTCTTTGATTCGCAGAATTCTATAAAGCACATGGGAAGGAAAAACATAGGATTGCAATGGCATGCCCATTCCACTTCTACAAGATTTCATATGCATAAAATTATTATTTGATTACATCACAGGAAAAAACAAAGGATTCCTATAATGAGGTTTGAGTGGATTTTAGGTTTCCATTGAAATATAGTGCATAGGATCCAATAGGAAAAAAAAACCATAGGATTCAATCCTACAAATTAAACAACCATCGTAGGAAAAAATCTAAGGATTTGAATCCTCCGAAACTCCTATGAGAATCGTTTGAATCAAAGAGGACCTTCTATGTTATTTCTCCTTTTTTTTCTTTGAACCAAACAAGCCCTCAACTTTCTTTGTTAGGGGGCGACTAGGCCGAGTGTAATGATAATTAACTTAATTCTTAGAATAAATTTCACTTTTACCCCTATTTGTTACACTAATTACCCCATCTAGTGGAAATCTACTGAAATACCCCATCCGGGAAATTTGAATATGGTTTTACCCCATTTTTGCATTTTGCATACTTTGTTAGATAAGATCGGCATGATAGATCTGATATGCCACGAAAAAAATTTAAAGATCCGATGGCTTAATGGACAATCATGTTCGGTCTTATCTTCACCATTTGTTCACTCCTTGTTGTCGTTGCAGATATTTTCAAGGCTCGGCCACCACCTCACACCTTTTCCAATGGACATGCATAAGAAAAAGGGGTCCAAATTTTCTAGAAGGGGTAATCTAGACAAATTTACACTATATGGAGTAATACTAAAAAAAATAACACAACCAAGACTAGCCCTTGGTGGTATTAATAGATAGAAGCCCACCCTTGTCAGAATTTCAAAAATTCAGCTCCCGACGGAATTCGAACTCTGGTTGCTAGGTGTGTCACTGCGACCCTAACCACTGGGCTATTGCCCCGTTCTCTATATGGGCTAATAATGTCACAAATGCCTAACTAGGGGGTAAAACTGGAATTCACTCTAATTCTTAGCTAGATGATATTACCCAAATCTCGGTTGCACTGTGCAACTCAAATGCTAGAACGAATCATGGCGCCAAACCAGTGGTTGGCATTTTTTTTTCTTAGTTGCAACACATGGGATAATGCAATCCATATGTAACTCCCAGGACATCACGAATCATGACGTAAATCCTACAATTAGGAACTTGACGGAACTCTCAGACGGTTTCTTTTTACTTTGTCGTAAAAGTTTCTTAATACCAGGGACGGAGCTAGCAGGGGCGAGATGGGGCCACGACTCCCCCATGCTGAAAAAATTTGTGAGACTACGCTCCAAATTAGGTGTAGTTTATCTACAAATTAAGTTTTATTAAACTTTATGGCCTCGTCCAAGTGTTATCATGTTCACTTGGCCCCATCTAGGTAAAATTCCTGATTCCGTCCCTGCCTATTACATGTTACACTTGTGTCTTTTAGATCTTTGAACATAAAACAACAACACAAATTGTCCGCAACTTTCTCTTATGGATATACTACTAATCTAACATTACTGATTGGCCGACGAGGATGTTGTAGGCAAAGAGGGTCGTTCCCGCCCATGTCGCGTACTCGCATCTCGCATGATGGTACCGCATGTGTTCACATACTGAGAGGAATGAAAATGTGTAAATTTGACATTCGTTATACTTCAACACAAAATACACCGGATTAAAAAAATCTAACCCTTCTTCATGACGTCCGGATTTGGAGCGTCATCGTACATTGCATGGTGTCCTATGATTAAATCTAACCCTTTTTCATGACACCCGGACTTTGGACGTCATGGTACATTGCATGGCACCCTAGCCCAGGGCGTCGCACTGTGCAGTGTACCATGTTGACCTACACTAGGAGTCTAGGACGTCTGGCGTCATGCACAAAAGGGTCATGTTGTGAATTTTTTGTGGATTCAGTTCATTATGCTGAAATTTCAGAATAAGGTCAAATTTGTCACGACAGGAGAACCGTCCCGGGGGAAAGGATCATGCTATGAAATTTTGGTGGATTTGGTTCATTATGCTGAAATTTAAGAATAAGGTCAAATCTGTCACGAGAGGAGCACCGTCTAGGGGAAAGCACGCGGCCGGCTGGTTCCTCGCGTGTGTGGTGAAGGATCGCTTGCCGGAAAATACGGACTAGTAGACAATGGAGTACCACCCAGTATAAAACACTGCTGGAGGAAAACGAAGGAGGCTCTTGCTGCTTCACCGGCACAAGTCAGTTAAGCCGAACAGATCCGCGTGCAAAAGCAAAAGTTGCCTTCGATCTAGAAGCATGGCTCAGTCAAATCACCGTGTAGAACTAAAACGGATCAAACGAGAATTTGTCAAGGCACGTAAACTGCCTAAACTACCTTGCTCGCACGAAACCTATGTGCAGAAACAGAAACTAGAATCATACTGTACAACGCAATGCAAAAGAGTGGACGGATAAAAAACGAACCATCCTGTCAAAGAAATCAAACTCAGTTCCTCGCCGAAACCAGTTTTGTTTATTCGCCATAAACCTTCAAGGCACGACCACTGCCTCAATTAACTAGCTTGCAAGAGATATTATGCAAAACCTAGCAACATGCAATGCAGGGATTAAAGAAGAGAGTTGAGTGCAGAGCATTCGGTTTCGATTGCATGGGTATATGACATGCTTTGCACTTCTATGTTTCTTTCATTCACGAGAATGCATGTGAACATCAAACCAAGCTCAACAGATAAACATAATCAAGTTGGGGCACAAGTCGTTCAAGCACGTACACAAAGCTACAACAGCAAATTTCAAGACAAACACATCAGACCTTGTGGCTCGCCAAAACAACCTTCATCATCGATGTGTAATTCAATAAATCTAAATCAAGTTGACATACAACAAGCGCATGGCGTTTAATTACCAGACAATGAAATAGATAAAAGCAATTCAGCATGCCGCATGCGTTAGTCTCACAATTTTAACTACGATTAAGAGCTATGCTATATGTCTAATCACATCCTCAGACAGAGCTACATTCATCAAAACATTTCATTAACCTAAACATTTATAAAGCATGACATCCATATATCACATGAAATACACAGTATGAATTGCAGAACCTTATAGAAGTGGTATATCTATATCTATACTCCTATATAGTGTAGCAATTTTGAATCAGACTCAGGGTATCAATCCAAACCATTAGTCACCTAAATCTAACGGTTGAGAACAAAGGGATTCGCTGTGAACAGTAACTGAGCTGCCTCCACTATGTTCTAGAACCATCCCGTCTTGTACTTGAAAAAACAAATCCCATGCCAGCCTTACGTACGTTTTCAGCTGAAGCAAGAGTGCAGAAAAAGTGACTTAACTACTACTAGATGTGTGCAGGTTCGGCTAATATATTTTTCTTTGTTTACTATAATTTCTTTCTATCACCAATAAATGGGATTGCCCTTGCGTTCGTGCATCCAGTATATTCATTTGCCTTGTCATTTTGCAAGACACTACTCCATGACCACTTTTTATTATGCCAAAATCACCTTAATGTTAATACGTGCATTGCACGTGTATACATACTAGTCTATATATAAGATGTTAACTGGGATCACAGTGCAAAAATACCAATATGTTTTCATCACGGAAACAAGACTAAAACTAATGAAATTTTCTTACACTACAAAAATGAGTCACAGTTTCCTAACGTATTCTGTCATTTGGCAATTCTGCAAACCTGATCCTGTATATGAATTAACTAAAATTGCAGAATTCGCTTCACATGATTCAATCAGCTACAGAAGTCATGCATAATACAAGAATGGTCGAAAGACCGGTACCCTAAGGCAACTAGCAGATCGTTGTTGAAAAACATGTACCCTACGGCAACTACACATCATTGACCACGGACCGATGATATAAATCAAACAGAACATAAATACTGTAGAATAACACAGAGAGATGACTAGACATAGTGCAAAATTATCATAAGCCGCTGTCTTTCAACACGGGAAGCAGGATAAATAACTATCAAGTCTTGTTCAACACAAATAGGTTCGACAGAAAACAACAACTAGTTCAGATTCAGATCTCAAAACCAAGATAATGACAAGGCAGGGTGGGGACAGAACCCTAGGCAACGAGCACGACAGCGCCGCCGGCGGCCTTGATCTTCTTCTCGGCGATCTTGGAGATGAGCTTGGCCTTGACGACGATGGGCTTGTCGGGCATCAGACCCTTGCCGAGCACCTTGAAGTAGCCGAACTGGGAGACGTCGAGCACGGGGGCCTTGCCGGCTCCGCACTCGGCCACCTTCTCGGCGGGCACCATCGACCAGAGCCTCTCGACGTTGACCGAGGGGCAGTAGAACCTGTTGCTCAGCTTGTGGAAGTAGCGCATACCGACCTTGCCGAAGTAGCCGGGATGGTACTTGTCGAAGAGGATGCGGTGGTGGTGCATGCCTCCGGCGTTACCGCGACCTCCGGGATGCTTGCGGTGCTTGCCCACACGCCCGTGCCCGGCCGACACGTGGCCGCGCTTCTTGCGGTTCTTCTTGAAGCGCGTCGTCATGGCCGCCGCCGCCGCCGCCGCCGCCGCGAGCTTGGCTGGGAGGGGTTGGGGGTGTGGTGGAGGCGGGCAGGTGTCTGGGAGGAAACCCTAGCGGGTGGGGAATGGTGAGAGCTTATAAGGTTGGCGCGTGCGGCGGAGGCCGTCGGATGGGGGATAGGGGAGCGCCAGCCGTTGGATTCGGGCTCCTAGGGTTTGACTAGTTGGTAACGGGCTATTGGTCTGGGCCTGGCTTATTTGGAGGGTACGTGTTCTCGTTCCGTGCGATGGGCTGGAATGGGTCTCGGGTTGTGTTTTGGCCCAAATTTGGAGGAGATTCGTTGCTTTGTGTTGTCTTGCTGCCACAGCCGTGCAATGATTCTCAGTGGCAGACTGCCATTCACATTTCCAGTTGTCATGAGACAAGAACAATCATTCTGGGCTGTGGCAGGTGCTGTGTGATTCATAGAACTTTTTTTTTTTTTTGCGGGGTGTGATTCATAGAACTGGCAGGTATTCCAGCGAATAATATCTTAGCTTGCTGCAGCATCTTCACTATAGTGTCTAAGGCACTAGAGAGTGAAGGTTTAGAGACTTTGAACTTGTTGTTTGTCTCGGGCAGCTTTACTAAAATTGGTTCCGAGATTTTATCTGAGGGAGAATAACCATACAACATATTAATTCAAATAATTACCTAATACATCTAAATAATCCCGCCATTGTGATTATAATTGCATGAAATCATATGGAAATTTTCCTTCGAAAGTCGTTTGATTTTTAGGATCATATCCCATGGGAAATAATCCTATAAGAACTTGTAGTGTAAACTTTATAGGAAAATAACATGAGGTTTAACCTCATGAAAAATTCTTTCACCATAATAAAAAATCATCTTTCCATATGATTCAATTAAACATGACATCACAATCATATGGATTTCCCATTCCTACAATTTTCCTATCATACGAAGCAAAGGAACCCTGAGATAATGAAAGCTCCAAATGCATATTGTAGGAAAATTTCCTTCTCGAGGGCAAATATTTTGATCTTCTTCATCTCCAGCCGAATTATATCCGCTTTGGTCTTGCAACTATGGATGATATCAGTTATATGCAGCTCTATTTCCATCTTCTTGTCTTTTTCAACCTTCTTAGTCGCTTTCTCCATCTTTCGGATTGCCTATTGAGGCAGCTCTGCCTTTTTTTAAATTGATTGTGATGTTCAAATATTTCAAAAGAAGCATTTGGCTTCGAGACAATGTTTCCATTCGATTTTCATACCCCTAACATAACATCGACATGATGATTCATAGACGACAATTTCAAAATCAAATCAAATCGATATTTTGCATGAACCCAGAAACAAGCAAACCCTATAATCGTACCTCGTTGGAGTTAGAGGTGTTGTTCATGTTGCTGCCGAGGGAAACCATGCCCTCGTTGGTGTCACATGAGATCATGACGGTGGCGGCACAATCATGGGGAGTTGAGCACGCACACCGAGTTTCATATACTGCCTTAAATTATATCAAATCCTCCTTAATAGTTCGGTTGTCCTATTATGACTCAAAACTATAAAATAAAGACTACGGTCTTTAACTTGATTTGGCTTCGTCATGGAGTCTTCAAGATAACAGGTTCGGTTTTGAACTTCGTGAAAGCATGCGTCTCTAGTTCTTCAAGTACGCCAAAAGGGGTTCCTCAACCAGTGTCTTCATATCCTTGTCTTCAGCATGTATTGTCTTCAAGATGTTGATCCTGCGACGATTCTTTATATGCACCATGGGTCACTTGGTGAGTTTTGGTGTCTAGATTTCAGCTTGTCGTTGCACAGACGATATATACCTCAAGTGCTGTTCGAGCACTTTAATTTTGTTTCATGTAGATGTTGTATTCAACGTTGTCTTCAAGTGCGCCTGATATTTCGATGAGTGGATGAAAGAACAAGGATGTCGCCTAGAGGGGGGCTGAATAGGCGATTTAAAACTTTTCCGATTTAGTCTTGATAATTGCGGAATAAAACTAGGTGTTTAAATTAACAAGCCAACAACCTAAATAAACTAGACTCACCTATGTGCACCAACAACTTATGCTAAGCAAGACAAGCAACAAGTGATAGCAATATAGAATACTTCAAGCACGAAACCTATCACAATGTAAAGTACATAAGTAAAGAACTCGGGTATAGAAATAACTGAGGCACGCGGAGACGATGATGTATTCCTGAGTTCCTCATTTTTAGGGGAGTACGTCTCGTTGGAGGGGTGTGAGTTTCAAACTCAAACGCCACAAATGGCCTCACCCTATTCTCCGATGAACCTTGCCCAAAAGCTCGGTACACCTTCCACTATCGGACTCCTTCAAGGCGGAATCCGAAGCCTTTACAACAATCTTAAGGCACAACCCACAAAAGGATTGGGAGCTCCCAAGTGACCAAAAAAGGTCTCAACCACCACAAAACGTGTCTAGGGTCCAAAGACCCAAGAGTAACAAGATCACAAACTTTCAACTCCCACGAATCCTCGTGGAGAGCACAAACTGATGCACAATGCAATGTCAAGAGCACAAGTGCTCAAATCCATCACTCTCAAATCCCACCAAAAGTAACTAATGCTTATGGGGGGAGAAGAGAGGAAGAACAAAGAAGATCTCAACAAATGGAACTCCAAGATCTAGATCCAAAGGGTTCCCCTCACTTAGAGGAGAGATGGATTGGTGGAAATATAGATCTAGATCTCCTCTCTCTTTTCCCTCAAAGATATGCAAGATTCATGGGAGGAATTGGGAGAGGGGCAAGCTTTCCAAGATCAACAATGGAGGTGAGAGAGGGGGAAATTTCGTGCTTGGAAGATCTAGAACTGTTGGGGAAGAAGGGGGCATTTTTATAGGACCCATGAAAAAGAGCCGTTGCAGAAAAGTCACACCAGAGACTCCGGTCTGGCAGACCGGAGACTCCGATCCAAGTGAAGAAACCGGTCCAAAAAGTGGTCCGGAGAATCCGGCCAGACCGGAGACTCTCCGGAGTCTCCGGTGAAACTCCGGACCGAGTCCAGTACGCGACACCATCATAGACTTAGCCAATTTTTTGACAGACCGGAGGCAGACCGGAGACTTTGCCCTGAGACCGGAGACTCCGGCCTAGAAAATCCTGCAGCAGTTCAGCAAAACTGCAAACCCCAAAACTTTCTCATTCGAACTCCAAAACAGGTGAAACCAATTTTGTTGGAAAGGAAATGACAAGAGCTTTCCTCACGGATGGGAAGGCGTGGAACTTTTCTCACGGATAAACCGATAATATTTCCAACACAAAAACACAAAAAGTTTTCCAACCAAAATCCGTTTTCTAACAACTTGGGCTTGTCATGAAGATCACGACAAGCACCAAAACCCAACTAGGAGAAAACCACAAAAGAATCAAGAAAGATGATGATGCCAAGTATGCAAAGGTTTGAGCTCTCCACAAAGATGCGATTAAGTTACTCACTTGAGAGCCCCTCTTGATAGTACGCCGTCTATCCTATAACCCGGTCTCCCACTAACACCATGTGAGCGGTAAAATAGAAACCCTATCAAGATCATACCTTTGCCTTGCGCATTCCACTTGAGCTAGATGATGTCGATCTTGACTCCATCAAGTTGGAACACATTTCTTGATTGTGCTTGCTAGCACATACTTGATGAAGACTTCTCCGAATATTCCCCCATACACCATTATGGGAGAGCCTCGCTTAGCCCCGTCTTCATGTATCTATTTGCACTTCATCTTCTTCTCTTGATATAGATGATGGCTTGGAGATAAACATGAATGTTCACTCAATCTTCTTTTCCAAGCTACACTTGCAATAAGCTCAACTCTAGATGACCATTTGTATGGATCACACCTTGAATATTACTTTGGTCATCACTTCATCTTCTTCTTTTAATCTTGATACCAACGCATGGTGTTCAAGCATTGCCAATGGACAAGCCCTACAAGGATAGCTCAATGCAACCATTAGTCCATAGAGATTGTCATTAATTACCAAAACCACACATGAGGGCTCATGCACTTTCAGTAGATATGTCTTGGATTTTTTTAACCGTCTTCAACCAGCTTGGAAGATGTTCCTTGAGGATGGGTGGTGTTGAAGTTGGAGTGTCTTCATGGTAGAGTCAGTGAAACAGATTTTTCAATAAACTTGTCAGTGCTCCTTGATCCTTGCGTATATATGCCAGGTATTACTCACAGGAGTATGGATTTTGATGGTATACAACTTCAACCTTAAGTTGATCCATAAGAGATTTGCTTTAAAATGTTGGATCCTTAAGGCTGTGCTTAAACCAAATGGCTTTTTGGGAATAAGTTAACGTGTACACTAGATAAAATTATTAGTCCCTTATGAAAGGACAAGATGTCGCCTAGAGGGGGGTGAATAGGCGAATAAAACTTTTCCGGTTTAGGCTTGATAATGCGGAATAAAACTAGGTGTTTAAATTAACAAGCCAACAACCTAAATATACTAGGCTCACCTATGTGCACCAACAACTCATGCTAAGCAAGACAAGCAACAAAGTGATAGCAATATAGAATACTTCAAGCACGAAGGCTATCACAATGTAAAGTGCATAAGTAAAGAGCTCGGGTATAGAAATAACTGAGGCACTGATACGTCTCCAACGTATCCATAATTTCTGCTGTTCCATGCTTATATTATACCATTTGCTACATGTTTTATATACACTTCATATCACTTTTATGCATTTTCTGGGACTAACCTATTAACAAGATGCCACAGTGCCAGTTCCCTGTTTTCTGCTGTTTTTGGTTTCAGAAAGTTACTTCTGGAAATATTCTCGGAATTGCACGAAACAAAAGGCCAAGTCCCTATTTTTCCAACACGTACACGGAGTCCGAAGGAGAGACGAAGGGAGCCACGAGGTGGCCAAACCACAGGCGGCGCGGCAGTGGGCCCACCGCGCCGCCTGGTTTTGGGCCCCTCGGGGGTCCGCCGACATCGCCCCTTCGCCTATTTATTCCCCGAGACGTGAAAACCCTAAAACACCGAGCCTTTCATCCAGAACATATTCGCTGCCGCCGCCGTCGTCAACCCTAACTCGGGGGGTTCTGAAGCTCTTCCCGGCACCCTGCCGGAGAGGGGAATCATCACCGGAGGGCTCTACATCGCCATGCCCGCCTCCGGAGTGATGCGTGAGTAGTTCATCCTTGGACTATGGGTCCATAGCAGTAGCTAGATGGTTGTCTTCTCCACTTGTGCCATCATGTTTAGATCTTGTGAGCTGCCTATCATGATCAAGATCATCTTATTGTAATGCTACATGTTGTGTTTGCTGGGATCTGACTTATATTGATACCTATGTGGAGCTGAATATTATATTATCATGTCTATGTCATTTGTGATCTTGCATGCTCTCCGTTACTTGTTGAAGCCTTGGCCAAGTGAATACTTGTGACTCCAAGAGGGGGTATTTATGCATGATAGTTGGGTTCAACCTCTATTTAACCTGGGATAGTGACAGCAAGTTCTAAGGTTGTAGATGTGTTGTTGCCACTAGGGGTAAAACAGCAATGCTTTATTCAAGGATGAATGTATTGTTTACATTACGCACATTACTTAATGCAATTGTCTGTTGCTTGCAACTTAATACTGGAAGGGGTACGGATGTTAACCGGAAAGTGGACTATTTAGGCATAGATGCATGCTGGATAGCGGTCTATGTACTTTGTCGTAATGCCCAAATGAATCTCATAGTAGACACCACACTCACACATGCATGTTATATGCACTTATCAATTGTCAATTGCCCAGCTGTAATTTGTTTACCCAGCATGTTAGTTATCTTATTGGAGAGACACCACTAGTGAACTGTGGACCCCGGTCCATTCTTTTACATCTGAAATACAATCTACTGCAATCATTGTTCTCTACTGTTTTATGCAAACAAACATCATTTCCATTCGATACGTTTAACCCTTTGTTTTCAGCAAGCCGGTGAGATTGACAACCTCACTGTTAAGTTGGGGCAAAGTAATTTGATTGTGTTGTGCAGGTTCCACGTTGGCACCGGAATCCCTGGTGTTGCGCCGCACTACACTCCTTCACCAACACCTTCGAAGCAACCTCGTTTTCCTACTGGTTCGATTAAACCTTGGTTTCATACTGAGGGAAAACTTGCTGCTGCACTCATCATACCTTCCTCTTGGGGTTCCCAACTGACGTGTGACGTACAAGCATTGTTTCTGGCTGTTGCCGGGGAGATATTCCCTCGTCAACTTAGCAGCAACACGTTTTCTGGCGCCGTTGCCGGGGAAAACCGAATTGCTTCTGCAAGGGGAGTCTCTCACACCCAATCTCTTTACTTTGTTATTTGTCTTGCTTAGTTTATTTTTATTTAGTCTTGTTTGCTCTCTTTATCAAAAACACAAAAAAATTAGTTACTTGTTTAATTCGGTTTGATTTTGTTTTTCAAAATGAATGCTCCTGAAGTTGAAGTTCGTTCTTTTAGGCAACTAGGAGGTGAAAATTTGAAAGATGCTTGGTATAGAATTAGTGATGCTCATCATAGATGTACTAAGAAACACTCTACCACTATCCTCCTTAGGAACTTTTATGTTGGTATCTCTAGTTGGTATAGGTATGTTCTAGACACTCTTACAGGTGGAAATTTCTTGGGTACTCCTGCTTTAGAAGCCTGTAATATTATTGAAAGTTTGGTAGGAACACCACCCACTAAAGATATTAAAATTGAGATCACCTTGGAGGATGTTATAAATAAGTTAGACTCTATGGAGAATTTTTTTCCAAATTTTCTTGATTGTATTGGTAAGACTAATGAATCAATAGCCACCATCAATGAAAGAATCACTGTTCTTGAGGATAATAATATCCATGACACCCAAAATCATAGAATTGATGAGTTAGAGGAAGCTATTGAAACCTTAAGTTCAACCTTTACTTCTCTTAAGTCTAAAAAGGAGAAAGTTTATGTGGGTAGAGAGCAAAAGTTTATGTATGTTCCTAAAGTGCCAAAACCAAAGACTCATTATGAGCTTAAAATTGATAAAACTTTTAGTACGGTTAAAGGTAATGAAACACCTCCAGGAACATCTAAGATACCCATTGTTACAAGCTGTGTGTTGGAAGAAGCTTTTGATGATTTGAATGATTTGCCACTTGACAACACTTGATTTTCACTTTCTGCGCCTAGCTGAAAGGCGTTAAAGAAAAGCGCTTATGGGAGACAACCCATCGTTTTTATTTGCTGTTATTTTTGTTTTCTTTGAGTCAAGGAGTTTTGTTACTTCTGTAGCAACTCCTTTGTATCTTTATTTTATCGCAATGTTGTGCCAAGTAAAGTTCTATATTGAAAGTTGATGCAAGATTTGGATTTCTGCGCAGTGACAGATTTTTAGCTGTCACGGATTTGAGCTTATCTCCCTGTAGAAAATTCAAAAAATTCTGAAAAAATCACGCATATTCCTGAGATATGTACGCAACTTTCATTATTTTAGGCCAGATCCATCTGAGCAACTTAAGTGCCTCGAAAAAATTCGTCATTCCAGACTGTTCTGTTTTTGACAGATTCTGCCTTTTGTTTTGCATTCGCTCTTTTACTGTGTTTGTGTGGATTTCTTTGCTCCACAAAGCATTGGTGGCTGTAGCTAATGTCCAGAAGCTTTGGGATTGATTGTATCATTACAGAATATGAGAATTTTTGATTATGCACTAACCCTCTAATGAGAACTGTCTTGAGTTTGGTGTGAAGGAAGTTTTCAAGGATCAAGCGAGAAGGGTGATATTATGTGATCAAGAAGAGTGAAAAGCCTAAGCTTGGGGATGCCCCCGTGGTTCATCCCAACCATATTCAGAGAGACTCAAGCGTCTAAGCTTGGGGATGCCCAAGGCATCCCCTTCTTCATCAACAAACTTATCAGGTCATCTCTAGTGAAACTATATTTTAATTCTTTCACATCTTATGCGCTTTACTTGGAGCGTCTGTGTGTTTTTATTTTTGTTTTTGTTTGAATAAATTCGGATCCTAGCAATCCTTGTGTGGGAGAGAGACACGCTCCGCTTTTTCATGTGAATACTCATGTTCTTCACTTATATTTGTTGAGTATTCTTAACTAGCTACTGCAGTGCTTTTAGCTCCTGTTTTTCATGCATCTCTTCGAGCTGTTAGCACTTGTTTATAAATACTCTCTTGCTGCATTATATTATCATTTGGAGAGTTTATGTTTAAATAAATTGATTGGTGTTTGTTTGGAAGAAAGAAAATGCTACATGTAGTAGTTGGTATTGGAAAAGACATATGCATTCTTGTAGATCATTGTCTTGTTTCGATTTGATGCTTTGCAATTGTTTTGAGCTCTCAAGTAGATCATGTTTAAGCTCTTGCATCATGTAGTTAAAGCCTAGTAGTGGAGAACTACCGTAGAGCTTGTTGAGACTTGGGATGCATATTTGTTCTCTCTAAGGTCTAGATATTTTCTGGTAAAATGTTTGAGCAACAAGGAAGACAGTGTAGAGTCTTATAATACTTGCAATATGTTTTTATGTGATTCTTGCTGTACCGGTTTATACTTGTGTTTGCTTCAAACAACCTTGCTAGCCTAAACTCTGTACTGAGAGGGAATGCTTCTCGTGCATCCAAAACTTGAGCCAAAACCCATGCCATTTGTGTCCACCATACCTACCTACTATGTGGTATTTCCTGCCATTCCAAGTAAATATTTCATGTGCTACCTTTAAACTATTCAAAACTTTATTACTCCTTATTTGTGTCAATGTTTTATAGCTCATGAGGAAGTATGTGGTGTTTTATCTTTCAATCTTGTCATTTACTTCTGACAGACTTTCACCAATGGACTAGTGGCATATACATCCGCTTATCCAATAATTTGCAAAAAGAGCTGGCAACGGGGTGCCCAGCCCCAATTAATTACAACTTTCATTAATAATTCTCTTCACATGTTTTGCCCTGATTTATCAGTAAGCAACTTAATTTGCAAATAGACACTCCTCCATGGTATGTGAATGTTGGAAGGCACCCGAGGATTCGGTTAGCCATGGCTTGTGTAAGCAAAAGGTTGGGAGGAGTGTCATCTATAAAGAAACTAAAATACATGTGTAAACAAAAGAGAAGAGGGATGATCTACCTTGCTGGTAGAGATAACGTCCTTCATGGGAGCCGCTCTTGAAAGTCTGGTTGACAAGGGGGTTAGAGTGCCCACTACCATTCGTTGACAACAACAAACACCTCTCAAATACTTATTTTGTGCTCTCTATATGCTTTCGAAAACTTAAAAAGCTCTAGCACATGATTTAATCCCTGCTTCCCTCTGCGAAGGGCCTATCTTTTACTTTATGTTGAGTCAGTTTACCTACTCCTTTCTATCTTAGAAGCAAACACTTGTGTCAACTTTGTGTGCATTGATTCTTACATGTTTACTTATTGCACTTGTTATATTGCTTTATGTTGACAACTATCCATGAGATATACATGTTACAAGTTGAAAGCAATGCTGAAACTTAATCATCCTTTGTGTTGCTTCAATGCCTTTTACTTTGAATCTATTGCTTTATGAGTTACCTCTTATGCAAAACTTTTTGATGCTTGTCTTGAAAGTACTATTCATGAAAAGTTTTTGCTTATATGATTCATTGTTTACTCTTTATCTATTTGTTAGCAAACTATAGACATTGCTTTGAGTCACTTCATTCATGACATGAGCCTTGCAATATATTGATCAAGATTGTGTGAAAGCATGTCTCCTCAGAAATTATTTGTTGTTATCGTTTTACCTACTCGAGGACGAGTAGAACTAAGCTTGGGGATGCTTGATACGTCTCCAACGTATCCATAATTTCTGCTGTTCCATGCTTATATTATACCATTTGCTACATGTTTTATATACACTTCATATCACTTTTATGCATTTTCTGGGACTAACCTATTAACAAGATGCCACAGTGCCAGTTCCCTGTTTTCTGCTGTTTTTGGTTTCAGAAAGTTACTTCTGGAAATATTCTCGGAATTGCACGAAACAAAAGGCCAAGTCCCTATTTTTCCAGCACGTACACGGAGTCCGAAGGAGAGACGAAGGGAGCCACGAGGTGGCCAAACCACAGGCGGCGCGGCAGTGGGCCCACCGCGCCGCCTGTGGTTTGGGCCCCTCGGGGGTCCGCCGACATCGCCCCTTCGCCTATTTATTCCCCGAGACGTGAAAACCCTAAAACACCGAGCCTTTCATCCAGAACATATTCGCTGCCGCCGCCGTCGTCAACCCTAACTCGGGGGGTTCTGAAGCTCTTCCCGGCACCCTGCCGGAGAGGGGAATCATCACCGGAGGGCTCTACATCGCCATGCCCGCCTCCGGAGTGATGCGTGAGTAGTTCATCCTTGGACTATGGGTCCATAGCAGTAGCTAGATGGTTGTCTTCTCCACTTGTGCCATCATGTTTAGATCTTGTGAGCTGCCTATCATGATCAAGATCATCTTATTGTAATGCTACATGTTGTGTTTGCTGGGATCTGACTTATATTGATACCTATGTGGAGCTGAATATTATATTATCATGTCTATGTCATTTGTGATCTTGCATGCTCTCCGTTACTTGTTGAAGCCTTGGCCAAGTGAATACTTGTGACTCCAAGAGGGGGTATTTATGCATGATAGTTGGGTTCAACCTCTATTTAACCTGGGATAGTGACAGCAAGTTCTAAGGTTGTAGATGTGTTGTTGCCACTAGGGGTAAAACAGCAATGCTTTATTCAAGGATGAATGTATTGTTTACATTACGCACATTACTTAATGCAATTGTCTGTTGCTTGCAACTTAATACTGGAAGGGGTACGGATGTTAACCGGAAAGTGGACTATTTAGGCATAGATGCATGCTGGATAGCGGTCTATGTACTTTGTCGTAATGCCCAAATGAATCTCATAGTAGACACCACACTCACACATGCATGTTATATGCACTTATCAATTGTCAATTGCCCAGCTGTAATTTGTTTACCCAGCATGTTAGTTATCTTATTGGAGAGACACCACTAGTGAACTGTGGACCCCGGTCCATTCTTTTACATCTGAAATACAATCTACTGCAATCATTGTTCTCTACTGTTTTATGCAAACAAACATCATCTTCCATTCGATACGTTTAACCCTTTGTTTTCAGCAAGCCGGTGAGATTGACAACCTCACTGTTAAGTTGGGGCAAAGTAATTTGATTGTGTTGTGCAGGTTCCACGTTGGCACCGGAATCCCTGGTGTTGCGCCGCACTACACTCCTTCACCAACACCTTCGAAGCAACCTCGTTTTCCTACTGGTTCGATTAAACCTTGGTTTCATACTGAGGGAAAACTTGCTGCTGCACTCATCATACCTTCCTCTTGGGGTTCCCAACTGACGTGTGACGTACAAGCATTGTTTCTGGTGCTGTTGCCGGGGAGATATTCCCTCGTCAACTTAGCGCTAGCAGGCACACGGAGACGATGATGTATTCCCGAGTTCCTCCTTTTTAGGGGAGTACGTCTCGTTGGAGAGGTGTGAGGCACCACAAAGGTCGATCTCAACGCCACAAAGGCTCACCCTATTCTCTGATGAACCGCACCACAAAGGATTGGTTCACCTTCCACTATCGGAATCCTTCAAGGCGGAATCCGGAGCCTTTACAACAACGATCTGGGGCACACACCCACAAATGTATTGGGGGCTCCCGAACAGCTACAAATGACCACAAGAGGTCTCAACCACCACAAATGCATCTAGGGTCCAAAGACCCAAGAGTAACAAGCTCACAAACTTTCAACTTCCACGAATCCTCGTGGAGAGCACAAATCGATGCACAAAGCAATGGCAAGAGCACAAGTGCTCAAATCCTTCACTCTCAAATCCAACCAAAAGCAACTAATGCTTATGGGGGGAGAAGAGAGGAAGAACAAAGGAAGAACACCAAATTCCTCCAAGATCTAGATCCAAAGGCTTCCCCTCACTTATAGGAGAGAATGATTGGTGGAATGGTAGATCTAGATCTCCTCTCTCTTTCCCTCTAATTTGAGGCAAGAATCATGGGGAATAGAGAGAAATCAAAGCTTCAAGAGGTCAACAATGGGGGGCAATAACGTGCTCAAGAGCTAGGAAAACCGTTGGGGAAGAAGACCTATTTATAAGTCAAGATAAGATCTGCCCGTTACACAGTTTTCGCACTTTCCGGTATCAGATCCGGAATAATCAAGGACAAATTCCGGGTTTAGAAAAACGCTACTGGAACCGTCCAAAACCGCCCGTTTATACCCGGAATTCTTTCTGGGCCAATCCGGTGCCAGATCCGGAAAATTCCGGATCTGAATCCGGATAGACAAAACAGGAAAAACACTGATACGGAAAACGCAATATCTTTCGCATACAAACTCCGTTTTTGATGTTCTTGGGCTCGTTGGAATCACCACAACGAGCACGACAAGATTATGCAGAGAAACATCATAGACCAAAGATGGAGGATAAAACCAAATATAGAAAGGTAAAACCTCTCTAGAAAAGAACGATCGGTAAAACCTCCAACATTAAAAACGCAACAAGATATCATATGAAATCCGTTTTTGATGAACTAGAGCTTGGTATGGAGATGAACACAAGCTCTAAATCTCACATGGATAAAAGTCAAATAAGAACCAAGAAAGATGATATGCCAAGTATGTAAAGGTTTGATCTCTCCACAAAGATGCGATCACGTTACTCACTTGAGAGCCCCTCTTGATAGTACGCCGTCTATCCTATAACCCGTCTCCCCTAACATCACGAGACTGGTAAAATAGAAACCTTATCAAGATCATACCTTTGCCTTGCGCATTCCACTTGAGCTAGATGATGTCGATCTTGACTCTCTCAAGTTGGAACACCTTTCTTGATTGTGCTTGCTAGCACATGCTTGATGAAGACTTCTCCAAATACTCCCCCATACACCATTATGGGAGAGGCTCGCTTAGCTCCGTCTTCATGTATCCACTTGCACTTCATCTTCTTCTCTTGATATAGATGGTGGCTTGGAGATAAACATGAATGTTCACTCAATCTTCTTTTCCAAGCCATGATCGCAGTAAGCTCAACTCTAGATGACCATTCTTCATATACACCTATTGGATAGAACCTTGGTCATCATATAATCTTCTAGAGTCCAACACATAAACTCCAATCTTCTTCATGGACAAGATCTATAAAGATATCTCAATGCAAACATTAGTCCATAGGGATTGTCATTAATTACCAAAACCACACATGAGGGCACATGCCCTTTCACCTTAACCGTGTTGTTAGCTATCACCCAAAACCCACATGGAGGTGTTAAATTTACTTTCAATCTCTCCTTTCTTGGATGATCGATGACAACAAGATTAAACCTTCAAGAGACAATTAAGAAAGTTGATGAGGCTAAGCTTTTGGATTCCTTTGATGTAGGAGTCTCTCCATGAAGATGTGTACTATTAAAGTCTTGTGTTTGAATGTCAGTGCACATGGATCGAGGTTTGTGAAGATCTCCCCATATCGTTGGAATTAGTGGGGTGCATTGTGTAGCTGAAAATATGATAATAAAGGAGACACACAATACATAGAGTATGAGGTCTATAAGACATACATAGAGAGAGTAGTGTGATTGATATCACGAGATTAGTTTTGCACATGCCATTACATAAATGGATAGGATAGAGTTTCATACTTCTTGAGAAATTGATGCGACTCTCTCCCCCTTTGTTATTGAAACCCCAAAAAACAGAGGGAGATGATTAGACCTAAACTGGAGATCGTGGCGTGATGTCAGACTTAGAGGAGGCACTAGGGGTAACTCTGTAACGTGGAGAAGGAATCAATGGAGGATCATTGAGAACAATTTTCAAATTGTATATTCCCTCTGAGCTGAGATTCTTGCAAATATAGGCGATGAAGAATTTGCGCGTGTCTGCTTGAAGTGTTGATTGTCCTCATCATTGTTTAGAGTTTGTTAATGTCGGACTGAAGGAGCTTGATTTGTGTGCCATGTCATTCAAGGATGTTGCGTTGCTCGTGAAGATCAAGTTGCATTTCAGTTGTGAGTTCAACTTGATTTCGTAGAATGAGTTGCTAGTTTGCTGATATATCCAGCAACATTCGAGCATAAAGAAGATGTTTGCCTTTTTTCTGAGTCGGAGCTTGAGGATGAGTCACATGAGAGGTGGAGTCAGCATCATTTTCTTCCTATTGAAGAAGGGTGTTTATCAGCAAACCGCAATATATGAGGAGCATAGGGTAATCTTATGCTTGCATCAGATAGAGCGAAAAAAAATTGTTAGCCACAAAGTCTGCAGCATTGAAGTTATGTTTGAGCAATATTTGAGAAGAATGATTTGTTGAGCTCCGGGATTTCTCCCTTTTATTCACCAACTGCAAACTGTGTCTAAGGATATTGTGATAAGTTTAGCTTCCTTTGTTAGATGCTTAGAGAGATGGTTTGATTTTCGGTGGTGCCTTCCTTTAAGAGGGGAGCTATTTCAAAAGATGAGGGTATATTCTGTAAATGGCTGAAGTATCCTTCAGTTGGGAGATTTAGGTCTAGAGTATTGAAAAAATCATTAGAGAGCACGAATAGTGCTTGCACTTGGTCATCCATTCTAATCTCCATTCCAAGGATGAAGATTGCTCCTTTGTGATGAAGGCAGTTGCATAAAATTGAAGTATCATTTTTGGTTCCAAACATGTGCCAAAGCCACAAATTTGTCTATTTTTGCATTGAGAAGAGCTTGAGCAACACATAGAGTAGAAGAATATTGGACAAGTTGAAGTTCTGACACAAACCTGGTTTCTCAAACTTGTGTTTCTTCAGAAGAACATGGTCATAGTAATCTTGTTAAAGCTTTGTTCAGAAACGCGGGTATGTGGAATCCTTGTTTGGAGATATGGATTAGTTCCTCATGTAGTTGTGCAACTGACGTAATCGACATAAGATAGTAGTTTACTGGCTTATCCTTAAGTTGGTCATCAGGTAGAGACTGATGATGGAACATCATATGTATGACAGCCGCCTCAACTACTTCTGATTTGACGATCTTCTCTGGTGGTTCTTCTATGTCGGTCAGTTTGTTCTTGACATATACTACAGAGGTTTCTGGATGGATTGAGTTTAGGGAGATTAAGACATATGTTCTCATATGCTGGTTCTTAGTAAGAGATTCTCAGAAATTTGTTCAGTGATTTTATTAGTATACTTCTTTTCTTTTCCCTTATGAATTTCTCTTGAGTGTTTCATGACATGTTGAGAGTGATCTTCTTGTGTCCATTTGAGTCTTTGTCAAGAAGAAGTCGAATAATGTAGACACCTCTGAGTGCTTCATCCGAGAGTGATCTTCTTGTATCTCTTGAGTGATTTATGGATGATAAACTTTCTCTTTCCTTGAGTTACTTTAGAAGGTTATATGCTAGGGTTTCACTTTCTTAAGTATAACATTCTCTCGATGTTGTTCATGTTTAAGGGATACTCATAATCATAGATGTCTTCTTCAGTTTTGATGGAGGGATCATGCTTCACCAAATCTTTAAAAAACGGTGGAAGATAGATACAATGGAGCCATTATTGAAACATCATTTATGCCACCGAAGAGTTAGTAACACCATGTATTCCTTCGACGTTTCTTCGTATGCAGTAATTTAAGAAAATCACGCAAAGAATCCAAAATCAACGCATGCCAAATAATTATCACGTGCACGCGGATGCACAACAAAGTATAAACTTGGAAAACAAAAAATGTTTTGTATGACACGAATTGGCTCATGAAGCTGCTGGATATCTGGATATGATGGAATCCGGTCGTGCGCACCTATATGAGCCCGTGTGGCTTCATGAGGGTGCGGCGCGAAGCTCCGTTGGATGTTGGAACCATTGGACATGTCGACATCTCGATTTCCATATGGTACATGGAGGTGGAGAAGGTCATGGTGGCCGAGACTGGAGGACCGGTGTGGCGGAGGTGGTCTTCGAGGCGACGAAGTTCTTGCTTCACAAAAGCCGGTATTCGGATATGGTACATGTGAGCCTGGTGTTTGATGACTTGTAGGAGGAGCCTTGGCTAGTGGAGGCGGCAGCAGTGGAGGAATTCAAGTTTGGTGACGCTCCTCAAGTGCCGAGTCTTGATTTTAGGGTGAAAACCTGATGTCTGACCTTCATTGGTTGTGCATGGCAATGGTCTTGCTAAAACATTGTTTTGAGAGCTCAAACTTTGTTCAAGGTGAAAACCTAAGATCTTTGTTGGATGCATCTCAACAAAGTATAAACTTGGAAAAAAAATGTTTTGTATGACATTATTGCAGCATATTTTTTGAGGGCATTATTGCAGCATATGGTTTTGCTTACCATCTTGTGGAAACAAAACTCCTCTAAACCCAAAATCATCATGAGCCCATAGACCCAAAACAAGGAGCAGAGAAAAAACCACCCACGACTCGAAGTCGAGTAAGCAAAAGGAAAGGAGCGAGCAAACCCTCTTCCTCCTGCCCTGTTATATTAACCCCACCTCGTGCCTCCGCCCCTCTCTTTCCCCGCCGGCCGCCTCCGCCCCCTCCACTCAGATTCCTCCATGGACGACCTCGAGAAGGCCATCCTTCTCGCTTCCGACTCCCCCGCCGCGGCCTCCGCCTCGCCGGCCGTCCGCGAGGAGGCGCTCGCCTTCTGCGCCCGCGCCCGCGACCAGTCCCCGCCCTCCTCGCTCCTCCGCCTCTGCCTCTCCGGCCTCGCCTCCTCCCCGCACGCGCACGTCCACTTCTGGTGCCTCCAGTCCCTCCACGACGCGCTCCTGCGCCGCCGCATCGCCCTCCCCGAGGACCTCGCCCTCCTCCGCTCCTCCCTCCTCTCCCTCGCCTCCTCCTCCAACGCCGCCTCCCCGCCCTTCCTCCGCAACAAGCTCGCCCAGCTCATCTCCCTCCTCGTCCGCCTAGACTACCCCCACGTCTACCCCTCCTACTTCCTCGACCTCCTCCCTCCTACTTCCTCGCCGCCGCAGTCCGGCCCTACAGATATGTTCGCCCGCGTCCTCATCTCCCTCGACGACGACCTGCTCTCCCAGGACTACCCCCGCAACGCTGACGAGACCGCCGACGCCGGCAGGGTCAAGGACGCCATGCGGGCACAGTGCGTGCCCCAGATCGCCCGCCACTGGCACGACGCTGCCGCGTCTCTCGGCGCGGCCGACCCTCCCACTGCCGCCGTAGCCCTCGATGCGGCGCGCAGGTGCATATCCTGGATCGATGTCTCGCTGGTCGCCAACGATGTGTTCGTTCCTCTTCTCTTTGACATTGCCCTGTCTCCCGTGAGCGTCGCTCCACTTGCTGCGGCAGCGGTGGGGTGTCTTTCTGCTGTTGCTGCAAAGAGGATGGATGCGAGGGCCAAGGTGGCGTTGCTGAGGTCACTTTTATCAGCACAGCAGGGGCTTGGTAGCCCAGACAGCGGGCTAAAGATGGCGACTTTGGTGACGACTTATGCTGCCGAGGCACTCGAGTGTTATCGCAAGCTTGGCCCTGGTGATGCGATGGAGCCGCGGCATTGGAAATGCTCGAACAGGTGCTACCGGCTGTATTTTCGGCAGCGGACAGCTGCTATGAAGAGGATGTTGATTCCTGTTCCGTGCTCGATTTCTTAGCTGGCTATGTGAGTACGATGAAGGCTCCGTCAGAGAATCAGCTGGGGCACCTGGGACGGATCTTGGAGGTGGTGCGGCAGCAAATGACATATGATCCAGTCTATAGGGGGCATCTTGATGTGCTTGACAAGATCGGAAAGGAGGAGGAGGACCTGATGGCGGAGCAACGGAAGGATCTAGTGGCATTGTTTAGGAACATTTGTCGGGTGGCGCCAGCTGCCACGCAGCAGTTCATAAAGGGGTTGCTTGTCACAGCGCTCTCATCTGCAGAAGCTACCGTCGAGGATGTTGAGGTCACTCTTACCCTGTTCTACCGGCTTGGGGAAATAGTGGGTGAGGAAGAGATCCGCACTGGGACTGGGCTGCTCGGGGAGCTTGTGCCCATGCTCCTTTCTGCGAGATTCTCGTGCCACACACCGTTTAGTTGCATCGGTGTATCTTGAGACAGTTACCCGCTACATCAAGTTCATGCAAGAGAATGTACAGTACGTGCCACACCTTCTTGCCGCTTTCTTGGATGAGCGTGGCGTACACCATCAGAATTCCAATGTGAGCCGCCGTGCGGGATACTTGTTCATGAAAGTTGTCAAGTTGTTGAAGGCAAAGCTAGTGCCTTACTTGGATACCATTTTGCAGGTTTTTCCTTATCCGTTTTTGTAGATCCACAAAGCATCTAATTTATTATTCTAGAACTGAGGCTGTTTATGTTTTAATAGAGCTTGGAAGATGTCCTAGGACAATTCACTGCTATGGACTGGGCAAATAAAGAGGCAAAGTTCTCCAGCTCAGAAGATGGCAGCCAAATTTTTGAGGTGCAGTGTACATTTATCTCTATAACCCAAATTAGTTTGCACCCAGCTGTTCACATTCTATTGTTGTGAAAATACTGAACTTGGACGTTTTCCCATTTCAGGCTGTTGGGTTGTTGATTGGTATTGAAGAGGTATCACCAGAGAAGCAGGTTCAGTGCTTGACAGCTTTGCTGAATCCTCTCTGTCATCAGGTGATTGTTCCCCCTTTTGCTTAATGTATGATAGCTAGGAAAGAAAAAACTCACTGTTGTAAGTGAAAATCAATTCCAGATTGAGTCGCTTGTAGTGGGTGCCAATGCACAAGGACTTGAAGAATCATCTCCAAGAACGGCAAGTCTTCAACAGATTGTTGTTGCATTGAATATGCTCACCAAGGTATGCTTTGTACAATTGTACACCTAATAAGAATGAGCAATAGCACATTATGTATTATATGGGGATATTTGTTGGGCCATGTCTGGTAGTTTTTTTTCGTGTTTCATTTTCTAATCTACTTCTGATTTGCTCAGCGTGTAAATTCTTAGTTAAGTACATGACAAGTCATTTGTACCACATCCTTACTGGTTTCTGTTGTTGTATGTTTCTAGGGCTTTAATGAACGTCTCGTGATGGTAACTAGGCCAACAATCGGGGTCATGTTCAAAAAGGTAAATTCTGTCATTCTGTACTTCCATATATTCACTTAATCTTTTGTTTGACGATGTTTGCTTGTCGTTAAGTAGCATATGCAAGTGGCTAATGGAGAGAACATTTGCTAAATCCTTGATTAGTCCACATCAATAATATACACATCCAAGGTCTTTGTTTTACTATTCTTCTGACGCGATATTTTCTTATCCTTTTGTTGTCAGACCCTTGATGTTGTTTTGCAAATCCTTGTTTCATTTCCTAATGTGAGACCCCTACGATCTAAGGTAAATCTGAACCTTTTTGTTTAAGATCTTCCTTAGTTCACTGTTTGGATGATTAACCACTTCAAACTTATGCAAATGCAGGTCATATCCTTTCTGCATCGCATGATTGAGATATTGGGAATCTCGGTACTTCCATGTATTCCGATTGCACTAAGACAATTGCTGGTTGATAACGAGGTATTCCATTTTTAATTATATGAAATTAAATGAACTCTTCTTGGTTCTTTGCTTTCCTTTCCTTTCTGATGTCTAGTACCTTTAGCACTTAGATTACTTTTCTCAGTAACAGCTCACCCTTGAGCAGTACTTCTTTGAGGGAAAGACATAGGGGAAAGATCCTACTGATATGTTGAACTTAATGCAAAAGTATTAAGTTGTTTATTGATGTTCCAAAGGGAAATTGTGCCAAATAGCAACAGAGAACTGTCAACATGATTAGGATGAAGACATTAAACAGTTATCTTTTCAGTTACTCTCATCTCTTGGGTATACTTAGCATGAATTTCCTTTGGTACCTGTTGAACTTCATATTATTATTTCAAGAAATATTCTGTTATTAGTGCGCTTTTTATTAAAAAAAACTTTCCACAGCTAAATTTATTTCGCCCAATTGGCTTGCCCACATCACCATTTGTTTTCATACAGGCAAAAGATATGGTGGAATTCCTTTTATTGGTAAACCAAGTAATATGCAAGTTCAATTCTTCAGCAAGTGGCATACTGGAGGATGTCTTTCCCACTATTGCAAGTCGTTTGTCTATGATACTGTCACAAGATGCCTTTTCAACTGGTCCTGAGGGAAATACCGAGGTAAAGTTAATCACATCTATAAACGATAGTTTTAGGGTGTGTTGAGTTGGTATACTAAGCCTGCCACACTTTGCCACATCACAAGTTAGGTAAGTTTGACTGACTCAGCCCCCTGTTTGGTTTACAGCCACACTCGTGGCGAGATTTCTTTCATGCAAACTAGACCCGCATGTCATTGACTCAGAAAAGTGTGGTGCCCATTTTGATTGCCTAACCTTAGGCATGTGTTGCAAAAAAGTGTGGCAAATGTTGGCAAACTTAGTATATGGACCAAAGATGCCCTTTATTTTCACTATTTGTAACGTCTTGTTCTTGTATTCGTCTCTGTGATCCTAGAATGCTAAGTAGTAGTGCCCTCTTAAGTGCATTAGATATAGGGATGTGCCACATGACCCTCTTTGTTACTCGTGTTGTTGTACTGCATTTTTAATTTGTTTCTCTCTGGTGGTGTAACTCCAGCTAACGTCTGGCAAAACTACGTACCGACATACCACTTACTCAATATTAATCCAGCACCCAAAACTGCATTTGAGCTTGCTGTGCTTGATTTGTCGTTACTCTCTTAATATG
This sequence comes from Poa pratensis, assembly GCA_947311845.1. Taxonomy (NCBI): domain Eukaryota; kingdom Viridiplantae; phylum Streptophyta; class Magnoliopsida; order Poales; family Poaceae; genus Poa; species Poa pratensis. The sequence goes on along the minus strand of CAMZMU010000092.1, from coordinate 24,801,764 downwards.
AGCCAATGATGTGAATATAATAGTAATAAGGTTGTAGTCTCCGATGTTGCTCACCATAAAGTCTCATGATCCTCTCGGTTGCCTCGACCCGACCCTAAGAAGCTCTCCGAATTGAGAACAATCGGAACAGGTGTTGCCTCGACCTCTCCACAGTTTGTGGTAGGATAAGCAACATTGTGCGACGATCCTCAAACAAGCAGGACGAGCTTAGCCAGCTCAATTGTGGCAACCGACCCAACTGTTGCCTCTGCCTTGCCACACAAGTGGATGGGCAGACAACTACCGACGCTGGACGTCATTATTCGTCACTTCACCTTGTGTAGCTAGCTTTTGTCCCTGGCTAGTTTGTTGCCCCTATCTAATTCTAGTACCTAGTTTTGCTTATTCTAGCAGGTATCTTTTTTAGTAATGGCAGACTTTCTGGGTGTTGGATATTGCATGGTTCCTTATGCTGTATTCATTTCTTACCATTGCAGGAAATGCGTGAACTGCAAGAGCTGCAGAGGACATTATACACATTCTTGCATGCGATGGCTACACATGATTTGTCTACAATTCTCCTTGCTCCTACCTGTAGGCAGTATCTGGAGACTATAATGCAGTTGCTTTTGTTTACGTCATGCAGTCATAAAGATATATTACTTCGGAAGGTGAGGATCCCAGTTATCTTTACTATCTTTTTTATTATTGCTATGCCCTCCTTTTTCCTTTTCGCGAGGAATTATGGCTATGCTCTCAACTTCCACTGTTCACTTATACCTTGATTATGGTTTTGTTAGGCATGTGTGCAGATTTTTACCAGGCTCATAAAAGACTGGTGCACTGCATCAAAAACTGACGATAAGGTGTTTCTATGTCCATTTCTATAGATCTTATGCCGCTCACTGTATGGTGTCTATCTAGTACCTGGACAGTTGTATTACTCATAAATCTCATATGTTCTTGTTATGTTGTTTTCTTGTTTCATCAGCTTCCTGGCTTCCGAGTGTTCATGATTGAGAAGTTTGCTACTGGTTGCTGTTTACACAGTGTCCTTGACAAATCATTAATTTACGTGATGCAAATACGGTAATAATCTTGCAATCTTTGTATTCGCTATGTTGAAACTTGAAAGTAAACCTTTACATCTTTATTTTTTCTGTTTATCTCCGTCTCTATCTGAACCTCAGTAACCTTAGTAATGCCCATGTTGGTTGGAGTTATAGGCATCACATTTGTGTAACACTGCGACCTTCTGTGGTGACTGTTTCTTAGTATTGTATGCATTACTAGTGAAGTTAGATATCTGACCTGCCTGCCTAACATGAGGTTTACAAGAGATACGGCAATATAGGTTTCAGATGACCTTACTTTTCCATCGTATTGAGTCTAGTCATTTAGGACAAATCAGCTTTCTTAAATATGTTGGGTTTTTGGAAAATAAAGATTTAGTTCTGCCATTGTAATCAAAATTGTAAAAGTACACTAAAACAAATCAAGCGGCCTGTTTAGCTAAAGTAGTAAATTCTCAGGGTATTAGTAGAGTTTGGAGGGATGACCCCCTGAGTTCTTAATTTCCCAGCTTGTGGACGATGTAATTCTCTTTGATTAATAAAAGGTTGCTTGTTCGAAAATAAAGATAGCAGCATGAAACTTCTATTTCATGACATTCTGAAGTTCAGTGAGCTACGTTAAATTTTGTTAGCCACATGCCTTTTTAATGTTATCCAATTTTCTAACTGGACCATCCTTAGAGTCTTAGAGATTACATTAATAGCTTCAGTCCTTGTGGGGACGGATGCAGAGGGGATGTGTAAACATTATCATCTAGAATCAACTGTAACATAGGCTCCATAGAGCACCAGATTTATGTTTGCTTGTTTCAGAACTCTGTATTCATTCAATATCATTACTCTAATTAAATTCTACATGCCACTGAATGTTGAAATACCGAAATAAGGAACAATTCTTTATGTTCAAAAGCTTCATCTAATCGGTTTATTTCCTGTAGCTTGTTCTCTTTGGTGAAATTGTGATGGCTCAGAAGATTATGTATGAAAGATTCGGAGAGGACTTCGTTATGAATTTTGTAGCAAAAGGTCTTCCAGAAGCTCACTGCCCACCTGACCTAGCTGAACAGTACTACCAAAAGTTACAGGTATGCTCATTATCTTGACCTTCTTTCGTTTCTGGTTCCTAATCTATATTTATATCTACTAGCACAGTGCCCGTGCGTTGCCACGGCCTTTAAGTTTTTTTGTCTTTCATTCAACGTTTCGTTTTTAACCAATACCCAGAAACCCAAAAATCCAGCTAACCAAATTGAGTAAATCATGAGCGAACTTCCGCATCGGACCACCCCTTCCACCCGTGTGTAACCACTCCTACGGTCCTACCTTCCACCAGCGCACAGCTCCGCCCCATTTCATGCTTGCGGGCTCCCGGCTCCACCCCTTTTCCCAGCTCATCGGCGCCGTCCTCGCCTCCCCTTCCTTCAGCTCTCAAGAGCCGCCCTCGCCTCCCCTTTCTCGAAATCCCTTACTTGCCGCCCAGCTTGGGAACCCGTCGGCCTATAACCTTTTTTCCCTAGCATGGGGCATCAGCGGCATTCACTCTGTGTCGCCCTTCTCAGGACCCTAGAAGCCTTCACCTCGCACCTCCTAGCTTGGAGCCCTAGTTAGTTGCACCATGCTCCGCCCTGCCTCAGGGAACCGACGGCTTTCACCCGCTCCCGCCCTGGCTCGGTTCTCAGGAGGCCTGCACGACGCCGGCTCCTCACATCTCAAGGTCGACTCTAGCATGATCCGCCGCCTGCTGGGGAGAGGGTTGTGCCTCGTACGCCACCAAACTCTGGTGCGAGCGAGATAGCAGCTAGACGAATAAGAGATGGCCAACTTCGGTGGACGATTTTTTTCGTTGGACTAACGAAAGAAATAATCTTCTTTCAATATTATATCCCAAATAACTTCGAACAATAATAAAGTTGAGCATGAACTAAAAGATAGTCAGCAAGAACACCTCATGTAAAGATTTTCGAACTTCAAGAGAAACGCTGATTTATTTTAATAAACGATTTACATTTGTGTTGGCAGATATAGAAACGCTCATGTTAATATGTACTCTGCACTCTACAGATATTAGGCGCCGTGCAATTTTCTTTCTTTTGAGCATAGCGTGCAACGCAATTTATTTTTTGTTTTTAAGCGCACCATGCAAATGGATCTGGGCGATCGATCTTCGGCCTATTTACTGGGCCGGCCCACACTCAAGGATCAATCGGGGGAAAAAGCACACGACATCGATTCTGGCAACATACAAAAACCGGATCGGTTTGTTTAGCGAGAGAGACGATCGTCGATGCGACGACGTATGCGTACCGTGTCGCTAACCAATATTATATAGTAGAGATAAACATATGGTGGATCCGGCCTCCGGGGAACATCTCTGCTCTGGACTAGTAATTTCTACAGTGATCTGTAAAAGGTTCCTAGGAATTCTAATTTACAGCTCCACACATTTTATTCTGTTGGAGCCAAGCTGTAACTCTGCAGATTATATATATATATATATATATATATATATATATATATATATATCAACATTCACATATTGCATCAGTACAACAAATACAACATATACTTCAGTCACAGGCTTCAGAATAGTAGCAAATACGACTATATTTTAGTTATAAACATATGAGTTGTAGTTGTGGTACATACCCTGATAGCGTCAAAGTTGAGTGGGCAATGTCGCTAGTTGCTATAAAATACTAAAATAGACTTTAGAAGTTACATCTATGCAAATTCAAGAAGCTGAATAACTTCTAAAAACTGAATCTATATGTCCGTGAACTATTTTGTTTACTGCTGTATATTGTTAACTTGACTATTATCGACTTGGTGCATGTGCTATCAGAATGACATTTAAGTTAGGAAACTCTTATTAGTATCGTAGCAATTCCATATTAAACGAATTGTGAGTTGTATTGGCACAAAGAGTATTTAGCTCTTAACTTGTGACTTGATAGTAATGGTCATCTCAGGGCTATTCAATGGCCTGGGGATGCTTGCCAGCCTGTCTAGGGTATTGGTTAATAAGGAAACTAGAGTTTATTGATTTTTTGGTTGAATCCCTAGGGCTGATGGCCAAGTTCTAGTGTGTATCAAGTTAGGATTTGGTTCCCTATGCGTCAGTTTATATCCAGTTATGGTTGGTTCCACATAGCTCTAGTTGAGCTCACCTGAATGGGAAGTTCTAGTCATCTTTTGTTTGTCCTGTTGCTTTGGGAAGGTTGTCTTACCTGAGACTTCGTAATAACCTTGATAGGTCAATGATATCATCTTTTGTTTGTCCTATTACTCTGGGAGGGGTGTTTCGTTTTTAGGTGGAATAATAGTAGATTCTGTCATGGTTCAGGAACTCCTGATCTTATCTGTAGCAAATTAAGATCTTCACTTTGTAATAGACTATTCCTTGTTGTAATAAAAGTGCTTCTCTTCTTCAACAGGGAAATGATACAAAAGCACTCAGGTCATTTTATCAATCTCTTATCGAGAAAATAAGGCAACAGCAGAATGGGAGTCTTGTATTCAGATAGCATTATCCGAGTCATTTTCAATATGTTTGCCAGTAGAAGACTGCTCAGCTGTATGATTTGAGTATAGGTAGTTATTTCTGACTACACTACGTTGTTTTTTCATATATTTTTACGTCGTGCTTCCATTCTTATTCTTGGTTTCCATTTCATTAAAAATTTGCAGGGTAGTTGTATCAGCAATGTATATAAAGCTCTACCATTTATGAGATTGGAAGGTATTATCTTGCCTGGTTCAAGATGTGTACCGTCTATCTTTTCTATTCTTAGAGCTATATCTTTTTGGTCAATGCCTAACCTATAGAGGTTTCTAAGAGCAGAAATCCCAAATGCATTTATCCTGAAATCCATAAACGTGTACTCCATAGCAGTGTGATGCATCCTATTAAGTTTTTGGTCATATTGTATGTTTGAAGAACTAGGTGGATTGCAATTGCATTATATTCTTTCGCATCTTCAACAAAATAATTATCTTCACGTATTTTCTTCCATCAACCCAAATTTCAGTTTATGTTCGCTGCATCTAATTTGAATTTGCTCTCGTATGCTTGCAGATGTATACTGCGGGAGCACTTTTTACAGAATATGGCTGCTGTGGCGAAGTTTGCTGTTCACCGCGTGCCAGTGAGATGCAGGGAACATATGACCCAAGAGTTCCGATGAGAACAGGTTCCATTTATTCGTTTCGAGATTTTCCCCAAAGCGATTGCCATTTGTCCTGCTACCCGGGCTTCAAATTTTGTAAGGCAATCGCAGTGAGCTAACGGTTGGGATAGAAAGCGTGTAGGCTGTGTTTTACCTGACAGAAATTGTCGCACTGCCTGTTGTCTTGTACCAAGTTTTGCCAATCTGCCTGTGGTTTCCACCCCCATTTAGTCAGCTGGGGCGCTGTACAGATTCTACAATATTATCGCGTCATAATTAATGTCTATGGTCGTCCCTTTCGTCCTTCTGATGATCCTAGTCATCCGGTGACAGCGAAAGCATGTCATGCTATCCATGCTGATGCTATGCAAGGTTCGATATTTTCTCACTTCCAAGCTTGTGAGTATGAAGTTTCCCTTCACTCTTCGCCCACCATGTTTTTATTGGCAAAAACTGTATGATTGGTGAGAACGTTGTGGCTTCGCCAAGTTCCATCACTATTAGGCAGCGTGTATGTGTATAGCTGGGAAGGTCGACAACAGTTTGGCATCTTTTGGAGACGGCTGTGGCTAAGTGGCTGTGCCTGTACATGGATTTGTCATGTGCGCCTTGCAAATCCATTTGGTCGTGTAGTTTGAGGGCTCAAGATCCGATAAGCGGCGGATGGTTTGGCCACACATACGCGTTTAGTGGAATACGATTCTTTCATGTCAAAATCTAAAAGAGAGGTTTATGCTCTCCCAATATGTATGTACTTGTTGGTGCGTCGGCTCCGTCAAACCCAGCGGTCAGGGTCGTGTTCTTATGGCTTTATCAGCCTCTTAAAGGTCAATGCAAACCCATGTTTATGTGCCACAGCTGGAAAGGGGATCCTCCCAAAGGAAAATGCCAAGCAGACATGCATGGGAGATGGGACCATTGCAAACCACAATAGAACGACATACCGATCAGAGCATATAGATATGCCAAACAGATGAAAATCCTGGATCATACAAATTGCACAAGAGACAAATGGTGCACTCACCAGGATGAACTGCCCCCTACACACCGCCTTTTGAGTACATTACAGAAGAAATAGAAGATTGGAATATTTAGAAATTTTTGTTGTCTGGGTTGTTTGATTTTCGGGACTGAATCATGTATGATTTTCTTCCTAACAACTATTTTGCATCGTATTTCATAGATAATTTCTATTGCTCTTGGAAATATCATGCTGTTCTTTCTATGACACGATCGAACAATCTTTGGTGCACGTTCAATCATGTAGGTGTCAAGTGGACATGACATTGTAATCCTACTCTTTTTAGATCTGTCTATTTACCCCCTATTCATACGTTTATGGAATCCCACGAATCAAGGATGCCCAACTCTTCTTTTCCATTTTCAGTTTTTACAACGTGACAAGGATCTTGTGGCCTCTACAATTGTGGTTTAATGTCCTGTAGTGCTTTGCAGAGTGACTAGTGGGTGGACACACGAAAAGGATAAACTCGATCGTAGACTTAGCGAGATATTAGCTAGCTGTGAAAATCGCAGATTTTGAGTGTGGAGCTAACTGTCTTTTCTAATGTTCACAGTGGAGTTGCCTTGGTCATGAGCCCTCCCACACACCTACTACCATGAGGTTGTTTTTCTTTTTTTGAAATTTACTACCATGAGGTTGTTGTTCTGCAATACTGTATCATGTTAATGATCTGATGTAACACACGAAGACGAAGCATAAATTGTCATACAAAGTTTCTGCCTAAAGAATGTTGCTAATTGAATGTTAGAGTATACGTGCGGTACGTAACCGACTAGGATAGAGATAGGATTTGTATCTTGTCTTGTACTCCAGATGGTCCCTGTACGCCTATATATACTCGCCCCCGAGGCTCAATAATACATCCAACATATTTCGCATATCCCTCTCTATTGTTCTACATGGTATCAGTCTAAATCGATCCTACCCTAGAGCCGCCGCCGCCAAAACCCTAGTGCCGCCGCCGCTCCCAACCCTAGCGCCGCCGCCTCCCATGGCGCTGCGCTAGACCGTCGACACGCTTCCGCCGCGCTGCCCCTGGGGAGGTCGATCTTCATGATCTCCGCCGGGGGCTGCGCACCCCGTACGCAGGGTCCGTCCGCCGATCCGTGATCGGCTGCCCTGTAAGTCTTTTCCTCCGATCTCTTGATCGGTTTTTCTCTTTTGGTTTACCGATCATCGATCGGATTGCGTCGCCCACCGCCAGTCGATCCTCGCGCGCCTCTACTCCGACACCGGCGCGATCACAAGGTGTCTTCTCCGACATGGTGGTCTAGCGCGACGCGGCGGCCTGCATGGCCGTTGTCCGCGCATCTGCCCGCCCGTCACCCGGCGCCGACCATCGCCGCCTGCTCTGATCGGGACTTCTGCACCATCTTCGTCATCGCCTTGGTCTGCTGCGCCTTCGACCTCATCATCAAGCAGCGTCCCCGACTTTGCGGGCGATCGGATTGATCACCCGCTCGCCTGCGATACGTCGCCACACTGGCCACGCAACCGGCCTGATCCGCCGTTTGCACGCGCCTCCGCAGGATCCTGTGAAGATCGTCATCGAGTACGCACGCCTACCACCGATCGAGCAACGGGCTGCCGTTGCGTCGCCCCTTCGGGCCGCAGCGCCGCCGCCTTGGTCCACCCTCCGGTCTCGAGCGCGCCTTCCCTGGTGCGTACGTCGCCGGTGGCCTCAAGCCGCTGCACCGACTCGCGCACTGCAGCTACGTCGTCCCCCTGGACCGTCGTGCTGCTACACGCGGTCTACCTCGCCGTCCCCGCGCACCGACGCCTCAGGCTACCACCGCGTCGCTCCCACGACACGGGTCGCCGCCGTCAGCGCATGGTCTTCGTCAAGCTGTCGGCTCTTCATCGCCACGTTCGTGTACCGCCGCCGCGCCTCCTCACGTAACCTGCACGGCCTTCGCCGCCGCTGGTTTCGCCGCCTACACCTTCGTCCTCGTCCAGTACAACTTCGTCGCCAACGTCATCGCCACCGCCTAGCAACGCCTCCTCGGCAGCGCCTGCAACCCGGCTACGTCTCCTCCTCGGCATCGCCATCGTCCACCCTCGCGTCTACTCCGACAACCGCGGACTGCATCGACTCTTCCCCGTCTTCGCCGCTCTGCGCCTCGCAACCGTCCAGGAGCCTTCTCTGCTAGTCTATCACCGACATGGCACGACACCGTACTGGTCCCGCTCTACGCATGCTCGGTGCTGGCAACACCGCTGCGTGCCTTCGTCCCCGACGCGTCCCCGTGCCTGGCAAGCTCGGATTGGCGTCTCGTCTTCATCGGCATCGACAACGTCTTCTTCGGCATCGACTCCTACGACTGCCTCGACCGCGTCCACGACGATTCTTCTTGCATACCCGGTTCTGGCAAAACCATAGTATGCCTACGCCCCGGCGTGCGCCTAGTTCTGGCACAACTATGGCTGCACATCATCCTTGACGGTTCGGACTGCATCGACCTCGGCATCGACTTCCTCGACGACTGCCCTCGACGCGTCTCCGTCATCATCACCATGGCGCCTTCTTCGCGCCCGCGGCTTCACGTGCGGCTACCTCGACACCGGCATCCCCGACCACGACATCGACCACGGCCTCCCCTCGCAACGGCTACCTCGACCTCGGCACCGCCTCGCGCTCTCGGCTCCCTCGACATCGGCACAAGGGCTACCACCTCGCCTGAGCTCTCATCAGCTTCCTCTCCAGTCCAAGCATCCGCGCCGCGACATCGACCACGACGCTCCCGCTACGACTGTGGGGGGTGTCAGCCTTCTGGGTCTACTTCGGTTTATCTCCAATCTGACCGTCCACGTCGTTCATGTTGTTCACGACGCTCCCGCTACGACTGCGGGGGGGGGGGGGGGGGGGGGGGGGGGGGGGGGGGGGGGGGGGGGGTTGTTAGAATATACGTGCGGTACGTAACCGACTAGGATAGAGATAGGATTTGTATCTTGTCTTGTACTCCAAGATGGTCCCTGTACGCCTATATATACTCGCCCCCGAGGCTCAATAATACATCCAACATATTTCGCATATCCCTCTCTATTGTTCTACATTGAATCATGTTGATTGGACTCTACATTAAAATATAAAGCATCCGCCTTTCAAACAAAGATGAATCAATCATGATTGATTACATCCATAGTATAAATTGGTTAATTAAGACTACTTTAAAGATTTTTAGTAGAGACTTTTAGTACAATACCTTTTCTCCCACGTTCAAAGGTAAGTAATCCGTCCATTGAAGAAGTCAGTGCCCCCAAAAGAAACGGTTGGTGTTGAGTTCAGTGTATATGACTACGTGATGGTTGACTAAATCAAGCTAAGGATAGTCTCTAATTATAATCAGGCTAGCTCCTGCACAACATTGCTTGGTTGCAGCCGACAGATTCAAAGAAAACATTAATTTTGATCCCTGCGCACCAATTAATCGGCAGGCAACTGTGTATGATTGATCTCTGTACACCGACATAGATACATGCATATCTCCATGGATATTGAAGGATCATCACCAAACATATCCTAACCTCAAGCATATATATGTCCCCTATTAAAGAACTCTAATCAAGAATCAGAGCAAGCATGAAACCAGCACCAACCACTTTGAGGTTTACATGTCAAGAACCCTAGATAGATGACACATAACCTTCTCCCCTTTTCAATCACCCCTCTGCTTAATAAAACTAATCAATCAAGAAACAGGCGTGCATGCATGCATGTACGCATCTAGAATACTTTCCGGGTAGCTAAATATATGTGATCCATATTCCATCAGGTGCGAGATGCCATCAGGGTCATAAATCATGCTTACATCTTAGGGCTGTGGTTGTACCTTACGGAGCAGTGTTTAATTACCTTTCAGACACAGGAAGCTGATGAACCAGGAAGCAAAGAAAAGATGTGTGGCGATGAAAGCTATACATGTCGTAATGCAGCAGTTGGCGGTAAGGAGTACGCTTGAGCCTCTTTCTTCATGGAGAGAGACGGCGGACCTACCCCGTATCTCTCGAAGCTATCATCCCGTCGCTTACTTTACACTGGATCCACCGTGTTGTGATGGAGTTTCTAGAACGAGGACAGTGGTGAAGTTAGCTTCAAGTTTGCTGTTCGCCAGAGGAAAGGTTGATTGATTTCTCTCTGTCGAATTTCTTAACTGCTGCATCAGTAAAACGATCGAAGGGGATTCAAGGACAGGCCGAGGAGACGAAGGAAGTTTTTTCTTCTCCATTTTTCGATAAAGAGTGTTTTCATTAACTCAATATATAGTCGCATCAAGGCGAGACAAGCAACTGCTAGCTGCCCACTCGATCTACTCCTTTCCTTAAAAATAAACGAAGATAATAATGTTGCGTGAGAGACCCGTACCGCCGTACGTCGCCGTAGAAAAGCCTATGCAGATCCTACTACGACGACGACGACGACGACGGTGGTTTAGTAAGGAGGAGTTGGTGTAGATGATGATGTACGGAGACCATTGACAATCTTTTACTAAGGAGTTGTCTCTTGATGCTTTTGCAAGAGAGAGGGCCGGGGTGCTTAAATTAGCGGAAACGAGCTGCACGTTGACAATGTGTTGCTACCTATCAACCCGACGACACTTGCTTAGTTTCTACTGGTCTCGACGTCTTCTTTCGTTGGACAGCGCTGCACCACAACGGTAGCATCAAATTACCAGTTCCTGATCAATTTGTGCGTGAAGAAGCTATACCGCAAGCCATTGATTCTTGTTATCAACCTGATCGTGTGCGCCAAGACTGCACCGTACACCCTGTCCCTCTCCGTGCCCATTCTTCATGTGCCAATTCTTGCACCACATCCATCCATCGGTCGATCGACCAACCAATTTATCTCGACACATAATCATCACAACTAAGGTTTTGGTTACCGGTAGAAAAAAATTCCCGAGGGTGGTCGGGATTTCCGGTTACCGCGGTTACCGGAAAATCCCGACCGGTTACCGGACGAATATGAAATCTGAAATTTGTAAATTCAATTTTTTTGGTTCCCAGTTTAACCATTTACCAAAAGTTTTCTTTAAAATTCAAAATTTCGAGATTTTTCGTCCGGTATGACCATTTCCCGAGGGTGCTCGGTAACCGGATTTCCCGACCGGTAACCAAAACCATGATCACAACAGAGATGCCTATCCTATCTGATGTAGTATTATCTCCCTCTCTAGAAGAAAAGGAAGGCACAACGTAAGTGCCAGATCTAGATGTCTGGATCCTCATAGGCATGCTGACAGAGCTTGATTGTGTTTGGTGGATGCTCCGCTCCCTCAAAGGGGGCGGCCCGGGCGAAACCCTAGCCACCACCACCACCGCCCCCGTCTAATTCCCAAGTACGTAGTTTATCGATGGCGAGGACGTCATGGGTCTGCCGGAGAGGCTCTTAACGTGGATTTTGACTGTGCCTGATAGTCTCGTCACTGCCCAATCAACAAGTTCCTACGAGCATTGTTTTTTATTGCGTGGCATTGATCACGTCAGAACGGAGCATTGATTGAAAGGCCCAACATTCTAAGGATGAAAAATGTTCTGAGATGTCATGTTCTATGGTTCTCGCACACGAGGCTTATGCATACTTGTAGTCAAGTGGTATGCCACACGACGCGTAAATGAGTATGAGCAACCGTATGTGTTCGGCATTGTCAATGCTAGAAAACATGAAGGTGCTGGTCAAACAGGTGGAACAACACATCGAAGTTGAGCTTTGGTGGTGCCGCCGCTTCGGTACCAGGACCGGAATTTCAGGGTGAAAACACTTGGTCCGACCTTCGTTGGTCAAGTACTCTGACATGCTTTTTAACACCATTGCCTTGTTGAAAGCATTGCATCGGATTTGCCCAACACCGCTCTCAGAGTAAAAACTCATGTTCTAGTCAGTAAAAACGAGCATTCGATCGATTCGATCGGATGTGGCGACTGGCGAGCGAGATCGCCGAAAGGAGCATCTGCCGTTTTTTCCTTTTCTTTCCGGTTCCAGAGTCAAGCGCGTAGTACATAGCGTACTGGCCGCGCTATAGCTACGGATTGTATCTGTATTATGTACGGGACTTTTCGGCGCGCGCACCAGACCAGCTCCCTTTTGGAGCTATGGTGGACTGTTTGTTCTGGTGGCTCGGACGCGTCGGCGCGGCGTGTGGCTGGGCTGCACTGCGTCGCCCCGTGTGCGCGCGGCGACTAAAAATCACGTACGTAGAGGTAGAGCCACTGGTCCTGAATTAGGTAGGAATCATTCATCGTGCGCGTGAGCTAGCTACATGGTCCAAACTAAGTGACTTGTTCCACTAGCTATATACATATGGCGAACAAACCCGGAAACTGAAAACGGATGCCGAGCTATATATGTACCTCGGTTTTTCTAAAAAGAAATTGAATCTATATTTTGTGTTGAGAAAAATTGGGCTATTTTACGGTACCTTTTACTACCCGTGAAAAGTGAGTAGTATGATTTCAAATCTAGCCGTTGATTTATAGGGCCAAACGACTCCCACTAAATATATCCCGTTATTTTAGCCTAAAATCTTGGAAACCAAATCCTGATTTTTGATTCCGTGATCTTCTCTAAGTAATACAGTCTGGATTTGTCTGCTCCTTACCGAGAGTCCATGTACTTATGGCTGCCGGCCGGCCGGCGGCGGGGCAGAACTACGGCAAAGATTTAGAACAGTGTCGACGGAGTTCAGGTACGCATGGCGGGCGGCCTGCTGGGTAGAATTTTTTTAGAACAACCTCGACGGAGTTCATGTAGGCATGGCAGCCGGCCAGCCGGACAGCACGGTGACAACCTCGACGCAGTTCATTACGCCTCGAAGCAGACAAGGTCTGACAACCAGTTCTTGTACCCCGTGAAGTAGCCAACCTCGACGGAGTTCATGCATGATGCATACAGTTATAGCAGGCATTGCAGACCTTCCGTTTATAATGGGATGTATCTGATTTTGTTGTTGACAATTTCCGATTTTAGCTCTGCATGCATTTCAACTACTCTAGTTTTAGGACTAGTATGTTTTGTACTACTCAGTTTTTACACACTAGTATGATTTAATACAAGCCATTAGATCCACCAAAATAAACGGCCTATATTTAGTTGGGGGTACCATAAAAGTCCTCGAAAAATTCTAGGTGTAGATAATATCGAGATTTTCAACTGTGCGAAATTTCGTTATATTTTGGCCAAGGTAAATAAGTAGGGATGAAAACGGAGCGGAAATTTTCCGACTTTTCTGCGGAAAAACGGAAACGGAACGGAAATACGGAAGCGGAAACGTAATTTTGCAAAACGGAAACGGAAAATTTTATGTGGAAACATAAACGGAAACGGAACAGCGTATTCCGGCGGAACGACCACGGAAACGGAATTTCCATTTCCGGTAATGCGAAACTTTCCGTTTTTTGCTACGCGGTGTTATCTGAATGCATCATGCCTAACAATTTTAGTGGGAACACTGAGGCACAACCAAGATCTGAACAAAAGAAAGAAAAGTATATGAAGTGACCATGCTTAGACCCTAAATACATGCATATCATCTCCCTCTCGAGGCATTCCCTGTTCGACATTTCAGTGTTGCACTAGTGTTAGGGACGATAGTAGGTATTTTTGGCCAAAGTTGGTAACTTATAAACACTATATAATACTTTAATTTATTTCATCTTATAAACCTGATAATTTTGTTGGTTTGCTTCAATTTTCATACATTATTCAAGGGGTTGCTTCGTTCCGACAAATATCTGCTTTCTGTTCCGTGTCCGCACCATATTCGGTCTGTATCTGTTTTCGACAATATTTGTTTCTGTATTTGTTTCCGTGGTTTCTGTATTCTTTTCCGCTTCCGCAAAAAAATACGAAAACAAATGTGGCACCACTCAGCTCCGTCCGTATCCGCTCCGTTTTAACAAATATGTGGATCAGAATCGGTGAACAATGCACATTCTGAAAAATTCGAAATTTAGCCAGATTTTTCATTTTTGTGTAGCACGGAATAATAAGAATTTTTCCTTGAAAATTTAAATTTACACAGTGTAAGATCTCGACTTTATCTACACATATAATTGCTTTTTAAAATTTTTGACACACAAAAATGCAGTTTCAATAATTTTGTAAACCAAGCTACATGTAGCTCGGCTTTCAAAATACTGCTCTCGAACAAACTCGATTGCTAGATCGATGGCAGGGGTGTTGGACAATATCCACCGCGAAAACCACTGCTGAAAAATGCTACGTTGTCTGAGTGCTTCCAGGTTTTGCCGAGTGTAAATTATCGAGCAATATGACAAATACGTCATGAATACCAATACCAAGTATATAATACACTCGCCAAAGCACCACACTTGGTAAAGCACGTGATTGCTCAGAATTTTACCAACACACTCGGCAAACCCGTTATATATGCCGAGTGTCGGAGTGGGGCACTCGTGAATATGGAAACATTAGGAAAAATAGATGCACGGCCGCATCAACTTGAAAATTGACGGTGTCATGCCTTTTGCCGAGTGTGTTGCGACCTGGTTAATGTTTGCCGAGTGTCCTATGACACGACACTCGAAAAATATTTAAAAATTGTATTTCTTAAGAATTTGTATTTTTATTGTTCTTCCTAATTGGCATGCTAAACAATAGTATAAAAATGAGTTTTCAAATTTTTGTCAAAAAAATGGTTTGCCATTATCGAAGTGCTGGAAATGGTTAATGATGGTCTAAATTCAATAGTCAATAAAATATGAGCTACTCCCTCCGTTCTAAAATATTTGTCTTTCATTTTTCCAAATTCGGATGTACCTAGACATGTTTTTGTGTATAGGTACATCCAAATTTGGACAAATGAAAGTCAAGTATTTTGGAACGGAGGGAGTAACACATTAGCACCCAAAACATTTTTCTGTCATGTAATGTTATAAGGAGAGGGGTATTTGAGTGGAATGTTATGAAGAGAGGGATATTCAAAAGGAATTTTCCCTCCCTAAGTTGTTTTGCTATTAATGAAAACACGATTAGCGGATCAACTATGTGCTTGAGAAATATAGGTTTATTTGAAATAGGACAAGATGGGTTGAAGCCTTCGAAGTGAAAAGGAAAAAGAAGGTACCCGAATATTTTTGGTTTTTGAGTCGTAGAAAAACCGTATTGTAATTCCCGTGCACAAATCCATTAAAATGCACCCTAAGCCTTCCCGTGAGTAGAGAGATGTCATTCCCTTGTTCATACGGTGAATCTGCTGTTTTGGGGACCCAGATAATCCGATCAAGGTCCAGACAATTCGGAACCTAGTTGATCTGGATATGAACAGGAGGGTAAAATCCCGAGAGTCCGCAAGAGCACAACTCTCGGGTGCTCCGGACATTTTGCCGGATTAGATACCGGATAATCGGGAGGATAACCCAGCTTCGGCCTGGATAATCGGGAAGCCCGGTTAATCCGACTGGCTAGAATTTTGGTACAGACAGGGTAATGCCCTAAGGTGCGCTTGATGCAACTCTTGGATGTCTCTGGACCTGTTTTTGGATGTGGCCAGGATTATCCGGTTGTGTCGCAGGTAATCCGACTAGTGCATTTAAGCATGGTAACAGTTTTGGTGAACCAATAGACCCCCTTCTTCTGCAAAGAAGGGGACGGCTTTATTTCTCTCTCCTCCATTCTTCAAGAGCTAAAATCTTCTATATCTCCTACTCAATTGCTTCAAACATGTTGATCTTTGAGTGGTGAAGGAGTAGATCAAGATGTAGGTTTACACCAAAATAATCTATTCCAACCTAGTAATCCCTTGGGGATCTTGTACTCTTGAGCTCACTAGAACCCTAGACGGAAGAGGTGTCTCATAGCTCGGCCATGGTGGTGAGCTTCTCCGAGATATAGTTGGAAGCCTCCAATTCAGCTGTAAAGATTGCCCCAACCTTGTTTATAAGGTTCGGTTGCCTTGTTCAAGTGCACCATATAGTGGATCGAGACACTCTGTATGACTGAGGCTCGAGTAGAATAAGGTGATCCATTGAGCTATTAGGGAGTTTTTGTTTTTGCGAATGAGGGCTCCTAGAGCTTGACGCCTCCACACTTCTTCAACAGAGATTAGCTTCAATTTGGGAAGTGAAATTCTGGATAAACCGTTACGTCCATTGTTTAGTTATCTCAACGCTTTACTTATTTGTATCTAACTTTACTTGCTTGTGTATCTCTTGTACTAGAGTGTATCCTTGTCATCATATAGGTTGCTCACCTAGTTGCATTATCTATAAAATCTATATTTGTGTTATCCCCAAATTTGGTAAGAAAGAAAGTAAATTTTGTAGTTCCCTATTCACGCTCTCTCTAGTCAATCTCTTTGACCCTTTCAATATTGTTTCAACATACCTTACTCATTCATATGTTTATATAGCCATTTTATTCGTAAACATTTTTTATATCTCAAGCACCTCCACCCCTGAACCCCCCTTGGTCCTTTAGATGGCAGATGATAATCCATTTGAAAAAACATTAACAACTACAATACCAAATAAATATCATTAGATGCATCATGAAATATATTTTCATATGATGTATGTATAGCAGTATAACTGTTGCTATTTTTTCCAAAAGCTTGGTCGAACTTTTCAATGTTTGACTTTTGAAAAAAAATATAGACCTTGCTTTTAGAAACAGAGGGAGCAATAAGTAATCGTCTATTATGGATAGGAACACCTGAGTATCTAAAAGATAAAGACCCACTCTCACAACCAAAGATCGGTTTATACATATTGTTTTGCTCTTTGCCTTTTTCAAAACAAAAGATCTCGCTTTTTGTGGACATTTATCTTAAGACA
Organism: Poa pratensis; assembly: GCA_947311845.1. Taxonomy (NCBI): domain Eukaryota; kingdom Viridiplantae; phylum Streptophyta; class Magnoliopsida; order Poales; family Poaceae; genus Poa; species Poa pratensis. The sequence continues at coordinate 24,784,728 of CAMZMU010000092.1, read as the reverse complement.
TGGTAGTTGTTTCAATATGCACAATATCAATTACATGTTATTCTTGCTCTTTGAAAAGTATCCCCCATCAACTAGATGCCGAATTAGTCTACCAACATGGTCATTCTCTTTTAGCTTTGCAATAAGAATTATCAACATGCCCACCACACCATTAAAAAATAAAGGAGATAGAGGATCTACTTGTCTCAACCCGTTTTTAGTTTGGAAATAATGCCAATGTCATCATTGACCTTTATTTCCACACTACGATCTTGAAGAAAACTTACGATCAGCTCACACCATTTCAGCTTAACCCTTTCATTCGCAACACTTGACGCAAAAAGGTTCAATTTATTTTGTCATATGTTTTTTCAAAGTCAATCTTAAACAAAACATAGTCTATTTACTTTCTACTAAGTTCAGAAATGCTTTCATGACGACCACACCCTATGAAGTATACCGTCGACAAGCATAAACACCGTTTAAGTAGGCTTAATAACCTTAGAGGCAAACCCGGCCGATCGGTTCCTACTTTTATAACAAAAAAAAATTAAAACTCACGTAGAATTGGCGCTAAGGTCATCGTATACCAAGATGTATTGGAAAGGGTGGCCAATCTCAACCACTAAGGCGCAGAATTGTTGACATAATTTAGCATTTAGTTTATTTCTTCAGCCTTTGCCATAATCAAAAGATACCAAATCAAACACATATAATAACCACTGCTCTTACATGTCACAAGTCACAACTGATACTAATCCTCAAGCTATGGTGCGGGCAGGTTGGCAAGCTGCAGGCACGTTGCCCCTTCCTTGACCCCATTCTAAAATCCCAATGAAATAGTCAATCCACATTGAAATTTGCACCATGACAGGATCAATTTTGAATAAAACCATAGTTAATTATCACATTATTTTTCTATTCGGAAAAAAATTATCACATTATTTTTCTTCCTAGAGTCAAACACGTCAGTACGTCACAGCGCCATGTCATTTAGCCAAGAGCCAAGCTCTGCTCGCTCCCTGAGAATTAAGGTCGCGCCTATATATTGCCCCCAACCAGCAGATGCGGCCTCGCCACAGAACCCCACACCTCTCCTCTCACTTTCTCCTGCTGTGCGACCCACGTACACACAAGCCCGCCGGAGAGCACGACGCCTTCGATCGCGAGCTTGTCCCACACGACACGCCGCGCGATTACTGCCCGGCGGCGATATATGCTACGCGCCGACGACGTCGCAAGACAAGATAGCTAGCTGCCGATGAGGAGCGACAGTACTAAGGCAGGTCCCATGGAGCGGTCGAGGTCCTCGTCGCCGTGGAGGTCGCTCCTCGGCGGCTGCCTCGGCGGCGCCGACTGCGGCGCCGATCACGGCCGTGCTAAGAAGGTCCGCCCGCGCTCCTCCAGCGGCGGCGGCAGGCTGTCGTTCACGGACCTGAGCGGCGCGGCGGACGAGGACCTGTCGGTGTCCCTCGTCGGCTCCAACCTGCACGTGTTCACCGTCGCCGAGCTGCGGGCGGCGACGCGCGAGTTCGCCTCCGACAACTTCCTCGGCGAGGGCGGGTTCGGGCCCGTGTACAAGGGCTTCGTCGACAAGCCGGGGCTCAAGGCGCAGGCCATCGCCGTCAAGCTCTGGGACCCCGAGGGCGCGCAGGGCCACAAGGAATGGCTGGTACGTCCGCGCTCCACGTGTCCGCATCAATCCATTAATCTTTCCGTGTGCAACTAGTAACAGGCTAACAACAATTGCTACTAGCAGCTAGCTTTCCATGGAAGAGTTTCCCAGTTTAATCTGACAATCTTATGCTTGGGCTTGTGGGAATAGGATTTAGATTTCTAGCTTACAGTGAAAGGGTGTCCTTCCTCGTGGTTAACCAACGAGCTAGCTAGCTAGCTAAGGTGGGGTTCCTTACAAGGATCACTAAATTCAATCCTTACATCTGGTGCAACATTGAGTAACTCTATAGGCAATCGAAATTTGAAAGCCACCGAAAAAGGATTTCTCTGCAAATTAGTAGTATTAGCTTATGAATCATTTTTAATAGATAGTAACACAATCCAATGTTGTAAGGGAAGATACCTTTTACTCGCAGCAGCAAGCAATGCTCATAGGCAAGTTAAGCTACCTAGTTCTCCTGAAATAAGCATGTACCGTTAACTATTACTGCAAATATTTCTGATTCTGTGGGAACTGAATCGCCAAAATCTCTGTGCTCCAAACTTGGCCTTATATATTCAGAGACAGGCGGCTATTAAATATCAAATCACAAATCAATATAATAATTTGTTGAGAATAATAAAATAAGAATCATTATTATTCTCAACCACTAATATTCAACGCTAGCTAAATAGACATAAAAATATCCTGGCATCAAGATTAGGACGTGTGTGTGTGGCAATTAACTGGCAAGAAAAAACCCAGGAAATAGCAAGGTTTGTTGAGCGATGTGACAGTTCCGGCGGCCGGATAAAGTCGGGTGACGTACCAAATAATAAAAATGTTGGATGCTGTCCCTGAAATAGATGGATGTGACCCGTGCTAATTGATCCCGTGCGTGCAGGCTGAGGTGATCTTCCTTGGGCAGCTTCGGCACCCAACCTGGTGAAGCTGGTCGGGTACTGCTGCGAGGACGAGCACCGCCTCCTCGTCTACGAGTACATGGCCCATGGCAGCCTCGAGAACCACCTCTTCGACAGACGTACGTGCTTAATTACTGCATTTTACACTCTGTAATCACTGCTTTGTCTTCTCAATCATATGAACCAGCTTAATTAAGCAAGGAGGAGTAGCACCTAACCATAGAAAAAAATGCTCCATCTCTAGCCTCTAGTGATGAAGATAAGTTGGTTGACCTGCCTCATGTAAGTACATTTGCTTGGCATGGTTATGGAGAAAATGCAGACTGAGAAAGAAACTCAGAGGAGCAGCTCTGAGTTCAAAAGTCTATCAAGTTGGCAAGTACTACAGTTTTAATACTAGTTTAGTTGCAGGGCGACCCGATTTTCCTCAGCTACCTTCCAAGAATTTCTGCGTTCTGACCAACTAAATTTGACTGGCCTCTGAAACAATACCTTCACGCTCACCAGAAGTTAGATTGGAGGTCAGAAGCGAGTGAGGTCACGGAGATAGTTGCCGGATCGGTGTCGCGATTAATAAATCAAGCTACATTTTCCCATCCTCACTGATTGCGATCTCTTCTTCTTAGTCAATAGTCATCACGGAATCTCCTAACGCGTTGAATATCTGTACATCCATAGAAATTCCTCGAGAAACCATGAAACGAATATCAGAATCCTACGCAAGTATACTTACAGAAGAGACAAACACTGTCGGAGCATTGACAATTCCCTGTCTCTGATGTGTACATATTGAACAGTCGATAGAGGAATAATGCAGCTTCAGCTCGAATATTGGAATGATTTTTCTTCTCTGTGATGCCTTGCAGATGTCCCTGCCGTGCTGCCGTGGTCGACCCGGCTAAACATCGCCGTCGGCGCCGCGAAAGGGCTGGCGTTCCTCCATGACGCCGAGAAGCCGGTGATCTACCGCGACTTCAAGGCCTCCAACATTCTCCTCGACTCGGTAGGCCCATTTCTGATACCCGTTTCTTATATGTATGGGTCAAAAAAGGCCCAAATGGTCGAGCTAAGTTTGCTGATGGAATTTCCTTCCGTGTGCATGCAGGGTCACAAGGCGAAGCTGTCGGACTTCGGGCTGGCCAAAGACGGGCCGGAGGGCGACGAGACGCACGTTTCCACCCGGGTGATGGGCACCCACGGCTACGCGGCGCCGGAGTACATCATGACCGGCCACCTCACGTCGAAGAGCGACGTGTACAGCTTCGGGGTGGTGCTCCTGGAGATCCTGACGGGCCGGCGGTCGGTGGACAAGTCCCGGCCGAGCAGGGAGCAGAACCTGGTGGAGTACGCGCGGCCGGGGCTGCGTGACCCGCTCAGGCTGGCGCGCCGGATCATGGACCCGGCGCTGGAGGGCCGGTACCCGGCCACCGCGGCGCAGAAGGCGGCGGCGGTGGCGCACCAGTGTCTCAGCAGCAGCCCCAAGAACCGGCCGGACATGTCGGCCGTCGTGGAGGCGCTCGAGCCGCTGCTCGCCGTCACCGAGGACGTGCTCGCCGGGCCGGTGGTGCTGTTCGTGGCCACGCCGGAGGCCGAGGAGAGGGAGAGGAAGGAGCGGCCGAGGCGGCGAGGGACGTCGGCGTCTACCACCGGCGAAGGCTCCGGTCGCCCAAGGGTAGCCCCAGGAAGAGAGCTGGACAGAAGGAGGAGTTCTGGGTGTGGCATGTGCCGGCCGAAGACAAGGTGTGACGCCGGCGTGCGCATGCTCTTGCTTGTGTCATCGGTGCGTGCATTCGTGTGCATGTAAATGTACATATGAGAGAGCGCGTGATGCTGCTATTTGGCTCGAATTTAGGATTGCATATGCATCCCTATACGTAATTCTGTCTTGGTGTTTTTTTTTCTTTTCTCCTCTTTGATTTTCTTTTCTTTTCAACATGTTATTACAGTGAGATGCAGAGTGTGGCTCGTAAATGGAGCCAGTGGCGGAGCCAGCGGGTGTGCAGGGTGAGCCCTAGTACACCCAGAAATTTTGAGATTTTGTTGGGAGTACTTCATCGTTTTGAACCTGTCACGTAACAGCCAGTGAAAAAGCCAAAATCCAACTAAGAAGAAAAAGAAAAAGGCCACCGGTGCGGCTGGGCCTGTGGCCCAACCTCTCTCTCGTTTCCCCCAGGCGGCCAGGCGCCATCGACTCGGCCTAGCTCGACGCCTTGACTCCTCTTTTCCCCTTCCACTCGTCGGCCGGCGGCGGGAGCACATCCATGGCGCAGAGGCAACCAGACGATCCCGTGTGCCGGCGTTGAGCAGCCGATCCGCAGCAGCAGCAGTTCGGCCATTCGGCGGACAAGCACCTGCGCGAGCGCCGAGCTACATCGAACACCTGCCGCCGCGCCCGCGCCTCTAGGAGTCGGGTGATGGCCGCACCGAGACTATTTAATATTATCAACTATTTGTATGGCTACTTTTGTTACCTTCAAACATATTTGGTGAGCTATAATATCGTGATACTTCAACTTATTTACATTGTTCTTTACGTACAATTGTGGATTACATGTGTTGTCAAAAAAAAAAAATTCGCCGGTGACACACTTTTTGATAATTTCCTAGCTCCGCCACTGAATGGAGCTGTTATAATCTATAGAACGGGAGTTTCATTGTATTTGTTTTGTCTTACAATGAAACTACACCTTGCAAGTGAACAATATGGGTGTACATATCGAGGAATGGCAAGCACAAGTCCTGTGCAAATCTTTTGCTTAATTGCCTAGTAGTCGGTACCCTTCGTTCTGTTTCCCGTCTACTGTAATTATTTGCTCAAGAAACAAAAATCTTGTGCTTGGCATCCTTGAGAACGCACTAGTATATAGTTTACCGTCTCCATCCCAGAGACCCAGCAAGCAAAGAGTGCACAGAGCAGTATACAGCCGGTCGCTCTCCTTCACTACTGGACGGTAGGGATATTGGGGCACTTTGCTAGGGGCATTTTTCTAAAATGCCCCAAAAGGTTCCAACTAGGGGCAGTTTGACAAAATGCTCTATTAAATATGACCTTTTAGGGCAGTTTAAATAAAATGCCCCTAAAAGTCATATCTATTGGAGCACTTTGAGCAAAGTGCCCCCAAAGATCATAGCTATTGGGGCACAAAACCAAACTGTCCCAAAAAGTCAAAATCTTTGGGGACAACTTGACAAAATGCCCCTAATTACCATAGCTATTGGGGGCACAAAATTAATCTACCCTCAAATAGATTTATTTGTGACAGTTTTGATGGTAAAAACTAAATTTGTAAGCACTGACTACATAACATCTACCGATCTACACTTAAACCACATCTAGCAAACTATTATCTGAAAACAAAAATTACAACACCGTCTCTTATTTTGTCTATAGTCTCCAAAGATCGGAGTACAAGCCAGAGTTAAAATGCGAACAGTGTATGCCGATCAGCTGATGGACCATTAAAACGAGCCTATTTTTTTTCGCGAGACCACAAAACGAACTTGAGTATCATATAGTACTAGAAGGGAAGGGCGCGCGTTGCTGCGCCTGCTCCATTGTAATCGAAACCTCCATTTATCTTTCCATCTCGGCCTGCAATTAGAGCTCCATTCCAAACTTGAACCCAAAAGTAGCAATAAAACATGTGATAAGCATCTGAGCCATAAATAGTAAATCAAGGGTGCAAATCTTCTTTATCTGAAACAAAGAAATGTCAAAAGGCAATCACAAATGTATAGCTCATACATACTAATATGCTTCAAATTAAAACTCTTAAGATTGGCTCTCGCTCTCAATGGTTTCTCTATCCATAATAATCTAAGTACAATTATATGAACAAACACTTATTTACACATATTCAAACAAAATATATTATCTACTTTACTAAAATTAACTAAATATGGGAAAATAGATGGCTGTGACACATCTGTAGCTATAACAAATGTCCAGAAGTGGCCAAATGCACTATTATTGCATTACATATTTATCCAATGTAAACATAAGATTGTCTGGGAAACATGTACAAAGTATATCCATCGCCACGACCAAGTAACAACAACTTACATGATTACTATATTAAGCCCTTTTTTTCTGGTTTGAGCCATAAATAATTAATTGTGGACGCAAATATTTTATTTCTAAAGCAAAGAAATATCCAAAAGGTTATGAACACTGTGTCAACGATTGAAATATGCAGCGGCTATATCTCTCATGTCGTCATAAAATGATATGATACTATGAGAACATGATGTAGAAACGTAAGATATGTGCAAATATACAATTTGATTCCCGCATACTCTAACTCAATATTTAATTTGGAGACAGAGAAACGTTTAGACCTAATGGCTGAACCAATCTCAAATAAACTAATACAGGGTGTTTTTTCCATCCTTACATGAGATCAAGCATGGTTCTAACTTCTAACGCCTTTCACGATAGCAACGGTAACTGACTTGGATGTGGTTGGGCTGGTCTGATTATGTTTGCATTATCACACTCTAGTATGACCGAACACTCTGTCTGACCCACAATTCCTTTGGCTCCTCTCAGGCAGGCAATGGCTTCAGCAAGGCTAGCATCAAAACACACGCGGCAAGAAAACAGCGGTGCAGGCCAGCACTACCAGAGCGACGACCAAACCTAGATCGAACTCCAACACAAAGAAGTCATCGGACGCAAAATCCCAGTAACCAGCATCCACCGCCCGGCAACCACACGTCCCCATCCCCCGGCGCACTCCAAGCACTAAGTTCGATAGTTCAATGATCTGTCCTTTGGTCTATGGTTGAGCATATGTACATATATTACCTATTAAGTGAACTGGAGCTAAAAACTCAAGATGTGAAAGTACTAAGCTTCTAGGAGGGCGACAGCGAAAACACCCTGGAGGCAGCAAAGGGAAGATGCTGCAGGCAGGAGGGCAAGAACCCGACCAAGAGTTGGAGGGCGAGGCAAGGGAAAAATAACAGAGAGTAACTTGAAAATAGGAAACAACAAATGAAAGTATCATATGATTTTGGTGCATGGTACCTCAAGCAGCCTGGAACCATTCCGCCACCTGGTTTTATAACCGATTCTTGTTTTGTGTCCATGATAAAATAATGTAGGTTCTTGCAATCTAAGCTTTTCGCAAACTACTATCATTCGAACGTGGTGCAAGAAAGAACATGCAAACCCTAGTGTTAATACATGTTTCAACTTTCAATAAGAATGATGTTTGTGCAGTCATATATTGCATTTGCACAGTGCACAGCTGGAGAAAATTGATATATTTAGTCCAAGAATACGGGTTGGATGGAAAAATAGGAAGCAAGCGAAAGCTAAATTCTTCCCCTTTTGGCAAACATGATGGCGTCAAGTGGGTCTATCTTCACTACCTGCATTTACCACCAACACGCTGACCTTCGGGTGTCTTTCCGAAGCAGTGGTAAATGGATCTGTTTTTAGACAGAGTGGTAAATGGATCTAACAGGCTCTATGGAATATATCATTGTCTTTCCATTAGTTTAACATCTCATCTGATCTATCAAAACTATAGATAAGTTGTGGATGGTTCCGGATAAAGTAGTAAACATTGGGTCAATCCTATGAAGTGTAATCATCCAACCATCTGACATAAGGCAACCATACTTCGATGGAATTTTCGACATATACCAGCAGCCAGTCCAATAAACCGTCATTCAGCATAATTAGTCAAACTACAATTGAGCACATTTTCCACCCTAAATCTGACGTTCAAAGCATGTTAGATGACTCAAAGCATTTACCAGGCCACAGAAGTACATAGATGTAAGGTAGTCCCCATTTCCAAATGCTTCCTTCCTCCGTGACTTAAATCAGTTATTTGGTGTTTCCGCGTCCGGAATACAACACCATGTTCAGTTACAGGTATACATAGTGAATTAAAGGTCCCAGCAACACAGTAAGTGTTCGGTAAAAAAACACACTAAAGTAATACGGTTGTAAAATTAAAACAACATTTTTGGTCTAAAATCCTTCAATAATAAATATAGTGTTTCCTCCCCTACATTTGCAACTTGTCTAAAGAAAACAACAATTTCAGTCTGGAAATCTGGATACATAAATCTGTTTAGGTATGACATCCACCATCTTGATACTGTAATTTACTTTACCATTTCTTATATTTATCAAGAACATGGGGCTAAAATTTCCCTAATGTTTAACTTATCATGTTTAATTGCCCGATACTGAAGTGGAAATTATTAGTGAACCAGTGATACATCAAAAATAGAGGTCATGAGCGCTGCTAAGTGAACTTTTCACTCTGTCAAGGAGAATGCATCATAACATTCTACTGCATTTTAAATATAAAATACAAATGAGGCATTGAACCTCAAGAACATTGGTTATGGTGGAATTAGGTAATGAAGAAACCATCTACATACCTGAGGCTCCATATGTGGATATCTATCAATGTTCATTATTCCTAGTAGAGATGTAATTGGTTTGTCCTAGGAAACAGATTGGCTTATGTTGACCACGAGCGCTGCTAGCTCGATTGAAATTGTGCCATGCTATATTATCGGTGTGGCTAGTATGGGGGAGGGTGAGACCCCAGCCATTAGGGGGGAGGGCAACACCGAGCAGAACTAAATTGACCATGATTTGGAGGAGATAGCAACGCCGAGCCAGTAGGGGGGAGGGCGACACCAAGCAGGACTAAAATGACCATGATTTGGAGGAGATAGCAACGCCGATGGATGCGACGCAAATACACCCTGTAGCGACGACGACCCGACCCCATTGATGGTTGTCGCCCGCACCGCTATCCGCCTGGCCACCGAGAAAAATCGACAACCAATCCCTTATATGCAAAGCATAACCTCTCTAGGTGTAAGATTAGGAAGCTATAAGCAGGAGAATTACGCCCAGTGTAGTTGTTAGTACCATTTTAAAAGCATATAACCACAAATCTGTGCGTTTTGTTGATAGCTAATTCTTGTCTTTCCAGTGTGTACTGTAATCGAGAGGGTTGTCATTCATAAAAGTAGATAGCCACCAAGGTACAAACTGTACTCACAAACCTGAACATTTGTTTGGTTCAGTAGTAACAGGAAATGCAGAGAAAAAAACAAGAGGATGAAAGTGAGAACTGGAACTCGATGGTAGGAGAAGGAGACCGTAAACCAAAAATACATAGAAGTGTGATTTTGTAGGATTTGTAAAAAAATAACAGACAAAAATCACCACAACGCTGACCTTCGCAAACCCCAGTTTAATTTGCCTAACAAATCCAAGTTTACTCATCAGTTCCCAAATCCAGCCGCTAATCAAATTCTCACACTTTTTTTTTTCCAATCTGGCCAAAGGAGATAACCTTCTGGAGTTGAAAGAGTATGGTGGTGGACTGGTGGGACACGGAGTAACGTCGTAAGGAAAGCATGAATCGAAGTTCTCGCGAGCGACCTGCTCCGGGTCACGACCTGGAAGTCTGGAACCACGAGGACACCTGCCGCCTCCTTCATATCCGTCGGCCCTGTCGGAGTTAGATCTCTTGGGGGCAGGACGTCGTAGCATCGGGAGGGAAATCTTGTACGGCAGCCGCTGGAGGGGAGAGAGCTTTGGTGATCTGATGGAAACAGACGGGACATGGAAAAGGAGGGGGAAGAAGCAGTAGGCGTGCGAGGAAGACAACGCTGCAGCACACCCCACCCACAACGCCGACGATCCCTAGATCAAATCGAAGAGAAATCTCCACGCCCCGGCGACTACGCACCGCAGATCGACATGAATCAGGCCAGAGATGAACGGGGAAGGGATTGCGCACCTTGTTGAGAGCGGCAGGGTCCATGGGAGATGGAGAATCTCCCTGTCCAGCGCTGTCGTCGCAGCTCCGGCACCGTCTGTTCCTCCAGGATGCAGCACGGCGCCGCCTGCCAGTGCCAGTGCCCTCGCCGCGAGTGTGTGGTACTGCGGTGCGTATGGTACTGCCGTGCCCATCTTTTTTTTTTAAATCTCCCACCCTTCGGCACTTTATTCAATAGGTACGAGCATCTCTGATTGCACTAGGTCAACCAGAAAGCCAGGACAAGTCTCAAAATACATGACGTTATTACATGAAAGTGCCTCTCTAGCACACAAATGGGCCGCCTGATTAGCAGTACGGCTAGTATAACGAAGACTAAAATCCTGGAATTGAGACTTGATTTCTCGCATCTCCTTGAGCACATGGACTCCAACAGTCCGCTCCTTATCATCAGAGTTCCAAAGCCTCTGAATATTCAGACAATCTGTCTCGATCGCTACCCGCCTTATTCCTTTCTCAGCTGCAGCGAACATCGCATCTCGGCATGCAAGTAGTTCTATGGATTCTGGGTCTGTAATGCCTTCATAACGCATGCACTGCCCAAACACCACCTTTCCTTCATGATCTCGTGCAACTAGACCAGCACCACCAAAATTATTCACAGAATCAATGGCACCATCTGTGTTAATCTTGAGGCATCCTTGCTCCGGTCGGCTCCACTTTACCTTCGTCGTAAGACCCAGATTGGAACCCTTCCCCGGCAGCTCCAAAGAGCGAACAATCTCCTCAATGATCTGCATTGATTTCTTCGGCTGGTATTGCTCCTCTCCATGTGTGTACTTGTTTCTACTATGCCAAATGGTCCACATCACTGTGACCAGCAGCGCCGCCTTCTCACCCGATACAATGGTAGGATCAAGCATGTCCCTGGCCCACGTGCATGGATGAAGCTTTGGCAGCCTAGCATCAAAACAGCGCTCCGCTGCTTCCCAAAATCTCCTTGCATGTTCACAAACCATCAGGCTGTGATATAAGCTTTCTTCCTCATGTCCGCATAAAGGACAGTTGTCCAGCTTCATAATGCCGTCTTTTTAGCTCACTGTAACACGGCAGCATATTCTTCACAACTCGCCACCAAAAAACCCTAACTTTGGGGAGCACATTCAACTTCCAAAGACATTTCCACATGCCTTCCAGACTTTCCGAGGACCCCTGCACCGCCTCCTCTTTATATTTCTGCTCAATTATCTCACGGTATGCAGACCGCACCGTGAAAAGTCCAGATTTTTCCCAAGCCCATGCCCAAAGATCTGACCCAGATCTTCTAGGCCTCGGCATGCTCAGTATAGCTGCCGCATCTGGTGCAAAGAAGACCTTCTCGACAAGCCCTTCTTCCACCTACCTGTGTCCTCCTCAATGAGGTCTGCTACAGTCTGAACCGGTGTATCAACATTTCTTCCCATCGGCTTCATGGTCTGAGAACCAGCAATCCAACGGTCATGCCATACCTCCGTAGTCATACCATCACCAACACGCCTGATTAGGCCCTTTTTCAACAGATTCCGGCCTGTTATTATTGCTCTCCAAGTGGGAGACGCACCTTTTGGGCACTCTGCAGTCAAGATGTCCCCCGAAGAGTAATATCTCCCCTTAAGAACCCTGGCACACAAGCTGTTGGGGTTCTCCAAAAATCGCCAAGCCTGTTTGGCTAGCATCGCATCATTAAAAACCTGCAGATCTCGAAAGCCAAGACCACCATTAGCTTTGGAGATCGCCATCTTATCCCAAGACTGCCAGCGCATTCCTCTCTTATCTAAGGAACCAGCCCACAGTATTTTGACATAACTGTCGTTAACTTTTTGCATAAACCTTTTGTGAGTTTATACTGCCGTGCCCATCTAACCTCCTGCTATCTACTGTTTGAAACCGACCTGGATTCTGTCGACGCGTCACAGCTCAATTGGGGCACACAACGAATGAGGAGGTAGACGCACGAGAATGCAGGAATTCTAGGGAGATTGGATGTTTTAGAGATGCGTTGGCTGTTCTCCATGTCGTCAAATAGAGTACGTAAACAAGGAGGTGGGACCCTGCTGCTACCACCTTGGATAAGATGACATCGATCAGGTTTTTTTTTGAGCATCATGGCATCGATCAGGTTGAGGAACCAATTCGTTAAACTGAACCGGCCCAGTTGACTTGGACCACTAGGCCCATCGGGCTGGGTATAACCCTACCCGATCCCCTCTCTCTCACTCACGACGTTTCCTCTCTCGTTCCCTTCTTCCTCGATGGGGCGCTTATCTGCCGACGCCAGGGTCAAAATCCCGGCCGATCGACGGTTGGGCTAGCGAATCCCGGGCGCCAGACGCAAGTAGTTTCGTCCGACGCTTCGCACTTTTTTTTCTCACGGCGTGAAAACAGGAAGCGTCCGGGCGCTAGGAACCAACGGCGTAGCCAGAAATTGTTGACGCCCCAGGCCAAAAACCACAGGCCAATTTTTTTCAAAAGTCACCCCAGTTTGAAGGGTCTGCTTTTGTGGATTCGGTGGTTTATACTTGAAAAACAGCTATCAATTTCCTATTTCGTTTGTTTATCATGTCTTTTGGTAAAATTTAAATCGAAGGAAAATTTACTAAATCGCCCAGGCAGAGGGCAGAGCAGATAAATGGGAAATATACAATGTAAAAGGAAATCAAGATTTGGAAGACGGCTGAGACAAAAGCGGAGTACTTTGCACATGCTGCATGCGCATGCGAGTCTAGACGAGTGGGAGGCGGGTCAGCTGCTGGCCTGCTGCCCTGCTGCTTCGCTGCCTCTTGGTCAATCGGTGAGTCCTTACTCGTGGACTGAGTGCTCAACGCCTAACTGGGCTGGGCTGCGCCCCAGGCCGAGCTCTAAAATATAGGCTGGTAATTTTTTCATGCCCCGGGCCATGGCCCGTGTAGCCTGGGGCCCAGCTACGCCTTTGCTAGGAACCACTGCATGCTGCGGGAATATAGCAGTTAGTTTGGTTAGATCAGCTGCCGAATAGTACTAGCTAGCTGACCCAATCAAACAATATCTAAACTAACAAACGGTAATAAAAATAAAAATCCGAACCATAAATTTCGTGAGATAAACAAACCGTCACACCAACAAATTACAGATTACAAGTGTGCCGCATGAACTGCAACCAATAAAAATCAATTGAGAACTGCATGGAAATCCTGATGTGCTGATGTCAACCACTTGTTGAAATTAATTGTTGAATTTTATGGATAGATAGATGAGCTGATGAACCAGAAAACGTATTGGACTGAGAAAACGTACAAAAAGATATTTTACATTAAAATGCAGCTCAACTAACGCCATCGCCGAGTTCCACCTCCTCGACGCCTCAGCCCAAGGGGCGCCGCGGCTGGTTGCACGGCGAGCGGAGGATGGTGCCGGCAGCGAGCTGGATCCGTGGAACGCCGGATTCGTCGGCCGCGGCCACGCCAACGAGATGCTACCACGGCCGTCGACAAATTCGACCTCGGTGTCGAGGCCTTCAACCTCACAGCCAAGGAGAGCCGGCGGGTGGCACGGCCAGCGGTAGGTGGTGCCGGCAGCGGCCTGGAGCCGGGCATCGTCGGATTCATGCAGATTTTGGGGTTTAAGAGGGCGGAGGAGCTGAGAGACAGAGTCAGCTGAGAGAGAGGATAGCTGTCGGTGGCTGTCCGTTTCGAGCGTTTTCCTCAGGTCGGTACTAGGCGCTTCAGATTCAGCGTTGGACAGGTCTCAGCGCTTACACGACGCTAACAAATGTTTTGCAATTCTTTTAGCGGCTAATTAAGCGCTCCGCGTTGCGGACAGAGGCGCTAACCTGGAAATTATATTTTGTGGAATTATTTTTTTTATCACATAAGCGTCTCCGTAGGCGTCTCCCACTGTGGATGCTCTGGCTCCATCGATGCCACCGCCGTCCGCAGCCGCTACGACCATCGCCGACTCTTCCCGCCGTTGCTGATCGCCGTAGAGACCACACCCTATACTCCTCCACCGAATCCCCCACTCGATTGCGGCCATCCAGCGCCTCCAATTTGTCGCCTCCTCGCGGAACCCTAGGGTTCTGCCCCACCTCGGTTTGGTGCCGATGATGGCACGGCCGGTACTGCCGCGCTCCCGCACCTCCGAAAAACTCCCTCATCGACTCTAGCTCCCTCCTCGAACCCCCCGTGCTCCTGCCCCTCCGACCAAACGTCCTTGACCCCTCCTGGTCTGGCGGCCCCGGCTTCTCCGATCCGCCTTCTCGCGGCTCTGCTGCTCTGCATCGCCTACTCTGACGCGACGCCGACGGTACGGTGGTGTGCTGCTCGTAACTCCGGATCCATCCTAGCACGGTGGTGCGGTGTTGGCACTGATGCGTGTGGCGAGGCCACGAGGTTGTGGTGGTGGTGATGATGGTGCGGTGATGACTTTCGACCCGGTGCTCCTGCCGCGGCAGCGCATCAGTCTACAAGGCCAAGCTCATCTGCGACTTCTGCCACCTCTACGAGCTCTCATGTGGTGAGTTAAACTTTCCTCCTGCTTTCACGTTTCTCTATTCCAAATTCGTCGTCTCGTTCAATTGGATGTTCGATTGCAGACCATCTGTTTGTTGTAATGCATGTTCTATACATTGTGTTCTTTTAACCGAGTTATTCCCTAACAATTTTGTATGCGGGTTAGCTCAGCTCTTGACGTTTGTGTGCCAATCGAATTGCTAATCCAATAATCCAAGCCTGCCAACCATAATATTTTGTGTGAGATTTCACCTATTATATTTTACCAGGTTATCCCAACCATAATTTTTGTCTTGCTGCACGTGTTAGGGTGCTTATTGAAATAGTGTCTCCCTCACGTTGTTGTGAGCTTGATAGGCTGAATGCACGTTGTTGTTGGAGCCTTCCTTGACAAACTAAGCTAGGTACATCATCCTATCCATAGTTCCATGGATTGATCATAAGCTACATATTGATGTTTCATGAAACAATAAATCAGGTTATGAGATTAATTTTGTTTTGTGGCTGAGTCTCTTAGTACTTTTGCTTATCCCGACTGTTCAAGTTTCCTAGAAAAGCATGTGATTATTGCTCAATTTTGGGCTTCCTACACTTTACACTGATCATTGATACCCTATGACGTAGTTAACTGCGTCAAAAGAATATGGGTTAGGTTGAGACTCCAAGTGCAGAGTGCATAGTATAGGAAAGACTGTTTTACCCACGAGGGATGATTCGAGGGTTTAATATCGAACTCTCGGAGAATCAGTAGTGAAAGATTTATCTTCTTATCCTTCTCTTGAAAACCTACAAAACAAAGTAAATTGTTTGTGCCCTCAACCTCACCAAGTGGTTGTCAAGCACAAGGTGTGAGAATGATATGAAAATAAAATGAATGCAAAACAGTAAATAAATATGCAATGATGATAAATAAATATGCAAGGATGGTGAAAACAATGATGGATGATATTTTTGGGTTTTGTATTGTGAATGCAAGATGTAAAAGTGTTTTTGTATTTTCGGATTTTTAAATGGCAGAAAATGTAAAGTGGATAAAACTTGTTGGAAATGTGTTTCTTATGATTAAAAATGGACCGGTGTTCATGGTTTCACAAATGCACTCTCTCTTTAATAAAGTGATAGATAATGGAACACTAGAATTGACATATGAGATTTCAACAAAAAGGTTTCATGACAAGTTACTAATTATATGGGCATCATGTCCTAACATAGAGATCTTTTGTTTATTAATCTCTCTTATACTCAACAAGATGCGAACTAAATCATAACACCTTAATAATTAAGATAAATCAGAGCATAGCATTAAGTTTCATGACATGAAGTTAAAATAAGAACATGCTAGATCTAGTCATGGAGTAGTGGCAATGGTCACACCCACATCTCCGGTAGCAAGGTATTTTGTTTATCCCTAGTGAGGCAACAAAGTAAGGTAAAACACCCAAGTGGATCGCGGAACTTTCTCTAACGTTCACCGCACTAGCCACCCCCCGTTACTCCAACAAATGCACACTTCCCCCTCACACGCTCTCATACACATGCTTGATCATAACAAGTACACAAGAACGGGGTACATAATATGCATCTACTTTCATAACTGAAACAAAACTATTGCAATCTCTGATTGCGCGGATCACACGTTCGTTGGGAGACCCCAAGAGGAAGGTATGAAGCAGTGTAGCAGCAGTTTCCCTCAGTATGAAACCAAGGTTTAATCGAACCAGTAGGAGCAAGAAATCACTTCTGAAGGTTGTCAGTGGCGCGCTGACGTGGAACCTGCACACAACACAATCAAACTACTTTGCCCCAACGAAACAGTGAGGTTGTCAATCTCACCGGCTTGCTGAAAACAAAGGATTAAACGTATGGTGTGGAAAACAGTAGTAAATTGCAGAGAATGAAAAGGAACAGTGTTTGCAGTTGGTTGTATTATCAGTGTAAAAGAATGGACCGGGGTCCACAGTTCACTAGTGGTGTCTCTCCATAAAAGATAACTAACATGCTGGGTGAACAAATTACAGCTGGGCAATTGACAAAATATTGAGCGCATGACAATGCATATATATGACATGATGATTACTATGATATTCATGTGGGCATTACGACAAAATACATAGACCGTTATCCAACAGCGTCTATGACTAATAATCCACCGCCAGGTTGTCATACCGAGTTCCCCGTTGGTATTAAGTTGCAAGCAACGGATAATTGCATTAAGTAATGTGCGTAATGTAAACAAATGCATTAGACCTAACGGCGTACCCTTAAGCTAAGCATCGGTTATTTTATCCCTAGTGGCAACAGCACATCCACAATCTTAGAAGTTATTGTCACTCTCCCAGATTACCGGAGGCATGAACCCACTATCTAGCATAAATACTCACTCTTGGAGTTACAAGCATCTACTTGGCCAAAGCATCTACTAGTAACGGAAAGCATGCAAGATCATAAATAACATATAAGATAGATTGATAATCAACTTGACATAGTATTCAATATTCATCGGATCCCAGCAAACACAACATGTAGCATTACAATAAGATGATCTTGATCATGATAGGCAGCTCACAAGATCTAAACATGATAGCATAAAGTGGAGAGACAACCATCTAGCTACTGCCATGGACCCGTAGTCCAAGGATGAACTACTCACGCATCACTCCGGAGGCAGGCATGGTGATGTAGAGCCCTCCGGTGATGATTCCCCTCTCCGGCAGGGTGCCGGGAAGAGCTTCTGAACCCTCCCGAGCTAGGGTTGACGGCGGCGGCGTCTCTGGAACTTTTCGTGGATAATGGCTCGGGTATTTAGGGTTTTCGCGTCGGGAGGAATAAATAGGCGAAAGGGCGGCGGCTGCGGAGCCACGAGGGCCCCACACCACCCCACGGCGCGGCAGGGGGGCCGCGCGGCCCCATGGTGTGGGTGCCACGTGGCTCCCCTCCGTTCTCCTCTGGACTCCGTCTTCGTGTTGGAAAAATAGGAGGTTCTGTCCAAGTTTCGTCCAATTCCGAGAATATTTCCAGACTAGCTTTTCTGGAATACAAAAACAGCAGAAAACAGGAACTGGCACTGTGGCATCTTGTTAATAGGTTAGTCCCAGAAAATGCATAAAAATGCTATGAAGTGTATATAAAACATGTAACAATTGGTATAATATCAACATGGAACATCAGAAATTATAGATACGTTTGAGACGTATCAAGCATCCCCAAGCTTAGTTCTACTCGTCCTCGAGTAGGTAAAACGATAAAAACAAAATAATTTCTGAGGTGACATGCTACAATCATAATCTTGATCAAATAATATTGTAAAGCACATGTTATGAATGAAGTGATCCAGGTCAATGGTCTATAGTTTGCTAGCAAGTAGATAATGAGCAAACAACTGAATCATATAAGCAAAAACTTTTCATGAATAGTACTTTCGAGACAAGCATCAAAGAGTTTTGCATAAGAGTTAACTCATAAAGCAATAGATTCTAAGTAAAAGGTATTTAACCAACACAAAGGAAGATTTAAGTTTCAGCAATTGCTTTCAACTTTCAACATATATATCTCATGGATATTTGTCAACACAAAGCATATAATAAGTGCAATATACGAGCATATAAAAATTGTTGCACCAAAGTTGACACTAGTGTTTGCTTCTAAGATAGAAAGAAGTAGGAAAACTGACTCAACATAAAAGTAAAAGAAAGGCCCTTCGCAGAGGGAAGCAGGGATTAAATCATGTGCTAGAGCTTTTTAAGTTTTTGAAATCATATAGAGAGTAAAAATAAGTTTTGAGAGGTGTTTGTTAATTGTCAACGAATCAGAAAATGGAAAGTACAATATGACCCCTGCCAACCAGACTTTTAAGAGCGGCTCCCATGAAGGACGTTATTTCTACCAGCAAGGCAGATCATCCCTCTTTCTCTTTTGTTTACACATGCAGATATTTCACTGTTTGTCATTGCTTGACTGATAAATCAGGGCAAAAATGTGAAGAGAATTAAGCGGTTAAAGTTGTAATTAATTGGGACTGGGCACCCCATTTGCCAGCTCTTTTTGCAAAATTAATGGATAAGCGGATGTATATGCCGCTAGTCCGGTGGTAAAGTCTGTTTGACAGTTGACATAAAGACATCCACCCCGTCCTCATGAGCTTGGTAAACATTGACACAAAATAGGAGTAATAAAGTTTGAATAGTTTAAAGGTAGCACATGAAAAATTTACTTGGAATGGCAAGAAATACCACATATAGGTAGTTATGGTGGACACAGATGGCATGGATTTTGGCTCAAGGTTTTGGATGCACGAGAAGCATTCCCTCTCAGTACAGAGTTTAGGCTAGCAAGGTTATTTGAAGCAAACACAGGATATCAACCGACACAGCAAGGCTTATATGAAAACATATTGCAAGCATTATAAGACTCTACACTGTCTTCCTTGTTAACCAAACCCTTTTACTAGAAAATATCTAGACCTTAGAGATACCAATCATGCAAACCAAATTTCAACGAGCTTTACGGTAGTTCTTCATTAATAGGTTTTAACTACATGATACAAAAGCTTAAACATGAACTACTTGATAACTCAAAACAATTGACAAGTATCAAATTATCCAATACAATGATCTACAAGAATATGTAAGCTTTTTCCATTATACCATCTACCACATGCAACATTTTCTGTTCCAACCAAACACCAATCAATTTATTTCAACATAAACTCTCCAAACAATTATAAGTGAAGCAAGAGAGTACTTTCTTTAAAAGAACTAACAGCTCTGAATAAGAGATGCATGCAAAACAGGAGCTAAAAGCATAGCAATAGCTAGATAAGAATACTCAACAAGTATAAGTGAAGAATAGGAGTATTCATATGAAAAAGCGGAGCGTGTCTCTCTCCCAATCAAGAATGCTGGGGTCCAATCAAGTTGACCATAAGAAAAATAAAATACTGAAAATAAAAGCACACAGACGCTCCAAGTAAAGCACATATGATGTGAAAGAATTAAAATATAGTTTCACTAGAGATGACCTGATAAGTTGCTGATGAAGAAGGGGATGCCTTGGGCATCCCCAAGCTTAGACGCTTGAGTCTTCTTGAAATATGCTGGGGTGATCCATGGGAGCATCCCCAAGCTTAAGCTCTTCACTCTTCTTGATCACATTATATCATCCTTCTCTCTTGACCCTTGAAAACTTCCGCCACACCAAACTCAAAGTAATTCTCATTAGAGGGTTAGTGCACAATCAAAAACTCACATGTTCTATAAGGACACAAACATGACCGTTACTTTTAACATTAGCTACTGCCACTGATGTTATGTGAAGCTCTTCACCCTAAAAAAGAATTCCACTCAACACTAGTAAAAGAGAGAATGCGAAAAATAAAAGACAGAATCTGTCTAAACAGAACAGTCCGCAAAGACGAATTTTTTCGAGGCACTTACGTTGCTCAGATCGAAAAACTTTAAACTAACGAAAGATGCGTACATATCTGAGGATCACGCACAAAAATTTCAGATTTAAATAATTTTTCTGTGATTTTACAGAATTAAAACGGTGAACAGCAGAAATCTGTTCCTGCGCAGAAATCCAAATCTAGCATCATCTTCCTATTAGAGGCAATACTTGGCACAACAATGCGATAAAATAAAGATACAAAGGAATTGTTACAGAAGTAAACAACTCCTTGACTCAAAAATTGCAGAAATAAAATAATGGGTTGTCTCCCATAAGCGCTTTTCTTTAACGCCTTTCAGCTAGGCGCAGAAAGTAAGAATCAAGTGTTTCCAAGTGATGAAGCATCAACAGAAAGGTTGGAAGTTTTCTCAACAATGCATTGTATCTTATCTATATAAGTTTCAGAAACTCCTTTTCATTACTTTTAGGCACACTATCCTCATCAAATAAATTTTCAGGAACAATCCAATCAAAATTCTTTTCTAGTGCCTCATGCATGCCTACAAACTTAAAAGGTATTGGTATCTTAACTTCCCCCTCATAATTAGTTTCTTTAGTGTATTTAAGCCTCTCTTTTTCCAGTTTCTCAAGTGTATTAGCAACATCAATATAATAGCCAAGCATCTTATATCGAATAAAAACTTTTCTAGCTTCTCTAGCAACATCACCAAATTCTTTAAGCAAGGTTTCTAGAACAAAATCTTTCTTTTCACCATCTTCCATATCATGAAGTTTAAGGAACATATGCTGCATTATAGGATTCAGATTGACAAACCTAGCTTCCAACATGTGAACTAGAGAAGCTGTAGCAATTTCATAATTTGGAGCAAGTTCTACCAAGGTCTATCTTCAAAATCTTTAAGCCTACTAATGTGACCCAAGAATTCCTCAATGTTATCTCTTCCAATGATAGACCCACTACCCACAGATATGTCTTTTAAAGTATACTTAGGGAGAAGCATGATGAAATAACAGAAACTAAACAGAAAATAAACTAAATGCAAGTAACTAATTTTTTTGTGTTTTTGATAAATAAAGCAAACAAGACTAAATAAAAATAAACTAAGCAAGACAATAACAAAGTAAAGAGATTGGAAGCGTGAAACTCCCCTTGCAGAAATCCTCTTGCTCCCGGCAACGGCGCCAGAAAAAGAGCTGTTGCAGGGAGTTAGAGGAGCTCTGAAATATTTCTTCTCCCCGGCAACGGCGCCAGAAAATAGCTTGATTGCGTGGATCACACGTTCGTTGGGAGACCCCAAGAGGAAGGTATGATGCAGTATAGCAGCAGTTTTCCCTCAGTATGAAACCAAGGTTTAATCGAACCAGTAGGAGCAAGAAATCACTTCTGAAGGTTGTCAGTGGCGCGCTGACGTGGAACCTGCACACAACACAATCAAACTACTTTGCCCCAACGAAACAGTGAGGTTGTAATCTCACCGGCTTGCTGAAAACAAAGGATTAAATGTATGGTGTGGAAAACAGTAGTAAATTGCAGAGAATGAAAAGGAGCAGTGTTTGCAGTTGGTTGTATTATCAGTGTAAAGAATGGACCGGGGTCCACAGTTCACTAGTGGTGTCTCTCCGTAAAAGATAACTAACATGCTGGGTGAACGAATTACAGCTGGGCAATTGACAAAATATTAAGCGCATAACAATGCATATATATGACATGATGATTACTATGATATTCATGTGGGCATTACGACAAAATACATAGACCGTTATCCAACAACGTCTATGTAACAGCCCAAAGTTTGTGAACCTGAAAACCTGTGTAAAATTTTCGCTTTTGTGTTTAATTGCATCATGGCATCCATGCATAACCATGTTTCATTGGAGTTAACACAACAGTTATATGGAAATGATGTTGAGTTGTTAAACGAAATGCCAAATTGCTTTAACAAACTTCAAAACCATGAAAGCACTCAACTTGCAAAACAAAAATACTTTGACATCTTATATTTGTCAAGGAAGTTCCAAGAGTTCAAAAATATATTTGCACTTGCTCTAAAAGTTCTAAAGGATTATAATTTGGGAATTTAGCAAAATGCCTTAATTGAACCCTATGAACAAATGTTGTCCAAACTATTTTATTTTGAGGCACCAAAAATTGTGGAGCTTCTAAATGTTAAGGGAGCCTCCCCAAATTTTGCCATATTTTTATAAAATGATTTAGTGCCTTAATTAAATTTAGAAAGGTGCTGATGTTTTTCTTTTAAAGAAAAGGACCAATATGTGATGGGGGAAGTTTCTCCAGGGGGTTATCCGCAAAATGGTCATCTCTCTCCTTCCTCCTGTAGCCATGCCGTCGCCGTGGCCACGCCCGTGTGCACCCGCCGCGCCCCGGGCCCCCTCCTCTGCCTCTCCCCTGCAGGAGAAGAGCACCACGTCGCCCTGCTCCTCTATCCACGCGCTCACTTGCTCCCGTTTCCCCATTTCCTCTCCCCACGAGCTCGCCGCCCTCGAGCCATGGCAGCCGCCTGCCGCCGGTGATTGGAGCTTCTCCGAGCAAATCGAAGACCTCCAGGAGCTTCGTCGCGTCCTCTCCTCCGTCCACGCCGAAGGAATCGGGCCAGGACGTAGTTCAACTACGGAATCGAGTTCGACGCGCCGTCTTCTCCGCCGCACCCCGCGCAAGTTCTCCGTCGATTCCGACCCTCCCCATCTTCGCCGAGCCTCTCCACGAGTCCAGGGTGAGCACACGAACACCCCCAGTGCAACCCATTCCTCGCTAGCTCGCTAGTTCGATGAAATCGCCGCAGCCGTAGCATCTTCCCGTCGAACTGGGAAATCCGGTACAATTCCCGGAATTTTCCGGATTCTATTCCGGTTAACGAAATAGCTACTGGACTCACCCGTTTTCACCCGGTATGAACCCGGATTCCACCCGGAAATAATTCCGGATTCATTTTCTTCCGGTGCCAAACCCGGAATTATCCGGTCCTGAAACCGGATTTCTCCCGGTACCAGACCCGGAATTTTCCGGATTTCATTCCGCTACTCCAGTTTGACCTGTTTTCAACTGTAATGCAAATCAATCTTCAACTCACTCTTAGTACTTGTTGCAAGGATGTTTAATCACCCAAACACTGCATCTTAACATGATCATGTCACTCATATGCAAGTTAACAACAAGTTCATCTATTCCAATTAACAAATAAAGATGCTACTTTACTTAACTCCACGGTGTATTTGAGATGTGTCCTTAAGCATCCAAACTCCGTTTAAATGGAATAGATTGAATCATCCTCATTCCGGGGATTTAAAATGTCATGTCATCATGTGTTTGCGCATTGCATTTGTTAAAGCTTGTGTGGTGATTGATTGTTTCTTCCCGTGTTTTATGCTTCGATAGATCAAGCAGCCGGGGTTACACCGCAATACCCCGACGATCCGTACTACCAGCACGTTGAGCAAGGCAAGCGTAATCCCCCTCTGAGCATATCTTATCCTATGTTTCCGCAAATATTTTCTCCACTATAATATTGCATGCGGTTCCAAATGTCAATTTTATTGGATTAGAGTATCCTATAGTTACATTAAGTTTCCGATGCCAATACCTGTTTCCCTCCTATTATCCATAGGATTGTATTGTTGTCCTGAGATACTTAACTATGCTATGTTGTTGCTTAGCCATGCTTAGTTAAATGCTTTGCCATCCGATGGATGGTTCATGTTGGAAACAGGTGATGAGATAAATGGTTGATGGTGGAGAAATCGTGGAGACAGGTAATAAAATGCTTAAAGGTGGGGATGAGAGGCCACTTTGGTATGGTGGTGTTTTGTCTCAATCTCGCCGCCTAGGTGCGAGTTCTTTACCTCTTGAATCAAGAATGAGCGCGCTTCCATTCGGTGGGGTATATGGAGCCCTCGTCGACCAACTAACATGGGCGGGACTAGCCAGGGTCCTCTAGTTTGAGCTTCCATTTGCGCGTGCGTTGAGATGGTGGCTAAGACAGAAATGAGGATGGTGGTGTTAGGAAAATGAGTGGCCACGGGGCAGGGTGTTGGAGGCAATGAACCTGTCCCGTCCTCGCTGATGATCCTGGGTTAGTCTTTAACAAGGTAAAGGTTGTAACCATTCCCACTCAGCCGGCTTTCCCCGGAAGAGAGCTACGTGTAGGCAATGAGCCGGGCGGTACCGAAGGTAAACACAGTGCACCCCTGCAGGGTTAAATCTTTTCGAAAAGCCGTGTCCACGGTTATGGACAACTTGGGAAAGGACGATAAGACCATAGAATAACTTGAACGGAATGCTTAAAAATGGGTACTAAAGGTGCCACTCAAGAATGCAAGGTTGACTTCCTTGAGGGTGATTCGGGGAGGTGCCTTTGATGAACAGGTACAGTGGTTGATGATGGTTGATGTTGAGAAAGGTGATCAAGAGAAAGAGTCACGTCTTACCCCTTTTAAAAATATTCTGATTAGTCGTTGCCATTGAGTTATGTTTTCATAAATAAAATCAGCTTTATGCAAAACAACCATAAAACCTTAAAAGCCTCATCGAGCTAAAGCTCTATATATAATCTTACGAGTTCGTCGAACTCAACGTCGTTTGTTTTGTTTCAGAGGAGGACTTCACCGACCTCGAAGGTGGGTTCTTTGTGGACGTCAACGAGTAGTCTGGGGTTCCCAGGTGGCAGCTTGGGATATCCGGAACAGCTGGCGCTGGATGTTTATTTGTAGCCCTCTTAGGCCATAATATGGATCTTGTTGTTTAGAACAACTTAATTCGCTTCCGCATGTTGTAATATTGGGTCCGTGACCCCTGGTTGTAATTTGCTATCTTTCTCTATTATAAGAGTTGAACTATAATGATTTGTGTCGTAGAGTCTGTGATGTGCCAGTTGTTCCACAAGTATTGATCTCTCTATTATGCATTGATAGTTGTGCCTGTGTTAAGGCATCAATCGGGGAGTTTCGTTGCCGATGATCCATTCCGAGCAACGCCTGCCAAAGGTTTTATCCGGGGATTGGTAAACCCGTAACCTCCGGTTGTATCGCTTAACCGGTGACACACATCATCACTGTATAGCAGTCGGGTCGGGGCGCCACAAATTGTATCAGAGCAGTACTGCCTGTAGGAAACCCTTCTACTGGTCGATGTTGAGTCTAGTGTTCGTGAAAATATTTTAGCCTAAAAATGAGTTGTGAAAACCATCTTAGGATTCTTTTTTAATCCTTACCTGGTTGCCCTCTAATCTCGGAGCAATCTTACCTCGATTTGAGTTAAAG
This sequence comes from Poa pratensis, assembly GCA_947311845.1. Classification (NCBI taxonomy): domain Eukaryota; kingdom Viridiplantae; phylum Streptophyta; class Magnoliopsida; order Poales; family Poaceae; genus Poa; species Poa pratensis. The sequence continues at coordinate 24,759,197 of CAMZMU010000092.1, read as the reverse complement.
GTTGTACTTCTCATCTGTTACTTCAAATGATTAGAAACGAGGTCGGGTTCTACCTCTAGTGTTATGTGTCCGGTTGCTCCCGCTGCGTGGCAATTCTAAAGCAACTCAGATGTTTGAACACTGTTATTCCTACCGAGTCTAATCATTTGATCCTTTCTTCGGGTTTTAACCCAGGACTTGAACATAAGGTCCCGAATTGTGCCAACTAGAGTGTGTTGAATCATATGGTTCCTTAACCATTGCCTCTCTCGCTAGTAGCACACGATGCTGGTCTTAGACCCAAGTTCTATCTTCATGGACTATCTTGACAAGTTTGTCGTCATTTACATTGATGACATCCTCGTCTATTCCAAAACCGATGAAGAGCATGCCGAACATCTTCGGTTGGTTCTGACACGACTTCGAGAACACCGCCTCTATGCCAAGTTCTCCAAGTGCGAGTTCTGGTTGGATAATCTCGTCTTCCTTGGTCATGTGATATCCGCTAATGGTGTGGCTGTCATTCCTGACAAGATTCAGTCCATTCTGGATTGGAAAACTCCAATGTCAGTCAAGGACATCCGTAGCTTTCTCGGATTGGCGGGTTATTACCGCCGATTCATCGAAGGTTTCTCCAAGATAGCCAAGGCTCTAACTGATCTTCTCAAGAAGGATAAAAAGTTTGTATGGACGGCCGAAGCTGAAGAGAGCTTCAAAACCTGAAAGCCAAACTCACGTCCGCTCCTGTGCTTGTCCTGCCGGACACGAGCAAGGATTTCGTCGTCTTCTGTGACGCCTCTCTGCAAGGCTTGGGTTGTGTGCTAATGCAAGATGGCCATGTGGTGGCATATGCCTCTCGCCAATTGAAGCCGCATGAGCACAACTACCCAACCCACGATCTAGAGCTTGCCGATGTGGTCTATGCTTTGAAACAATGGAGACCATACCTGTTTGGTAACCGTTGCGAGATCTTCTCGGACCACAAGAGTCTGAAGTACCTCTTCACCCAGCCGGATTTAAATCTCAGGCAAAGGCGTTGGTTGGAGTTAATCAAGGACTATGATGTGAGTCTAAACTATCAACCCGGCAAAGCAAACGTCGTGGCTGACGCGCTAAGTCGAAAGTCCTATTGCAGCAACCTGATGGTTGAGAAGGCTCAACCTGCTCTTCATGAAGAGTTCGCCGTTTGAACCTGAAAATTGTTCCCTCTGGCTACCTTGCAAATCTGGAGATCAAAGCTACTCTTGTAGACCAGATTAAGGATGCGCAGAAGCTGGATGAGGGTATCCTGAATATCAAGAAGAACATTGCTAGTGGGAAGGCCAAATGTTTCTCGGAGGATGAATCCGGAGTTGTTTATTTTGGTGACCGCTTGGTAGTGCCAAAGAAACGAAAATTGAGGGAGTTGATCCTCCAAGAAGCTCATGAATCTCCTCTTTCTATTCATCCCGGTAGTACCAAAATGTACCAAGACCTTCGACCACAATTCTGGTGGACTCGGATGAAACGACAAATTGCCAAGTATGTTGCTGAATGCGACACCTGTCGACGGTGAAGGCTGAACATGAAAGGCTGCCGACACTCTTCGCCCTATTGCAGTCCCCGAGTGGAAATGGGATGAAATCGGTATGGACTTCATCACCGGGTTTCCCCGATCTCAAAAGGGCAATAATGCAATCTGGGTAATCATTGATCGACTATCCAAGGTGGCTCACGTTCTCCCAGTCAGTGATGATATACGGCAAGTCAACTTCTGACTTGTATATGGCTCGTATTGTTCCATTGCATGGGTCCCTCTGAGGATCATATCGGACCGTGGAAGTATCTTTGTATCCAAGTTTTGGCAGAGTTTCCAAACTGCTATGGGGTCCCGTCTCAATTTCAGTACCGCCTACCATCCTCAAACTGACGGTCAGACCGAAAGAGTGAACCAAGTGTTGGAAGACATGCTTAGGGCATGTGTGATCTCTTTTGGCAAGGGTTGAGAAAAGTATCTCCCTTTCGCGGAGTTCTCCTACAACAATAGCTATCAAGCTAGTCTGGCATGGCTCCCTTTGAGGTTCTGTATGGAAGAAAATGCCGCACTCCTCTAAATTGGTCCGAGACCAGAGAGAGAGCACTCTTTGGTCCGGATGTGATCAATGAAGCTGAGGAGAAGGTTCCAATCATAAGAGAGAATCTGAAGATTGCTCAGTCTAGGCAGAAGAGCTACTATGATAAGCACCATGAGGAAATTCACTATGAAATTGGTGATAAAGCTTATCTCGCGTCTCTCCGCTTCGTGCGTTCGCCGCTTCGGAATCAAAGGGAAATTGGCCCCTCGCTATGTTGGTCCTTTCACCGTTCTGGGCAAGCGAGGAGATCTTTCTTATCAATTGGAGTTACCGGTCATCTTCCCAAATGTGCATGATGTGTTCCATGTCTCCCAACTTCGCCGGCGTTTCAAGATCCTATCCATGAGTCAATCATGAAGAGCTAGATCTCCAGGAAGATCTCACTTATTGCGAGCATCCTATCCGTGTCCTGGATGAAGCCGAAAGGAAGACCCGTAACAAGACTACCAAGTTCCTCAAAGTTCAGTGGTCTCACCATTTCGAAGAAGAAGCAACTTGAGAAGAGAGTCTAGTCTTCGTGAGGAGTATCCCGACTTTTCCGCAATCTTAGAATCTCAGGACGAGATTCCTGTAAGGGGGGTAGAATTGTAAACAGTCCAAAGCTTGTGAACCTGAAAACCTGTGTAAAATTTTCGCTTTTGTGTTTAATTACATCAAAGCATCCATGTATAACCATGTTTCATTGGAGTTAACACAACAGTTATATGGAAATGATGTTGAGTTGTTAAACGAAATGCCAAATTACTTTAACAAACTTCAAAACCATGAAAGCACTCAACTTGCAAAACAAAAATACTTTGACATCTTATATTTGTCAAGGAAGTTCCAAGAGTTCAAAAATAATATTTTGCACTTGCTCTAAAAGTTCTAAAGGATTATAATTTGGGAATTTAGCAAAATGCCTTAATTGAACCCTATGAACAAATGTTGTCCAAACTATTTTATTTTGAGGCACCAAAAATTGTGGAGCTTCTAAATGTTAAGGGGAGCCTCCCCAAATTTTGCCATATTTTTCTAAAATGATTTAGTGCCTTAATTAAATTTAGAAAGGTGCTGCTGTTTTTCTTTTAAAGGAAAAGGACCAATCTGTGATGGGGGAAGTTTCTCCAGGGGGTTATCCGCAAAATGGTCATCTCTCTCCTTCCTCCTGTAGCCATGCCGTCGCCGTGGCCACGCCCGCGTGCACCCGCCGCGCCCCGGGCCCCCTCCTCTGCCTCTCCCCTGCAGGAGAAGAGCACACGTCGCCCTGCTCCTCTATCCACGTGCTCACCTGCTCCCGTTTCCCCATTTCCTCTCCCCACGAGCTCGCCGCCCCCGAGCCATGGCCGCCGCCTGCCGCCGGTGATTGGAGCTTCTCCGAGCAAATCGAAGACCGCCAGGAGCTTCGTCGCATCCTCTCCTCTTTCCACGCCGAAGGAATCGGGCCAGGACGTAGTACAACTACGGGAATCGAGTTCGACGCGCCGACTTCTCCGCCGCACCCCGCGCAAGTTCTCCGTCGATTCCGACCCTCCCCATCTTCACCGAGCCTCTCCACGAGTCCAGGGTGAGCACACGAACACCCCCAGTGCAACCCATTCCTCGCTAGCTCGACAAAATCGCCGCAGCCGTAGCATCTTTCCCGTCGAACTGGGAAATCCGGTACAATTCCCGAATTTTCCGGATTCTATTCCGGGTTAACGAAATAGCTACTGGACTCACCCGTTTTCACCCGGTATGAACCCGGATTCCACCCGGAAATAATTCCGGATTCATTTTCTTCCGTGCCAAACCCGGAATTATCTGAACCTGAAACCGGATTTCTCCCGGTACCAGACCCGGAATTTCCGGATTTCATTCCGGCTACTCCAGTTTGACCTGTTTTTCAACTGTAATGCAAATCAATCTTCAACTCACTCTTAGTACTTGTTGCAAGGATGTTTAATCACCCAAACACTGCATCTTAACATGATCATGTCACTCATATGCAAGTTAACAACAAGTTCATCTATTCCAATTAACAAATAAAGATGCTACTTTACTTAACTCCACGGTGTATTCGAGATGTGTCCTTAAGCATCCAAACTCCATTTAAATGGAATAGATTGAATCATCCTCATTCCGGGGATTTAAAATGTCATGTCATCATGTGTTTGCGCATTGCATTTGTTAAAGCTTGTGTGGTGATTGATTGTTTCTTCCGTGTTTTATGCTTCGATAGATCAAGCAGCCGGGGTTACACCGCAATACCCCGACGATCCGTACTACCAGCACGTTGAGCAAGGCAAGCGTAATCCCCCTATGAGCATATCTTATCCTATGTTTCCATAAATATTTTTCTCCACTATAATATTGCATGCGTTCCAAATGTCAATTTTATTGGATTAGAGTATCCTATAGTTACATTAAGTTTCCGATGCCAATACCTGTTTCCCTCCTATTATCCATAGGATTGTATTGTTGGCCTGAGATACTTAACTATGCTATGTTGTTGCTTAGCCATGCTTAGTTAAATGCTTAGCCGTCCGATGGATGGCTCATGTTGGAAACAGGTGATGAGATAAATGGTTGATGGTGGAGAAATCGTGGAGACAGGTAATAAAATGCTTAAAGGTGGGGATGAGAGGCCACTTTGGTATGGTGGTGTTTTGTCTCACTCTCGCCGCCTAGGTGCGAGTTCTTTACCTCTTGAACCAAGAATGAGCGCGCTTCCATTCGGTGGGGTATATGGAGCCCTCGTCGACCAACTAACTTGGGCGGGACTAGCCAGGGTCCTCTAGTTTGAGCTTCCATTTGCGCGTGCATTGAGATGGTGGCTAAGACAGAAATGAGGATGGTGGTGTTAGGAAAATGAGTGGCCACGGGGCAGGGTGTTGGAGGCACTGAACCTGTCCCGTCCTCCTGATGATCCTGGGTTAGTCTTTAACAAGGTAAAGGTTGTAACCGTTCCCACTCAGCCGGCTTTCCCCGAAAGAGAGCTACATGTAGGCAATAAGCCGGGCGGTACCGAAGGTAAACACAGTGCACCCCTGCAGGGTTAAATCTTTTTCGAAAAGTCGTGTCCACGGTTACGGACAACTTGGGAAAGGACGATAAGACCATAGAATAACTTGAATGGAACGCTTAAAAACTGGGTACTAAAGGTGCCACTCAAGAATGCAAGGTTGACTTCCTCGAGGGTGATTCGGGGAGGTGCCTTGATGAACAGGTACAGTGGTTGATGATGGTTGATGTTGAAAAATGTGATCAAGAGAAAGAGTCACCTCTTACTGATGCATGTAAAATGCATACATGAACTTTGCACTTTAATTGCTTATATTCCAATCATATTTGCATCATATAAGGGTTATATCAATGTTTTATCATGATTTTGGAAATATCTCAATGATTTCCTATTTTTATGGAATTAACCCTGCACAGGCAGAAAACCCGTTTTCTTATTTTAATGTTTCAGGGACCCAAACGTCAACGAAATCATCTGGAAATTTACGGGCGTCATATTTGGAAGGAAGAAGACCAGTGGGCGAAGGAAGCGAACAAACGGAGGTTCGAGAACCAAACGGGGTGGCCCACGCGGCCAGGTACTGTGGCCGCGTGGGCCCACTCGTTTGGCCCTCGTGGCTCCGTTGCCGTCGATCTTCGCTCCACCGACATAGTTTTGACCTAAAAACGCCTATAAAAAAGGTCCCCCATCGTTCTCTGGAAGGAGCGCCGCACAAACACAGAAACACCGAAACGGAGATCAGGAGCTGCAAATTGGAGGGGGAAAACTCCGGCGGGGCGCTGCCGGCGTGGCCTCCATCTTCTCCATCGACTTCTCTACCGTCTCCATGATGAAGAGGGAGTAGTCCACCTCTGGACTATGGGTTTGTGGAAGTAACTTATGTATCTCTCCTCTCTTGAGCTTCACTAATTAGCACCGTATGAGCTGCTGAACATGATTACGGTCACCGTTGTAATACCTTTGTGGTGGATCTTTATGAGTTAATATATGTTTGAGATTGCAATGTTTGTTTCAGTTATGAGTATAGATGCATATTATGTACCCCGTTCTTGTCTACTTGTTTTGATCAAGCATGTTTATGAGAGCGTGTGTGGGGAACGTGTGCATTAGTTGGAGTAACGGGGGGTGGCTAGTGCAGTGAACGTGAGAGAAAGTTCTGCGATCCACTTTGATATATTTACCTTAATTTGTTGCCTCACTAGGGATAAACTAAAATACCATGCTACAGGGGATGTGGGCGTGACCACTGCCACTACTCCATGACTAGATCTACCATGTTCTTATTTTCACTTCATGTCATGATACTTAATGATATACTCTGAGTTATCTTAATTACTAAGGTGTTATGATTTAGTTCGCATCTTGGTGGAGTATAAGAGGGTTAATAACCAAAAGATCTCTATGTTAGGACGTGATGCCCATATATCTAAGTAACTTGTTATCAAACCCTGTGTTGCAATCTCATATGTTAACTGTGGTGTTCCATTGTCTACCACTTTATAAAGAGAGAGTGCATTTGTGAAACCATGAACCCCAGTCCTTTTTTAATCATAAGAAACACCTTTCCAACACCATATACCACTTTTCTATTTTTCAGCCATCATTAAATCCGAAATACAAAAAACTTTTCATCTTGCATACATCATTCAAAAACCCAAAAATATCATTTATCATTGCATCCACCATCATTGCATATTTATTTCTTATTGCATTGCATAACTATCATGATATCATTCTTACACCTTGTGCTTGACAACCACAGGTGAGTTGAGGACCAAAACATCTAACCTTGTTTTGTAGGTAACCAAAAGAAGGATAAGAAGATAAATCTACCACTTCAGATTCCCCCGAGAGTTCGATATTAAACCCTTGAGTCACCCCTCGTGGGGAAAACTGTCTTCCACTTACTATACACTCTGCACTTGGAGTCTCAACCTAATCCCGTTTATTTGTGCATGCATCAAGACTTGCTCTTCGGGATCATCACTTACCCCTTTTAAAAATATTTGATTAGTCGTTGCCATTGAGTTATGTTTTCATAAATAAAATCAGCTTTATGCAAACAGACATAAAACCTTGAAAGCCTCATCGAGCTAAAGCTCTATATATAATCTTGCGAGTTCGTCGAACTCAACGTCGTTTGTTTGTTTCAGAGGAGAACTTCACCGACCTCGAAGGTGGGTTCTTTGTGGACGTCGACGAGTAGTCTGGGGTTCCCAGGTGGCAGCTTGGGACATCCCGGAACAGCTGGCGCTGGATGTTTATTTGTAGGCCTCTTAGGCCATAATATGGATCTTGTTGTTTAGAACAACTTAATTCGCTTCCGCATGTTATAATGTTGGGTCTGTGACCCCTGGTTGTAATTTGCTATCTTTCTCTATTATAAGAGTTTAACTATAATGATTTGTGTCGCAGAGTCTGTGATGTGCCAGTTGTTCCACAAGTCTTGATCTCTCTATTATGCATTATAAGAGTTTATCAATCGGGAAGTTGTGTTGCCGATGATCCATTCCGAGCAACGCCTGCCAAAGGTTTTGGCCGGGGATTGGTAAACCCGTAACCTCGGTTGTATCGCTTAACCGGTGACACACATCATCACTGAATAGCAGTCAGGTCGGGGCGCCACAGTCTATGACAATAATCCACCGCCAGGTGTCATACCGAGTTCCCCGTTGTATTAAGTTGCAAGCAATGGATAATTGCATTAAGTAATGTGCGTAAATGTAAACAAATGCATTAGACCTAACGGCGTACCCTTAAGACAAGCATCGGTTATTTTTCCCTAGTGGCAACAGCACATCCACAATCTTAGAAGTTATTGTCACTCTACCAGATTACCGGAGGCATGAACCCACTATCTAGCATAAATACTCACTCTTGGAGTTACAAGCATCTACTTGGCCAAAGCATCTACTAGTAACGAAAGCATGCAAGATCATAAATAACATATAAAATAGATTGATAATCAACTTGACATAGTATTCAATATTCATCGGATCCCAGCAAACACAACATGTAGCATTACAATAAGAGATCTTGATCATGATAGGCAGCTCACAAGATCTAAACATGATAGCATAAAGTGGGAGACAACCATCTAGCTACTCCCATGGACCCGTAGTCCAAGGATGAACTACTCACGCATCACTCCGGAGGTAGGCATGGTGATGTAGAGCCCTCCGGTGATGATTCCCTTCTCCGGCAGAGTGCCGGGAAGAGCTTCTGAACCCTCCAGGGCTATGGTTGACGGCGGCGGCATCTCTGGAACTTTTCGTGGATAATGGCTCGGGTATTTAGGGTTTTTTGCGTCGGGAGGAATAAATAGGCGAAAGGGCGGCTGCTGCGGAGCCACGAGGGCCCCACACCACCCCACGACGCGGCAGGGGGCCCGCGCGGCCGCATGGTGTGGGTGCCACGTGGCTCCCCTCCGTGTCTCCTCTGGACTCCGTCTTCGTGTGGAAAAATAGGAGGTTCTGTCCAAGTTTCATCCAATTCCGAGAATATTTCCAGACTAGCTTTTCTGGAATACAAAACAGCAGAAAACAGGAACTGGCACTGTGGCATCTTGTAAATAGGTTAGTCCCAGAAAATGCATAAAAATGCTATGAAGTGTATATAAAACATGTAACAATTGGTATAATATCAACATGGAACATCCGAAATTATAGATACATTTGAGACGTATCAATCTCAAACATAATTAACTCATAAAAAGATCCACCACAAAGGTATTACATAGATGACCGTAATCATGTTCAGCAGCTCATACGGTACTAATTAGTGAAGCTCAAGAGAGGAGAGATACATAAGTTACTTCCACAAACCCATAGTCCAGGGGTGGACTACTCCCTCTTCATCATGGAGACGGTGGAGAAGTCGTTGGAGAAGATGGAGACCACGCCGGCAGCGCCCCGCCGGAGTTTTCCCCCTCCAATCTGCAACTCCAGGTCTCTGTTTCGTGGTTTCTGTGTTTCGGCGGCGCTCCTTTCCGAAGGCGTCGGGGACTATTTTTATAGTCGTTTTTAGGTCAAGACGGAGGCTCGGGAAAAAAGATCGACGGCAACGGAGCTCCGAGGCCCAGATGGTGGGTCCCACGCGGCCAGGAATCTGGCCGCGTGGGCCACCCTCTTCTGGCCCTCGGGCCTCCGTTTGTTCGCTTCCTTCGCTCCCACGCTTTGTTCCTTCCAAAAACTGATGCTCGTAAATTTTAGGTCATTTGGACGTCGTTTGGGTCCCTGAAACATCAAAATATAGAAAATAGGGTTTTCTGCCTGTGCAGGGTTAATTCCAGAAAAATAGGGAAACAATGAAATATTCCCAAAATCAATATAAAACAATGATATAACCCTTATATGATGCAAATATGATTGAAATATAAGTAATATAATGCAAAGTTCATGTATGCATTTTACATGCATCAACATCCCCAAGCTTAACCTATACTCGTCCTCGAGTATGAAGGTGATAAAACTAACATGGACTTTGCAATTTAATACTATCAATGGATATCAAAGATGATTACTATTGCTACATAGAGTCAAATGATTCATTCTTCAAAGGAGTAGCAATATACAAGATAGATTATGAAGTGATATCAAATATTCAATGTAAGGATGTTCAATGATAATTCACAAAGTGTAACATAGAAGAAAGTACTATGGACCAAATGTATGCATAATGAAAAGTAAAAACATCCTATAATGGTCATAGAGTATTCTTGTAAATCTGAATATAAAAGGTGGACACTTTGGAAAGATATATAAATGAGTAGAGGTAAAACATGAATAAGTTTCATCTAACTTCCAAATGCTTCTACTTAAGTTAATGTTTGCAATGTGGTATTCATTGGTGTCAAGCTCTCATTACCCCTATCATAGCATCTTGAATGGTTAAAGTTTAAAGTGAAAGCAAATATGAGTAGTATGCTTGACAAAGTATGGGTTGAATGTCTCATGCCCCGTGAATACGAGTACCTACACCACGGTGTTACTCAACTTGGGACACAAAGCAAGTTCAAGTTAAGGTCATTGTAAGTAATATAATAGCGTCATCAAGAGCGTCAACTGGGGTACCTCTTGTCCCAGGACATGGAACAAGCCCATGTCAAAATGACAAGACAAACAAACAAAATGAACAATCTCACACCCTTTTTATTTACTATTGGTATAGCTTTTTATTGTGGGTGCATCACTGAAGGTTCACCATAGCATGTAAGTAAATTTCCACCATGAATGATGCATGGCTTAGATTAGCGGCCCAGGCGTCTCTCTAGCCATTTATACAAACTCATTAAACTTACTAAGTTTCCACATTTATTTGGCACCATGATAAGCATCCATAAACAAAAGTACATGATATCAACTAAATATAAAGAGCACGTTGAAAGCTTGCCATGTGACAGCACATATGAGCTAACTCCCAACCAAGACTCTTGTCAAGCTCACAACTTCATAATTTTAATCACAATGGGTCATGTTTATTAAGTGCAATAAAAGTAAGGTGTGCATCAAGTTCGTGAGAGCTCTTTAACCAACTTTTCCCATAACAATCAATAACATAAGCATTTTAATTCAGAAGTATAGATAATACAAAATAACATGATAAACATACTCGGAATAGCATAAAGCTAATAGGTAGATATGGTGGACTCACTGGAAAAACTTTGGTTGAAGGTGTTGGAAAACAAGTTTTTACTTGTTGGAATTTTTGGGCTAGCAAGAGGGAGAAAGTTGACCGTCTAAATGCATGCATAAGTGTCCATAGAACTAACCAATCCATGTTAAACAAAGTAAAGTAACATTCAGCATCAAAACATGAATAAAAGATAGCTCTTGATAAAACACTTGCAAATTAATATTCATTAAAAGCATATGAATCATGCAACTATATGTATCTTTTTGAATCAACTCAAACATCCCTTTCCCAATCTTTTAATAGCATCCAACTTAATTCAACCCAAATTTCCAGTAGCTCTCTCATATATAAATGATAGTGGTGGTCTCAAGACAAACAAAAATCAAACCGAAATAAAAAGCAAATAAAAGACGCTCCAAGTTTATGCGATAAAGTGCATTGATCGAAAAACAGAAGTTAGACGTGTGCAAACCGAGAGTGTGTTGGTCCAGTGGGGTTGTCTTCACATCCCCAAGCTTATGGTCTTCACCATCCTTGGATAGCTCTTGGTGCATCTCCTCTAATCCCTGTGAAAAAACTTCAAAACACCGTTTCTCCCATTTCTTTTCTGTGGGGTGACATTAGTAGTGATAGACAAATAATTACTTGCTGCATAAAATCCTTAAACAAAAATTCATATGAATGTCCAGAAAGTGTATAATGTTGTATGCCTACTTATAAACTCAATTGGATAAAAAGATTCAAGTTAAAAGTTCAAAGAATGCATCAAACAAAATGGGACAGAATCTGTCCAGAAAAACAGCAGCAGCAAAACGTATTTTTCTACCCTACTTAAATATGTCAAAAATTCTGAAAAATTCATGCTTACAGAGGATGAAAAGTTGCAACTACAGTTCAAATATCAGCTCATTCGGAGTTACAGAATAGGAATTAAAAATCATACCGTGCACAGATTCGTGCTGGAATAAAATCTCCGAATGCAAATAGCAACTTTTTCAAACCAAAATAGGTAAAACTTGGCACTTTATTAAAAATTCCAGAAACAAAACTAAAAACTAAGTCTCTTGTTACAGCAAGAGGACACAAAGAAAATCAAAAATAAAAACAACCGGGTTGCCTCCCGTAAAGCGCTTTCTTTATAGCCATGTAGCTAGGCTTCTTACTTGATATTTATTGTGGACGAAGCTCATGAGGGAGCTTGAACTTTGATGTGTCCCTCTTCCTTGGGAAGTGTTCCATGCACTTCTTGTGTGGAAACTGAAACTTCACATTCCCTTCTTTTGAATCAATGATAGCACCTGTGGTACGAAGAAAAGGTCTTCCAAGAATAATTGGACTAGAGGTTTTATTCCCCATATCCATGATTAGAAAATCAACAGGTACAAATGTCATATGCAACTCTACCATAACATCACTTACTTTTCCTAAAGCATGTTTAATGGAATCATCAGCAAGTGCAAGTTCAATAGAGCATTTTTCAAGATTCTTTAATTCAAGTACTTCATATAATTCTTTAGATAAAACAGAGACACTAGATCCTAGATCTAATATAGCATGGTGTGTCTCTTTTCCAATGGTTACTAGTACTTTGGGAATCCATATATCCCCAAGCTTAGGTGGTATCATAGCTTCTTGGTTGTACCTAGCAATCTTTTCTTTTAAAACATGATTAGCAATATAAGAACCAAAACCTGCTTGGTTAACATTAATGGAAGGATCACTTGCAAATTTTTGTAAGATAGATATTAATTCATGCAAGCTACAATTCTCTAAGTCAAGCAATGGTTCCTTGACTTCACTAAGCATTTTAACTTCCTCAACTTTTCTTCCCTATTATATAGATTAAATATTTCATGACGGTCATCAAAAACATCTTCTGGTACTTGGGCTTTTTCTAAACTTTCTTTAATTTTCACTTCCAAAAGCAAGCCATCAAGTAGAATATGAGTGTTAGCAGCAGTAGTATTCATAAAAGAACCCCCACATTCATTATCCAAAAAGACTCTAGAGGTTTCAGACAATCCTCTATAAAATATATGCATGAGCATCCAATCTCTAAGACCATGTTCCATTCCAAAAGCTATACCTCTAAACCTTTCCATGTTTTTACCAAAGGTTCATCCTCTTCTTGTTTAAAGGTGATAACTATTTGTCTCAAATTACAAACTGTTTCAGTGGAACAAAATCTTTCAATGAATGAAGCTTTTAAATTAAACCAAGTGCTAAAGTTTCCAGGTGGCCATCTTAATATCCAATCTAAGGCTTTTCCAGCTAGGGAGTAGGGAAAAAGCTTAACTTTAATCATATTAACATTGGCATGGTTCAAATTTAACACTTTGCATCTTTCATTAAACTTCTTAAGATGAAGTATAGGATCTTCCTTGGGTTTCCCATAAAAACGGTGTTCATAAATCATTTTAGTGATATTATGATCTACTTCAAATTTTTCAACAGGGATATTCATATTTTGAGGAAAGTTCTTAACACTAAATGGCCAAAAGGTTCTCTTTTCCATTATGCAAGTTTTTATGTGTTTTTTAATTTTTTATGCAAAACTGAAAATAAAATGACACTAAACAATGCAAACCGAAATAACAAATGCAACACAAAATGCAAAACTGAAAATAAAAATGCAAACCGAAATATAAATATGATATGCAAGACAATAACAAAACAAAATAAAATGCTTTGAAGGTAAAGATGGATAAGATGATGCTCACGTAGGTGCAACCTCCCCAAGCTTAGGTGTTTGCACAAGTTGGTGATGAAGTTGACTTTGTTGTGAGATACCCTTGGATAAACCTTTACAGCAATGATTCCCCGGCAACGGCGCCAGAAAACGTCTTGATGGCCCTTGACGTAGTTACCTGCGTCAAAAGAATATGGGTTAGGTTGAGACTCCAAGTGCAGAGTGTATAGTATAGGAAAGACGTTTTCCCCACGAGGGTGACTCGAGGGTTTAATATCGAACTCTCGGGGAATCAGTAGTGAAAGATTTATCTTCTTATCCTTCTCTTGAAAACCTACAAAACAAAGTAAATTGTTTGTGCCCTCAACCTCACCAAGTGGTTGTCAAGCACAAGGTGTGAGAATGATATGAAAATAAAATGAATGCAAAACAGTAAATATATGCAATGATGATAAATAAATATGCAAGGATGGTGGAAACAATGATGGATGATATTTTTGGGTTTTGTATTGTGAATGCAAGATGTAAAAGTGTTTTTGTATTTTCGGATTTTTAAATGGCAGAAAATGTAAAGTGGATAAAAGTTGTTGGAAAGGTGTTTCTTATGATTAAAAATGGACCGGGGTTCATGGTTTCACAAATGCACTCTCTCTTTAATAAAGTGGTAGATATGGAACACTAGAATTGACATATGAGATTGCAACAAAAAGGTTTCATGACAAGTTACTAATTATATGGGCATCACGTCCTAACATAGAGATCTTTTGTTTATTAATCTCTCTTATACTCCACCAAGATGCGAACTAAATCATAACCCTTAGTAATTAAGATAAATCAGAGCATAGCATTAAGTTTCATGACATGAAGTTAAAATAAGAACATGCTAGATCTAGTCATGGAGTAGTGGCAATGGTCACACCCACATCTCCGGTAGCAAGGTATTTTCTTTATCCCTAGTGAGGCAACAAAGTAAGGTAAAACACCCAAGTGGATCGCGGAACTTTCTCTCACGTTCACCGCACTAGCCACCCCCGTTACTCCAACTAATGCACACGTTCCCCTCACACTCTCATACACATGCTTGATCAAACAAGTACACAAGAACGGGGTACATAATATGCATCTACTTTCATAACTGAAACAAAACTATTGCAATCTCAAACATATATTAACTCATAAAAAGATCCACCACAAAGGTATTACATAGATGACCGTAATCATGTTCAGCAGCTCATACGGTACTAATTAGTGAAGCTCAAGAGAGGAGAGATACATAAGTTACTTCCACAAACCCATAGTCCAGGGGTGGACTACTCCCTCTTCATCATGGAGACGGTGGAGAAGTCGTTGGAGAAGATGGAGACCACGCCGGCAGCGCCCCACCGGAGTTTTCCCCCTCCAATCTGCAACTCCAGGTCTCTGTTTCGTGGTTTCTGTGTTTCGCGGCGCTCTTTTCCGAAGGGCGTCGGGGACTATTTTTATAGTCGTTTTTAGGTCAAGACGGAGGCTCGGGAAAAAAGATCGACGGCAACGGAGCTCCGAGGCCCCAGATGGTGGGTCCCACGCGGCCAGGGAATCTGGCCGCGTGGGCCACCCTCTTCTGGCCCTCGGGCCTCCGTTTGTTCGCTTTCTTCGCTCCCACGCTTTGTTCCTTCCAAAAACTGATGCTCGTAAATTATTAGGTCATTTGGACGTCGTTTGGGTCCCTGAAACATCAAATATAGAAAATAGGGTTTTCTGCCTGTGCAGGGTTAATTCCAGAAAAATAGGGAAACAATGAAATATTCCCAAAATCAATATAAATCAATGATATAACCCTTATATGATGCAAATATGATTGAAATATAAGTAATATAATGCAAAGTTCATGTATGCATTTTACATGCATCAATCATCTATAATCTGAACATATGTGTAGGAGTACAAAGTGTGTAGATGTGCAGACGAGTAGATATTCACCTTGTCATATTTGCATCAGTAGATAACCACATTTTCATTTGTAGTTCATCATGTCTAGTAGTAGAATTGGTGCAAAACTAAATTCTACTGTAGTTGATAGTATAAGATTGTTTAGTTCAGTTTTGATTTAGTTAATCATTCACTGTAAAAATGGTTTAGTTAATTCCGCTGCCTTCTCTTGTTGTGTTTGGTTGCTAGGATAGAGATCAAACTGGCTCCGAATGAAATGCCAATATTACACTTTGTTCTAGGTTAGCATGGCAGATCACTTGGAGCAAATATTCTCGTGCGCTACCTTGGCGAGGTTAGCTCTGTACTCAGTGATATAGAACTTTACAATTATACTTAACATCTTGGGGAATGTTACTGAACACTTATTAATTGTGCATACAGGAAGCTACCTGTTCTTTATGCTGCATTAGTGCATTCAGAAACAACAACTATCTAATTTTAGGTTAAGATGATGCCATTACAAAACTTACCACTTGGTGGATACTTCTCAATCAAATGAATATACACGATATTTGCCAAGCTTCACGACTGAGTAGATAAATGGTTACAATTTCTAAGGGTATTCTGCTTTTCGTATTGGCACTCTTATGTTTGCTTTCGTACTACCTTAGTATTTGACACTCGCCAAGCTGCACTAACGGTTAAGTTTGTTTCCCCGTGTTGCATGTTCTGATGATAAGTATTGATTTGGAATTAAGGATATCCTTGAAATTGAAATGAAGCTCCTGTAAGATCTTGACTATTATTTACCTTTTTATCGTCCATATCGTCTTCTTTTACAGTATGGTTCTGTTTCCCGTGACTTAAGGATATCCGAGTACCCCATGACATTTTTTCACTCGAAGCAGTGGAATAGGCCTTTTATAGTTTCCTGTAACTTCGAAACCAACTTCTCTTCACATACAATGGTGACTTGTAGATTCATTTTTCAGACGATATTTTCTTTTCCCAGCATAGGGTTGCTCAAGACAACATTCTTTACAAAATGAACAGTTGAGGGATGCTCATGCTTGGGTTGCACGAGTTCAAGAAATGGATATTTTACCATCTCAATCACTGCAATCTGAGTTACGTGAGCATACTGATCAATTTGGTCGATGTTGGCCCACTTTCCAGCAACAGGTATATTAAGTTCAGTACATGCCTTCTGTATGTTACTCATATATGATCTGTGCTTCTATTCATTTATTTCTGCTGTTGTATTTCAGGGTTCAGTTGTTCACACTGGAAAGTTAGCATTCTCCTTATTTGAATTTCTTTATTGAATGTTGGCATGCAATTCAACGAGTCTAGCTAGAACTATTTCAGTTAAGAGACCATAGTAGAGAGCAAGAAGTTGGTTCAGAAGCTTCTCAGGAGGGTTCAGCTCAGTTAAGACACTTTGCTTCCTTGTCTTGCATAAGACAAGCATTAAAATGGTTTGATTGTCATTTTATGGCTGGAGTTCCTGAATTGTGGTTGCTGAATAGTCGATGTAGCCATGAACTAGTGTCTCATGTTCAGTTCCAAATGACAGATGTACCAGGCTACGTAGTATACATGTTCATTGCTTATGTCTACAAGTGTATATGATTGTAATATCCGATTGCTGATGTGGTTTTGTGCCTATTTGGATGCTTTGTCTATTCTTGATTGAACCATATTATGAATTGTGAACCGTGTGTACTATTAAATTGTATATTTGAAGAAATTTTCAAAAAGAAATCCTCAAAAATATCAGGGCACTTGTACTAAGTGCTCTAAAAGGTTTTAGGGGAACTTTGGCAAAGTGCCCTAAAAGGTTATTGGGGCACTTCGGCAAAGTGCCCCGAATGTTTTTAGGGGTATTTTTTAGAACGCCTCTAAATGGTAAGTTTTAAGGGCATTTTCAAAAACTGCCCTAATAACCTTTCCAATCACCAGTATATTGGGCATTTTAAAAAATGCCCTAATAATTTTCTGGGGCATTTCCTTGACTTTTCGGGGCACTAATAAGTTCCCTGAAAGTTTCACCGTGACGTAGTGCTTGTCCCCGGATGCAGCCGAGTAACCGACGACCCATCCGGCACGGCGCCGACCCCGGAACGGCATTGGTTGCCGGCCGGGCGAGCTCATCCTGCACACTAATGCACGCCACGCTCTGCCGCCTCTCTGATCTATAGAATTGTCTGCACTTGGACTCCGCCTACAAATAAGCCAAGATGCATTTGAACGCACACCGTAATCGATCAGACGCAAATGGACGGTATACCGTAGCGCAGCGCTCGTGCCGCATCATCGTCTCGCCTCACTTCCGGTGGTCGCCGTTGGTGTCCTCGACGGCGGATGTCTTGCTTTCAGTTTCAGGGAGCTAAGGTCGTCGCGGTTGACGACGATAGCAGCGGTAGCGACGGCGGCGACGGGGACACGGCGTTCGGCGAAGGTCGGAATGACGTTGGAGGTGATCTGGAGTGCCCTGGTCCATACGGCCCGGAAGACATTCGAATGCCCGATTCCGGTGGTCAGGGTCGGCCTCGCTCTTGTGATTACTGGCGAAACAGGTTAGGCAGCAAGTACTGCAGTACTCCAGTTTGCATCTGACGCACCAAATGTTCAGTTAACTTACCTGGTACATTGTGTGTTGGTTTGCCCGTTCTGTTTCTGAACGAACAAGTGTCACTACACAAGGTTTAAGCAGTGCATAACTTAAACTTTGTGTCTAGTGCATACGCTTGTTCGTTCGACGTCGTCATCCAATTCCATCGGCTCAGGTAATCAGATACCAAGTGGAGCTGAGTTTGGACCTGTGTCTGGACCTGCAGCTATTCAAGCAGGAAATCAGACCCTGCAGGTTACTGTCGCTACAGGTCACGTCGATCATTTTTTTCAACAAAACTAGGCTGTCCGATACAGTTACGTTGGTGCACTGGCTCCATAGTCTTGGTGTGTTTACTGCTCCAGCAGTAGTAACCTGTTACTTTCTCGGTTCCTTTCAGTCATCGTCAATCAGGCATCATGGTTTTGTCCGTCAGCAACAGGTTCTCGAATGTAGGTAGCAGTACGTTTCCTTGCTTGGATTCTACTCAAGACGATAGCGATCGTGATCAATCGTGGAGGGGAGAAAAGCCATCGATGCGGGCATCGATTGCTCGTGTGAAGAGCGCTATATATGCAGCGCTGGTGTCAAATTAACAGCCAGGAACACGCCGAAATTATCACGCTTCGGCGTCAGTTTGTTCATCTGTCCTGCGCTGGCTTCTGCTACAGCCTCACACGTGTTCATGCGGTTTCTGCTGCATTCCAGTGACCCCGTACGTAGGATTTCTGTCCCCTGTTCTATTGGGCAAATGCTACAACGGCATCTAGTAAAGCATCTCTAGAGCTAGCCCATTTTGATCACAGGCTAAGGCTCGGCTGGTGATGATGCTAGTGTTTGTGTTTCCTAGACCTGAAAGAAAGACTGAGGCTCTGATTCCTTCAGTAAACTGTAAATCTAAATATTCCTTCAGTAAACTAAAGTGCACAGGAATGAGACAGGTGTGAGAGAGCCCACTCCTACCCGTCAATAATTGTTCACGCTTTCTACTCATTCTCTTTGGCACATCTAGAGGAAGGGCATCACAATTCACAAGTTTTCTATTTGTCTTTGTCTTGTCCTGTTCGGAGTTAACAGTAGGAGTAGGAGCATGAGCATCTGCTTTCAGAAGCTGATAACAATCTTCTATAGATGGCGCTTGGTTGCAACAGTTAATTACTACTTGAAGCAAGTTTGCTTTGTTGTACCTAGGGATGAGGGGCTGTTAATTAAGGGCTTAAGGACTTCCAATAATTGGTGCAAGACTCACGTACACAGGACACAAAGCAAGTGAACCCTGTTGGACTAACAAGGACCAGCTACAAGACTCTGCTTGTCTTGTCTGGCTACACATGCATACCAGTATACCACCGCAAAGTTGCAGCATCCCAACTGCACCCTCCTTTGAGAACCTAACCGGGAAAACAGAAAGATTAACAGTAGGACAACAGTATGACTTGTGATTTGTCTCTAACCATGGAGCGGGTGTCCTGCCTTCAGTTTTGCAAAGCGGATTCCACAGAGGTAAGCAGAAAAGGTAAAAATTACCAGGAGCAATCGCCACGACGGATTAATTCCAGTGTGATAGCTGATACGTATTCCGCGTCCACATCATTAGGTGCCATGCTGATGTGGATCCATCAAGGCATATGCATTCTATCGCTAACACAAACCTATCCACTCTTTTACTGGTTTTGCGCATTCATGCTCGATCCCCTTATTTCTGACTTTCTTGCCACTGATTGTAAGCACATCGTTATAAATTACTACTCCCTCCGTCCCAAAATAAGTGTCTCAAAGTTGTCTAAAATTCAATGTATATATACTTATTTCATGTCTAGATACATCCACTTTTTGACAAATCTAAGACAATTATTTTGGGATGGAGGGAGTATTACAGCTGATGCCTGATGCTGCTGCATTACTTACAGCATCTAGGAGCTAGACGAGATTAGATGGAAAGAGTCCTGATTAGGTGTATCCATCTGCAGTCGCGTGAAGAAGATATTTGCCTCCATGGGAGGATACACTACAGTACTAGTACGGCTGATCTTGCTATTAAATATGTGACACGTACGTCACCCAGCGATAGCGTGTTGTAGTAACAGCCGTGGTTATATTTGACTGATTAGCCGCTAAGTAAGAGGTTAAGGGAACGATCGAGATCGCTCTGGACAGATACAGAGCTCTCAGAGCACTCTGGTTGCGAGGCTCTATATTGAGCTAGTGCACGTGTGCCATGCGCTGTAAAAACACTAATAAATACAGTGTTGCAGTTGGAAAAAAAAACCCGGTTGGATTGCTCCCTACCGTAAATTATTTCTGTCGCCAACCAACCAGAAGTAGTTCATCCGCGAACCAGAAAGCAATCTAGCTATCATGCTCTTCTTGAGCCTCTGATGCGAATCGGGATCCATTTCGTCGCAGATAGAAAATTGCAGCATGATTCAGTAAAAGTTCTCATTTTGATCAGATGCTTCAGTAAATGTTTATTGTAAAAAACATTTGCGAGCAGGGGTGCATTGCTAAGCATAAGCATCTGGTGGAAAAGATGTTTCATACGATAGGTGAACAAAAGCAGAAGCAGAGAGCGATTAGAGGGGAAAAACATAAACCCCAAGGCAAGGATGATAAAGCTGAATATTGATACTACTCGATAGATAGTTCGTTTCAAAAAAAAGATACTACTCGATAGAACATGGAATTACTTCCATTTTAAAGCCTTTTCTGCTATACTATGTACAAAGTTTTATTATTCCTCTTACCAACTACTGCATTCTAAGCTAGAAACGAGATTACATGGCAATGGCATTTACAAAGGATACGAGGAAAATTGCGAAATGGAACTAGCTAGAAAAGAACACATTTTTTTTGTTATTGCTTTCTTGGGGCGGCTCGTTTCGCCTCTTACTCCACGAGCGCGGCGAAGCAGCTCTCGGTGCGCGCGAGCGAGCCGGCGCCGCCGGCCCCGGGCCCGGTGACCACGGCCGAAGCGGCGGAGACGCCTCCGCCGTCGCGCCTCGGGCTGCTGGGCGTGGAGCGGACCCTGATCCTGGGCGGCGACGTCGGCGAGCCGAGCCTGCGGCGCAGGAGGAGGCGCAGGGCGGCGATGAGCTCGTCGCCGGGCGACGGCGATGGCGGCGCGGACGCGCGGCGGCCCTGGCCGCAGACGCGGGCGTGGCGGTCGAGCGCCTCGGCGGGCGAGAGGGGCGTGGGCGAGGCCGAGGCCCTGCCCATCTCCTCGGCGACGGCGTCCCCGCAGAGGCCGCAGATCCACCGCCCGGCGTACCGCGCGCGCACCCGGCGATGTACGGCGCCGTGCACTCCTCCGTGAACCCGCAGCACTCGCACGCCACCTCTTGTTCCTCCTCCTCCCGCGCTTCTGCCGCGGCCTCCATAGCCTCTGCTACCACCTCAACCGACCCTGTGGCTCCTCCCAGGACCGTAGCTCCGGCGAGACGCTGGCCGGTGGCTTGTGCTGCTGCGGCGAGAAGAAGTGCGAAAGGTCCAACCTTGGCCGTGGGCTGGTCGTGTGCGTGCGCGTTACTCGCGTCGTCTGGGCTTGGCCTTTATTTATCGGGCGGAGGCGGGAGTGAATAATTGAGCGGGGCCCACGAGTCAGCGGGCGGGGAGTGCCACGCGGTACGGCGCCAAGTGGACGCGTCGTCGTTGCTTGTGGTTGGGTGGCGCCAAAAACAATAAAGATGTCCTGTTGTTTGCGGTTGCCAAGGCCGTTTCGTACCACGGCGGCGTCGCTTGCTTGTTCCAGCGAATCACGGGAAGTGTTTCGCCATCTCATGGAAGTGGGAGTAGGAGTAAACTATAATCTCGTTGTCGTAGATGATCGAAATACGGCACTCGTGTGATAATTTTACACCGGTCTGTACTTGAGTCTTCCTACATTCCGCAAGTTGTTGCTAATTAATTGAGCTTCTTACGTGCATAGTGTAGCCTCGCATAGATGTACAAATGATCCTAATAATTGCCTGCCTGGCGATGATCAGTACTTTGCAGCATTGCTCGGCAAGTAGGGGTGGTAACACATGTTTCTTGTGGTGCTTTTCGAGTACCGAGTTTCACTCTCCGGGGCGAAAACCCTAGCTAGCTAGGTCTGACTTTCATTGGTTGTACATGGCAAGGATGACTCTCTATTCGTTTCCTTGTTTAATGCCTTGTTTGGAGATTGGACCTTCTCCGGGTGAAGTCGACGACGGCGTTTTATCGTCATAGAGGCGTCGCTTCGGAGAACTTTTCTCGGATTCTAGGTGTCGTCAACGGTGGTGGTCTGTTCATGCTACTGTAAGTCTCTTATTGCTCGATCTGCGGGGATATTTTTTCTTTCTTTTCTGGCTGTGTGTGTAACTTTAAATTTTAGACTACCTCTTGACATTATGTTATTTTGGAGACTGAGTCTAATTGACATCATCTTGATATTAATATATAAATATTTATTGAAAAAATGTTTTAAACTCGACGGAAATGTGATGGAAGTACGTATAGCTAGCTGGAGTAGCTAGTCAACGTCGATCCACACCACGCGTCTTGGTCTGGTTCACTGCTTGCTGAAATGGACGTTTGCAATTGATCTCGTGGAACATGCATGTAGCGCATTTCTTAAAAGGAAGAAACGCCAAATATGTTGTGAGAAATGATTAGCGAAAGTGATGCTTCCCGTTGTATGTTGCTTATTACAACTAGCTGGCCGCTAGCTGCAAATCGAGCAAGCACACGCCAGCGGTTACTTGCAAGGAAGAAGCCGGACGGCGGCCTCCGTTGTTCACACACACCGCGCGTCTCCGTTGACTTGGATCCTCCGTTGGAAAAAATAATCCTATAAGATCATGTTTTCCGGAAATGCAGTTTGGCTCCCGAGCACAACTGCACCTTATATCTTGCCCCTTCGAACTCATCAAGATTCGGTTCCTTCACTCCACTCCATAGTTTTCTACCACGGTAATTTCAGTCCCGTGGCCCACTCTGTCCGGCAAATAAATGGTGTCTGGGCCATCCGACCGTCTCGGAATAGATGCGCACGAAAAGGTTCCTCAACTCCTCCGTTAAAATCTCACAAAGGGCAGCACCAGACCATGGCCAGGAGGTTGGTGCGTCGTTCTCGAATCTGGCAGCCGGAGCTCATTGATCCGATGTCTCCCTAAAATCCGAGTTCCCGTGCATATGGATTTGACGTCTCCTTCGACTCCGGCGACCGGAGCTTGTTGACCCAGCATCTCCGCACGGTCTAGATAAAGGGTGCACCTGTGCTCGGGCACCAAATCGCCCATCTCGTTTATTATCAGATTCGACCACTTGGGAACACGGATCTGTCAATTTTCTGAATCGATCTTCTATCGATCATTGTCTGAAGATCATCTCAAGTTCCTTGGCAAGGCGATGAGTACGTGCACACTCAACGAGACAATGGCCATCCGTGCGCACGTACGGATGTCGTCAGCAGAAGCTCGATCCATATCTAAAGAATTCAGTAAACGGAACCGGCCGAGCTGCAGGAAAGGTTATTTGAGCCTGGAGTGTGTGAGAATGACCTGGGGACGCGCGGCCGTCTTGGCGGCAGCGCGGGCGGCGTCTTGGGCGGTGCTGGTGTGCGCCGACCACGACCAGGTGTGCCGGAGAACGAGGCTACGGCGTATCCAGGCCGGGTTTGGTGTTTAACGCGCACGCAAGGCAAATCAACACACTATCAGGCTTTGCCCGTTTCACGTCGGTTGTACCCACAATATAATAGACTTATTAGGCCTGCGAAACCTATTTGCCACCTATGGCATATGGGCCAGCCCAGTTGGACGTTCCTTCTGTTTTTTATTTTCATTTTATCTTCCTGTTATTTCTTTATTCTATTTATTATATTTTACTTTGTGTGTTTGTGTAATAGTATAAAACGTTTTTAACATCGTGGTATTTTTTTAATGGTTTAACAAGTTGTTCATGGTAAAAAAAAATGTGACATTCAAAGAAAATATTCGCAAGATTCAGAAACATATTAAGGGGTTAAAAGAATATTCATGGGGTTTAAATAAATGTTCACATAGTTAAAAAAATACTTTTCATGGGATTAAAAAAGTTTACCAATTCGAAAAATGGTCATGAAATTTTGAAAAAATGTTCATAAGGTAAAAAAAAATCACAGAATTTAAAAATACTTCCGGGACTCAAAATATTCTTCATTTGAAAAAGAAATGTTCATGTATCTCAAAACGATGTTTATGTTTTTAAAATGTTCATGGGTTCGAAAAGATGTGCACATGTTTAAAAAATACTTTCACATATCCAAAAAATAATATTCACTCTATATCTGTGCTGGCGCGACTCAATGTCCACCATCAGGGCACCAGGTGAAAGCAACCCTAGTGATACCACATCTCAAGTGATAACATGATACCACATTTCAAAAATCAAATTTGCAAGTTTCAAAAAATTCGAAATAAATATGTATGTGATCATAAGATGCGTTTTGACTCGTATCATGGTATCATCTAAATAGTGGTATCACTAGATATTTTCCCCAGGTTTTTTTTTTGAAACAAAGGCAAAAGCTTTGCCTTATATTTATTAAGAAGAAGGTGTCCGGTTTATTAGTGTAAGAAACCGGAAGAAAACCATACATCGAACATCAAGACCATAGCAACGTACCCACACAAACGCATAAAGCAACACCTATAGCAGGCAACATCCAGAAGCAACCTGACTGCTAACAAACTCGCCCAACCTAGCACAACCACGAACAGACAACACGACTACCTCAAATGGTCTCAACAATCAAGTAGAAGCGGAACCTTTCCTTGCAACGCCAAGCTTCTTCTTACTCATCTTCCTAAGAGACTTGTCCACCTTTATGATCTCACCATCTGAAGCCATCCCCGCCAAGACGCGAGCAATCTCCTTGCCATATCCAGGGTGAGACGCCTCCAAATCGAGAAGCAAGTCGCAAACCTCTTCGCCCAGCAGAGTCTTCGAGCTAGGCGCCAACACACGAGTCTCAGCAACCTGGTCACTCAAAGATGAGGAAGTGACGAGAGCAATCAAACATCCACTATCCACGGAAGCAGAGAACTGGCAGGGCTCAGACTGGTGTGGCGAAGGCGCAACGATGGCTGATTCCCCGCATGGCTCCTGTAGCTCAGGCATCTCGGTGATGACAACACTCTCAAGGGCAGACGTCGACACAAGCAAAGCATGAGGAGAAAATTCTCCAAAGCATTCAGTCTCCTCAGTCTCATCATCTACGGAGCCAACCTGAAGCTCAGGCGGCAAAGACACGACTGATGCAAACTGAAACTTGGCCAGAGTGTCGCGAAGCTCAGTGCGAAGCATCTCAACCTTGCTCCATGCGCATGAGGGCAAACTCAGACTCCAACGAAGAACCCAAAAAGGCGCTGGCATTTAAGTCCTTGCAACATACAGATGGAGATCTTGGCGGCACCGGCACACGTAGCGACCGGCGGTCCGCAACCGGAGAGCACGCGCGAGCGTCCGGAGAGTGATCGTGAGCAACTGGAGAGTGAGCACGACAAAACCTCTTCCGATGACCAGGGAGACAACAACGAATACATCTGAAGGGACCACAGCATGCGCTAACTTGGTGGCCACGCTCAAGGCAACGAAAACACCTTCCTCGAGCCCAACGCTTGAAGGCGAGACTACGCTCGAGACCTTCCCTCGACCGCTCGGGAGGAGCACCCCGGCTGCAGCGACGCCCCTGACCCACATGTTCCCATCCCTCCTCGGCATCAAGAGCGGTGGCAGCGCCGGCTCCTGGAGCGGCAGATGTAGCTGCAGCCGATGGGGCGCAACAAGGCTGCGCCGGGGCCTTCTCATCATGTCGCACACTGGCCGCCCCGAGAGTTTCAGCAACAGAGAACGATGACACAAGCTGTAGCTGGTCAATGGCATCTCCGGCCGTAGTAGGTTGGACGACAGTCTTCATGGCCGCGGGCATCAACTCCAGGTTGGAGGAGGCGCCGGCGAGGGGAGCAGCGCCGGGAGGTGGGGCAGGTTGGACGGCCGTCTTCATAGCCACGGGTGAGGGCTTCACCAGAATCCTGCCACGAATCACAGGTTCGGACTTGCGGGAGACGAGAGCAGCTTCGGCGAGCACGGCGGCAGCGGACGACGAAACCATGGAGGCCGCCGGGCCAGCAGGCCCAGCCTCGGCCGGAGCAGCCACCGTCGCAGGGGCTTGACACGCCGCGGGAGCGCGGGGCATCCCGAAGCCCCAGTCCTTGGGGCCCGACGCGGAAGCCGTGGTCGTGGCGGAAGCTCCGGATGCGGCGGACTTGGCATCGCCCCCCATGGCGGCAGGTGCGGAGACGAGGAAGGGCGAGACGTCGGAGGCGAGCCGCTGCTCGACGGAGAAGAGCTGCGTGCAGCCCATGCGCGGCCCCGTGGCCTTTTTTCTCGTTCGCTTTCGGACCCGAGTACCGTGGTCGAGGCCGCTATATACTGGGGCCCGGTCCCATGGTTCCCCTTCCTTCCACGGCGTCCCACCCCGGCACCAAGCTTCTCCCCACGAGACGAAACCCGAGTTTGTCCTAGTCGCACTTGCCCTAACGAGGCGCACGATTCCACCACGAGAAGCCGCCGCCCGAGCCGGATAGGTGCGTGTGTTATTTCCGTTCCGTGAACTTGGCCTGCTTACTGGTTTGGATGCGAAGATCTACACTAGACCAAATCGTTTTAGACTTGGGTTTTATTTTAGATCTGGAGATAGTAATTTATCCAGAATCGATTTCGTGCATATCCGAAATTGTGAATTTAGAACCTCTCAGTTTTGAAGGATTTTCTCTGCTAGGACGTCCTATCCTTTGCACATGAACACCAGCCATGTGCTGAACATGTTTTTTTTCCTTATATCCTTGGTTGGATGATGTTAGCCTCATGACCCTGTTGTCTGTACGTATTAGTGTCAGTTTGAGTGAGGTTATGCGGTTACGTTAGTGTGGCGCCATTGGGTTGAGCGATTTGATTAGAAATATGTCACTTTCATATGGCAGAGCCAAAAACATAGGCTTCTGATTATTTTTCTTGTTAAACTTCACTCCATGGAGCTCTATTAGCATGCCTAATTATTGGCTTTGTGTTCATCTTCTTTGTACTTGAGAAGGTCCTGATTGTAGCTATTCTTCTTTCTCCTCACACGGTGCTGCACACCTTTGCAGAATCCAATGGAATTGGGGAAGGATCTAGGTCTTGTGGCCAGCACTTCGTTCGTGCCACTGGATGTGCTAATGAAGCCTCTGCCCGTCACCAAACCACCTCTTCCCCAGTACATCTTAGACATAGCCAAGAGGCAGAACAAAGAGAAGGAGGAGCACAAGAGGAAGGAGGAGGAACAAAAGCGGAAAGATAAGGAACAAAAGCGTGAGGAGGAGGAACAAAGGCGTAAGGAGGAAGAAATAGCGGAGATCAAGGCAGCAAGAAAAGAGTATGCGAAGATGTTAATATCAAGAATGAGACTGATGAGGAAGATCGGCCACCCTGTCACTCTCATGCACTGCAAGAACCAGGACCCTCGTCCACTGCTCAATCGCAAGAGCAACTGTGAAATACTCGACTGGGGAAACGGGTAATAAGTACTGTTACTTGAATATCAAAATGTAATATATCTTACTTTTTCAGTAGCGGCATGTACACTTTTTCTCATTGTGAAGAAACTGTTAATATTTGCATATATGTAGACTTCTTTCTTTCTGATAGTGGATTAAGTGCGCATAAAGACATAAACCACGAGCCCACATGCGAACCACCCACCTTGCATGACTAGTCTCTAACCGGGAACGTATCATGTGAAAATGGACTACATCCTGCAAATCTGCAAATTGCTGCCAGTGCCGTCGGATGGACTGTAAACGGTCAGATCTCAGCTTCTGCTTCCACCACAATGAAATGTGTAGAAATCCCCCTACGCTTCTATTCCCTGCCTCTTCCATCCCTGTTCCCTTGCGTTGGTACAGTGACCACGAAATTGCCCTTTTACACTCAGCTCCCCATTCCCCATCTAAGGTCGAGCAGGCGAGCACCATGGCTACGGTGCCCCACACGACCTAGTACAGCACGGCACCGCCGCTGCAGATCGTAGCCTCATTTCTCCGCCTCCTTGCGCCATTGGGCTGTGGCTCGACGACCACAAGGTTAGCCAATCGTGGGACGAGGGCGAACGCCGCCTTGACAAGTCGGAGCTCTGCCTCGTCGCCAAGGGAGCTCTGCAAGTTCCGTCGGTTCCACCTCGCGCTAGGTAACTGTTTCCGGCCGCATCTCCCGGCGATCTATTTTTTATTTTAGATTTCTAGCTGATAAGTGATTCGACGATTTTGGGTACTGTTGTGTTCGTTTTGCTCGAATTAGGAGGATAGTATTGGTAGCATTATGCATATGCTATCCACATAAATTACTATATGTCGGCTGTTCCCTGACAGTTTTACCGGAAATCTGAAATGAAAGCTTGTTTTAAATTTCACAACTACAACCACCAGCTTATAGAACAAGTGCACGTTCCTGAAACTAGAATGGTGCAATGTTGCATACGCAATAGTGGGCTTTACCATAAATAAAGTATCTTGAGTGTGAACTGATAGTGGAACTAAGACCTGATAGTTACAGATGAGCTATATATTAACTGAACCTTGTGGAATTCCAAGTCACTTCTCTGTAGTTCTTGAGAAAAATAATTCAGAGATTAGAATACGGTCTACAAGTATGCTCTCCTACAAATCTGAAATTTACATGTCTTAACTTCTGAGTGATCTTTACCACTGTCAGTGTTTTCTGACAACAGTGGACAAAAAAACAAATATGCAGGGAACAAGGAGAAGGGAAAGAAAATACGAATGTGATCTTTATGCCACCAGCAGTGTACGCAATGTGGTTAGCACATTTCATAGATAATGTGGTTAGCACATTTCATATGTAGGTTTATCTTTATTATAAGGTGATCGATAACAGGATAGCAATGTGGTTAGCACATTTCATAGATACTTTCAAAGACTTGCTTTGCATTGTCTAGTTTTCTATTTTGTTTTACTTCTGATGTGCAAAATGAAGCTTATGAAATCCTCAGTCACTTCTCTGTAGTTGTTGAGAAAAACGGTTCAGAGTTTAGTGTATGATCTGCAAGTATGCTCTCTTGCAAATCTGAAATGTACATGTCACTTCTCTGCAGATTTAACCTTCATGGGATCCTTCTTTTTCACTTACAAAAGATACTTGCCTGCTTATAATACATGCTACCAATTTTTTTTAAAAATCCACTGTCCTCACATTGTCTTCTCAACAAAATTGTCATTTCTTTACAGACATTTGAAGAACGGCAATGCAATCCGTAGGTTCATTCAGAAGCAGTGCAGCGGGATTGCAGTTCAGGAGTTGTCTCGCAGTATTTGGAATATGTATTAATTGATATTTTCTAGAACTAATCTGAATGCAAGATTTGTACTGGCCACCTGATGGCTGATGCCATGTTTCATAATCCTCACGGTAGTTTCAGAAAACGTAAACAATATTGTAGGAGACATGATTCTTAACAGATTCTTTTCTACTATTGGGTTGAAAATTTATGCAGTTTGTAATATTTATAGATTCCCGTGCATTTATCTAAAGGCAGCGTACAATTTGCTTATTCAGTTTTTCACTGATCCAAATTCTTGTCCAGTTTGAGTCAACAATACTAGTGCTAACTTTCACTAAAATGTTTTACACACTATAACTGTAGCAAAAAATTATCACGGACGTACAATTTTTATTTTTCAATATTCTGAAAGACCCAGATAAATCATGTCAATCTTTTCAGCAGAAATTCTGGGAACAACGAACATATCAGCTGGCACATGAAGGTCCAGGAACGTGAGGCAAAACCTGCACCAGGAGGCTGACTTTTCAGTAGGAACTTCTGTGAAGGACCCCATTGCAAACCGTAACTTGTGGCTGCGGGCATTTTTTTGTAAAATCACCGAGAGGAGGCCAGGAGGGTCACACCAAATCTTAACCGCTGGAACATGGTCGCACGGACCGCACTGAATATTTGCAGATTTTCAGGATCTGGCCGTTTGCACCTGATACGCCCCTAACCTAACCGCCGTACTAACCAACCGTCTGTAACCCTCAAGGATTTAACCATGATTGCCTAGCCACTGCAGGAGAGTTTGGGACGGGGCATGCCCTGTAAGGGGGAGAGAGGGAGGCTTGCACAAACATAACCTCGCCCTTGGGGCGCTCTTTCTCATTTTTTCCGCTTCATATCCACATCCGTAACCCTCATGTGTCAACATACAGAGACTGCCTTTTGCATCATCCATGATCTGGGTTTACGAGACTTTCATCTCCAATTTAATCTTTTAGCTAAAATCAGGGTCATGTGAGAATAGTTTTGGTACTAAATTAATATGCAAGATTTATTTCTCGTTTGACCTTTTTAATTATTTCCCTAGCTTTAACCCACTTCAGTATGGCATAATATATACTTTTTAATTGTAGGCCTGTTGATAAGGAGATTTGGCTCGAGAAAGAAAAAGCCCTCTGGAAAGCTGCTATGGAATATCGGAAAGTTCAAAACATGGTGATCCATTTCTTCTTTGATATTATTTCACTGCAAAATGATAACTACCAAGTATATTGTCTTAACATATCATTTCTTGTCTATACAACTCTATAGTAAATACTGTCTAATGTCAATAGTACCCGTTGATATGGTATATCCAACTGGAAAATTCTGTGAACTTCCTGTCGTAGGATAGCCTCCATATTAACCAGATTCTTCCACAGGTAAGACATAGCTTAGAAAAATATACTACATCAGCTGCTATATGGCACAATCATGCTTGCTGCTCCAGCAGTAGTAAATTGGGATGAGGTTCTAGTTCCGAGCTCCTTTGCACTTGGCAAATTATAAGGTTCTGTTGGAAGTGGGATCACAATCTTCTGGTCCAATAGGATAGCAGGGATTATTGTTCACTTTTAACTTCAGCTCAAAAACTGCTTTCAAAACGTCAGATGACTTGTTTTGCAAATATATTAGCCCATTTAAAGTTCTATAAATAATCTTTGATGGTGAGCGTTGACTTGCCGATAAGAGCCCTTCCAATGGTCTTGTCATTGTTGAGTTTTCACTTTCCTTAATTAGTGGATGTGATGCTAGACTGGTTCTTTTGTTTGATCCGAAGACTTGAGTTCAGGGTGTATTGATGGGCATACATTACATCATTTTGTAAATTTAAACTATTAAGTGATCACTGTAATCAGGGATATCTTGTGCCAAGTGATTAAAGAGAGAATATATTACATTGTGCGTTTACATTTTGTGAGAATTATGCATTAAGCACCATCTTTAAGCCCCGAAAAATTGTATCTCGCCTGTTTTCTCTGTCATAATTTGTGTTTTACACCACATTTAGGATCCGGCTATCACCTTGAAAGGCAGAGCGTAGAAGATTGAGAAGATGAGAA
Organism: Poa pratensis; assembly: GCA_947311845.1. Classification (NCBI taxonomy): domain Eukaryota; kingdom Viridiplantae; phylum Streptophyta; class Magnoliopsida; order Poales; family Poaceae; genus Poa; species Poa pratensis. The sequence goes on along the minus strand of CAMZMU010000092.1, from coordinate 24,727,842 downwards.
TTATCAACATTAATTTTTATGGTTTTTAGTACTGTAAAACTGGTTTCAGATTCATTAGGAAAACGGTGTAGTGATTGTATGTTTCATGCAATGTAACTTGGGCGCATTTTACATTTAATTTCCCATCTTGTAGCTTCTTACTGATCATCAATTCTTTTCATCAGGACTCTGAATATGATTTGGTTCCTAGCAACATGACCTTATCTCCTATAATGTCGAATTGCATATGGTACCATTGCAATCTTGTAGGCTGTAAGAGAGAATCTCCTTTAGAAGTGGTGCAACAGTATTTCTTTCTTGAGATCAACCTGACTCGAGGGAAGACTGTCACAGCATGCATTGCGCTTGGTATGTACTTTTTAGTTGTATATCTTTATGGAGACAAGTCACTGATCTTCAGAAACTATTTAATGATTGTGTTTTGTTTTCAGATGATGACGTGGACAATAGCTGTAACGAGTGTTCTTCTCATAGGGGCATTTTGCATCCGTCCAAGGGCAGATTTACTTGTGGGAGCAAAGAAGGTTAGATAGTTTTTCCCAGCATTATTATATTACATTATAGTACTCCCTCCGATCCATATTAGTGGGCACAACTTTGTCTAGATACACATGTATCTAGTCTAAATACTTAACTAGATACATATGAATTTAGACAAAGCTATGCCCACTAATATGGATCGGAGGTAGTAGTATTATGTTGGCTGACTTATGTATGGTATTGTCATGTAGGAGGTCCAAGCAAGGAGGATTTGGGAGCCACACCGGCAAGAGCCTTGGATAGAGATGGCGTCTCAACTGCAATACCTGCTCCCTTGCCTACCCTGGGGAATGAAACCCTTGGGCCTATCACCGGAAGGTATCATTACATTTACATCATTGCTTGAAGTATTGCATTTTATAACACTAATTCCTTGGTCTGCAGACTATCAGCCTTGGTTGGAGATGGAACTTCCCGACCTGCTGCAGCTGCAATAGGAACCCCTCCCAAGTCCCAATCCTTAGCTGCCATGAATGGAGACCAGGGCCTATTGCCACAAGGTATCATTGCATTCACTTCATTGCTCCATGTTGCATTTCAATTTAATAGTTGCTGCACTATCGCATTTATATCTGCCACTTACAAATTTGTAGGCAGTTGGAATTAGCATTGGCATATGCTCGAGGTGGAACTTCCTCACACTGCTCATGAGAAGACAACCCCCAAAACAAGTAGCCGGAATAACTTTAATTTGTGTCTTGGTGTATGCTGCTTGGTTCATGTTTTTCAGTTTCTTTGGGGCTGGATTTTGCAACTGGAACCTGAGAAATATCATGTCACTAGATATGATGTATTAGTTTCATCACTTATGTCAGTTGGAATTCCTATTCAGTGTTTATTTGTTAAGGCATGTATGTGAGTCTTCTCTGAGCCCTCCATGTTATTTAGAGAAAGTCGTACGGTGGCGTCCCTAGCAATTAATGAGAATTCATTAAATTTTAGTGGAACTTTATGTTAATAAGAGAAGTCATATGGTCCGGTGGAGAAAATAGTATTCTCTTAACTAAGGTAAGATAACCTTCCTTTTCATCATTCTCTTTTCCAATTAAGTAAAACATCTAACATGGCAACTGTACATCAACTCATTGTACATGCCTTTATATTCCTTGTTTTCTGGGCATCAAGAACAGTTGTTGCCTTGGTGCTTGTCTTTTGTGCATTCTGCTGTTGGCCATTTTGCTCTTTATCTCCATTCTTTTATATAACTAAGTAGGTTATCTCCACTAAGTATTCATTTCAACATGTAGCATCAAGTGAGGCTTCATATAGCCCATGAATCCAGCCTCTTCCATTATTGAAGCAACTGGCCCACCTTAATTTTCTCCATTACCATATCCAGCCACCGAACAATCATCTTACCAACCAGCTTCGTCGTTAAAAAACTGCAGACAACCATTGATGTTTCATGTTCATCAATCTTCGTGATGACTGTCTCTTCTCGTTCACGATTTGCACAAGAGCCAATGGAGTAGAAACCGCCAGAGGCATTCGAAAAATTTATGTCGGTTATTTCCTGTTCACATTCCTTGCTCCTCTTCCACCTATTGTGTTTCGTTTCGATTTCTGACATTCATGATCATGATGACGAGATGACGCCTGCCACCATTACGGTTTTAGTGCGATAAGATTAAGCAATAATGGTTCCTCTAGACATTGTAGGTGTAGAACTCCTCTAAACAATACTACAAAACGTGCTCAACAAAAAGAACGATTCACGCATAACACATAACCTAGATGGATGATAATAAGAGACTGAGCATGATTTTGCAAAATGTAATTGGAAAATCGGAGGAGAATCATACCGTAGATCGTTTGTGTGCGAGGAATTGAACAAAAACAAATGGGTGAAGAGATCCCATGAGATCAAAGATGGAAACAACAATGTAAGCAAAAACAAATACCCTTGAAGGCTAATGCAACAAAAAACAATGTAAGCAAAATCATATTTGTATCTTCGACCTTAATCCATCTGACTCAAAACCCTTGGAGGCTAGTGTAGGAACATACGAGATGGAAACGGGGATCTGCCTCCCTTGGTGGGACGGTTACAGTGTTAAAAAATGCTTGTATGCCAAATGCCCTGGTATATTACTTGTGCATTTACTAGTTACTAATATCTGTCACTGAAAGTTTAGATAAATCATAATACTCTCATAGTTTACAGTACACACACGCAGTTTAAGAAAAAATTTGGTCCTTAAATTTGGTCAACAAATATATTATATGTCACACAAAATATATCAATGAATTTGTAACGAAAAGAAGTTTTTAATGATACAATTGTTGTGATATACAATTTAAACTTTTTTGACTAAATAAACGGTCAAAATATATTCGTAAACTACGTGCATGCCCTATAAATTGCGACGGAGGGAGTATCATTTTCGTAGCAAGAATGGAGTAGCAAAAGCATATACGAGTTGGTGAAATAACATCTATCTATCAAATCAAGTAAATGAGATTCAGTAGTAAATAAAGTATGGGCATTCTCTATAAGACTACTCATAGTAGGGTGTGTCATAAATATCTAAAGATGTTACTAAGCTATGTTAGTAACCTTCTATATCTAAAGAGATCCCACTAGCTGCTTTCTCTTAACATGCAAGTTGTCCACGCCAAAACATGTCAGGTTAGGCGTTTCCGTTTTGTTTGTGCGTCTGCTTTCCGTTCCGTGCATTTCAACGAAAACCAGTTGGTGCAGGGGTGCAACTCTTTTTTTAATGGGATTGGCCCTGGAGGGCCTGTAAGCTTATATTAACCACACGACAGGTACAAGTTTACAAACAGGCCCATGCGATCGGATAATTACAGCAAAGGGCTGCACTTTTACAAGCCATACCCTAATACAAAATAAGTAAACACGATCAAGCCCTAGGTCGTAAAACATGTGCATGTTTCTGGGATTTGCTTTGAGGGGGATTTGTATCCTGTGATTGACTTTTGAGGGGCCTTACCAGTTAGAATTTGCTTTTCTTGGTTGTGTTTCTCCGCTCTCAGCCTCTCACTGAGGTATAGGTTATATCTCTTCTATAGCTGGACTTTAGATTACGTTTCTAATTTTTGTGTTTAAGTCAAATGTCTTCTAAATAACAGGAACGTATTTCGGGCACACTGCACAAAATTACCGTGATACCCTGCAGCTATAGCCGCGTTTCGTGAGAGGGTGGTAGCATTTTCCGGGCCTCCTTTCTGCCAGGCCTTGTGCTCAGGAGTCATGAGCATGTCGTTAAGTACAAGGTGCTGACTATATTTATTATTTGATATTCCTAGTTCTCTTCTTATTGGTGATTATGATTTTTTTGTGCTAAGTCAAATGTCTTCTAAATAACAGGAATCTATTTCGGGCACACTGCACAAAAGAAACGTGACATCCCCGAGATGCTTGCATCGTGTTACTCATGGTGGTGGAGGAGTTGGCTATGAGCAAAAGGGCCTCTCACCATTTAGCAGTTAGCACGTGTTCCTCCCGGCCACGTTTCACTGCATCATGCTGAGGTTTAGATTATATCTCAATTATATTCATTTTATGTTGGATTGTTGGTTTTTCTGCTAAGTCAATTGTTTCTCAATAACAAGAATCTATTATGGGCACACTGCACAAAATATCCTACTCTGCAGCTCAAGCCATTGACGTCACTTGCCTCGAGATAATCGTCCATTAAGGGGCTGCCATGGCGTTAATAGCTTGTGCTTGCTGTCGTATTACTCATCGTTGGTGGAGGAGTTGGCCATAAGCAAAAGGGTCCCTCGCCAAGTAGCACTAGTTCCTCCTGGCCACGTTTCACTGCATCATGGTGAGATTTAGATTATATCTCAATTATACTTATTTTATGTTACTATTGTTTTTCCCTAAGTGAAGTGTTTCCGAATAACAGGAAACTATTTCGGGGACACTGTATGTACAAAAAGATGTGATGCACTGCAGCTGATACAGATGAAACCCCGTACCTCTAGGAGAAACGTCCAAGGAGGGCATATATTACCCATCTTCTGCCAGATAGATACTCATCAACATTACTGCTCGGTAGCCTATACTATGACTCTTGTGCTTGTGATCTTGTCCAAGGTGCTTATTACCTTTAGACTTTGATATTATTTCATTGAAAATCTGGTGTTATGTAATCACATTTTTGTGTAATTAGTGAAGGATCTACGGGTTGTTGTGTGTTGTCCTATTTGTAAATTGTAAGGCCTCTTCTATAATCTCAAGTTTACTTCAACGGCTTTCACCTCATCCCTTCTAACATTTTACTCCCACAACATAATATCCAAAGTGATATATATGAATATTTAGTCATTCAACACATTTTAATTTTAATGGTGCAAACAAAGTCACGTGAAGCATTGAATTATGTTTAAATCAAACAACCAAATAACACTATAATAGATGCATGAAATTCTTTGCTCAGTGGTAACAACCAAATAACACTATAACATTGAATATGCTTAGGAGTAATCTACATTCTCAAAGTGGACAGCTCAGTTATCATCCCAATCGTCATATATTCATGAAGACATCTATCCTCTAAGGTATGTGTGACATGAGTGAACTGGATTTACGGCTAATTTCTTGTGAAAGTGGTCCGATATTGAAGTGGCGTGATATCATTATTTGAAAACATGCACTATGTATGCAGTAGATCCATCTTTCATGAACATGCACCTCTCGGCTAAAGGATCCATACACGTACAATTTGACAGAAATAACATCAGGCTTGCACCAACGTTTCTTCACAGAAGTACGATAAGCAGTAGCAGACTGTAATATTGGCAACTAATGGGATATACTCTAGTAAAAGTGGATCTGCACAAACAAGTTATAATCTGAATGTAAGTATGCATAATTAAAAAAGATAAAAGTATGATTGCTATGTCCTTGACCAAATCTTTGACAACTTGTGGTATGTTAGCTTCACATTAGTTGTCGGGGCACGACAGAATGTGTACCAACACCTTATTACGTAGGTTACCGTCATGCACATGCAGTTCATATAAGCATACAAATATCATGCAGAGTTCCATTATAAAGTTATTGGGTTGATAATTAATGTGGTATATTCCGCTCGATGGAATTTAATCACAGTATATGCTAAATAGAAAGGCAAAAAAACTGTTGATTGCGATGCCCAGGAAGGGGCGCAATTTCTGTTTACCGGTGTTATTAGGGTTAATTAACGTTAGGGCCACGGATGGAATGTGATATCGGTATATATGGGTTATCAAAATTATTGATAATTGTTGGGAGGGCTTAAGAGAAGGGCGAAGACACTGTCGATTCATGGTTAATTGAAACGTGATTGGGAAATTAGTATGGCTGGAACAAGATTTTATTTACTGGCATGATATTGTGTGTGGTAGTCCACAAAATACTACATAGTTTTGACCATGTTTTCTACGAGCATTGCAGATATTGTCACAGGGTTGGTGCAACTTTTTGCGATACATGCTTGAAGCATTTTGAACGGACTATTTTATGGACTATCAAGTATCACAAAAATGCGTCGAAAGTACAGGTATATCGTCACTATGTACTTGTTACCCAGTTAGATTGTTTTTGCCGAAGGATAAAGATAAATATTTTGGGTCAGTCACCGTACCCAATCTTCATGATTACACATAATCGTGCACCTTGGAGACAAACAAAGCATTAATACGGATTGTCCATTACACAAGAGGTAAAAATATATGAATGGATAAAAGAAGATTGAAATTCATATCTCAGAATAATAGGACGTCTCTCGAAAATAATCTTGACACCAGCTAGCGACTTTCTGGATGTTACAATTTCCTAGGTTATCCTCCCGAGTCGAAGGTTGGAGTAGTGCCCCTTCTTTATCCTCCGTCGTAGGAGCTTTCTGACCTGCCCCCCTATGTATTTGTCATTGGTTCGGCCAAGTGGGCGACGATAAGTCGCTAGTTCATAAGCTAGCTGGTTGTCTGGCTCAAAGAAAATTTGGCTGTTCTTTGTTGTGATCATCGCACCTACGACAGTTTAGGCACCAACATGAGCGTCACAAACTTATTGTATGTTAGATAGTTTATAATTTTAAAAGTATGTAATCAGTCACCTTGCGACATGCTGATCTCTAAGAACGTTGCTGCTAAGCAATATCTTTCTTGTTGGGCACGTATCCACATCGTCATGTGGCGTGAGACATGTTTGTCCCATACGCGGAGAACAAGTATGTCGTGCCTGGTAAAATAACACGCATTCAGCCATGGACCAATCAAAAAATTAGAAAGTTGATTACCGATATATTTTGTATTACCTAAGGTTCATCAGCATTACATCACGACATGGTGTGATACGATGAAATGTGTCCTTGAATCTTATGGGGCCAACATACACAACCATCCCAATGATATCTACAAGGACAGAATACACATTATTAGCATCTATGAAATGCTGAGAATGTAGAAAGGTTGAACCAGCGAAGATAGAAATATATAACCTATCAGCATTTTGTTTGGCAGTCTTGCCACATCATTAAAATGCATGAAATGGGATGGCAACGTAGGGATTGATACGTTAGGCCCAACAAGCATAAACTGAGTGTGATGATGCAGTACGAGATAATACAACGTAGGTATCTTCAATGCAGTTGGTGTTCTACCGTACACCAGTTCAAACCCCACACACTTGAAATAGTAGACCTCGCCGGTATTCAGCTCATTGAAACGAGTTGCATGTTGTCTTACAGCTATTGCTTCCATTCTATCACCCTATAAAAAATGCTTACTAATTAAATTTGGCATTGTTATAAAAAACTATTAAACTTAGAATCGTAGTGGTTGTCTTACAGAAAGATCGGTGAGGACAGCACGGTAGACTGTGTTTCCACCCCTTGTCTCTTTGATTTGAGCAGAGACAACCTTGGCCGTCACATTCCACGAGCTGTGAACATGCATTTCTTCAACATCCTTGAATCTGACGTCCCTGTTTACATGACATACATATAGTTATTACACGGGTTCAAAATTCACAATAATATAATATTGATTCTGGTGCAGGGTAAATAATGTATTGCCTGTTGACAGGGGGCAAGACGACGGGGGCTGGGAACAACGGAGGAGCTAAAACCCTGGTGGATCCTAGGTGATGGAGGCTGCGGAAGAATGGAGGAGGCACATTCCTGGTAGAGATAGGGTGACGGAGGATGCTTCGACTCTTCATGGGACGGAATGGAGCTGGCGCGGCGGAGGGCTGCTTCGATTTAGGTCTGTTTGCAAGAGGATGGGGGGAGGCAGGATGTTATGATCGTGGGAAGTGCTATGCAGAGTTTTAAGGGTCGGTTCGCTTAATCAGCGCATGCGTTTAATGCTGATTGTCCAGGGTTGATTGCTCAGAATAAACCGTGCAGAATCGGTGGTGGAAAAATCCGTGTGGGGAGGATTGATTGACTGTCCAAAATTGGTGCTCAGAGCCAATTTATTGTTAATTGATTGACTGTCCAGAGTTGACTGTCAAAAGTTGACTGTACATAATTTATTGTTAATTGATTGACATAATGTCCATGTGGGGAGGAAAGGAAAAAAAACGATTTGGTGGTGGTGGACGAAAACTGTTGAGGTAAACATGAGAAATAACATGCTCATTCGGCTCAGCCGAAAAAGGTGAAACCATGAAACAACAGCATGTGTGCGATTAGCCGAGTACTGCAGTAACGTTTATGATGTCTGGCAAGCAGTTATACTGCCATTTGACTTGCAATTTGATAGTTCAGGATTCTAGCAAAATATTCTATGTATAAAAGGACAATTCACAAGCGATCACCAATCAACTTGAACTCTTATGTAGCACAATTTAATTGCAGAAATGTGGTCATGCGAGTTACTGAACTAATCCCATCGAATTTGGGGAATTGTATCCATACCATGAAAGTAACTGTGTGTAATAGTAAATCTTAGTTCATCCGGAACATCGATACACAATTACTTGCATAAGTAAAGTGATAAAAGAGATGGAAATATAGTGATTTGTGAATAGGTAAAGATTAGCGAGTAGCTTGGCGTTTAGATTGCCATATGTTCACCTTTTCATAATTCAAAGTCATAACATAAAAAAGAAAGCTTTTTATAAGTTCATAACAAGATGCAAGTTAATCTAAACTCTCCTTTGGTTGTAGAAATTTTAAGTCAGATCTTATGCATCTGAAAAAGAAATACAACAATAAACACCTTGTAACACATCACGACAATGAACACCACCATCTTTCAGTAAAAAAAGGAACAAATTTCAGCAAGCTTGTCAATGAATCCCAATATAAGTAGTCATGGAGACACAAAGGTACTAAGAAGGTTTTGGGGTTTGGAATTTGGGACATGTTAGATTGATGAAGCTTATAATTCCTAATGCGAGTGGTTCGTCTCCTGGACATTTCTTCAACATATGGCATGCATCATGACACACACGCATCAAGCAAGAAAGCAACCTGGAGCTCCGTCGCCTACCCTAGCCGTCGATCGATCAGTTGTTTCATACTACTCCCTCCGATCCATATTAATGGTCTCAACATTGTCTAGATACGGATGCATCTAGTCTAAACACTTAACTAGATACATCCGTATCTAGATAAAGTTGAGGCCATTAATATGGATCAGTTGTTTCATACAATAAAACACGTTGTAAAATCAGACGCGAAACGACTCGGGGATTCATTTAATTTCGGGATCAATCTTCTTCACATTCCCGTCAGTTGGATTCGGGGCATTTTAATTTTCTCTTGCCACGAGTTCAGTCCGACGTACGATCACGCCGATGTGTGTAGGCCGGCGTGTCCGAAACGGACCCGAGCATGCCGTCGCCGTTGCGCCGCTGTTCCCTGTCCCCACCCGCGATATACCTCCGCACGCTTTCTGGCGCTTTCGCGCCGTCGAGAGCGACTCCATTAATCATCCTCACGTGGAAGAACCGGTAGCTATCTCGCCGACGTTGACACGCTGGAATACACTTGTCAAGTTTTCGTGAAGATTTTATTCGCCGATACCGGTAGCATGACGGACGAGCTGATGCTGGCCGTCTCGCCCGTCTAAGCTATCCACCCAGTGAGCCCTGGCTGACTGTACCGGTCACTGTTCAGCAGATCATCGCTGAGCAGGGAGATTTGGTAAGGTAAACACGCAATTAACTAGTGGAGCAGGCGTTACATGGCGTGTTTCCTTCGTGCCCATCACCAGAGATAATCGCTTGTAAATTAGCGCTAATAAATAATAATTTCCTAGCAAAAATATACTCCTACTCAGGAAAATAGTTTTAGCCGCACGTTCCTCTGCTGTAGACGGCGATTCACATGGACCAGGTGCCCTGTAGCGTGAGCGGGCCCCAGCTGCTGACGAAAGTGAAACGGTCTCCTCAATCACATGCACGAAAAGGGCGGCCAAGAACTAGCCGTTACAGGCCTTAACCCGGTCCCCACGCCGCGAATCGATCTGGCCCGTTGGTGCTGGGAACCGACCGCCTCGATTGAGCGGTGCCGTCACGTCACATGCGGCGCGGGGGGACACGTGGCGCGCGACGGTGGGCTGGCCGGTGTTGCCGTTGGGCCGGGTGGGTTTAAGCGCACTTCTGAAAACGCTCGCGAGTCCGCTCACCGCCCGCCCGCTAAGCGCGATCATCGTTCAACCTGCTTCTTTTGATTAGCGAAGGGGCTTATCCGTCCAGGAGAAAAAGAAAAGAGAGAGAGAGAGGAGCGTTTCAGGTTACCACGCTTGTCCTATGATCGATGCCACGCCTTACGCCACTGCCAAAGATCGATAAAAACAAAGAGGGTTTCTTTCATTTTTAATTGAGAGATGACGATCAAAGTAAAGCTGAATGATTTAACCTTTTTTAACAGTAAAAAAAGGAACAACCAGCAAGCCGTATGGTTGCTTTTCAGCAATCCTAGCCCACTGCTCGTTTGTTTTGGTTACAACGCGCATTTTCCATTTGTCATGCACAAGTGGGACAATGAATTTGCGAACCATGATTTTCGTTTGTTAACTATCTAGGTTCACAATTCAACATAAAATGGTAGTCGAAGCAAAACAAAGGAGCTTCCCTAAAAAAAACAAAGGAGCATCATTAACGTGAAGATCAATGCACTAATGATATTTAAACTTTATTATTGGTACGAATCTTTGTCTTCTATAAATAGCCTATTGGTGTAGACACTCATGTATTTAGGTAAGGAAATGATATTGCAAAATTCAACTAATTATCAAATTGAAATATGCACCTAATTTATGCTATATGGTCATATCATTATAGGAGGCAATCGTCCACCTATGTGCGGTAATATATGTCGTGCAAGCTTTGATCTTCACCACACTCATAATGTCGGTCTCCAAACGACAATGTTTCTTTCTGCGCATCTGAGCCGGATGGATGTGATCCTCTGTGGCGGTTCACCGCAACACGTTTATTTTTTAGAGACGATGCTATAAGGCTCATTTTTAAAGCAAAAGGTTTGAACAAGCAAGGGATACTAGTTCAACAAGGAAAAACAAAATAGAAAAACCGAAAGCTATCAAGAATATTTTATAAACGATAGGCAAATAAAAGACGAAGAAAAGCAAGATCAAACCAACGGGGACATGAGATTTAACGTGGAAAACCCTTCCAACAATGGAAAAGAAAAAACCACGGGCGCCAGCCAGCAAATCTTCACTATGATCGGGTGAGGTTACAAACGCCGGTGATTTACAACTTGCAACTTATCCCAACCGGCGGCTTACAAGAGGTATATACATAGTGGTGCAAAATCCTAAGTTGGCTACAGTCCGACTCGGCCCAAGCCTCCGGCGATGGGCCTCCCTCCGCTCCGTCCGAAGTTACCTCTATCTTTATATGAATTTGGATCGCATCAAAATAACAGAATATTCTTTTAGGATCTTGATTGCAGATATACATTAATCCACACACGGGTACAAAACACAACGTTCTTGTTGGGTACATGTGTTGAGGGAGAAATGTTCTTTTTTGTTTTTTTGGTACGCCAAACAGTGCAGTGTATGTATGTGTGGTTTTTCAACCCCGCCCTTATTTAATCAGAAAACATGATCGTTTAACGAAGAAAAGTGTGTTTATTTTGCAGGAAAAAATAAAAGTATATTTTCATATATGTGGTACTCGCTAGTAATCACCCTATTAACATCCAAAGATGGTTGTATATTCATCCAAACGGTAGCCCTGGTTGAACACTAAAATTGAGCCGGTGCAGAAACAAAAGTGAGGAAATGGTTTGTCTATTCCTATAAACTCATTTTTTCAGACAAACTCATTGTTTTTCTTTTGTGAATGACAAACTCATTGTTCAACACTTTTTGAAGATAAAAATGAGTTGGTAGAAAAACAATGGAAATGAAATCACAAACACTCAACAAAGATGCCAAACCCGACTCCATCACCTTCAAACCACCATACGAAGTTAACAACCCCAACTCAGCATATATAGTTTCAACCCTCTTTTACAGACCAAAAAGAAGAAAAAAAAGCTAACCTTTGGGAAGACAACCGATTAACGAATCGAAACCAACCCTGGGCCCCACGCCGCCGGCTCCTTATTCTCACCGCCTCCGCAGCTCCTGATGATCGCCTCCCCGCAACCCCAACCCAGCTCATTATCATTTCTTTCCCTCTCCGGCCAACTTAATCAAATCAATCTCACATTTCCGCCTTTCCCCCCGACGCTGCCCAATAAAAACTCCCTCGCCTCGCCGCCGCACCGCCATCGCCTCCCCCACATCTCTTCCCCTTCCCGTCTCCCCATCCCATCGAAACCCTAGGCGGCGGCGGCGTCCATTCCCCGGACATGGAGGACTTCGCGCGCGCGGTGGAGGACGGGCTCAAGCTATCAAAGCGGCTCGTGCTGCCGGGCGGGCTGCCCCCGCCGCGCCCCCCCACGGGGATGGAGCGCGGGCCCGACGCGGCCGCCGCGCTGCTCCTGCCCACGGCGCCCATGGCCTACGCGGTGGTCGCCGACCCCGGCTCCGTCGACACCCCCGACGTGCCCAGCTACCAGCCCTACGTGTACGGCCGCCTCGACCCGCCCGCGCTCATCCCGCTGCAGATGAAGGAGGTCGACCTCGCCGTCGACTGCGCCGCGCTCGGCGTCGCCGCCGTCACCCTGCGCGCGCGATGGTGGGTCCACTGCATCACGCGCAGCCGCGACTGCGACGTCAGGCTCGTCGTGCCCATGGGCGAACAGGTGAGCCCCGCTCGGATTCTGCTGATTCTGCTGTTGTCGTTGACATGTCGCAATTTTTATTTCCTGTCGTTGTGTCGGCGAGATTCAGTCTGGTGAGAGGATTCGTATGGTCCGTTTGACTAGAGTTGGTGTACACTTGGGTTGGGCCCCATGAATCTCTTGTTTGGTGCATGCGCATCTCCGCTTTGTGCACTTCACCCGTCAGTATGCAACTCATTTAACATGATCCCTTCAGTCCTTTGTTCCCTTTGTACTTTGCTGTAGGTTGTGATGTTGGAATGGTTGGTGGCATCATGATTTTAGGGGATTGCATAGTACAATGTTTCTCATAGTGCATTAGCTATCTCAATTACTTTGCTGGGGTGGCTAACCGGATGCCCGTTGAGGGCTTCTACCTTTTGCCTCGTGTGTTCTGATCATTTTCTTGATGTCTCAAGGTGGCTGACTGCAACTGTTGGCTTGCCCGATACGAATTTCTAGATACTGTTAATAGATTGGTCTGTAAGTTCTAGAAATGTAAAAGGGGCACTTTGATTTATAATAGAATAGCATGTTCCTTGATTTGTCCAATCGAAACAATCACCGGTAGTGATATGTTGGTCATGCAAGAGCCAAACAGACATCTGGGGTGCACAGGATATGTTGCATTACATCATTTGGTATTTGCCATACCGGATTGCTTGGTATTTACTTCAACTTATAGAAGTTTACTTGATGCTCCTACAAAATGTGGTAGGACATGACTTGGAAGTGGAATTTTTTCGTTAGTGAAGTTATTGATCGTGAATGATTATTTGATTGCTTGAATTTAACAACGCAGTAGATACAAATAATGCAGAAGTTCATTAGTTTTTTCAATACTTACATGTCAACTCCTGTATAATTTGTTCCTCATTGACCTTTAAGAAAAAATACATCAAATGAAGCATTGGGTACCTGGTGTTTTTATATGGTTATTATTTGTAATTATATTATGTGATGATCTCAACCTAAGAACGGTTTGGCTAATAGGGTTCAATTCTAGGCGCTGAGGTTACTATTGGGAAAAGATCATACAATACTCAAGTAATTGAAGTAGAAGACCAATCCATGCAGAATATTGGAAAAGCTGGTAGTGGGGGACTTTTGAAACCCCACATGTTTTGCTTGACAATACCACAGGTACTTTTTATATTCATATACACATATATTTCCGCTCATCCACTGTCAGTTCTTTAAATGAAAAATGTAACTTTGGTGATGCTCTGCTGTCATATAAATCAGGTGGAGGGTGGATTGGATATTTTTGCCACAATTAAATGGTCTCAGAAGTTACACTATGACAATGGACGTTTTTCGGTGGACATACCTTTCCGTTTCCCATACTTTGTCAACCCATTACCAAAAGTATTCATGAAGAGGGAGAAAATTCAGTTGACTGTGAATAGTGGATTCAGTAAAGAGGTTTTGTTGCAGGGCACAAGCCACCCGTTGAAGGTAATCAGTTATAACTTGTTGGCTAGATAACTTTTTTTTATCTGCATTTGAATGCATCTTAGAGCCTTTGCAAATCTTTAATCTTCATATTGCTTTCAGGAAAAGGCAAGGCAGGGTGATAAATTGTCTTTCCTGCATGAAGCAATTGTCGAGAATTGGTCGAGCAAAGATTTCACCTTTTCCTACAGTGTGAGTTAATCCTGCTATTATCTTGATTAGCTGCACTATTTCCTGTAAATATTCGTTTTTTCATGGCAGTCTAAATGAAATAATTCATTAGCAGAAGATGATGAACTGTCATGTAGATTTATCGCAGTTTTATGATCCAATTTTCCTGCTGACAAATGTATCCTTGTGTGTGTGCCTAATTTGTGTGGATGTCTACAGGTTTACTCAGGCGACTTGTCTGGTGGTATCCTCGTGCAGCCCCCAACATCACAGGATTATGATGATAGAGATATGTTCAGCATTTTCCTTTTACCTGGAAGCGGCAATCGAAAGGTAGCTGATTTTACTTGTTTTCTTGTTGCACTCACATAATTCATTTAATGTAATGAAGCACATCTTCCTTGATTGAGATGTCTGCACGTGGAAAATGTTCTATTTTAACGGCAGGGACATCCTTTTGTAACCTTACTGGTTAAGCTCATTCAGAAGTACTGTTATCATGATCCCACGATCAGACACTATTGTGATCTTGAAATAATTCTATTTTGCCATTCCCTAGAGAAATGCTGATAAGAAAGTGCTAGCTAGATACTTTACTTACATCATTGAAGTCAGAAGAAACATTGCTGTGACCAGACTAACTTTTATGTATATATTTTGTTTATCCGAACATTTCATCTTCTTTCCACTTCACAATATTTTCCTTCTTGGTACTTCATCTCATCAAAGCAATTCAATAGGTCTTCAAAAAGGCAGTTGTGTTTGTTGTTGATACAAGTGGAAGCATGCAAGGGAACCCTCTTGAGAATGTGAAGAATGCAGTGTCTACGGCTCTTTCGGAACTTGCGCAAGGAGATTACTTCAACATTGTAACATTTAATGACGAGCTCCATTCATTTTCATCCTGTTTAGAGAAAGTAAATGAAAAAGCAATAGCAGGTGCGATTGATTGGATGAACCAAAATTTTGTTGCTGAGGGTGGCACAGATATGATGCATCCTTTGAGTGAGGTATTTTGAATATGATCTTAATTGAGTGGGCATATATTATTCTTGATCTCTTTTTGTCGTCTCATATTCTCCTTTTTCATCTCATGTAAGGCCATGGCTTTATTGTCAAGTGTCCATGATGTGCTTCCACAAATCTTTCTTGTGACTGACGGATCGGTTGATGATGAACACAACATCTGCCAAACTATGCAAACTGAGCTCATCAGCAGAGGATCTAAATCTCCCCGGATTTCAACTTTTGGACTAGGTAATATTAAGGAGCACCTTCCAGCTTCCAGTACACAATTATTTTAGTATCTGAATTCTGGAACTATATCCCAGTTCTCAGGCTTAAACAGATGTTCGTTTTTAAGCTTATTGGCCTGATCTCTCTCTATGCTTATACACATATATTTGTTTGTACTTAAAAGGGAGCTTACAAACAACTTAGTGTTGTAATTTATTATTGTCAATTTGTCATGAGACGTACTATGCTTTTACTGTTTCGTTTTCTCATTACTCAGTAATTCTCTGTGTTGTTCCCTAATTGTTTGCAACCCCCCTCATTTCAAATTTTTAGGTTTATATTGCAACCATTATTTCTTGCGCATGCTCGCATCAATTGGCAAGGGGCATTATGATGCTGCACTCGAAATAGGTACTGAACCCCGCCCCTGCAGTTTTATTGACTTAGAAAACTAAGATTATATAGACTTATTCTTTGGCTTGGTTGAATATTTTGTTTGTATGTTATTGGAAATTTATTCCTGGCCATGGGGTGTATATTATGGATTTATTATTTGGTTAGATGTTATGATAACTTTTAAAAAAAAGATTAGATGATATGCGGCAAATATTAATTTTCATCTGTGATCTATTCAAATTTTACTGAGGTGATATTCAAAGTTCATCCAAGTTTGCTCAGAAGTATGTCAATCTTTCCACCTAAAAAATCATTTATCTGCGGAAGCCCTGTTATAGGCCAATTTTTCTAAAGGGGTCAAAAGTTTTCCTCAGAAACTTCTTTGCTTTATAGGCTGAGAGCTACTATACAGTTTATATTCTCCACTGCTCGCTTTGATCATGATTTGCCTTTTTTGTATAAATTCTGCTGTCCTACATTATTGGTTTAAAGATATATGAAAATCATTTTCAGCAATAAACAATTAACTGATGGTATGCATTAATTGGACTAATAATAAATATACATGATTTATCGAACTCACTTAGTACCTTTATGATGGTACCACCAATTCTTCTATTTTTTTTAATCCAGGATCAGTCGAGAGCCGAATACTCAAGTGGTTCAGGAGAGCGTCAAACACAATAGTGGCAAACATCTCCATTGACGCTACAAAATATCTTGATGATTTTGAAGTGAGTATGTGCATGCTTAATTACATTTCATTTCATGCCCCATAGATCGAAAATTACTTAATTTTTTGAATTTCATTATGTAGCAGAGATGCTTGTGATAAAAAGCTATCCCTTAACATTATTTGCTCCGGTAAACCGCATTATGCAGTTCTTGCTGGCGTTCATGTCTTACAATGCTGTAGGCACTTTATGTTGTGGTATCCTATTTATACAGCTCAGATAATTTTTCCAGCAGTGCATAGATGTGGATTAAACCATACACGCTTTACCACCTCCATTAAACTTTCTTATGCTGCTCTTTTGAGCAACCAGCCTATTTTCTAAGAAACTTTTAAGTTGCCATATTCTTACATGATGGGAGGTGGGGCAAGATCTTGCAAGTGTAGGTAGAAACAATCTATGTATGTTTGATGGTCATTGATTTTTATTGTTCTGTTCAGGTGGATTCTGAGTACATTCCAGACATGTCAGCAGAGTCTCCTTTATGTGTATCTGGAAAATATCGAGGCAAGTTCCCTGAGACGGTTATAGCAAAGGGTAATTTGGCTGACATGACAGAAATCTCAATTGAACTGAAGGTCCAGCATGTAAAGGATATGCCTCTTGATAAAGTAAAATGTCCAAACTTGCTACTTTGTACATTTTTCTTAGGAGTCACAACTTTTGCTATCCATTGGTATTGGTGCACCTGCGCGGCGTCTTTATTTAATTCTATGAAGATGATTTGAACCTCATGCTTAAGTGGTATTAAATGCTTTAGGATTATCCAGTTATCATAGAATATGCTAACAAGATCTTCATTTCTATTTGTTTATGGATCTCAGTTTTTGGCGGCACAGCAGATTGCTCTTCTCACAGCAAAGGCATGGCTCTCTGCAGACAAACAATTGGAGAGAAAGGTGAGCTGTAGGTTAAGCCAATAGTTGCATTGCTTTTTTGTGGCTTTAAACCTCTACTGAACTCTTTTTGGTGGTATGTACACAAAGTTAAAGAGGCAGCAAAACATGAGTAGTTCCCACATATCATACATGTAGACAAGTAGAAAGGTCGTTTAATGGTTATCTCAAGTTGCCGATATTTCAACCAAAGCTATTATTTGTTTCTTCTATCTGAAGAACTGTGAAAAGTTGTTCATATTGAATAAGTTGTGGCTGTTGCTTACATGCTGTCATGATTATCAGTTTCTATTTCATTTATGGATCGGAACTGGTTCTCCTTAATTACCATATAGTTTCTCCGTGTTGCACGTCTTGTATAGTTTTGTTTGAATTGATTCAATTGATAGTATATGATCCCATAGTTCTTGAATAACTCGTTTCCTTCTATTTCGCAGGTCATGAGATTAAGCATTCAGCACAGCGTTCTTTCAGAGTACACAAGCATGGTTGCCCTTGAAACCAACTTGGATACAGCACAAAAAGTAGGTCCTACAGATTATTTGCTCTCGTTTCCAGGCACATCGTTCCCTGAGAAATTTTCCATTGTATTGTATATTGATGTTTCATTTGCCAATGTAAATCAATTTGGGTTTGGGACAACTCTAACTAAACTGTGTGCTTGAACAGGTCAAGCATAAACAAAAAGGAGCAAATGAGCCGCTACGGATCACGCTTCATGGTCTAAGACTAGGATTTGGTGACCAGGCAGCCACCAGGGAAAATCTCCTCGCAGGCTTTGGCAACGAAAAGCCCCGGAGACGCTAAAGATATTCAAGAAGGCGGGCGGGTGCTGCAGTCGTGTCGCCGACTGCCTCTGCTGCATGTGCTGCATCAAGGCGTGTAACAAGATGAACGACCAGTGCGCCATCATGATGGCGCAGATCTGCGCAGCGCTCTCCTGCCTCGGCTGCTACGAGTGCTGCGCGGAGGTGTGCTGTAGAGGGTCCGAGTCGTAGTGGCGTTGGTCCTGTACTGTGTGGGTTGTACTGTGGGTAGTACTGGAGATGTGGATTTTGGGTGTACATATAGAGTTCGTGGGAGTCCGCGTGTAGCATACTGTATAGTTTGAATGTCTTGATCAAGATTGATCAGCTCATCTTCAGTTGCACAACATGCCCCTCCCTAAAATATCAATTTTGGATGGATAGCGTATAAGTTGACCTGAGCTCAACCAAATGTTCTGTGCAAAGCAGAATCACCAAACTAGATTCCGAAAGTAGAGGGAAGAAATTGTTTACAAATTATGGTCCTGAAGTTATCTGTACTGCCATATTTCAGTCCGGTCCAAACGTTTTGCGCAACTGTTTTTATCAGATACTACAGTGCGCCAGAATGACGTGCTGCGAAAGCGTCTCATTATTACCCTCCCTCTTATCCCCTCGCTACAGTGCGCGGGAGGCGATAAGAAGGCGACCTCGACTTCCCCACCTCGCCGCTGCCCAGGCCGGTGGTTCCCTCCCTCTCCGCCTGCCGCTGCGGCGGCGGGAGAGTGGGGGAACCCCGGTCCTGCAATTCCGGCTAGTTTTCTGTAGATTAGGTGTGCGTGCCCTGCGGGCGACGTCGAAGACGGTGACGACGGCGTCGGCGTTCTGGGCTTGGTCCTCCCCCTCCTTTCCCCGTTCCGGCCTCGGCGCCGGGGAGGTCGTGAAGGTGGTGCGTCAGGTGGCTTCCCCCTCCTTTCTTTCTCCGGCCGACCGTGGTGGTGAGGGGAGTAGGTGGTGGGCGGTGGCGATCTGCTTTTGTTGGGTGGTGGCTCTAGAGGTCCTCTTCGTCGTTTTCGCTCCGGCCGGCCGTGGTGGCGACGGGAGTAGCGGCTGGTGGTGGCTCGGTGCTGGTGCTGGTGGTCCTTGGCGTGGCGGAGGCGGCTGGTTGTTGGGTGGAGGCGGGAAGATGCTGTTGTGGTCATGCGCGTTCATCGAGGCTAGGTTCCGTCGCCTGCGGCGGACGGCTTCTGCGACCGTCTACAAAGCGTGGTGGCGGCTTCTTCCCGGCGGTTGGAGGTACGGCGTCTCCGGCGACGACTAGGAGGGTTGGGCGTGGCTGAGGATCCGGTCGTGTATCCTTTCGACGACAGGAGGTGGTTCTTGCACTTTTCAGGGGCCTCTTTGTAATTTATGTTTCTTTGTGGTCCTTTTTGTAAAGTGTGTGAGCTGTCTTAATATATGTTCGGATCCTTCCTCAAAAAAAAGAATGACGTGCTGCGGTGAAAAGTGGGGCTCGAGTAGAGATGTAAACGGCGCACCGTTTAGTCCCGTTTAAGCCCATTTCAAGAAAGTTTTTTTCCCAGGAAATGAACGGTCGAGCAAACTAAACGGACTTTGGGCCGCCGTATATCGTGCCGCATAGGACACATTCTTTCTGTTCAGGTGGACACTGGGCACGTCCCAACGGGCCTCCTCAAATGGACATGTCCGCCACACTCCAAATCGAGCCCAAACTTGGGCCGGTTTTGCGGTCCACGCGGACGAAGCAGGACTTCCGTCCCGGGGCCACCTGCCAGCGACCCAGCCCCCCTCGTACCTCACAGCGTCCTTTTTAATGGGGACCGGCAGCCGTCCCCATCTCACTCCAGTCCCTACTTCACTCGTCCTCACTCCCGCGACCAAACGCTAGCCGCAAAACCCCAGCCCGAGCTCCCCAGTCCTAGCTCCCCGTCGCCGGCCATGAAGCCCTCGTGGTGGAAGCCCGGCCGCAACGACAAAGAGGTCGGGTCCTCCTCCGGTCGCCGTGGGGCCGCGAGACGATCTCGGCCGAGGTGGCCCAGCTGTACTGGGAGATTGCGGAGCCGCTCCCGTTGGGCGACGTGCACGTCCCGGGCGGCTGGCATCTCAATTGCCGCCGCATTCTGGTGCCGACCATTTCCCGTTCCGGCCGGGCGCAACTACGGGAGATTCGACGGCTCCGTACCTTCATCCCGCCTGACCTCCTTCACGACCCCGCATACGCCATCGATTCCGATC
Source organism: Poa pratensis (assembly GCA_947311845.1). NCBI lineage: Eukaryota > Viridiplantae > Streptophyta > Magnoliopsida > Poales > Poaceae > Poa > Poa pratensis. Next base: position 24,707,206 of record CAMZMU010000092.1, on the reverse strand, counting down.
TATGGGATCTATGGTTCGAGGCGGAGCATGACGAGCGCCGCCGCTCTTACTTCGCGGCCCAGGCACCGGGGCCGGAGGATGCCGTGGTGGACGACGATGACAACGCTATGGGCGAGGAGGAGGACCACGACATTGACTTTGACGCCGTCAAGGGGGAGTCCGAGCCCGATCCGGATTGGTCCGGCTACTTTGGGGCCCAAGCACCGCATGTGCCCGCGGAAGAGGGGATGGACCCCGACCTCCAGGCCGCCATTGACGAGTCGAACCTCACCGAGCTCGGGATGTGGCCCGATCTGGCGAGGGCGTTGTGCGAGTCGGCGGAGGAGGCAGTGGCGAGGCCTACGGGTGAGTGTTGTGCTTGCTGTGGCAGCACCGCGGGACTCTACAGGTCGGGCAGCTGCGCCTGCGTAGTCACAAACGGCACCGACACCTTCAAACCCCCCCCCCCACACACACACACCCACACACACACACACACATACGCGCGCCACTAGTGGAAACATCATCAACAATCCCGGGTCCAGAGGGCCTTTGGTCCCGGTTTTACAACCGGGATTAAAGGGTCGGGACTAGAGAGGGGGGGGGGGTGGCTTTTATCCCGTGTGTCCACGACCCGGGATAGATGGGCCTCCATGTGGGCGCGGCTGGGCGCGCAGGGCGGGGGAGCTTTGGTCCCGGTTGGTATTACCAACCGGGATCAAAGAGTTTGCATCTTTTGTATTTTATTTGCTTATTTTTTAGGGTTTTCGATTTTTTGTTTTCCATTTAATTATTTCCTATTAATTAAGATCACGTTGCGCATACAAAGTCACACACATATATAAAGTTGACACATCGATCGATGTCACGCGTGATGCATACATATAAGTCACACACATACGTTTTGATACATATATAATTAAGTCACACACTGACATCACGTTCTCACGTCGAGATCACGTCAATTACATTGGAGGCAGAAAATAATTTCTAGGGTGAAAAAATTCTCCGGATTTCTTCAGGACCTCCTTGTTCAAAAATCCTGCCAATTCCTCTTGAATTGCTATAAGGCGCTTCGTTGGTATGAGCTTGTCCTTCTCTCGTTCCATCTAGATCAATAAGAAAATGTGAAATCATCAGAAAATGTGAAAATGGAAATGAACACAAATATGATAATGAAGTAATTGCCGAGAGTGTATACAGACCTCTGTTGTTCTGAGCTTTCTATCCCGCTGATGAACAAAAGATCGTATGTACTCGCAAACATAATATCCACATAAATTATTCCCTTGTGCCTGCCTCAGACACCACTTTACAAAGAATAGAATTTAATCAAAATAACAATCAAGCATGATAATGGTGCTGAAAATAGAATTTAAAAGTTGCGCGGACATATATATATATATATATATATAGTAATACTACTTACCTTGGTATCATACCAAAACAGGTGCGGTTTCCAAGTCCCACGAATCTCGGTAATGAACTTTTCCCAAACCCTGGCCGGCAAAAGAAAAAATCAAAGGATTTGAATGAACGAAAGAGATCGATATAGAGCGATAATGACTGAAGTTACCTCTGCAACATTGCTTGCAAGTTGATATAATCGTCCATATCTTTCCTTAACGAGTCCAGGACTTGAACGCATGCTTGTTCAGGTCTAATGTCTACCAGAATCCAATGGTCGCTTCACACATTTATATGTCCATGAGTTACACTAAACATCGAGTAAGCAAAGTAGAATGTGTAGAAGGTACGGTAACACTCACCTGAAGTTGTAAGGAAGAAGTATATCTGCACATGTATGGTGTTTCACTAGATATTGGAGCATGTAATGCTCGGTGTCCTCAGGATGGTTCCTTAGGGTTACTTCATGAATCCAATATGGGTCCATGAACCCAAAACTATAGATTCTGTTATCTCTGCATTCGACGATCTTCAATCTGCATATATAATAGTGTACAAAAGAATAAAGTTAGATAATTGGCAACGAACGAGCTGAGATAGAGACTTAATTAAATTGCATAAAATAAATCACTTACAAACAATAGCAGCTGATGATGGCTTTGTCGAGGGAGTCTTGATTGAATAACTGAAATATTTCGTCAAACGGCACATACATCGTGTTATCCTCTAAATAATGGTCTTTCTTATATGAAACGTGGAAATACTCATGGTGCTCCTTTACGGCTCCCTCGTACCACTCATGCAAACATCGCAATTGTGTCGGCAGAGATTTGACCATCTCAGGTCTGACCAAGGGCTTCCCGTAGGCATATGTCCATGCATACATATACTCTTTGGGGTTTTCTATGCGAATTGTGTCTTGCTGTATTTCCTTATCGGACACCACTTTGAACGCGGGGACCGACTGGTTTGCCTGTTCTCCGAGCTGGGCCACTTGTTTCCCGGATTTCTTATTAGCTTCCCTCTTTTGGCGAAATGCAGCCTCCTTCTCCTGCTGGGCCTTTTTAGCTGTCATCTGCTGATGCTCCCTCTTTTGGCGACATGCCTCATTCTCCTGCAAATTCCATTCTCTTATTAACTTTTCAATGGTACGATCATAGTCGTCTCGCAGAATAGGCGGCCGTGCCGGCCCAGTCGATAGATTTTTCAGAAATTGTGCCACTTTTCCCGGTGCTATTACCTCCTTTCGCATGTGCCGTTTCGGTGCCAATTGTTTTTTCACATCAGCTCGCACCGACTCCTCGAGTTCCTCTGGAGTCAAGTCGTAGGATCTCTTTGGAAGAGGCTTTCGCAACTCGCGTTCCTCTCGAGTTTCTGGCGGGAAGTTTAAAACGCACCTCTCTGTATATTTCGACGGGAACTTTAGTTTCCGCGAAACAGAGCGCACTCTCTCTTGAGGTGGTGGGGATGGACTCGGGCTGGGCTCCCGACAGTCGTCACGAGGTGGCGAGGATGCATCTTGAGGTGGGGGGGATCGATCTTGAGGTGGTGGTGCAGGGATGGATCATGACGTGGGGAGGGAGGATCTTGAGGTGGGGGGGGATGGATCATGACGTGGGGAGGGTGGATCTTGAGGTGGGGGGTTGCTACTTGGAGGAGTCGGTGGCCTTGGCGGCGGCAAGTTTGGAAACAAGATATATTTCTTTGGCCACAGAACGATGGACTTCTTGGCATCTCCTAGTGTCCTCTCGCCGTCACCTCCAGTAATGTCAAGATTTAGATTAGCATATAACGGCACAATGTCATCCACCCCGACACAAGCATAGCCAGCTGGAATCCCGCCGAGATGGTACCTTGCTCCAGGTTCATTTGGTAAAGCATAGCCGACCGCCACCTTGAAGGACAAGTTGCTCATTGCCATATGTAGCTCGCATTCTGTCTTCTCCGTGATATCATCCACGGGGTATCGAGTCGGCGGCGCTTCAAGTTCAGAATGTTCCATCTGCGTGGAACCCACGCTGCTTTTCCGCTAATCAGATGGGGCGGCTTCGACTTCTGGACTTTCTAGCTGCACACGAGATTCCCTTTGCTGATTTTGCTCCAGCTGATGCACCTTGCGTTCCAATGCCGATAACCAGTCGCTCTCCTCCTTTTTATTTCTCTGACGGCTTCTATAAGTGTGAGCGTCTGCCGGAAAACCTTGTGCCCAAGTAACTCCGTATCCATAACCTCGTACTCGTCCAACTTTTTCAGGATTCCCGAGTGCGAGTGACAGCTCGTCTTTCTCTCTGTCGACCTTGTAGATTCCATTTCGAACTTGCTCTATTGCATTTTCAAGTTCTTTGGTTATAAACCTAATCTTTGCCTCCCATTTTCTCTGAGCAACAATCTTCCCTGTGTCAGGGTCCAACCTAGCGCCATGCGCGAACAACCAAAATTTGGACCTATCGGGCCAGCCCGCTGTCTGTGGAATCTTCCCGCAGACAGTGTTGTCATTAATGAGACGTGTGTGCAACCACCCGCAGAAAGTCTTCAAGTGTTCTTTTTCAATGCATTCTTCAGCCATTAATGAGCGTAAAGTATTCTTGTGTTCCTCGATATACGGAGCCACCAAGCTCGAATTATGTAGAACTGTGTAGTGTGCTCGATTGAAAGAATCCCAGTCAGAAAATATTTGTTTCTTTCCTAGTGTTCCTTTTCCACGCAATCTCCCCTCATGGCGCGATTGAGGAACACCGACCGGGTTAACGTCAGGAATAAAGTCAACACAAAACTCAATGACCTCCTCTGTTCCATAACCCTTGGAGATGCTTCCTTCAGGCCTAGCACGGTTATGAACGTATTTCTTTAAGACTCCCATGAACCTCTCGAAGGGGAACATGTTGTGTAGAAATACAGGACCGAGAACTTGAATCTCTTCGACTAGGTGAACTATGAGGTGCGTCATAATATTGAAGAAGGATGGTGGGAACACCAACTCGAAGCTGACAAGACACTGAACAACATCCTTCTGTAAAGTTCCTAGAGTCAATGGATTGATCACCTTCTGAGAAATTGCATTGAGGAATGAACATAGCTTCACAATGGGTAGTCGAACATTTTCCGGTAGAAGCCCCCTCAATGCAACCGGTAGTAATTGTGTCATAATCACATGGCAGTCATGAGACTTCAGGTTTTGGAACTTTTTCTCTGCCATGTTAATTATTCCCTTCACATTCGACGAGAAGCCAGACGGGACCTTGATACTGTTCAGGACTTCAAAAAAGATCTCCTTCTCTTCTCTGGTAAGAGCGTAGCTGGCAGGACCTTGATACTTCTCTGGATTAAGGTGGTCGTCTTTCGTCTTCTCGTGCATATGTTGATGGTTCAGTCGTGCATCCGGTGTATCTTTCGTCTTCCCATACACACCCAAGAAGCTTAGCAGGTTCACGCAAAGATTTTTCGTCACGTGCATCACGTCGATTGCAGAGCGAACCTCTAGGATTTTCCAATAGGGTAACTCCCAAAATATGGATTTCTTTTTCCACAAGGGTACGCGCTTGTTGGCGTCTTTCGGAACAGATAGACTGCCAGGACCCTTTCCAAAGATTACTTCTAAATCCTTGACCATCTCATATATAGCATCACCATCAGGGCAGGTAGGCTTCGTCCGGTCATCAACCTCACATTTGAAATGCTTGCCTTTCTTTCTTACGGGATGCTCAGGTGGAAGAAATCGACGATGACCTGGGTACACATTCTTGTTGCCTACATATATACTTTCAGTCTTATCTAGACAGTGCGTGCAAGCATTGTATCCCTTGTTTGACTGTCCTGAAATGTTACTAAGAGCAGGCCAATCATTGATGGTTACAAACAACAACGCTCGTAGGTCAAATGCCTCTTGTTTGTGCTCATCCCACACACGTACCCCTTCGTCACTCCACAACTCTAAAAGTTCTTCAATCAATGGCCTCAGGTACACATCAATGTCGTTGCCGGGTTGCTTCGGACCTTGGATGAGCACCGGCATCATAATAAACTTCCGCTTCATGCACAACCAAGGAGGAAGGTTATACATACATAGAGTCACAGGCCAGGTGCTATGACTGGAGCTTTGTTCCCCGAAAGGATTAAAGCCATCTGTACTTAGACCAAATCTTATGTTCCTAGCGTCATCTGCAAACGTCTTGAAGGTCCTGTCGATTTTTCGCCACTGCGACCCATCAGCGGGGTGTCTCAGCATCATGTCTTTCTTACGGTCTTCTTTGTGCCATCGTAACAACTTTGCATGCTCTTTGTTTTGGAACAAACGTTTCAACCGTGGTATTATAGGAGCATACCACATCACCTTGGCAGGAACCCTCTTCCTGGGGCACGGATCGCCGTCAACATCACCAGGGTCATCTCGCCTTATCTTGTACCGCAACGCACCGCATATCGGGCACGCATTCAAATGCTCGTACTTCTCACCGCGATAGAGGATGCAATCATTGATGCATGCATGTATCTTCTGCACCTCTAATCCTAGAGGGCACACAATCTTCTTTGCTTCGTACGTACTGGGGGGCAGTACGTTATCCCTTGGAAGCATCTTCTTTATTATTTTCAGCAAATTCTCAAATCCTCTGTCAGTTGTACCATTCTCTGCCTTCCATTGCAGCAATTCCAGCGTGGTACCAAGCTTCTTCTGGCCATCTTCGCAATTTTGGTACAACAATTTTTTGTGATCCTCTAACATGCTATCCAACTTCGACCTCTCGTTTTCACTTCCGCTGTTTATCCGTGCATCAAGAATGGCCCGGCCAAAATCATCATTGGGCTCATCATCATTGGGCTCTTCTTCAGCTTCGTCTTCCCCCATTGGAGTATCACCGTCTGCAGTGAACGTAGGATAGGTGTCATTATCCTCTTCTTCTTCATTTTCTTCCATCATAACCCCTCTTTCTCCGTGCTTGGTCCAACAATAATAACCATCCATGAAACCCTCCTCCAACAGGTGGACGTGAATGGTTCTTGACGTAGAGTAATCCCGCTTATTCTTGCAGACTCTACATGGACAAAGAATATAACCACTCGACGGCTTGTTATCATTAGCCACACGGAGAAAACTATGCATGCCATTGATAAAGTCGAGACCGCGTCGGTCACTGTACATCCATTGCCGGCTCATCTGCATTATATAAATATATCAAAAACCATTACACTACATCATAAATATATAGTACTGACCAAATTAATTAATACAAGTTCATCACATTAAAACCAAAGTAGAGTAGTGCCCAAATGTAATACATTGTTCTAATGAAACATACATTAATTGAACCTAACATACAACTATCTAAAGAATTTAAATCCAACAACAAATGCGATCAAAATCGCAACTAAGGTAACTATTGAACCAACAGCATAATGATACCAAGCCTCTCGACTAATGGCATATTTTCTAATCTTTTTAAGCTTCAAGCGCATTGCCTCCATCTTCATCTCGTGAGCAGCGACGACGACCCCGTAAGCATCATCGATGTCGGCAATCTTCAAGTCCAATACACTCTTCTCTTCTAGGTATTGGAGACAAAGATCTTCGCTTATCTTCAATTTTGCTTTCAAATCGTCGTTTTCCTTTTTAAAATACTCGACAATAGGGTCGACTGGAATTTCCGGTTCAACTACCTCCTAAATAAAAATATCTCTACGTCAAGTTGGTCGGGCATGAGTGTGATAAACACGAAACGAAACAAATAGTTATGAAAATATACCACATCCGAATCATAGATCGGACGAGGGCCGACGGGGACGGATATCAAAACCATGACACTATACATATAAAAAACATAAGAAATTAATTATACAAGAAATAAATATGCATTTAAATCATACAAGTATATATATAGGTTTTAAAAATAAAAGATAAAAAAGAGGCTCACCAAAGTGGTGCCGGTGACGGGACGACGCGGGCTATCGACGGCGGTGAGGACGGGGACAACACTAAAATCCACAAATAATAAATTAATTTGAGCTCGCAAATACACTTTCTAGCTTGGGCATTTCATCAAACACCTTGCTAGCATTACAAAATTGAAATGAGCTAAACTAGCAACGAAATGAGCTAAAGTTGCAACGCCGGAGGAAAGAACGATGTTGCTAACCTTTGAATAGATGGGGTGCCTTCAATCCTCTCAAATGGTGCAAAAAAATGGGGATTAATTTGAGTGGGAGAGAGGAAAATGGAGGAGAAATGGTGATGAACTCGAGCTAGCTCGGGGTGGAAGAAGATGATATAGCAGGGAGACCCTTTGATCCCGGTTTGTAACACGAACCGGGACCAAAGGTCCCCTGCCAAGGGGCCCAGCGCTGAGCATGTGCGCGCATGTGAGACCCTTTGATCCCGGTTCGTGTCACGAACCGGGACCAAAGGTCCCCCCGACCCGGGAGCAATGCCCACGGGCACCCGCCCTCCGACCCAGGATCAATGGTGCATTGATCCGGGTTGTAATTTGACCGGGATCAAAGGTGAAAACGAAAACCCCATTTTCTACTAGTGCGCGCGCGCACCTGCGTGGCCACCTCCCCGCGCGTGGCCACAGGCTATCATCATTGGGGAGGACGACGAGACTAGGCCACTACCAGCACAGCCCTTTTTTTATAGCACTACCAGAGCCTTCACGTAATCTAAAAGAAGAAATGAAGAAAAAGCAGATCCTTGACATGGAGCAAGTACGGACGCACGATAATTTCTGTTTTAAAATGGTGTGATATACGTACGTGCGTGCGTCGGCCGGATCTACGCCCTGCCCTGCGTGGGTGGCCATGCAAGACTTGTGCAGCAAGCAGGATCCTCGGAGCCAAGTGTCACGACCAGACGACCACCTCGTGTCGGGCTGACACCTGCTTGTTTAATCACCGGTTCCTCGCCGTCAACCACCACCATTAGTCTCGGAGCATAGTGATTAGCGGCGTGCTTACAATATTAATCGCTCCCCACGATCGAGGCCCCCTCCCCTCCAATCCCGTAACCCTCCTCCCCCCGTCCTAAATATATACCGGAGCGATCGCTTGGCGGTATGGTGGCGTAATTAAGTGGCGGCGCCGAGCCCGATCTCCGGCGAGCGCGGCCATGCCTGGTTAAACTAGAGCTCGGATGGCTGGGTCCGTGTGAGCCCACGTAGGCCGCGCCCCAGGATCTGGCTCTCCGCGTATATCCACCGGCCGCGCTCCCGCCACGTACCCCTGCTTCGGTTCCAGGGCTTTAGCTAGGCTCTTCGCCGCTGCAGCGGCCGGGCACCTGGTTGCGGTGGTGGCCGGACGACCTAGTGGCTAGTGGTAGTATATATCCCGCCGGTTTTGCTGGAACTATGCTGCAGGCGTAGCTTTTCTCAAGGGCGGACGTGATCCGAAATTAGTTCCATCCAGAACCGTGGAGGTCCAACGATATGTTAGGACACACAGCTCGCGCCCACGGCCGGTGATAAAAAATGTACTACTCGATCGTCGCTGTGATTCGTGGAAGCAGTAATTTGATACATGCTTCCAGTAATTAACGGGTCCTAATTAAACAACATTGCATCCTTTTGTCCTTTTCCCCTTAGCTAGGCAGCCCCTTTCTTTTTCTGCGTGGGGGGACATGAGGTAGCCTCAAGTATACATGTCAGTTTACTAGTCGATGCTTGGATAGTAAAAAGCTTATCAGTCGATGCTTGGATTAAATAAAAGCTTACCAGTCGATGCAATTTGGCCACTGTACGCTCAAGCCAGCCAGCCATTGGTTACTCTCACTCCCCTATTTAATTCACCGGCGGTAGGGGACCCTTGCTGCATCCAAGTCACTCCCCTACTAGACTCGCTAGCTCCCAAACTTATTCGTCCCGATAGCTTCAAGCAAGAATCAATGGGGGTAAGCTCATTTTTACAGTGTTCAGCTATGACAGTTCTTCTTCCTTGTATAGTTTCTTGAATTTGCAGTGGTGGTTTTGTTTCGTAGATCATTAACTGGGTGCAAAATCGCTTGAATACTAAACAAGACAAGAAGCGTCCCACCGCCGCCGCCCCGGCGGGGAGCTCGGCTCGCAGTAAGTGATTCGTTCCATGCATTGCATTGCGTTACCTATGGTTTCTTCTTCGTCCTGATCGATGAATGAGTACGTAGTATAGACGCTCATGCATGCGCTTGACGTACGTGCCCGCGCGCGCGTGTGTTTGCAGATGTTCCGGCCCGGGAGCACTGCCGCGACCAGGAGTACGCTCGCGAGGACAAGGGCGCCGGCGACTGGAGCCTGCTCTCCATCGGGACGCTCGGCAACGAGCAGCAGCCCACGCCGGCGCTGCCGGAGGACCAGGCGGTGCCGGACTTCACCGTCGAGGAGGTGAAGAAGCTCCAGGACGCGCTGAACAAACTGCTTCGCCGCGCCAAGTCCAAGTCGAGCGCCCGCGGTTCCACCGCTGGCGCCGGCGACGAGGAGCAGAACCTGCCGCTCGACAGGTTCCTCAACTGCCCTCCAGCCTCGAGGTCGACCGGCGGCTCTCGCTCAGGCTGCAGGCCGCCGACGCGGGACAGAACGGGGCGGAGTTCTCGCCCGACACGCAGATCATACTCAGCAAGGCCAGGGAGCTCCTCGGCAACGCAACCCGCGGCGGTGGCGGCGTCAAGCAAAAGTCCTTCAAGTTCCTCCTCAAGAAGATGTTCGCCTGCCGCGGCGGCTTCGCGCCACAGCCTAGCTTCAAGGATCCAGTCGAAACAAAACTGGAGAAGGTAATATACATTACATTAATCATCATGAATGATCTTAGTATCCACTGTTCACATTATAAGTTAGGTACACTTACGTCTTTGTGATCGGTCGTGCAAATTAGTGTGTTTTCTTGCTACCTTGTTTGTTATCTTTTTCTCTTTATGTATGATCGATCATGCAAATTAATGTGTTTACATGTGCAGTTGTTTAAGACGATGCTTCACAAGAAGATGAGCGCCCCGCGCCAGAGCAACGCGGCATCGTCGTCAAGGAAGTATTACCTAGAGGACAAACCAATGGAAAAGATCCAAATGGATGGTTGCTACGAGGAGGAGGAGGATGACAATGGAGAAGATGTCTGCAAGTGGGACAAAACAGATTCAGATTGTAAGTTGATACAGTTATATTCACCACTCCCTTTAGAAAATTAGCAGCAGGGAGTGATGATGATTACTTTGTACTCACGTTGATCAGACCCATGCATATGCATGGATAGTCGCACTTCTTCGACTAGTGTTTATATCATGAACTTACGAGTGTATTTTTCTTGCTTTCTTTTGCAGTCATTGTTCTTGAGGTGTAAAGCTAGACCAGGCACAAGGTCAAAATCATTATGATGTGAAATGGTAAGCTATAAAGTTCATATGCATCTCATGTTAGCATTGAATTATAGTCACCAACCACTTAAACGAAAGCTCTATCGATAGGTTGAATCAAACGTGACAAATACTGAAGTTTGGATGGTGTAAATTTTGCAGATTGCATGCGTCTGATAGATAGAAGAATGATGGATCCCATAATAATCTATATGGTCCGATTGCCGAATTCAACGGCGAATGGATCAGATAGATAGCGAGGATGATGGAATGCACCAGGGTGTAATGCTGACCGAAGATCACACGTCTACGTATGTGCACAAGATTTGAGCTGATGTTCATAGGAGTGATTAAATTTCAGCTTAACTCCCTTTAGTTTCCTTTCCGTTTTTCTAAGGCCAGATATATATATCCATGTTCCACATATACTCCCCTTATATATATATAATTCCTTGTCATTCTGTGGGATATATACACGAGGCTACAGTAATTAGTGCATGCAGTGACGAAGTGGACCATGATGTGTTTAGTATAATCTGTATGGTCAATCTCAAGAACATGGTGCAATGGAATATAAGTACCATGAATGGACAGAAAGGGTACAGCAACTAGGGTTCTTGGAACATGCAAAACAGCCAAAAGTGGAAAGCTAGCCTGGAGCTGGGGGCGCATCGATCCCAAATCACCATTGGCATTTGGATCGATCAGAGGCAGCCCCCCGGCACATTCGTGTGTGTTTGTGCCCAACCCTGGAAAAAAAAGGTACACATGAGTTGGTTCCAAGCAACACTCTACACCTTTGGCAAAGGTCGATGCGCCATGAGTGCACTCCAAAGTACAGATGTATCAGGTGAAAATGCCCACTCCTTCGTTGCACCCAATAAAAGCTTAATTTTAAATTGAAATATTGAAGAATCATGATTGGCATATTCTTTGTCAAACAAATGACATGTTGACCCAGGTTTAAAATTAAGTATCCCCATAGCCAACAGTGAAGTTTCCACAAGCTCAGCAAACTCAAATCAGGATTTCAGTTTTCCTGGTACACTTTTTGATAGGAAAAATCGTCTACCAAAATTATACAATTGAAATGCCTAGTATTTTTTTCCATAAACATTTGTTGGGCCCGACCAGGCCCTTAAACTATCATATCGAGAAGTCACTCCTTGACTTGTTTTCGGCCGGCTTGCCGCTAATAAACCGGCCAACTTTCTTAATTAATGAAAATGACAAATCTTTTGCCTCGGTTAAAAAAAACTCCTTGAGTTTCTCTAACACAATGAACCGCTTTCTAAAAAAGAAAAATTTACAAAACAGTCATGTATGTGGGAGTGGGATGTGGCACACATTTTATGCACTCATATTTTCTTTATCATTCACGAGTTGTGAAAATAAATTGACATGTTTACTCTTATTTTTTACACAAATAGAAAATAATGGTGATTTTTGCAACCAAATGCGTGAAATCTTCATCTTGTAAATTACACGTATGATTGTTCATTGTCTTTTAAAACCTTCTAACCACAATTTTAGCCTTGCAGAAACTGCCCAAGGTGTATAGTTCTCTGAAATATGATAGTTTAGGTGGTTAAGTGAGCCTCAAAACTTTTTAAGAGACTAGCCTGTGCTTGCTAAGACTTCTTAGTGTGATATATCTTGGCATGATAAGTAGCTTTGGCATGTTACTATTGATGCTTGAGATACATGATTATTTGTAGGAAAAAATATTTCATACGTTTTGATATATTGATATCAAACTTATACCAGCTACATTCAGAAAACCTTTCTCGGTACCTACCAACACAAAGGCTCATACTCAGTTGTGGCTTCTTACTCGCGTGTTTGGGTCCAGTAGCTACATTCAACAAAGAAACTAGATGCCATGGCCCAGTGTACCCTTGGGCCTGGCTACGCCCCTGAATATACTTGTTCAAACTTTTCAAAGTTTGAATTTGAACAAAAAATATATGCAACGTATTTTGGTAAGGAGGCAGTATTACCTATTTAATATAGTTACTAAGGAGCCAGCGAGGAGCTCTTCTCTCTTTAGATATGTGGTCTTTGTTAGTTAAGGAAAGATCTTAGGGATCCACGAGGGGAGAGTCTGAAATCAGTTATCCCAGGGGCCTGCCTGCCCTGATCGAGTTTGCTTATCAAGAGCTACACCTGCTACTAGTAGTACATCCAATAATTTACTCGCAGCTTGCAAACCCTGAATTTTCCATTCAAGCCGGTGGCTGTGCAAGAATGTCTTGTCTGGACAGCGCAGGGACACTCATGATTCGCCATTGGTGGATGGATCGATCGACGCATAATATGATGATCGATATGATCCCTAGGAGGCTGGAAGTAGCGAGAAGCTGCCACGATGGGGTCCTGAATCCCGTGCCATCTTTGACCAAGAGGATACGATAAGTAATCGGGATGTGAATCTTGTAACAAACGTACATATCTATCACATGCATACTCAGGTCAACTCAACTCTGATGAGTTGCGAGCGTATCATCGGTGAATCGGTCAGATGTTCAATCTACATTATCCTGATGGGAATCGGCAGCGGACACTCGAGACGAGTGCTCAGAGAGAATTCGTGGGACAAAACATAGTATGCTCATTGTGGATTCGGTATTGCTAATTTTAAATCGATTAAGCTTTTCTCATGTCAATATGTATGAATTTGAGCAAACTAAATTGAACATAGTTATAGCATCTTATTCGATTGACAATCGTCTCGTCACTCTCGTTTCTTTAGATAATTTGATCATAGAACCCATAATAATTGCACACCTTGACGCCCACCGATGTGATATAGCACTCGCATCTATTACCATTATTTTGTCGTATGGAGGGTATTTCTTCCGTTCATCAAATTCATGGTGAATCATTTGCCAATATGTTTCACGACTTTGTTGCGCGCAGGTAACTGAGTCTAAGATTATTGCCTTCTAAGACACATAACACCAAGTTCGCATACTTATTGCACCTATTGTGGTTCTCGTTGTTTTGCTTTTCTTACCGGTCTCAGTATCGATGATCTCTCGTTCCTCTTCTTCCACTTGTTCATCTTGTGCAGCCTCGCCGGTCTTGGAGAGGGTACCAGCACCACCATTGAAGATGGACAACATGGCGGCATTGTCTTCACTCTATGCAAACATATACATTGCCGGCATCATTCCGTGTACAACATTCACATTATTGGCATCATTCAATGCACGTTGCCGATACAAAGTTATGAATACACACCTCGTGATTGCCGGAGCCAATGTGAGTCATTCCGTCAATCATATTGCCGCCTCCACCATCACCGAACATTAGACATGTGCCCGTGCTGGACAGCGTAGATATACGTAAGTCCAATCTGTTGTAGCGTCGGCGAGGCACTGTAGGCGGACTTCTGGTTGAGGTCGAGGCCTTGTCCACGTTCCCGGGCATGGTCGACAAGCGCAATCTTCTGGTTGGGGTCAACGGGCTCGCCCAATGTGTCCACGTTCCACGTTCTCGGTCTCGCCCGTCTCAGTGGAGGAGAAACGTATGTGGAAGGATTGTGGGCTCCTCGCGGAATTAGTCTGGAGAAGACGGCAAGGAGCTCCAAGACGAGCCGACGGTGGTGCTCCCTTGTTGAAATGGGTCACCACATCGGTGTCGATGGGCTCTAGGTGACTCTTCATTTCCTTCTCGCGTTTGCGCCAGACAGCTCGCCTTTCGATACGCTTCGCCACCAACAACATTGTTTGCTCCTTCGGTGTTGACTCTCTCTCCATGACGTCCGGAGTGAGAGGGGGACTCAGTCGGCGACAAAAGAGAATTCGATGGTGGCGATATGAGAGGGAAGATATTTGTAGGACTTTGGCCGTCAGCCGGCGGCAGTGTATACATCACCACCTCGTAGTCCTATGTGAGAGGCGTGTGCAGCACCATGATACAGCCCAGAAATTTGGTTCAGACAAGGGGATGCTTAAAAGATTTTTCATTTGGTCCGGACAGATGAGGTAGGCCGCTGGAGACAGTTTTTATGTCCAAACCCGTTGGGACGGCAGGGGCCGTTGGGGGAGAGTGGAGATGCTCACTCTACAGGTGTCAAACACAAGCATACGCAAGGAAACGCAGCAGAGTTTACACGCGGACACAGTGTTCCCATGAAAACAGCAGATAGAAGACAATAGCAACATAAGTCTAACCACTTGTTTCATATACGGAGATGCACACTCGGTAGTAATACTACGACACAACTCGACCAACGGTCCAAAAACATCACATGGAATTTCTTAGGCAACACCCCAACAGAAATCAGTTGATATATTGTGCTACTGCATTATTGGACTGACCGCCGTCGCCTGCCTCGGGAAGATTTCTGAAAAAGAAACAGGATCATCCAAGTTAGTGTTAAACCAACCTGATCAAAAGGAGCAACATAACTTTAATGATTATTAATATGTGCACAAAACTGTTGTTTTGCGCAACCATAAAAAACGGATGGTGTAGAGGAAATGGATATAAGAACTAGATACACGATTGCTAGTATGATTTCTGACAACATGGAGAGGAAAGACACTGCACTCATAAGGTCATAACATCTAGATCAGCTGGGTATAACCAGTCCCATCACGGCTAAGCTAAGAAATTAAAGGAGCTGAAGAAACTCACATATTTTATTGAACGCAACAATGTCGCAGCTCTGGATGTACTCGTTCGCTGGCTCAGCGCACAGATGGTCCTCAATGAGAGTGTCGACTGACACGAGATCATCGATGATGGTCATCATGATTTGAAGCTTCTTGATGCCATATCCAACTGGCATGAGCTTGGCTGCACATGATGGTAAATACTCCATGTTACAAAACGCAGCTAATATGCAGACGAAAAAAGGGGCAATAAGAAAGCACAGAGACATACAAGCACCCCACAGAAGGCCCTCCATCTTGACGCTTCTCACTGCTTCCTCCAGCTTGACCATGTCAGTCTCGTCATCCCATGGTTTTACATCAAGCAGAACCGAGGACTTCCCCGCTAAAATGATAAATATACCGGGTTACTATTGATACTGAACTTTGAGAGCACAAAACAAAAGCTTCAACAATACAATATTAGGACTAACAAATGTACTCCCTCCGTCCAAAAATAAGTGTCTCAAGTTTGCCTAAAAGTGGATGCATCTATATATGAAACATGTCTAGATACATTCATTTTTGGGCAAACTTGAGATACTTATTTTGGGACGGAGGGAGTACAAGCTTTGAAAATGAAGTGACGTGAACAGCTACAAATAATACAAACAGTGTAGGATGACATTCAGTAATTATGAGTTCTGAATTTCGAGACACAAAGCAATAGCTGAAACAATATGATATTGGGACTTGGGAGTACCAAATGAAAATGCTTTGCAAATAAAATGCCATAAAACTATACACAAGATAATAAAATTCAAAAGATGTTGGATAACATACATTCTTTCTTCTTGGTAGAAGCCTTAGCTTTGGCGGCACGTTCCTCAGCTGCCTTCTTCTCCTCTACGGTCTCCTCACCAAAAAGGTCAACATCGTCATCATCATCTTCATCATCAGCTGCAGGAGCCTGCAATTGCAAGATAAATGAAAGTTATACTTGTGACAATGTAAGGTATCAACCAAACAAATGCTAATAGCTTCTGACTAATGAAAACGGTTCAGCCAGCACCAAAATTACGAATATGCAAAACAGTTTATAACTTTTATCCAAAATTGCAGGTTATGGCTGCAACCTTTCCCTTGGTAACATCAGAAGTTGATGCTTCAGGGACAGCTGATGACTCGACCTTGACACCTTCACCCACTGCAGTAACTCCGCTGGATATGAGTAGACCATTTTCAAATATTAACATCACTTAACATGACAAAGGAAAAATGAACAGACTATTCTGAATTAAAATCAGCTTGAGTGCATACCTCAGCTTTAGAAGTGCATCAATGTGGTTGTACCACCTTACAACATTGGTGTACTTTGCTGGCGGGGGAAGCGAGAATTCAGCATACACAGCCATGTCATCCTTGGAAGCTTGGTATCTACAGGAAACATATTACACAGTAAGACTGGTGCAAAAAGATATAACCTATTAGCAAACAGGATGGCGTGAAACACATACCCAGTGATGTAGCTGCGAGACAGAAGGTAACCATCAAGCTTTTTAAGGCCAGCCTCAGAGTTGACATTGAAGGAAGACGCCATCTTGTCTCAAAAGAATGCTGTAAGTGATATAATGGCACAGAAGAGAATAGTGTAAGAACATAAAAGGCCAAATCATGGTATCAGCTGATCAATGGGCAATGAACAACCAAATCGGAAATTATATCACTACATTGACAGCTGAGAGCAATGACAACAATACTGAGTAACATAAGAATAGCCCTAAATCATAAAAGAAATCATTGTTTTGGTTCACAAGTCTCATAATTTTGATTCACAGTGAAGATAACAGCTTTTGAAACATTGTATTGTTTAGATAAGTACAAACAAAAAAGGGAGCCATGAGTAGAACAAAAGCAACAATCAAACAGTGCAACAATACACACAAAGACTAGGTAGCTTACACCAATAGGATCAAGCACAAAGCTCTGTAAGCACAAATCAGATACAGGACACCGAAGAACAAGCTAATAGGAGTAATTATTTTTGCCGAATGAGGGAGAATTACAGTGAACTAACGAATCAAATCAACCCCTCAGCGCAGCTACGTCACTCAGCAGAAAACAAACATGCATCGCAATTACGTGTATGTGTTTGAAAACTCATATCAACATACATTTGGAAGGTGAGTCAAAGCAATTGCCATGGTACACAAAGCAGGTATGATGATCAGTAACTAACTGGTGAAACGTAATCCAATTCCAAATAAATCGGGCAGAAGACTGTGGAGCATCACTATTAACTGGCAGATAGAGGCACAACCCTGTAAACCGACAAACAACATAAGCCAAATCCATTACGTCGGCTTCTCAGCAGCACGTTTCCGTGTTAATACCACCCACGCTGAAGCACAAACCTGTATCAGTTTATCCTAATTCTCATCTTCTACATGAGATATTCATGAATATTTACGAAACAAGAACACTGGACATGCTCTTTGTCCCAAACAATTTCTTGCTACCGCACAAGTCCGTAACACGTGCCCAATTCCACTAGCAGTACACAAAACGCATCTAAAACCCTAAACAGCATCAACAACCAACAAAACCTCCGGAGTGAATTAACCAAGATCTACCGAAACACACACTATCTGGCCCTAAAGAGCTTGCAGATCAGACCAAAACATCACACATACACACGGAATTCAGGAAGCGGAACAAAAATCTCGCGCTTCGCCGCCAACAATCGAAGATGCGACCTAATAGCAAAGATCCAGGATAGCTAGGTGTGGATCTACGTAAGGTGGAGGGGTCGGAAAGTAGGGTTTCGACGGAGTGGTTACCTCGAGGTGGCGACTAGAGCTCTGGCCGCGGCGAGGCGAGGAGGAGGACGGCGCAGGATGGTTGGGGCTCGGAGAGGGTTTCGGGTATTAAAACGGGGAGATGGGCGGTTGGATCTTCATCTCACGGCCCACTGGGCTGTTCGTGTGATAGCACGGGGACATGACCGGCCCATATATGCACGCCATTATAAAAGTGCAATCTTTGGACGCTAATCAGGCCCAACTTGATAGATTTCACCCTGAAATGTGCTGAAATGTCACACATTGGACACATTTCACCCTAAACTTTGAAACCGAACAATTTCAACCCTGAATTTTACAATGCCGGACAAATAACCCCCTCTAAGTGGTTTTCTCGAATTTGGGCGATTTTGAGTCGATTTGGGGCGGTTTTTTGCTCGTTGACGTGGCGGGTGACGTGGCACACTGTCCTAACACCGTTATTTTTCCCGTGGATCCCACCTGTCAGGACGCGTTGACCGAGCAGGAGCTCAAGTCGCGGCGGCGGCCGGCCATCTCCTGGTTCGAGTGCGGACGGGCGCCGGCGTGGGAAAACGGTGGGTTCGCGTCCGTAGCAGGCGGCGCGGGCGGTTGGGGCGACGGGCACCTCCGCCCTCGGGGCGCGGGCTTGAGGTGCTCGGGGTTGGTGGCCACCGTGGTGCGAGGGCGCGCAACCTGTACGTCGCGAGCAAGCCGACGCACAGCGGGCACGGGGAGCACGGCGAGGAGACGGCGCGCGCACTTACGGCCAGCAGGGCCTCGGCGGCATGGCCACGGGCCATGGCGCCGACGAGCTCGGCCACGACCACGACGCGATGCATGGCCAGGGGCGGTGTAGGCCATCAGCAGCAGCACTGTGCTTCTCGTGCCGCTGCTGCTCTCTGCCTTCCTCTGCCACGCCAATGTCGGCTCCCTGGACTCCGACGCCGCGGCGCTAACCGAATTCCGTGTCGCCGCGGACCTCCGCGTGCTCAGCCTCAAGGGGAGCACGCTCTCGGGCGACGTCCCAGACCTCTCGCCGCTCCTCGGCCCAAGTTGCTCTTCCTCTCCTGCTCTCCGGCGAGATCCCGCCATCGCTCGGCGCGCTCTACCGGCTCTACCGCCTCGACCTCTCCTTCAAAGACTTGTCCGGGGTCGTGCCGTCGGAGCTCGGCCGGCTCGATACACTGCTCACGCTAAGAGGTGGGGCCAGATCGCTGCGTTGTTATTTTCTGACCAACGCCACATCATTGCCATGTCATTGCCACGTCATTGCACAAAACAGCAAATTATGCAAAACCACCTTAGGGGGTTATTTGTCCGGTTTGGTAGATTTCAGGGTTGAAATTAGCCAGTTTCAAAGTTCAGCGTGAAATGTATCCGATGTGTGACATTTTAGGATGAAATCTATACTTTCCTTAGGGAAAAACTGATACCCTTGGATGTTTACGCGCTACACCGACGACAGGGTATAAAACTTTGGGCGGCCCATCGAGTAATGTTAGGAAATTTCAACGCAGAAGAGATAATAAATCATTTGCAATTAGTGGCGTAAAAAAAGAGGCGTTGTGCCGCTGTGCGCGTCAGGTCCAGATGGCATACTCTCGAAAGTGGAGTACGTGTCTTCCGTCAGTTGACTCCACAAGCAAGATAACTACTCCAACACCGCATGCAGCCGCGTATGTACCAACCAAACACGCCCTTACGTAATCGAGATCTCGTATGTATCACATGAGAGGATGCCTTGACATTGACCAAACCACGGCTCCAGTCAGCCTTGACTCGAGGAGGAAGAAAGATCTAGTTCCTGCTCAGCCATTGCCGACATGGCGGTCGCCCTGGCCAAGTCGGTGGTGGAGGTGATGCTGTGTAAGGGGTTCCAGGCGGAGGCGAAGTTGCCGCAAAGCGCACAACGTGACCTGGTGTTCATCAGAGGGGAGTTCGAGATGGTGAGTTCCTTCCTCTACGTCACTGATGGGGAGCGCGTTGAGAACCCGGCCGGTGGTGCAGACCTGGTTGCGGCAGATGCGCGATCTGGCCAATGACGTGGAGCACTGCGTCGAGCTTGCCCTCCACTTCTACAATCAGAAGACGGGCTTCTGGTTCCGCGATCCGGCATGATCGGATGAAAAGAGGTGTGGAGCGGAGAATATCAAACGGGCAGAAAGACCAAATCATTATGCTGCGTCAATCGTCTCTCATTGTTTATATCTTTAGATAGACATAGCTCTTACCGGGTTTACACAAGAAAACAAATTATTGCAATTGTTAGTGGTTAAAGAACGGGCGCGGTGTACACGTAATACATATGCTCGGTAGACCTCGTCAAGAAAGCTATTCATGGTTGAAATTTGTGAACCGCGTAGGAAATGGCACCATGTTGAATAGTCCATTCTCTCGAAAGTGGTCGGCCGTTGCATTTTGAAAATCCATCCAATACCGTGTCTTGTGTCGGTTGGCTCCACGTACCAGCAAGATAATTACGTACTGCAGCACCCAAGCCGCGTGCTCTCTACGCAAATAAGTGTACATTTAACTTTTCCGATAAGTTAAGTTTTAATATATTGACCAACTTCATAGAGAACGGTAGCAGTATTTATTACACAAAAGTAATATAATTAGATACATTTGAAATGTACTTTCGTGATATATCAATTTGATGATTGATGTCACGGCTTATGCGTGGAACGAAGGAGTATGTACCCACCAAACACGGCTTTACATAATCGAGATCACGTATGTACCACATGAGAGGATGCCTTGTCATCGACCAAACCGCGGCTCCAGGCCTCCAGCACCCGCCACCCACACACGCACGAATCAACGCACACTCGAGGAGGAAGAAAGATCTAGCTCCTGCTCAGCCATGGCCAACTGGGCGGTGACCAAGTCGACGGTGGAGGTGACGCTGTGCAAGGGTCACGCTGTGATCGAGGTGGAGGTGAAGCTGCCGCAGAGCACACTGCGCGACCGGGTGTTCATCAATGGGGAGTTTAGATCCTTCCTCTTCGTCGTCAACGCGAAGGACGTCCACGAGAACCCGGTGGTGCAGACCAGGTTGAGGCAGATGCGCGAGCTGACCTACTACGTGATGCACCGGGCCGAGCTCGCCAGTCACTCCTACAATCAGAAGCCGGGCTTCTGGCTCCGCGTCCGGCGGATCTGCCTTCCCTGGACGCGGGCGAGGATGGACCAAGCGACGATTGACAAGATCGAGCAGCTCATGGCCAGGTTGGCAGAGGTGAGCACCAGGAACGCGCCCTACAGCCTCATCAGCGACACCGGATCCAAGCCCGTCGCGCAGCAGCTGCTGCCGTCTGCTGCTGTCGGCGATTCGCTCGCCGCGTCCAACATGCTCGCCGAGGCGAGGGACGCCGACAGGAGGGCGCAGGGCCTCGACCTCTCCCAGCTAATCACCGAGAAGAAGATCGGCGACGACCACCAGGACCTTCAGGTGATCTCAGTATGGGGGTCAGGCGGCGCTCATGGGACCGCCTCCGTCATCATGAATACCTACAGTGACCCAGAGATGTGCAGATACTTCACCTACCGTGCCTGGGTGAAACTCATGCATCCTTTCAGTCCACTTGACTTCATCAGGAGCTTGATGGCTCAGTTCTATGCCGCAGAGTGTTCCAAAGAACAGCAACAGAAACATGCATCCATAGGTATGGGTCTCGTTACGATGATGCAGGCCACACCGGAAGTTCTGTTCAATGACTTCGAGAAGCTAGTCACACAGGCGAGGTACCTCCTCGTCCTGGAAGACCTGTCAAACATGGCGGAGTGGCATGACTTGATGTCTTTCCTTCCTAACACTGGGAAAGGCAGCTGGGTCATCGTGTCCACGCAGAAATCCGAAATTGCAAGCTTGTGCATCGGTCCCTCTTACAAGATATTGGAAATGAAACAGTTCTCGGCCGAGCACTCGGTATGTGCTCTCTTCAAGAAGGTAATTAAGGTGTCTGAACCATCAGATGATAGTTTATATTTTCAATTTTGTTTTACTAAGCGGTTTGAACAATTAAAAAAGTCTCCACTCCAATGAAAACTGATCATGACTCTCTTTTAGAGAAAAAAAAACTGTCTCCCGATACTTCAAGGCACGGATCAAATAAGTGAATCCACACATTGAAAAGCGTCTAGCTAGAACATGTGTTTCGGAAAAAAGTTAAAACATCTTATTATAATTGTGAAGAGAGGGAGTATTTTTATGAAACCAAAGTTTTATTTAAAATATAGAAATAAATTTGAAATCTCAAGCATGGCATGACTCGTTTCTTACCATCTGCTTCCACGTGTAAATTTACTATAAACATGCGTAAGCATTGTTTTTTAAGCTAGCCGGCCCAGAAATTATTTCTAGCTAGGGTTTATGTACCTTGCCTAGTGTAAGTTGTCGTTGCGTGTCAATACCTTTCCATTCACATATACTGATGTGCAGGGTTCTCATACCGATGGAAATAAAGGCAAGAAGCCATTTGTGGAGGATTCTATGCTCGTTGTACATGACTCGCCAATGAAGGTAAGCCTGGAACATTTCATTGTTTACCTTTCCTATTTTGTTTTACTTGGTGATTTGGACAGCATATAACCACGAGTGATAGGCATTGCTGCTCTAATTTAATACTCACTACTATGTATTTTAAAGCAAAATTATGACTAATAATTTGACCAACAAACTTTGACTAATAATTTGTATCCACAATACACGCACCGTGCTAGTTAAGTAAATGAAAGGTTCGGAGATTCTACATATATAACTAACTAACCCATCATGGAGAGCATGTATATTTTCTGAAATGTCCTTAATACACATTATAGGAATGTGTCACGTGCATTTGAGGATTACATAGGCATTGGTCCTTTTGCTAAACGTATGTAGTGTAAGGTAAAAATAAGTTGTGCTCAGTCTATTGCTTATCTGTCACTGAGCACTGTCTTTTTTAATCACTAAACGGATGTTACATGTGAATGTCATATAAACACAAATTTGTGTTGTATTGACGGCATATAAGTCAGATGAATATATTTTAGTGGCATATACGAAAACTAAGAGTCTTTAAGTGGATTATAAGAAAAAATTCTTAACTTCAATAATAATTATCCAACCAGGTATGATCACACTAATGACAAAATTAGTACTTTTTAAATGTCATTTAACCGAATAAATCGAAGTTGGATGTGTAGCGCTCACTCTTTGGACTGACGCGTGCATATAATTTGTAAGATGTTGCGATCTGGAGGAAGAATTTAAGGCCGGGTAATTTGAACAAATATTGAATATGCCTATGAATTTAATTTGGGATTTTCTGTCTTCTTCCAACATATAATTATGATATTTTCACTGCACAGATGACAGTAAAAGTAGAAGAATGAACAGTTTATAGCATCATATAATTACATAGGGTTGCAACATTGACTACATGCATCAACATGTGCTTTCTATAAAACAAAATTCTAAATAATCCTAGTTCCATTTAATATACTTTTTACAAGAAAACATTTAAAATTTTGTTTGGAAGAAGTGAGAAAGCTAACACAAAGGTGATAGTAGAAAGAGTTATAAAAGCAACCCCCTTTAATCCGAGGAGTTCTTCGTGCAGTCAGGATCTGAACCACAACATCTGTCATTACATTATTTGAAAGACATCACAAACAACTTCTGTGATGAGCAAATACTTGGTAGCGGTGCCTTTGGCGTGGTATATAAGGTATGATTTAAAGCATATATGTTTTCATCTTATCAAATATGTATCCGCACTTGACCTGAAAACCCATGTATATCCATATAAGTAAGAGACTTAATGCAGGGAGTGCCACAAAATGAGGAAGCGATTGCCGTTAAGAAGCTTTTGGAGTCAGTGCCGAGATCACATGAGCAATTTGAGAAGGAGGTTGATCTTCTTATGAAAATAAAGCACCCAAATATAGTGCGGCTAATAGGCTACTGCTATGAAACACAACATTTGAGGTTGCCTTACGAAGGAAAATTAGTTTTTGCTGGGAGCACTGAATTGTTGCTTTGCTTGGAATGTCTGCCTAATGGCAGTCTTGATAAGTACATTTCAGGTATGACATTTAAATATGGGCATTCCACATTTCACTACTCATTTCTCACTGAGATTGTAATTTTAATGGAATAGTCATATGTAGTTCTTTTTTCTGCATGGGAAATATTGATTTTCACTAAATAGTTAGAGGATTACAATAATCATGAACGAAATTTCCGGAGCAATGTTTTCCAGACAGCACACGGTGTATTGTTGCCTCATCCTATAGTTGCCAGGCCATGGCTATAGCATGGTTCTGAGTTCTAATTATCTTCTAAATTTGGATAAACAGCCAGGAGATCCTGTATAGCTTGCACATAAGTACTTCCTCCAATATAGCAAGATCCTAAGATCAAGGGATAAAATTACATCCATATCTACTTTATCTAACAACATTGGCCGTGAAAGAAGTGTTGATGTATAAGTTGTTTGTTCCAAGACCCGGCTGGTTGTACTAATTGAGAAAACCAGTGGAGCCCGCACCTTCGCTTTGATGGTCCTCTTGGATCGAGGGTCAGGTCACGCTTCGGGCGCCATGACATACCTTCAGGAGCCCCAACCTAAATTTAGTCAGTTTCCAGGTTGATGATGGATACGCAGTGAAGACCGTGTCAGCGATAATTCTGTTGGGGTAGTTTTTTTTATTAGAAAAGGGGAAATCCCCAGCCTCTGCATCGATTGATGCACACAGCTGTACTTATTACAAAATTCGAAGAAGTCTCAAAGATTACAAATCAATCATCGCATATGGTTGAGACAAGTATCAACCATCTAAAACATGACAACATAGGACCACTACGCCTGCAGTCGTCTAGTATGCTGCCACGTAGGCCGGGAGAAGAACCCCTGTGCGACCATCAGGAGCCGGGTAGAACCAGTAACCATAAGGTCTCGCTGGTCCTGGGGCAGCAAGTATGCCCATAGCTGAATCCAATGTGCTGTCATATGAATAACCTGCATGATATGGAAGTTCGAAGATCTGTTAAAACAAGATTGTTTCGACAATTCCATATGGACCAACAAATGGCTGAAACGCCAATACGAATTCTAGCCTTGGTCTTGTTATCTATGCCATTCAACCAATTTCCAAACATATTTTTTATATTGGTTGGTGGTGGGATATTATATGTGCTATACACAACTCTCCAAACTAGTTGTGCAAAAGGGCAAGAAAGGAAGAGATGTTCAATTGTCTCCTCCGATCCACAAAAAACACACTTAGTACATCCTTTCCATTTTCTTCTAGCCAGGTTATCCTTAGTAACCAATAATTTTCTACTTAGGAACCACATAAAAATCTTTATCTTCAAAGGTAATTTCAGTTTCCACAAATATTTGTGCAAATAAACGGTATGTCCATTCATCAAGTCCTCATACATCGATTTGACTGTGAACTTCCCGTTTGCAGTGAGTTTCCATTCTGTTGGGGTAGTACTTAGCTTTAAAACCCTGTGCACACAAGCTATTGGGATACTAAATTAGATGCCACGCATGTCGTGCAAATAGTGCTTGATTGAATAGTTGTAGGTCTTTAAATCACATGCCACCTCAGACTTGGGTATTAGCATGCAGTCCACATATGTAGTTTCTTGACAATGTGCATGTTACCTTAGAATGAAAAGGGGGAATATACAACATAATTCTGAAGTTCTTTGTATAGAGCACACCATAATAGATTCAAGACAATATCTATATAATGCTCTCTCTTTTTGCAAATATAGATGCATCAACTGGACTTGATTGGCGCACACGCTGGAAAATAATCGAAGGGATTTCCTATGGTATAGATCATCTACATGAGAAATCTAATGGCCCCATTCTTCACTTGGACCTAAAACCTGCCAACATATTGTTGGATGAAAATATGCTGCCAAAGATTACAGACTTTGGTGTGTCAAGACTATTTGATCAAAACCAAAGTATTCACACTGCAAATGCTTATGGAACATTGTAAGTCTCTCAATACATGATCCATTGTAATTTTACAATCGAGGAAATGTGTTCCCTTCGTTTTTCTTTTAGCACCACATATTCACTCACCCATCTTACAAATGCAGCGGTTACATGTCACCAGAATACATACGAGGTATAATCACACCTATGTCAGACATATTCAGTCTGGGTGTAATTATTTTGGAGGTAATAACGGGGCATAGGAAGTACCCGTATGATATTAGCACATCTTCCCAAGACGACTTCATAGAGATTGTAAGAAAATTTTATTTAATATTTCACGATGGAGTCTCCTTATGATAGAGATTATGTGACATTTTCTCATTCTATTGTAATTCCCTGTTTTCCTTTTCTATTCCACAGGAACTTCAAAAATGGAGAAATAGGTTGCAAGAAGAACCGGCGTATGAATCTCTAGAAGAAGATTGCAAGCAGATAGAAAGATGCATTCAAATTGGTCTAATGTGTGTGAATCCAGAAGGGACCAAAAGACCTACAATGAAGAAAATTATTGATATGCTTCGAGGGTAGGAAAGCATGAATTGGTACATTAGCGAAGAGGTAATTTCACGTGCAATCCAGTATGCTAATGTATCTTAGTTTTTTGCTACCCTATAGAGTGCGGAACATTACATTTTCAATTTATGTACCTAGAAAGTGAATAATGCAATAACTTGTCCGCTATACTTTATCACGTTAAAATTGATAACCTAGCTGCTAGAAGTAAGCAGCTAGGATGCATAACTTCTACTTCCTCGATTGGAAATTACTGACACAGATTTTTCTAAATACGGATGTATCTACACATATTTTACTGTGTAGATACATCCATATTTCGATAAATCTATGCCAACCATTTCCGATCGGAGGGAGTACGACACTTCATACTTAAATTCCTTTTGAACAGAAATTTCTTCAGTCCACTCTCGCGGGTGCTGCCGTGTCGCCATCCACCAGCCGGAGCCGACCTGCAGCCATCTAGAATGCACCGCCGCCGAAGAATCGTTGCCCCGTGAGACACCATCCACGCGGCGGGTAGAGAAGATCTGCCGCCGCCGGCACCGCCCGAGCCGCGCTTGGCGGCTCACGTCGACGATGGCGGGAGATGAGAGGCGGGAGGGAGGTTCTGGGCGAGAGAAGGACGAGGCCGCGACCGGCCGCCGCGGGGGCGGCCTGGACGCGGGAGGATCGAGGGGAGAGGAGGAGGGTAGGGGGGCGGCGGCCGGCTGGCAATTGCGGAGGCTGCTAGGCTTCGCTCATGGGAGGAGAGGTGTATTGGGTTGCGGTAAAAAACTTTAAAATTTTCCGTAACCTTGTGATGGCTCCCAAGTGCAGGAGATCAATTGTAGTACCTTTCAATTAGAAAAGGTTGTCGAACCCACGAGGAGCTGAAGGTATTGGTTAGTAAGATTGATAAATAAAACAATAAAAGATGCAGTGTTTTTGGTATTTTCAGTTGTATAATTGCAAGCAGATAACAGATAGTAGCAAGTGAAAGCTCTCAAAGAGAGAAAGCCCAATCCTCTTATGTGGCAAAGGACAAGCTCAAGTGATGTGTAACTTATATGTGGCAAACGTTCCCGAGGGCGGCATGGATGATGCTAGGCATAGAGATTTATTAAACAACACGTTGAATATCTTGTCAAGTTTTAATCCTCTTTGGACGGAGCCATAATTAGGTATAGCTAAATAAATAAACTACAACCCCTTATGATGGATCATGTGGCCAAGCAAATGACTGCACAAGAATTATTAAGACCTAAAGTCCCACCATAGCATTACACTCTAAGGTCCCCGATACTAATACCCTCATAATATAACTTCATGACTCGGTCTCAGGTTTACGTGTCCTCCCAAGTCTCCATCAATTCATTACACTACGGTGTTCTCCTATGAGCCCATAAGGTGAAGTGTTGTGCAGTCGACGTTCGCACAACACCATCATAGAATCACATAAAAGATAAACTCTTGACAAAATACCAACACATGTCATATATAAATCAATGCCAATTCATCCTATGCCCTCAGGAACATACGGGAACTACTCACAACGTGCGAACATGATCATAATCAGTGGCATAAGTGGTACAACACAATCTGAAATT
Organism: Poa pratensis; assembly: GCA_947311845.1. Classification (NCBI taxonomy): domain Eukaryota; kingdom Viridiplantae; phylum Streptophyta; class Magnoliopsida; order Poales; family Poaceae; genus Poa; species Poa pratensis. Next base: position 24,678,985 of record CAMZMU010000092.1, on the reverse strand, counting down.
ATAACTTCACCACCAAATAATGACAAGTACTCAATCACAAACATGAATAGTAGCACAAGACAAGTATCTAGGGTATAGCAACTCTCAAACTGCGAGGGGAACGGAGTGGATCACGGTGATGATGATGGTGATGGTGCTGGTCTTGATGGGGGTGATGATGTAGAGGCCTCCTCCCACGCCAAGGAGGAGAGGTGATGACGATGACGATGATTTCCCCCTTCTCCGGAGTTCCGGAGCAGCAGGATCTGACCCCCCTCGGAAGGGATCAGGAGTTTCGCCGCCGCCGCGACCTCGGATGGACTTGGAAAAATTAGGGCGTTACTTTTCGGGCGAGACGAAGGCGTCTAAAAAGCCCCAGGCGAGGAGGTGCCCGAGGCACCTTTTGGTGGGTCCCACGCGGCCAGGTACATGGGCCGCGTGGGCCACCCCCATTTGGCCCTCGTGGCTCTCCTCTCTTCGGTCTTCTTCCCTCTGCCTTTCTCCCGATGAAAAACTGACGCAGTATTTTTCCTTTTATTATTTGAGTCCTGTAGCTCCTGAAACATTAAAGACAAGAAAAAGGAGGTTTTCTGCCTCCCAGAAATTAAATACCAAAAATAGGGACTTTGTATGAAAGTCCCCAAAATCATCTAAAACATGTAGAAACAATCATATAATCATGCAAATAACATTCTAGTATGATACTAAAAGTTATATAAATGATGATATAAAATGCACGTATCAACTCCCCCAAGCTTAAACCTTTACTCGTCCTCGAGTAAGTAAGGACATAGATCATTACATGCATCAATGGACTTATGGTTGATAAATAAATACGGGCATTGTATCATCATCATATTCAATTGCAAGATAAGATTAATGATCTAAAACTCATACATATGAGGGCAACATAAGTAGAACTCTAGCAATCACCCCTTACTTTTGAAAGCAAATAACCATTGTATGTTGGACAATCGAATCATATTGTTTTTCACATGCTTTTGCTCTTCATGGCAAGCATTATAATCTTTTATACTTTGCTGAAATTCAAAGACAAGATAAACTCTCATTGGATAACAAGTTCAAAAGAAGACAAATGAAAAGACAGATAGATATAAAAATTGTTATCACTCTTGCTTGACTAGTAACTAGTGCAAACTTTAGTCATGGATATCTCAATCAAGTTCCCATGCTCTACACAACCCTTTTCTTACACTTTCCATGGCTAGCTGAAATTTCAGGTGCCTTCCTTTCATTCACATTCAAGAGCATAAGTATTGAAATATCCATGATCATTAATTTGCTCAAAAGATACTAGGTTGTAACAAGAGTGTTTTATATCCTTTTCATTAAGTCTTCTCAACTTCTTATCCTACAAGACTATATCTTAACCTCAAACTATTAATTCACAAGTCTTTTTACTTCTTCTATATTGAGATAATTCTATAATTGTCCAACATACTCAAGTTAATTAATTTCAAGGCAAGATGTGATTGAAATTCTAAATATGCCACGCTCATTTGCATGAGTGTTACCCATAAATCCCCAAACAAGAGAATCATGGATGACACCATACTTTAATATTCATTGATAAACCATAGATAGGGATACATGATAATGCTCCATGAGCTCACACACGCCTAAGAGATATTGATAACTAAACGATAAAAGCAAACACACCATGACTAGATAGATATGATAAACTAGTGAGAAAAGACTAGATGGAACTCCCCCAAGCTTGCGTTTCAAGTCTTTCTTTGCTGCAGCTCCTCCTTCTCATATTCTTCTCCCACTCAGCCATCTTCCATGGAAAGGCTTCCATCACGGAAAGATGTAGGTGGATCATTGTACCTGAGGGTGGCGCTGCTGCAATCTTCTTGAAGCGTTCTTCATATTCACAGTTCTGGTTCTCTAATCCCACATGAAGCATTGGAACTTTCCCACTTGTCGATGACGTCCTTGTACTATCTTCCAGATCTTCAAGCCTTTTCTTGTACTCTTCAACCTTCTTTCCAGCTCCAGGTTCATGAAGTGGTGAGCATCAAGGCTGCGGTAAACCACAGTGCCATACCTGAAGGTCTTGTCCTCCAACTCATCCAGCCTTTCCTCCACCGTGCCGGTGGCCTTGGGAGCCTTCACCTCCTCCACGAGCATCACGCCCTCCTTGAAGCACACGGTCTTCGGTGGTGTCATCACGGAGTTGAGGTAGCGGTTCACAACACCCTCCTTGGGAGAGCTCTCCCCCTCTTGGTTGGATCCGGAGCAAGACATGGCTAAAACCTGACAGGCAGAAACAACAGAAACAAAGATCGCTCGAGAACGCTCGGTGCGAGATTAGATCGGCAGAGAGGGTATATATTGAGGGTTTTTAGGTCAAGACGAAGCGTCGGGATCGAAAACGAGACGAAAAGGACTCCGAGGTGGAAAAGGGATAGCCCCACGCGGCCAGGTACTGGGCCGCGTGGGCCCCTCTCTTTCTCCCTCGGGTCTCCGTTTCGTCCAGTTTTCTTGTCCCATACGATGATTTCCATAAAAATGACCTCCGTAAAATTTTATGCAATTCCGAGAAACTTTCCAACACAAAAGTTACCTTCTATTGATTTAGGGTTTCTGAACTGCACGGTTTCTCTCAATTACCTCTTCCGGTGTTTGTAAATTCAACTCCTCCACCCTTCCGATGAAGCTCTTTCCTGCAATATAAGGTTTAAGGCGTTGTCCATTGACTACATGAGGTTTACCTTTCATGTCACCGTGAAGACGGATAGCTCCTGAACGGTACACCTCCTGTATCACTAATGGTCCCTGCCACTTTGAAGCTAGCTTCCCTGCAGAAAACTTGAAACGAGAGTTGTACAATAAAACTTGATCACCTACTTTGAATTCCTTTTTCTTAATTTTCTTGTCATGCCAAATCTTAACTTTTTCTTTAAACATCCTGGCACTTTCATAAGCTTCATTTCTCCATTCGTCAAGTAGGTTTAGGTCAAGAATTCTCTTTTCTCCCGCAGTTTTAAAATCAAAGTTCAGTTGTTTAATAGCCCATCTAGCTTTATGTTCTAGTTCAACAGGTAAGTGACAAGCTTTTCCATAAACCATTTTATAAGGAGACATTCCCATAGGATTTTTAAAAGCAGTTCTATAAGCCCACAAAGCATCATTAATCTTAATTGGCCAATCAGATCTAGACTTATTCACTGTCTTTTCCAAAATGAGTTTAATTTCCCTATTGCTTAATTCAACTTGCCCACTTGTTTGAGGATGATAAGGAGATGCAATTCTATGGTTAACATCATATTTTGCCAAAGTTTTTCTAAGAACACCATGCAAGAAATGAGAACCACCATCAGTAATTAAGAACCTAGGAACACCAAACCTGGGGAAAATGATGTCCTTGAGCATCTTCATTGCTGTGGCATGATCTGCACTTTTGGTTGGAATTGCTTCCACCCACTTTGTAACATAGTCAACTGCAACCAAAATGTGAGTATGCTTTGTCTTTGATTCTGGGAAAGGACCCATAAAGTCAAAACCCCACACATCAAATGGTTCAAGTGGCAATGAATAATTCATAGGCATTTCATTCCTCCTACCAATGTTTCCTACTCTTTGACATTTATCACAAGATTTAACATATTCAGCACAGTCCTTAAATAAAGTAGGCCAATAGAAACCAGATTGTAATACCTTTGCTCCTGTGCGATCTCCTGCATGATGCCCTCCATAGGGACTGTCATGACAATCTCTTATAATAGCCTGTTGTTCATGCTCAGGTACACAACGTCTAATAATACCATCCACACTTTTCTTATAGAGGAAAGGATCATCCCAAAAATAATGTCTAAGATCATAAAAGAATTTCTTTCTTTGTTGAGAAGTGAAGTGTGGAGGCAAAACTTTACCAACAATAAAATTTGCATAGTTGGCAAACCAAGGAGATGCAACTTTAGCACTAGAAACATTAACAATTGCAAGTTGTTCATTAACAAAGCTATCATTAATAGGAATAGGATCATCAGGTATGCTTTCCATCCTAGAGAGATGATCAGCAACTTGATTATCCTCCCCTTTCCTATCAACAATGTGTAAATCAAATTCTTGCAATAGAAGTACCCATCTTATTAGTCTAGGCTTAGCATCTTTCTTATTCATCAAGTATTTAATAGCAGAATGATCAGTATGTATTGTGACTTTTGAATCAGTAATATAAGGTCTAAACTTGTCACAAGCAAACAGTACTGCTAAAAATTCTTTCTCAGTTGTAGCATAATTCTTTTGAGCAGCATCAAGTGTTCTACTAGCATAATAAATAACATTCAGTTTCTTATCAACACGTTGGCCCAAAACAGCCCCAACTGCATAATCACTAGCATCACACATAATTTCAAAAGGCAAGTTCCAATCAGGAGGTTGAATAATGGGAGCAGTGATTAAAGCATTCTTCAAAATATTAAAGGACTCAATGCAATCATCATTAAAAGAGAAAGGAACATCCTTTTGCAGAAGATTGGTTAGAGGTTTTGATATTTTGGAGAAATCCTTAATGAACCTACGGTAAAAACCTGCATGCCCAAGAAAACTTCTTATACCTTTGAGGTCCCTTGGATATGGTAGTTTTTCAATAGCTTCAATCTTTGCTGGATCAACTTCTATTCCTTCTCCAGAAATCTTATGCCCAAGAACTATACCCTCAGTAACCATGAAGTGACACTTCTCCCAATTAAGAACCAAGTGTTGGTCTTCACAACGCTGTAAAACTTTGTTAAGGTTGAACAAGCAATTATCGAAGGAAGTACCATACACAGAAAAATCATCCATAAAAACCTCCATTATCTTTTCAATATAATCAGCAAATATAGCATTCATGCATCTTTGAAAAGTAGCAGGAGCATTACATAAACCGAATGGCATTCTCCTGTAAGCAAAAGTACCATATGGGCAAGTAAAAGTGGTCTTTTCTTGATCATCCTTATGGACAGGAATTTGCGAGAAACCTGAATAACCATCTAGATAGCAAAAGTGAGAGTGTTTAGATAACCTTTCTAGCATTTGATCAATAAATGGCAATGGATAATGATCTTTTCGAGTTGCTTTATTCAATTTTCTGAAATCAATAACCATCCTATAACCAACTACAGTACGTTGAGCCACAAGTTCATCCTTTTCATTTGGAACAACAGTCATTCCACCCTTTTTAGGAACACAATGAACAGGACTAACCCACTTACTGTCAGCTATAGGATAAATGATACCAGCTTCAATAAGTCTTATTACCTCTTTCTTACCACTTCTTTCATTTTTGGATGGAGGCGGCGTTGAAAATCAACAACAGGTTTTGCATCTTCCTCCAGATTAATTTTATGCATACATAGAGCGGGGCTTATACCTTTAAGATCATCAAGAGAGTATCCAATGGCTGGTCGGTGAGCTTTTAGCACATCAAGTAATTTCTCTTCCTCTTCAGCTGAAAGGTTAGCACTAATAATGACAGGATATATGCTCTTCTCATCCAAATATGCATATTTCAGATTTGCAGGCAAAGGTTTCAATTCAAAACTAGGATCCCCTTTAGGTGGTGGTAGCACTCCTAAATTATCAGGTGGGATATGCAATTGTAATTGTGGTGGTTGTTGCCATAATATTTGTTCCAAAGCCTCTTTTTCCTCATCATTAAATGGTTCATCTTGATTAAGCATATAACGTTCTACAACATCAGTTGAAGCTACAGCTATATGAGCAAGAGTTTCAATTAAATTATTAGGAATTGGCTCTTTCTCAACATGTTTATCAGCAAATTTGGAAAAGTTAAATTCAAGTTTCTCACCAGCACATTTAATAAACACTTTCTCTTTAGGCAAATTAATTTCAGCACCAACAGTATGTAAGAAAGGTCTACCAAAAATGATAGGACAAAATGAATCTTGAGGACAACCAAGCACAATAAAATCAGCAGGGTATTTTATTTTGCCAATCAATACTTCAACATCTCTAACAATTCCAAATGGACTAATATAATCTTTATTAGCAAGTTGAATTGTCATACCTGTCTCTTCCATAACAATGGGATCAATATCAGGCTTGATCTCAAGATAAAGAGAATATGGAATGACACTAATACTTGCTCCAATATCACATAGACCATGATAACTTGAAGTCCCAATAGAGCATGATATAACAGGTTTCCCAACTTTGGCCGAATTACCTTTGATGACTTTGGTAGCATCTTCACATAGATAAACATCCACTGGGTCTTCTTCATTTAGTTGCTTGATAACAGAAATTTGAGTGTTGACTTCCACCTGTTCATAAGGCTGAGAACATCTTTTGTTACTCTTGTTAGTAACAGCTTTAAGTAAATTCTCCTTAACTTGGTTTGGAAATGGAGGTGGTTCAACATACTCCTCAATTGTCACAGATGACATTGGTTCAACCTGTTTAATAACTTTAGGAACAACAATAGATTGTTTAACAGGTTCAACATAAACTTCAAATCCACTTTTTGGAACACAGATATGATCAGCAAAACCTTTAGCTATTTCAATTATAACATAAGGATCAAGACCAAAAGTATCACTCAGATTTTTAAACAGAATAGAAGTAGAGAAATTCTCTACACATGAATATTCATAATCAAAATATGGCTCATTACCTTTATCAAGATCCCAGTGGCTAGTATTTTCAGAAATAGTCTCCAATAAATTCCATGCTTCTTCTTCAGTGTTATTAGTAAAACTTCCACCAGATGAATTATCCAGAATCTCCTTGTGCTTCATAGGTAGTCTCACATAAAAGTTTATCAATATAAGTTTCCTTGTAAGATCATGACATGGATTCTTGCGAAGGAGTTCCTTTAACCTCCCCCAAGCTTGAGTAATACTCTCTCCCAGATGTGGCCAGAAATTGAATATATAGCAGCGGTTATCATAAGCTTCTTTAGGAGTAAAATATTTAAGAAAGAAAACCTTCCTCAAGATACTCCATTCATTCTGGACCTCTTCATCCAAGACCTGTACCAATCACGAGCATTACCAGATAAAGACAAATACAATAGCTTCCTTTTTACCTGATCCTCTGAAATACCAGGTAGTCTGAATAAGCCACATATGTCCTCAATTATTTCCATGTGCTCGCGTGCCGACTTAGTTCCATCTCCTGTAAATGGATTTTTCATAACTCTTTTAACATGACCATGGGAATTTTAATCCCACTTTAGGTACCTCAGACACAGTAGTTTCAACCACCTTTGCAGTAGTGGCATAAGCACTTTCATATAGAGCAAGATGCAGCGAGGCACGATTCATAAATGCCATAGTAACAATGAGATAAACAGCTTTCAAGTTTCCTTACCAAACTTCTTACCAATAGCGCTACGCTCCCCGGCAACGGCGCCAGAAAAGTATCTTGATGGCTCCCAAGTGCAGGAGATCAATTGTAGTACCTTTCAATTAGAAAAGGTTGTCGAACCCACGAGGAGCTGAAGGTATTGGTTAGTAAGATTGATAAATAAAACAATAAAAGATGCAGTGTTTTTGGTATTTTCAGTTGTATAATTGCAAGCAGATAACAGATAGTAGCAAGTGAAAGCTCTCAAAGAGAGAAAGCCCAATCCTCTTATGTGGCAAAGGACAAGCTCAAGTGATGTGTAACTTATATGTGGCAAACGTTCCCGAGGGCGGCATGGATGATGCTAGGCATAGAGATTTATTAAACAACACGTTGAATATCTTGTCAAGTTTTAATCCTCTTTGGACGGAGCCATAATTAGGTATAGCTAAATAAATAAACTACAACCCCTTATGATGGATCATGTGGCCAAGCAAATGACTGCACAAGAATTATTAAGACCTAAAGTCCCACCATAGCATTACACTCTAAGGTCCCCGATACTAATACCCTCATAATATAACTTCATGACTCGGTCTCAGGTTTACGTGTCCTCCCAAGTCTCCATCAATTCATTACACTACGGTGTTCTCCTATGAGCCCATAAGGTGAAGTGTTGTGCAGTCGACGTTCGCACAACACCATCATAGAATCACATAAAAGATAAACTCTTGACAAAATACCAACACATGTCATATATAAATCAATGCCAATTCATCCTATGCCCTCAGGAACATACGGGAACTACTCACAACGTGCGAACATGATCATAATCAGTGGCATAAGTGGTACAACACAATCTGAAATTATAACTTCACCACCAAATAATGACAAGTACTCAATCACAAACATGAATAGTAGCACAAGACAAGTATCTAGGGTATAGCAACTCTCAAACTGCGAGGGGAACGGAGTGGATCACGGTGATGATGATGGTGATGACGATGACGATGATTTCCCTCTTTTCCGGAGTTCCGAAGCAGCAGGATCTGACCCCCCCCCCCCCCTCGGAAGGGATCAGGAGTTTCGCCGCCGCCGCGACCCCGGATGGACTTGGAAAAATTAGGGCGTTACTTTTCGGGCAGGACGATGGCGTTGCTAAAAAGCCCCAGGCGAGGAGGTGCCCGAGCCACCCCCATTTGGCCCTCGTGGCTCTCCTCTCTTCGGTCTTCTTCCTTCTGCCTTTCTCCCGATGAAAAACTGACGCAGTATTTTTCCTTTTATTATTTGAGGTCCTGTAGCTCCTGAAACATTAAAGACAAGAAAAAGGAGGTTTTCTGCCTCCCAGAAATTAAATACCAAAAATAGGGACTTTGTATGAAAGTCCCCAAAATCATCTAAAACATGTAGAAACAATCATATAATCATGCAAATAACATTCTAGTATGATACTAAAAGTTATATAAATGATGATATAAAATGCACGTATCACCTTGCCGCCAAGATCTACTCTATGAAGATATACTGCACCCCATAATGCTAGATTTAGATACTTACAAACACCGTTGCGAAAGATCTTGTGTTTGCCGAAGTAGATGTTGGTGAAGCCTGATGAAGAATCTCACGTCCACGCCGGGAGGTGAGATTGTTGCCGGTTCGTCATCGAGGAACTACTTGCGTAGCCCCGCTCTAACAGTATCCACATGTACGCCGCGCCAACCCGCCAAGTACGTTCGCCGCCTAGAGCTACTAGCACTGACGAAGAGAGACTGCCTTTAGACGTAGTCTAGCTGGTAGATCTAATCGGGCTTGATTAGATCTATATGAGATTAGAGAGATCTAATTCCCAACACATGAGATCTACTAGAGAGAGGTTAGATCAAAGTCTAATTAGAGCGCCGTCTAAATTAGAGCATTGTCTAATTGCACAATATCAAGAGAGGAACTTGTACAAGTCAATTGTTATATTCTCCTTGTGGGAGGGGGTGGAGTATATAAAGGGGAGAAAGGGCAGGAGGTGCTTGGGAAGGGGAAAGCCCCTCCCCTTGGTGCGCCGGCCCCTCTCCCAGGTCAGTTTGGGAGAGGAGTCCTTGTCCAAAAAGGACTCCCTCCCTTCCCTTTTATCTTTTTGCCTTTTTCATTTATTCTTTCCTTTTCCAATTCAGACTCCTTTTAATCTCCAAATTAAACAAGGAAAGAGAGGAGGAGACTTGGTGCGGCCGGCCTGGAGGTGGGGCCCATGCGGCCGGCCCACACTAGGTGTGGTGCGGCACGCAGGGCACCCCCTCTCTCTCCTCCGGCACATCCCCCTTCTCAGCAAACCTCCGAAACTCGTCCGGAACCAAATATACTCTTTAGATAAATTATCGACTCTATCCACTGATGTCGGAAACACTTCCTGGCATACTAGAACATCTCATGTTCACCATATTTCTCTCTCGGGAAATTCTGCCCTATACCGGCATTATTTCCCTCTCATGATAACTTCACCGGAACTCCTCCAAATTACTCTGGAGTTGTTCCTGTGACATCGGAGGGACTCCGACCACTTCTCATAACCACAAAACTACAATTTTATTCTCTCAATAAAAGATTGACTCACAACTTAAGTGTGTGACCCGGAAGGTTCGGCAACACATAGACATGTCCGGGAGCTTATCAGACAATAACCAGCATTGGGACCTAGACGGCCGTACATGCTCATATGTATTCACGAGTGAACGATAGAACCTGTGTGTTTCTCATTACGCTAATCCCCTTACGTACATGATACCAATGATATCTCAAAATTGAGACAATGTGCTCTAGTGTGATCAAACCCCTTTGATCATAACACATATAATTCTCGTACCAATATCATTCTCTTTCTCATTCTGTATTTTCATTGTCTCGTGATTAATCACACTGTGTCTGGCCAGACGATTGGGTGACAACAATAATACTGAGATGACCTAGAGGATGTATCTCTCCATCGTCTGGAGGAGTAAGTGCCTTTCTTGCATAATCTATGTTCCAATACATTATTCTAGTCCACACCCAAAAGTCACCGTTATTGTCCCCAATTACGGCCAGACGTTAGGTGACAATCAAAGTATGAGTGTCGAATAAGTGGTCACCAGATATTCTCATGGCAAAGGAATACAGCTAATGAAAACTAAACATATGATCAATTGCTACCTTCATCGTTGACGATTAGTCTCTTAGAAGATCATACAATGGGTCGGTTCATTACTATTGTCATTCCGACAATAAACTCCTATAGTTGTGTGACTTATACAAAGTCCATGATCAGGAAAACATGATCATCAAACAACAAGATAAGCTAGTCTTAGAGACAAGACCAGGAACGCTTTTACTTGTTCGTATCTCTACACCTGTATTGGAGGTTTTGAAAGGTCGACTAGAGGGGGGTTGATTAGGCGACTACCAAATTTTAACCTTTTTCTTTTTAATTAGGGCTAGAGCAAGTATAACAAAGGTTGACTAGATGTGCACTAGATGAATACAACCTATGTGATACAAGCAAGATATAAAGCGTAGCGGAAGCAACAAGTAAAGGGTAGAAGTAACCGCAAAGTAGAGACACAGAGATGATTCCCGTAGTTCCTTCCCAAGGGAATACGTCTACGTTGGAGGAGTGTGGAGCCACCTAGGCACTCCAATAGCACGGATGTGCTCACTCTATTCTCCGTGGGCTTTGCCGATGAGGGCGTAGCTCTTCCACTATGAGGTCACCTTCGAGGCGTTGACCAAGCCATGCACAAAGGTCGGGGAACTCCACAATGAGTTGGAGCCTCCCAACAATATCCCGGAGCACCTCGCAAACAAGTTGAGGTATCCGGAACCCCCAAAGGCCTCCTAGGGTTACAAGCAACCCAAGGAGGAACAAGAACCACAAAGGGGATGATGGATTTGAAATTCCTTCGGTGGAGATGTAGATCGGGACCTCCTCCTTCACTCCTCAAAGTATCAAGGCGATTGGTTGGTGGGAGTGGGAGATCTCTTAAATGAAGCTCTCAACAATGGTGGCAAGATATTTTCGTGAAGCTCACTTGTTCCAAGGTAGGGGAAGGGCAGTAAATACCCTCCCTTCAATTCTGTCCGTTGGAGACGTCTTTCCCGCACTGGCGGTACTAGCGCTGCTGAAGGGGCGGTAGTACCGGTGGTGCAGGAGCCTTCATTTGGGCGGTCAATGCCTTGGTCTTCGCCCTCCAGATCCCGCAGCAGCGGTATTGCCGTGTCCGCAGCGGTACTACAGCTAAGGTGGTACCGAACCCTTTTTATGCGGTAGTGCAGGCGGCACTACCGCTGCCTCTCCTTGGCGCTGCAGGGCGGCGGTACTACCGCCAGGGTGGCGGTACTGCCGGTGAGGTGCACCCGAAGCTCGTTTATGCGGTAGTGCAGCGGCACTACCGCCGTTGTCGAAAGGGCCATGAGCCAGCGGTACTACTGCCGCTTGCGCAGCGGTACTACCGCCCATGGCAGTTTGCAGCTCCTTCTTCTTCTCTTTAACGTGTGAACGACAAGGGAGTATTTGTAGAACCTGTGTAAACTTAGACAAAGGGTTAAATGCTATTATTGTATTGTGATCAACCACCAAAATATGATTAAGAGCAATAATGCTCTTTCAATCTCCCCCTTTTTGGTGGTTGATGACAATACAATAATTTGCCACAAAATGGTTTAAAAAAAATGGACGGAGCTCCCCCTAGATGTATGCATTATTCAAGAGTAGCTTTTGAATGCTCAAATGCACAACAAATAGGATCAACACTCCCCCCCATGTTTTCCAAACCATGCAAGATATAATCATAACAATAAGCATATAAGCATGGAAACATAGATAGCGAGTTTAACATGTCTTACACCATGCAACAAGGTTCACAAACACAAAGTAATCAAGTTCACAAGCTCATAAGACACAAATAGATAAAACAACGAAAGCTTGTGACTATCCCTTGCAAATCCCCGGAAACCTAATAGATATTTCTCCCCCTTTGGCATCAAGACACCAAAAAGAGAAGAAATCGATGCTAGCATCCCAAAGGTCAATCGGAGAGGTTCTCGTTGCTAGCAGGACGGGGACGACGACGAGATGACACTTCTTCTCCTTCATAATCAGGCCACACGCAAACATTGCCTTGAGAATCCTTGGCTCTCCACTCACCGGACACTGTGATCTCCTTCTCCGATCCGGACGCCACAATTTCACCATGAGCATGGCAATCCAAAATATCTTGTTGACGAGCATGCTTATCTGCAACATGGTGTAAATATTCCCTTGTCTCAAGAGACTTGGTCATGCAGAAAAGTTTCTTGACTTGTCGACCCATCCAAGTTAGAGGATCCTCCTTCTTGGGAGCAAGAGAAGGACCAGCACCCCCAGCAGCAGCCTCAGCAGTGGCTTTGTTCTTGGCTTTCTTCCTAGCTTGAGCAGTCTCATAACTGTGATCTTTGACGCGAAGTTGCTTGGGCTTGTGAGGGGTCCAAGAGTTGGAATCCGAGAGACCCTCCATGGGATGCTCCTTGCTCCAAGCCCAAATGATGATCTTCATGACATGAGGACCAAAAGCTGCATTCTTCTTTTAAATGCAAATATTCCAAAATTCATTCCATAGATAGTCCATAACATCCTGCTTCTTCCCCTTGGTCTTGAACTCGTGCATCCTTATCATAAGAGTGGTGAGAAAACCATGAATCTCATCAATGTTGCCCGCCTTTGGATTGATGGTGTCCCGGAAGATCCTGTGCATGATCTCATAGGGAGGGAAAAGACCCTCGGAGAGACCCGGAGTGTATTTTGGCTAAAAGTAGAGAGGAGCAAGAAGGTACTTGGCCAGGGGCTTGTCTTTCGTATGAACACGGAACCAATTGGCAGAAAAATCAGCTGGAGGGATCATACCATGATCAACACACTTTAGCATGACCCCAATGTCACTCCAGGAGGCTGTGAACTGCTCTTCCTTGGTCATCCAGGTAATAGAGCGGTCAATCAAGTTGAAGCACATGGTGGCAAAGAACTGACACACAAGATTCTCATCAAAGTTTTGTTGGAGCTGAATAAAGTGGAAGATGCCAAGCTCCTTGCAAATCTTGATAGCTTCATCAAAGTACTCGGGGTGCCTCTCCATGTGGGCAATGTCAATGAATTGTTGCTTCGTCACATTGTTCTTTGGATCCTTGTGAAGGTAAGTGTTATAGCAGTGTTCTTGAAAGACGGTGTGAAAGTAGGGATTGGTCCCTCGAACCTTTGGATCCAAATCCATGTGGGTAAACTCATAAGCATTCCTCTTCCTCAGATCAACATACTCGGCATCTGTCAACTTCTTGAAGGAGAAAGGTGCCTTACGAACTCCTTGCTTGACCCTGCCCTTGCTTGATTCTTCATCAACATCCGAGGTCTTGGGATTCTTGCCCTTAGCACGAGAATCTACCGAACCAAGATCACCTGTGATTAGCAAGGGGAGGGATATCAAAGAGAAGTAATGTGCAAAAATAATTTTTCATGATTGGAACACAAAGAACACAAGGATAGAACTAGTTGAACAACCAAAGGCTAAGCAAGAGTACAACAACTAGTAGAGGAGATATGACCATAGGTGGAAAACAACTAAGAAGTTGGAGAACCACCACAGGTGAATCTACCAATTCTAGATGAGGAACTATGAATTTAGCCAGGGATTCTTCAAACTATGTCTACACAAGGTTCTAGGTGACCAAGGATGCATCTCTACCAAGACAAATCGACAAGAACACCTAAGGATTTGTCCACTAATTCATCTCCAACTGTCAACTAGTTGAGAGAGAGGGAGAGGACAAGCCAGAGCTCATGGCGACGGATCGGGGGCGAGGAGGAGACGTTGGAGCCGACCACGAGCAGAGGCGGCGAGGGCCACGGCCGGGGGCGGCGCCATCCGGTGGATGAGTGATGCATGTAAAATGCATACATGAACTTTGCACTTTAATTGCTTATATTCCAATCATATTTGCATCATATAAGGGTTATATCAATGTTTTATAATGATTTTTTGGGAATATTCATTTATTTCTTTTTTTTATGGAATTAACCCTGCACAGGCAGAAAACCCCATTTTCTTATTTTAATGTTTCAGGGACCCAAACATCAACAAAATCACCTAAAAATTTACGGGCATCAATATTTGGAAGGAAGAAGACCTGTGGCGAAGGAAGCGAGCAAACGGAGGCTCGAGGGCCAAACGAGGGGGCCCACGCGGCCTGGTACTGTAGCCGCGTGGGACCCACCCATTTGGGCCTTGTGGCTCCGTTGCCTTCGATCTTTTCTCCACCGACATCGTCTTGACCTAAAAACGCCTATAAAAAAGGTCCCACGACGTTCTCTGGAAGGAGCGCCGCACAAACACAGAAACACCGAAACGGAGATCAGGAGCTGCAGATTGGAGGGGGAAAACTCCGGCGGGGCGCTGCCGGCGTGGTCTCCATCTTCTCCATCGACTTCTCCACCGTCTCCATGATGAAGAGGGAGTAGTCCACCTCTGGACTATGGGTTTGTGGAAGTAACTTATGTATCTCTCCTCTCTTGAGCTTCACTAATTAGCACCGTATGAGCTGCTGAACATGATTACGGTCACCGTTGTAATACCTTTGTGGTGGATCTTTATGAGTTAATATATGTTTGAGATTGCAATGTTTGTTTCAGTTATGAGTATAGATGCATATTATGTACCCCGTTCTTGTCTACTTGTTTTGATCAAGCATGTTTATGAGAGCGTGTGTGGGGGATCGTGTGCATTAGTTGGAGTAACGGGGGTGGCTAGTGCAGTGAACGTGAGAGAAAGTTCTGCGATCCACTTTGGTATCTTTACCTTAGTTTATTACCTCACTAGGGATAAACTAAAATACCATGCTACCGGGGATGTGGGCGTGACCATTGCCACTACTCCATGACTAGATCTAACTTGTTCTTATTTTCACTTCATGTCATGATACTTAATGCTATACTCTGAGTTATCTTAATTACTGAGGTGTTATGATTTAGTTCGCATCTTGGTGGAGTATAAGAGAGGTTAATAACCAAAAGATCTCTATGTTAGGATGTGATGCCCATATATCTAAGTAACTTGTTATCAAACCCTGTGTTACAATCTCATATGTTAACTGTGTGTGTTCCATTGTCTACCACTTTATAAAGAGAGAGTGCATTTGTGAAACCATGAACCCCAGTCCATTTTTTATCATAAGAAACACCTTTCCAACACCATATACCACTTTTCTATTTTCAGCCATCATTAAATCCAAAAATACAAAAATACTTTTCATCTTGCATACATCATTCAAAAACCCAAAAATATCATTTATCATTGCATCCACCATCATTGCATATTTATTTCTTGTTTGCATTGCATAACTATCCTGATATCATTCTTAAACTTTGTGCTTGACAACCACAGGTGAGGTTGAGGACCAAAACATCTAACCTTGTTTTGTAGGTAACCAAAAGAAGGATAAGAAGATAAATCTACCACTTCAGATTCCCCGAGAGTTCGATATTAAACCCTCGAGTCACCCCTCGTGGGGAAAACTGTCTTCCACTTACTATACACTCTGCACTTGGAGTCTCAACCTAATCCCATTTACTTTTGCAGGTATCAAAGCCTTGCTCTTCGGGACCATCAATGAGGCGGCCGGCGGTGGCGGATCGAGAGGGAGAGGGTCGGGGGAGATGGGGATTGTGCAGTTGACTTTCCTCACTCCCCCACCGAACCGTTCCCTTATCAGATCCGCACCAGCGGTACTACCGACCGATCCGGTGGTAGTACCGCTACCGATACTGCAGCACGTGCCCGTTGTACGTGCTGGACGGGGTAGGGCACCCGCACCAGTGGTAGTACCGCCGGGTTCGTGACGGTAGTACCGGTGCCTGGGGCAGAACACCAAAAATAGCTCAAAGAGTCATTTTTGTTTGTTATGCCACCGGTTCCGACCCACTACACACACCGGGAACAACAAAAGATGCACATTTTTAGATGGAAGTGTCGTTTGGGATAAGAGTTTTGGCTTGGGATAGAACACAAACTGAGAGAGGAGAAATCACCCAAATTTGCAAGAGTCGAAAGAGAAGGGCCAAATGGGGGTGATCTCCACAAAATCCAAAAAAGGTCTAAGAAACCCAAATAAGAAACAAATAAGATCCAACTCCTCATACGGAGGATGGCGGTGGCCGTAGCCACCATGTATGAGCAAACTCATCATTTAAGCACAGAGTGTCACCAAAAGTGATCAATGAAGCACGAATTGTCTATATGGGCATCATAAGGTTAGCATTGACTCATGAATTGAGCTACACTCCCCCTAAAACTATGCCTACATCCAAACTAGTTATCAAGTACACTATGGGTAGGTGTGCGCGGTGCTCAAGCAAAGTTACTTGCATCAATGACATTTAGCTCATTCCTCAACTCTCGAAATCTTGTTTCATCAAGGACCTTCGTGAAGATATCCGCGAGTTGATCCTTGGTACCTACATAAGACAAGTCAATGTTGCCCCTTTCCACGTGCTCCCGGATGAAGTGGTGATGCACTTCAATATGCTTCGTCTTGGAATGCAGCACGGGGTTGTGGGCGATCTTGATGGCACTCTCATTGTCACAAAAGAGAGGCACCTTATCAAAGTTGACTCCATAGTCCTTCAAGGTTTGCCTCATCCAAAGCAATTGAGCACAACAACTCACGGCGGAGATGTACTCGGCTTCGGTGGTGGAGAGAGCAACACAATTTTGCTTCTTGGAAGACCAACATACCAAGGAGCGACCAAGAAATTAGCAACCCCCAGAAGTGGACATCCTATCCTTCTTCTCTCCGGCATAGTCCGAGTCCGAATACCCAATGAGATGAAAGCTTGAACCCTTGGGATACCAAATACCAAAGTTCGGGGTATGAATCAAATATCAAAGGATGCGCTTAACCGCCATCATATGGCTTTCCTTAGGAGCCGCTTGATACCTTGCATACTTACCCACACTAAACATGAAATCCGGTCTAGATGCACAAAGATAGAGCAAAGAACCAATCATAGAACGATAAAGCTTTTGATCAACATCTTTACCCTCGGTGTCGGTGTGGAGATCATGTTTTGTGGACATCGGGGTCTTGCTAATCTTGTCACCCGCCAAGTTGAATTGCTTGAGCATGTCTTGGGTTTATTTGGCTTGCTTGATGAAGGTGTCTTTCCTATATTGCTTCACTTCAAAACCGAGGAAGAACTCCAACTCCCCCATCATAGACATCTCAAACTTGCTAGTCATAAGCTTGGCAAACTCATCATTGAAAGCATTGTTAGTAGAACCAAATATGATATCATCAACATAGAGTTGGCATATGAAAAGGTTCCCTCCAACCTTCTTGGTGAAAAGGGTGGGATCTATGACACCCACTTGAAATCCACGATCGACTAGAAACTCGCGAAGGTGCTCATACCACGCACGTGGGGCTTGCTTTAGGCCATAGAGTGCCTTCTCGAGCTTATAGACATGATCGGGATACTTGGGGTCTTCGAACCCGGGAGGTTGCTTCACATATACCAACTCATTAATTAGACCGTTAATAAAAAGCACTTTTAACATCCATTTGTTGTAGTTTAAAGTTATGATGAGATGCATATGCAAGCAAGATGCGAATAGACTCAAGGCGAGCAACGGGAGCAAAGGTTTCACCGAAATCAACACCTTCGACTTGAGAGAAGCCTTGTGCCACCAATCTTGCCTTGTTTCGAATGACAATGTCGTTCGAATCTTGCTTGTTCTTGTAGACCCACTTGGTACCGATGACGTTCTTGCAATCTCTTGGCCTTGCCACCAATTTCCACACCTTGTTGCGCTTGAAATTTTTTAGCTCCTCATGCATGGCCTCCACCCAATCATGATCTTCAAGGGCTTAATATACTTTCTTGGGCTTGATGAAGGAGACAAAAGCATGATTGGTGCTAAAGCTTGTCAATTGCTTTCTTGTGACGACCTTGCCTCTAACATCTCCGAGGACTTTATCCAAAGTATGTTCTTTGAGGACGAGGTCTCATTCTCTTCTCATTGCTCTTCTTGCCTTGACTTCCTCCGAAGTTTCTTGAGACGTAGCTTGATCATCACCTTCATCATGGGAGTCATGTGCACCACTTTGATCTTGAACTTGTTCTTGATCATGAAGTTGTTCTTGGTCTTGTGCACCATCATGAGCTTGTTCTTGAACATCATGTGTCATATCATTGGGTTGGACTTGATCAACAATGGGATGATCTTGTTCAACAATGGGATCACTTTGTTCTTGAACTTGCTCGTTTGGTTGAGGGCTCGTAGCTTGTTCTTGGATCACTCGAGGAACTTGGATAGGTGATGAGTCTTGAGGTGGCTCAACTTGAGGAGGGTCCTCTTCAATATTATGGATATCACCAATTGCCATCCTCCTCAAAGCGAGCTCCATGGGAACATCACCTACAACATTAGAATCAACTTACCCCACTTGGGAGCCATTATCCTCATCAAACTTCACGTCACTAGATTCTTCAACTTGACCGGTGGTCTTGTTGTAGACTCTATAGCCGTGAGAGTTTGTGGAGTAACCAACAAAGATGCCCTCAATTAATCTAGTTTTGAATTTTGACAAGCGATTACCTTTCTTGCGAATGAAGCACTTGCATCCAAAGACGCGGAAATATGAAAGGTCCGGCTTCTTGCCGAGGAGAATATCATATGGGGTCTTGTTTGTGATCTTACGGAGATAGACCCGGTTGATGATGTAGCATGCGGTGGCAATGGCTTCAGCCCAAAAGTTGTACGGGGAAGCATACTCCGCAATCATAGTCCTTGCCGCATCCATGAGCGTCCGGTTCTTCCTCTCCGCCACACCGTTTTGTTGAGGGGTGTATGGGGTAGAGTATTGATGTTTAATCCCCTCTTCACTAAGAAATCCCTCCATGGTGTAGTTCTTGAACTCGGATCCATTGTCACTTTAAATCACCATGATCTTCTCTTGAAATTGACGTTGGGCCATGTTGATGAAGTCAATGACTCTTTGTTGAGTCTCACTCTTCTTCTTGAAGAAATAGACCCATGTGTATCTTGAATAGTCATCAACAATCACCAAGCAATACTTCTTGCCTCCAAGACTATCATAAGATACAGTACCAAAAAGGTCCAAGTGAATGAGCTCGAGAATCTTGGAGGTGGTAGTATGCATCTTTTGTGGATGGGCTTCTCCATGTTGCTTGCCTAGAACGCAAGACCTACACACACGATCTTTGGAGAACTTAATATCGGTTAGCTCGAGAATGTGATTACCACTTTGAAGGTCATGCAAGGTTCTCATATTGGTGTGAGCTAGTCGGCGATGCCAAAGCCAACCCACATCAACTTTAGCCATTAGGCAAGTCGCGGTAGAGGTGCTTTCTTTCGAGAAATCAAGCACATACATACCGAGCTCGACATGCCCAACAAAGACTACTTTAAGAGACCCCTTCACAGTGATGATCACACTCTCGTCATCAAAATAGCACCCATAACCACATTTGGTAAGTTGAAAGACGGAAAGCAAATTGTAACTAATGGACTCAACAACAAGAACATTCTTGATCGAGATTTCTCTCGCAACAACAACCTTGCCATGTCCCAATACCTTAAGCTCGCGGTTGTCACCAATCTTGACATGGGAATATTGTGGTAAAGGAGGTTCAATATCATCCACCAAGTCAATGCGTCCGGTCATGTGTTGGGATGCGCCACTATCCACCGTCCATCGACCCGCACCGGACGCCGAACCCTACAAGAGATCAACTCTTTGATTTAGATACCCATTTTTGAATGGGTCCTTTCTTGTTAGTCACAAGGGTCTTTGGAACCCAAATAGCCCAATGATAATTATCACCCTAAGAAGTGCCAACATATTTAACATAAACATGTCCATCTCTAGATTTCAAAAGAACATAAGATAGGTTATATTTCCCGGCAAAGTCATTGTGAGTGGTGTTGCCCCTTGTGGCATCACCACCCACAATGGTGTTGGGTTCCTTCTCCTTAGCCATCTCCCCCTCCTTAACAAAGACAATATTTTTGGAAGGGGGAGTTGACTTCTTCTTCTTCTTCTTGTTTTTCTTCTTTGACTTGGTAGAGAACCCAAGTCCTTCTTTCCCAACTTGATCCTTTTGATTGCTCAAAAGATCATTGAGATTCTTCTCACCTTGAATGCATGAAGCAAGGCCCTTCTCAAGTTGGACCTTCAACCTCGCGTAGAGAACCCAAGTCCTTCTTTCCCAACTTGATCCTTTTGATTGCTCAAAAGATCATTGAGATTCTTCTCACCTTGAATGCATGAAGCAAGGCCCTTCTCAAGTTGGACCTTCAACCTCGCGTTCTCCTCAACAAGGTTAGCATGCTCACAACAAGGGTTAGAGCTAGCAACATTAGTATTAGAGGAAGAAACAAGACATTGTTTCACTTGTTGACCTAGGTATTGATCATGAGACCTTTGGAGTTCATCGAAAGACCTTTTGAGGGCTTTGAGTTCCTCATCAAGTCTCTTGTTTTCCTTCTCAAGTCTAGCATGGCCAATACCTAGCTCATTCTTTTCATTCTTAAGAATTTTGGACATAGCAAGAGCGTGTTCATGATCCTTTTTAACTCTAGACATATCAATAGCATATGATTCCTCTTGGTTAGAGAGGGCCTCTTCAAGAGCACTCCTACGAGTTTGCTCTTTCTCAAGAGCAATGGATAGCTCCGCTATTTCATTAGCGTACTCACACTCATTAGCCTCCATGGTCAAGAGTTTCTCCTCCTTTTCATCTACAAGAAGGTTAGTCTCATCAAGTTGCTCAATAAGAGCATTCACATGAACCTTGTTCTCCCCCTTGAGCTTAGCTAGCCATAAGTCCACAACATTTGGACCTTGGGCCTCCTTCTCAACATTTTCTACACAATTCAACGAAGAAGGCGTAGAAGTAATGGGCTTAGGAGAAGGGGTTACCGAGCCGGCTTTTGCCATAAGACATGTGTAGGGAATGGCCTCATTCTCATTGGGGATTCGAAGAGGGATGCCGGTGTAGTGGAAGTAGTAGCAATGGCCACATGTGCCACACCTTCAACATCATCATCCTCATCACCGGACATGTACTCTTCAAGAACTTTCCTATCTTGGACACACAAGGCATTTGGAACCTTCCTCTTCACGAAGTTCTTGTTGCCAACGGTCTTGATATTCTTGTCTTTTCTCACAAGCTTGCCGTTGGTGTCTTCTCTATTATTGTATGGGCAATCGGCAATGTAGTGGTCTTGGTTGCTACAATTATAGCACGTCCTTGATCGTTCAACTTTTGATTTGCCTCCTCTTGCGAAAGATCTTGTACTTTTAGAGCGGTTGCCCCAAAAAGCCTTTGCGGCAAGAGCCATGTGTTCACTATAGGCTTGCTTGGTCTCTTCCGGATCATCTTCTTCATCTTCATGCTCAACCACTTCCTCACGCGCAATGGCCTTGGATTTCAAAGCAACATTTGGTGATTGGCCCGCAAGTCCTCTTTGACGAGCAAGATCATTGATGGAGCTCTTGACCACCATTCCAATAGATACAAATTCATTGACCACCGTGTTGGAGTTAAGAGAAGCAAAATCCGGCCTTGATCGAATGGTTTGAGCCAATCCTTGGTTGGACGGAGTGATTGCGTTGAGAAACTTGCGCTTGATCCAATCATCACCAATCTTCTCATAGCCAAAGTCCCCCAAAGTGACGGCAAGAGTGGTGAGTCTTCTATAAAGCTCTTCGGGAGTCTCATCATCCTTCATCACGAACTCATCGGCCTCGTCTTGGACCGCTTCATACTTGGAGCGTTGAATGCTCTCATTTCCCAAGAACAAGGTATGGAGAGCGGCCCATGATTCCTTCGCCATGGTGCATCTTTGGAGGTGAGTAAGATATGTTGGACCAGCGGCGGTTTGGATCATGTGCATAGCGGTGGCATTGAGTTGATGATCGGCCTTCTCACTTGGATTCAAATTGGCGGGATCCCTTGGAGAGAAGCCGCGCTCTATAATGTCAAGCAAATCAACACAAGAACTAGACATATGTGACTTCATGCAAAATTGCCAATTAGGAAAGTCTTTTGTGTCAAGCTTAGGAGGTGCGCCCATATTGGCGATGTGTGGCTTGTCAACTTGTTGGTGGATTTGGTTATACACTTGTTCTGGTGGAACTTGTGAATACACCCCTGGAATAGCCTTCGTGGTGGATGATGTACCATTCTCTCTTTTTCCCGAGTCGTCATTGGCTTGCGCCTTTGCTTTCTCGGGATCGACTTCCAAAGTCAAGACGTCGCCGTCTTTGTTTGGGGAGTCTAGAGAGGGTGGAGCGTCATCCACACGAGGGGGCCTTCCCGTAATTTGCTCGAACATCTTCCGCATCTCATTAATGACATTGGAGGTAATCTTGTTGTCAAGATTATTGATCTTGGTCTCAAGATTACCCACAATCTCATTTAGTTCAGACTTGGAGACGGGAGCTTCGGGATCACTCTCTTCGGCCATTTTCTCTTAGGCGGTGAAGCCTTAGATAAGAGCCCAGGCTCTGATACCAATTGAAAGGTTGACTAGGGGGGGTGATTAGGAGACTACCAAATTTTAACCTTTTTCTTTTTAATTAGGGCTAGAGCAAGTATAACAAAGGTTGACTAGATGTGCACTAGATGAATACAACCTATGTGATACAAGCAAGATATAAAGCGTAGCGGAAGCAACAAGTAAAGGGTAGAAGTAACCGCAAAGTAGAGACACAGAGATGATTCCCGTAGTTCCTTCCCAAGGGAAGTACGTCTATGTTGGAGGAGTGTGGAGCCACCTAGGCACTCCAATATCACGGATGTGCTCACTCTATTCTCCGTGAGCTTTGCCGGTGAGGGCGTAGCTCTTCCACTATGAGGTCACCTTCGAGGCGTTGACCAAGCCGTGAACAAAGGTCGAGGAACTCCACAATGAGTTGGAGCCTCCCAACAATATCCCGGAGCACCTCGCAAACAAGTTGAGGTATCCGGAACCCACAAATGCCTCCTAGGGTTACAAGCAACCCAAGGATGGACAAGAACCACAAAGGGGATGATGGATTTGAAATTCCTTCGGTGGAGATGTAGATCGGGACCTCCTCCTTCACTCCTCAAAGTATCAAGGCGATTGGTTAGTGGGAGTGGGAGATCTCTTAAATGAAGCTCTCAATAATGGTGGCAAGATATTTTCGTGAAGCTCACTTGTTCCAAGGTAGGGGAAGGGCAATAAATACCCTCCCTTCAATTCTGTCCGTTGGAGACGTCTTTCCCGCACTGGCGGTACTATCGCTGCTGAAGGGGCGGTAGTACCGGTGGTGCGGGAGCCTTCATTTGGGCGGTCAACGCCCTGGTCTTCATCCTCCAGATCCCGCAGCAGCGGTACTTCCGTGTCCGCAGCGGTACTACCGGTAAGGTGGTACCGAACCCTTTTTATGCGGTAGTGCAGGCGGCACTACCGCTGCCTCTCCTTGGCGCTACAGGGCGGCGGTACTACAGCCAGGGTGGCGGTACTGCCGGTGAGGTGCACCTGAAGCTCGTTTATGCGGTAGTGCAGGCGGCACTACCGCCGTTGTCGAAAGGGCCATGAGCCAGCGGTACTACCGCCGCTTGCGCAGCAGTACTACCGCCCATGGCAGTTTGCAGCTCCTTCTTCTTCCCTTTAACGTGTGAACGACAAGGGAGTATTTGTAGAACCTGTGTAAACTTAGACAAAGGGTTAAATTATATTATTGTATTGTGATCAATCACCAAAATATGATTAAGAGCAACAATGCTCTTTCAGGTTTCCCTCTTGAACACTTTGTATTTGCTATTCAAGTGTCCAATACAGTTATAGCATAAAGATATAAACATTAATAATAAACTTGGAGATTTTTTTTCGATAAAAGGAGCTTTATTACTTAAAGAGATTTAAGCATTACACCCAGACTCTGCATAACTAGAATGCACACAGCCGCTCAAATCCAGTGGTACGAAAGTAAAAAAAGACGAATTACATATCATGATGGTGTTGTACAGACCTCCATAAACGTCTAGGGTGGTGGAGGGACGATCCGCAAATTATGCCGCCATCCATGTTGGGATAAAAAGTCTCTTGCGGTATACTCCAGTCTTGTACAGACCTCCGTAAACAGGTCGCGATGCTCCACACGTTGCAATGGTGACCACTAACAGAGAGTAGCAGTACTCTTGTAGATAACCTACATGAGAGAAGAATCTTTATCGTTGAAAACCTTGTCATTTCTACACAGCCAAAGCGACCATATAATGGCAAGCGCTCCCACCCTAATAAGTCGTTTAAACCTCTTATCCATACCATTCAGCCAATTGCCAAAAATATTTGAAATGCTTCGTGGTGGATATAAGGTAGAACCTATCTGGATGATTGACCATATAGAACTAGCAAATTTGCACTTGAAGAATAAGTGCCTAATAGTCTCGTCCTTATGATAGAAGACACACTTTTTGCTTCCATGCCAATTGCGTTTTACAAGGTTATCTTTGGTGAGAATTACACCTCGACGAAGATACCACGCAAAGACTTTGTTTTTTAGTGGAATCTTCATCTTGCAAATTTTTTGGTTATTATCAACTGGAACATCCGGATGGATTAGCTCTTTATACATAGAGTCCACCGAGAATTTACCATTCTTTTGTAAATTCCATCGAAACTCATCGGTACCCTGAGTCAAATTGACTAAAGCCAGGCGTTGTAACATCTCATTCCAAGATGCTAACCGGGGACCGATAAGATCTCGTCGAAACGCCATGTTTGGTTGGAAAGTCTCCAACACCTGAGCGAGCGTATCGCTTTTGTGACGTCCAAGGACAATATTATATAAAGCTGGATATTGTTCTCGGAGTGTGGTAGAACCTAGCCACTTATCCTCCCAGAACATTATCTCTGACCCATCCTTGATGGAAAAAGAACCATATGGAAAGAAGAATTTCTTCGTTGCCATAAGACCAGCCCAGAAGTGTGAATCGCCTGGTTTCCAAGAAACCTGTGATACCGCACTAGAACCAATGTACTTTCTCCGTAGAAGAGTTTGCCATACCCCATCTCCGGTTAGTAATTTGAATAGCCATTTACCAAGGAGGGATCTATTCTTGACCTCAAGGTCATGAATCCCAAGCCCTCCTTGATCCTTCGGGCGGCACACTACATTCCATTTAGCCAGTCGATATTTCTTTTTCTCACCATCCCCTTGTCAAAAGAATCATGATCGAAAGTAATACAATCGATGCAATACTCCTTTTGGTAATTGGAAGAAGGAAATCATATACAGTACCATGTTACTTAGGACTGAAGTTATGAGAACCAATCTCCCACCCAGGGACAGTAATTTTCCTTTCCAACTACTCAACCTTTTTTCGAGTATTTCCTCGACATGTTTCCATTGAGCAATCGTTAGCCTCCTGAAATGAATCGGAATGCCAAGATAACTGATTGGGAACTGACCTTGCCCACAACCGAATAACTCAGCATATAGGGTAGCATCATTCTGGACCTCGCCGAAACAAAACAATTCACTTTTATGAAAGTTAATCTTTAGACCCGAAAGCTGCTCGAACGCTGATAAAATTAATTTCAGGTTGCGATCCTTTTTCATGTCATGTTCCATAAACAGAATCGTATCATCAGCATATTGAAGAATAGATAACCCACCATCCACAAGATGTGGGACTACTCCTTCAATTTGGCCATCTACTTTGCACGCTCTATGATTATGGCTAACATATCCGCCACTATATTAAATAGTATTCGTGATAATGGATCACCTTGTCTTAATCCTTTTTTCGTTTGGAAGTATCTGCCAACGTCATCATTGACTTTGATGGCTACACTTCCGCCAGAAACAAAATTATGGATCATAGCGCGCCACTCATCAGAAAAACCTTTCATTCTAAGTGTTTGCTGTAGGAAAGACCACTTGACTTTGTGATAAGCCTTTTCGAAGTCTATTTTTAGTATTACCCCATTCAAATTTTTCCGATGTAACTCATGAACTGTTTCATGTAAAATCACAACCCCATCAAGGATATTGCGACCTTGCATAAAAGCCGTCTGAGTTGGACGCACAACATGATCAGCCACCGAATTAAGCCTAATAGTAGCGGTTTTAGTGAAAATTTTGAAGCTAACGTTAAGAAGACAGATAGGTCTATATTGCTGGATCCTTTCTGCTTCATTAACTTTTGGCAGCAAAATTATCTCACCGAAATTCAGGCGAAATAGCTCGAGTTGTCCAGCATGCAAAGCATTGAATAACTCTAGCAAATCCGTTTTGATTATGTCCCAGAATTTCTGATAGAACTCGGTTGGGAAACCATCCGGACCCGGGGCTTTGTTGTGTTCCATTTGAAAGACTGCCTTCTTTACTTCCACCTTTGTCATCTGTTCGGGTTTCGTCCATTGAGAAGTTACCTTCCTCCGGTTCACCGAACAAATTTTTATAATACTTCTTGATGTATGATTTGAGTTGCTCATGACCTTCCATCAGACCCTCATCTTGATTAAGAGAATGAATAAGTTTCTTCCTATGTCTGCCATTAGCCAGACTATGGAAGTATCTCGTATTCGAATCTCCCTCCAAAATGAATTGGGCCTTTGATCTTTGATACCATTTGAGCTCCTCTTCATGAAGAATACCAGCCATCTCTGCATTGGATTGATTTTTTTAACTCAATCTCTTGCATGGACAGTGGTCGCACTTCAGCAAAAGCCTCAAGTTCATCAATAATAGATGACAAGCGAAGCTTTTCCTTTTTTTAGTTGGCCTACCATATGTCTGGCCCAACCACCCAGGTGTTTATGCAATGCGCGTATTTTATTATTCCACCTTTGGATCGGACTCTGACCAGCCACCGGTCTTTCCCACACCATTTTAACCATGTCATGGAAAACCTCCCGATGTAACCATCCCAATTCAAACTTGAATTGGCGTTTACAAAGCGGCCTAGGTGTCCCAGTGGTACTTAGTGTGGGGGCATGATCTGACAATGCTTCGATACGTTCGAGGACCCGTACTGAGACCATTGAAAATTTAGATTCCCAATCTGAGTCCATCAGCACACGGTCCAACTTCTCGTATGTCGGTTCTGGGAGGCTACTAGCCCAAGTGAACTGCCTCCCAATCATTGAAACCTCTCTTAAATCAAGACTGTCAATTACAGCGTTGAATAATAGAGGCCAATGGTTGTCAAATCGACCTCCACTTTTCTCATGCGGGAACCTTAGCAAATTAAAATCACCTCCTATAATAATAGGATATTGATTATCTTTTGCCAGGTTTACCAATTCGCGGAGAAAGGCAGGCTTATGCTCATCCTGGGCGGCTCCATACACAGCGACTAGACTCCATGCGAAGTTGTCAACTTTGTTGTGAATGTGGAACTTAATATGAAAGTCGCCATCCGAACTAGCCAACACATCCATGGTGTCTTTTCTGACGCCAAGTAATAAACCCCCAGACCTGCCACGTCGCGGACGAGAAATCCATGTAAAATCTACACCACCAGATAGGCGATTAAGTAGACTCGCAGAGAAATCTCGTTTACCAGTTTCTGAAATGCCCACAAAATCCTATCTATGATCCCGAATAGAATTAGCAATGTGTACGTGTTTAGCCAAGTCACGAAGACCTCTGCTATTCAAAAACATGCCATTCATTGGGAAACAATTGGAGATGCAGACAATTTCGCCTTTTTGCGTGGCGTTTTATTCTTTTTATGAGAGTTTGCTTTAGATTTGCGGTCAGACGCTCTCAAGTCATATAATGAGCTGAGCGTCGCCTCATCCAAGCCACCCTCTAATACATCACCAACTAGATGTGAGAGGAGCTGAACATCAATTGTGTCATGCAACTCCTCCTCATCCGGCTGGGACGTATAGGACTTACACGAGACTTTTGGAGTGACTGTTAACCGGTTTTAATCCAAATGTCTCAGTGCTTTAGTCGATATAGCAATTTGTGCATCATTATTACCCAAAGAAACTCCTACTTTATTCAATTTAGCCGAGATGCTTGAATTTGAAAAAGCAAGAAAAGACTTTGGGGATTTTTCCATACCAGCGGTGTCGAGGTTCTGTTCGGCCTTGCGACGCATGGCCTTCACCATGGAGTCCTCATCCGTGCGAGAGGAACCGTCCGTAGCCATGACGTGACTTCCGCTCCTCCTCAACGGAGTCAACACCGAGGGTGAAAATGGTGGAGAGGTGTCCACCCCCGGCACCGAAGATCTCGGTAGCACACCCGTAGAGCTCGGTGAAGACGGCGTCAGGGGTAGCGATGTCGCGGAAGGCACCACCCCCAACACCAAAGACATTAGCGGCAAAGGCTGAACAGGCGATGCCAGCCTGTCCACCGCTGTGTGCGGCGCCAACGCAGTAAATGTCGAGTCGATGGTCTGCACACCCTCGGCTCAACGGCCTGCCGCACCTCGCGGACCATAGGCGACATATAACTGACCACCGCTGCATCTGGCGTCGATGGCGCAGCCGCTGAGTCGACGGTCTGCCCCGTTGTAAGCCCTCCGGCCTGCTCCACGCTGGTCGTCGCAGCCCGCTGGACCACAGCAGACTAGAGGCCCTCGGCCGGCCATCCTGGCCATGTTTCCTGCTGCTGCATGCAGTCCTGGGCCACAGCAGGCGCAAGGCGCTTGGACGGCTCCCCTGGCCGCACTAAATGCTGCAGCGAGCCATCCCTATGCCCTGAGAAAATGACGGAAAACCACCACAATTGGGGCTGAGATGTCAAGTTGCACCGAAATTGGGGCTAGTGACAGAAAACACCGAACTTTGGGGCAGTAGTGTGACAACTTGCACTGATTTTAAATTTTAGTTCAAAGTTCGGTGTTTTTTGTCACACTACTGCCCCAAAGTTCGGTGTTTTTTGTCACTAGCCAGCGGGACCGCACGGTCAGAAATGGTGTTAAGACAACTAAAATTTAAAATTAGTGCAAGTTGTCACACTACTGCCCCAAAGTTCGGTGTTTTCTGTCACTAGCCCCAATTTTCGGTGCAACTTGACATCTCGGCCCCAATTGTGGTGGTTTTCCGTCATTTCCTCCTATGCCCTCCAGGCTGAGTCACCGAGGGCACGTGAGACTCCAACTCGGACGGCAGAAGAGAAGTAGCAGCTGCAACTCTCTGTTGCACATCCAAACCATGCTGTGACATTGACCCCGAGTACTTCTTTGGTGACGCAGACCCGCACAACTGAGCAACAATCTCTTTTCCTCTTGGAGTTTGCGGGTTGGGATTGATAGGTGTGACGGCATATCCGGAAAGAGCACTCACATACCCAAGCAACCCAGTGTTAGCAATCCCGGGATCTGTGGCATCTTGCGCCCGAGGCATCGAAGCATTAACATCAGTTGCCCTAGGAGGGTTCTGCACCACAGACTCATTAGACTCCTTGTCTTCTAGACCTTTACCATCGTCATCCTTCTCACTTCTCCGCCAAATAAAAGGCACAAAGTCTGGCTCAGAAACATAGTCGGCTGCCTCCTTTCGGAACTGAAAAGTATATCCTTTTAGCATGAGAAAGGTATCCGATCTAATGACTTTTGTGTCGAAAACCTTTGAATCACGCATAGCCACCAGAATTCTGACAATATTGCGGCGACGCAAAGTAAGGAGGTCAACATCCAAAGTCTTACCAGCAAGAGTACCCACTGCCCAAAGACCTAGAAAGTGACGAAGCGTATGTGGGACTCCCGTCACGTGAACCCACGTGGGTGTCAACTCCTGCGTATGCATAATCTCCTCAGCTCTCCGAACACCAAAGGTAATACGAGAATTCTGTTTGGGCACACCCATGTCAGTTCCGTCCACCCTCTCCAAATCCTCCATCGAAGGGAAGTTAACCAAGAAAGAGTTCTCCATATGGGGAAGCGCCTCCCAACTCCAAACCGACTGTACTGGACACATCCGAGCAACCAGTGCCTGAATAATATCCGATGTCACTACGTCTCCAGTCACCATCACTAGAGCAATGGGCGACAAACTCGGAGCAAGATGCGGCTTGAACACACTGTCTGGGAGATGGTTGAACATAGTCTCATCAGCCCCAATCCCTGAGAACCTAGCATATGGCTTTGGCAACCTCAGAATAGGACATCTAGCTGTCATGTGTGCAATCTTGTCGCAAATGTAGCAATAGTGCACGACTGAACAGTCCTTAGTATCGTGAGAGTCCACATTACACTTGGAGCAGCGCTTCTTCTTCGAACGTGGATTTCGCCAAGGCCTTATGGCGCGCAGGTGCAATCCCGGGCCGTCGGTTTCAGCCATCCGACGGCTAGGATTAAGTGTTGACCGAGCCTATTTGCAATGCTACATCCTAATCGTCGATGGCTGAAATCGATGGCCCAGATTGCACCTGCGCGTCATAAAGCCTTGTAAACAGAATAATCGTTCTTGTTCGCCTTTGCCCTCCCCGGGGGCACAACAGCCGCATCCACCGGTGTCTCCACGGGAGCAGCGGGTACAGTAGCAGTTGCTGGCGTGCCGGCCACACCCGTCCAGGCGACCACCGGTGCACCCTGCTTTTTTTGTCTTTTTCCCCTTGTTCTTCCACGTCGATGCTCCCGCAACAAAAGGCACCGGAGTTGAGCTTTGCGGGATGATGCGAGGCGGCAACAGGGACGTCGTAGGCGCAGTGCGAAACCCCAAAGCGTCCGCGGCAGGAGCAAGGCCAGAGTTGGGGCCTGCAGCTCTCCCGAAGATCATAGGCGCCGTGGTCTCTAAGACTGCCCCGGGCGGAGCCGTCGAAGGTGTCGAGCGAGGCTGCTGACCACCCTGTCCACCCGCAGGCTGAGCACCCATCATGGTAGCCGGCGGCGATGCCACGACCTCCGCGAAGGATCTCGGCCGCGGAGAGGCGGCAGCGGCCAGCGGCAAGGATGGAGACCGCGGAAGAGCAGGTGGCGAGGCTTGGGGGCGGCGGACCTGAGGCGATGAAGCACTTTGCGGCGGTAGCGAAGCAGGAGATGGATCGATGCTGGCTGCTGTCGTAGATGCGAAAACCTGATCGGAAGCGGTCGTTCTGCACAAAGCCGCGAAGCGACGGCCTAGATACGCCCAGGGAGATGACGGTCTTGATCAGCATGCAGGTGGGGCCCATCTGGCATGCAAGGATTTTGAATCTTCTCCTCCGTGGTAATCACGCGAGCAGATGCGATCGCGATCTCGTGATCCGGATTTGCCGGAGCCGGCAGGCCGACGCCGTCGGCGTCTCCGGCCGCCACGCCAAACACGTCACCGGCCTCCACGCCGACGATCTCCTTCGCAGTGACAACGTCAGCGCCTCCGGTCGCCACACCATCGGTCTCCTTCGCCGTCGGCTGGGGCATGAAGTGCCCAAGAACTGCAGGAGGCGTGATCCGAGGCCGAGGCAGAGGTCCACGCCATCCCAAACGGACGGGCTTGCACACCTCCACCGCACCGCACCTCGGAGTCGAAGCCGGAGATCGACGGCGGCGAATCCACTATAGCCGAGGTTGAACTCGCCGGCTTAGAGCTCGCCGGCGAAGCAGCCTTTTCCCAAAACCTAGAAGCCGGAGTAGGAAAACCGATCTCTAGGGCATATCTCCAACAAGCTAGGTGGGGGAGAGGTCAGAGGTGGGATCTACGGAAACACACACTATATGGTCCTACAACACTCGCAGATCAGACCAAAACATCACACATCCACACGATAATTCGGAAGCGGAACTGAAATCTCGTGCTTCGCCCCGATCAGATCGAAGATGCGACCTAATACCAAAGATCCAGGATATCTTGGTGTTGATCTAGGGAAGGTGGAGAATAGGAGGGGTCTGAAAGCAGGGTTTCGACAGAGTGGTTACCTCGAGGTAGCTAATAGAGCTCTGACTGCGGCAAGGCGAGGAGGAGGAGGAGGACGGCGGAGGAGGGTGGGGGCTAGAGACAGGGCTCAGAGAGGGTTTTGGGTATTAAGAGCATCTCCAACCACAATGGTCAAATTTGGCCCCCAAACTGTCCGCGGACACGTCCGGGCGTGTCCGCCGACAGTGGCCGGACCGCCCCTAAAAGTGGTCTCCTCCAACCATGTACCTCAAAGTCTCCTCAAAATGTGGGGTCATTTGCATGTGATTGGTGGAGAAGGAGAGAGACGAATAAATGAAGGACAAAAGAAAGGAAAAAGTGGTCCAAGCGGACATCCCGGACGTGTGACCGGACAGGTAATCCTACCCCAAACTCTCCCCACATATGCCTTGAGTTTGGGGGTTGTCGGACAACCCGGACGTATAGGGGCAGTTTGAGGGGACCGGTTGGGTGATGATTTTTTCACTCTTTGTCCTGCCGGACACGTCTGGGATGTGCTGCCGGACGTATAGGGAGGATTTGAGGGGACCGGTTGGAGATGCTCTAAAACAGGGAGATGGGCAGTGGCGTGCGGTTGGATCTGCATCTCACAGCCCGGGACCCATATTTGCATTTTGCTTTCGTCTTTGTACGCTAATCAGGCCCAACTTGCAGCGTCGTTGGTTCTCTCATGCTTACCAAAGAATTTAGTACCCTCAAAAAACAAAAACAAAACAAACAATTTAGTCACGATGTTTGGGATCCATGTTTAGAGTTAGAGGGGAGAGGAGAGAGAACATTGGGGATTGTTTGGGGTACATCAATGTTTTCTCTTTTGCTATTTTTAGGGATTGGTGAAAGTTTTTAGGAATTGGGGAGGGGTTTTGGGAAACTGTCCGAGATGCTCTAACAAGGGCAGTTTGACGCTAGGGCGGAGTATTTGTGAAATCTTATGAAGATTATTGTCTTGTGCATTTTTATTTTATGTACGAGTATGTAGAAGAAGAAGAAGAAGAAGAAGAAGAAGAAGAAGAAGAAGAAGAAGATTTCGTCTGTTATTGTTCTTGGTACTCACCAAGTCTCGATGCATGTTAGGGAGATTCAGCCGTAAATTGGACTATTTCAAGCTTTGAGCATAAATAGAAAATACATGATCTATCATATTTTTGCAAAGCCAGAATAGTCAGTGTGTGTTTCTGTTCAAGATGCCAACACATTCAAGCATGATGTTTCATAGTAATGTTATTTCAATCACGGAAAACTGAGAATAATCATAAGAATTGTTCATACTTATGGCATTTTAGTATGAAAAGTTACTAAAAAGATACCCGCGCATTGCAGCGGGAACCTTAAAAAAATATAGTATAAAAGGAAGGATATTTAATGCATGAAATGGAAAAAATCTCGGAAATATGGAGGATTTGATTAGCCACAGTAGTCAAAATCAAAATTTAAATAATATGGAATGATCGTATATTTATCCGTTAAAAATTGATGATGTGCAAAATTGTATGGCTAAAAGAACTTATAATGTGAATAGCTTGCATGTATGGATGAATATCATTAATAATATGGAATAGCATGGATAAATGAATGTCTCATATAGTGAATGATGTGGTGGTAAAATAAATGGCTCAAATAGTGAATGATGTGGACACCTTTGCATGTAGAGATAGACTAATTTAATAAATGTTAGTGGGGTTTTCTTTTTGAAATATATATGTATCTAACTTGGGGCTACATTTTGAACATCAGGAGATCAATGGTGAACAAGATTTTCCCGTTCATGAAGGCCATGGCCGTCCTCAAGAAGAACGGACACCTCCTCACGCCCTACACCGTCTCCTTCCTCATCTGGTGGTATGGAGTTCAAGTCCAGGATCAAGGCATGCTGGTTGCTGGTGTAGCTGGTCTAGATGGGATTTTGTGGCTGCTCTCAATAGGACAACTTATAGAAGATGACTTCTCTGGAGTAGAGATTTCTTGCTCCCGGGCTCCAGTGATCACTATGACAAAAAATAAAAAAAATCAAATTTATAAGTTTCCAAAAAATATGGAAAAAAAATATGTAGGTTGTCAATGATATATTCCACAAACGTATAAAATCTTGATTTGAAATACTTTATATTCTGATCTACACAAAAATAAAAAATGTGTGGATCTTATTATACACACTTTCAAATCTTCAAATGTTGCGAGTAGTTATAATTCATGAATCCATTAGTACTAATAAATGCAATGCTGAACTGTTTTTCTCCTAGGGTGTAGACTAAAATGAAATGTAGGAAGTATAACATAAAATACATATAATATGAAATATATTCCGTCCGTCCAATATTATTGACGCTAAAACGGATACATCTGTTTTAGCTTCAATTAATATGGGACGGAGGGAATATTTTATTGATTCATACAATATTGATTTTATATGGTAGATGTTTGTAATTTCCTAATATCTGACCTAATTTTACAAGGTTTAATTTTGAAATCCAAAATAATGGTTAATTCAGAACGGAGGAAGTAAGTATAGTCTAATGGCTATCTTTATTTTTTTTGCAACTGAGTAAAATAAGCTAACACGACGTTGACTTGTACGTGTACTCACAGATGCACGATAATCTAATTAGCGCGGACACGTGGTTCCGAAGCCCTAGAACCCCAATAACACGTCCCAGAACCTCCACTTGACTTCCACTGGACTTGCGCTGCACGCTCACTCACGGCACCAGTAAGAAACGATCGTGTCAAAATCTCCTTCTCTCGAGGTCGTCTTCCCCGCGCAAGAGTACTCCGAGAAATTCGTTTATTCTCTTAGGTACCAAACATTTGCTCACGCTAGCTCCTAATTTCTCCGTTACAAAAAGGATGACTTCTATTTGTTTACATGCGGATACATGGAAGATAATCTTAATCTATAGTATTCTTAGCAACTGGTGTCATCTCTAGGTAAGTATGCCATGAATACTAGAGCATTTTTTAGTTTTTACCATCTACATTGGTTAAGTATATTACTCCATTGGGGATAACCTGTTCCGCAATTGATCTTTCTTTCTTCCAAAAAGGTGCGACACGTATTTGTCTCAAGCACAGTTTTAGTCAGACAGAGTGCATCTAGGGTGGACTTGCCTGTACGAAAAAAAGAAAGGAAGTGTATTTCTGCACACCTTCACTGTTGGCTGACAGCACATCACGCACCAAGATTTTAAAACCGGGCAAACTGAACATTCAACTACCAAAACCAGGTACCGATCGAAATCGAGTTGGTCAAATGTGTTCTGTTTTAAAATTACCGACGAGCTCTAACATCTAAAGTTTTGTGTGTGCATTTTCAGCCAATTGGTTACACAAAATTAATGTTCTCTAAAAATATAGGAGGGGAAGTTGCATAAATGTTAATCATAATTTTCCTAACTACAACTTATACGATTATGTTTGTGTCTTTTTAAGATAATGGAGGTGAAGTGCTATCACATCAACCAAAACCACTATTTTTCTGGGTGGATGGGTGGTGGGAGGGAGGAGCCATCTGGAAACACTTGAAATGGTGAAAACTAATTAGGAATGTAAAAGGACTATGTAGCCAAATTTAGAGTGAATTTGTTTTTTACCATTTACTTTCTTTTTGACAGAATTATCTCTGTTAACAACTTTACATCTAGATGTCCACATTATGTACACGTATTGTCAGTTTGTACCCTTTTAAGGTTAGGGGGGGGGGGGGGGGGTGGATCGTGACCGTTACGTTACATATCGCATGCCAACTAGTGGTTTCCTCCTATCTATATTAGTGATGATCTGGTTTCGCTTCCATTGACCCGAACTGGGCCAAGAAGAAACAACATGACTATGTCTAAACATTCTGGGTTAGGTGAGTCGAGCCGTTCATGGGCGGAAAAAGTGACCACTGAGAAATATCACAATTGAGTGCTTATATGCATATGTATTTGGGGTGGTGGGGCCTGGGGGAGCCATCTTGAAACACTTTCAAATGGTGATTTGGAATGTGAAGGGAATGTATAGCAAGATTTAAAGTGAATTCGATTTTTACCCTTGCTTTCTTTGTTAACACGAATTATACCTTTTAGCAACTTTTCATCTGGGTAGCCATGTTAAGAGAAGTTTTGTAAGTTCTTACCCCCTTTAGGATTTGGAGAGCGATTTGCCATGTGGATCCCGGTTGTTAGGTACACATCACATGCCGGTGGTTTCCTCCTGTCCTTTTGCGTCATACCGATTTTGCTTCCACATAGCCGTACTGGGAACGAAACAGTTGGACTCTGTCTAGAACATTATGGATAGGTGAGGCAAGCCGTTTCAGGTGTGAAAATGTGATGAGTGGGAAATTCATCACAACTCAATACTTATGTGCATATGTATTTGTGTGGAGATTTGGGAGCAATATGATAACACTTTTAAATGGTGAAAACTAATTTGGAATGTGAAGGGATGGTGCAGCCAGACTTAAAAGTGAATTCAAATTTTTTTTTTTGCCTTCAATTTCGTTCTTGACCCAAATTATCCCTTTTAGCAACTTTTCATGTAGATAGCCATATTAAGTAGAAGTTTTATAAGTTTTTACCCATCTTATTTTATGATTTTTGGAGCGATTTGCCATGTGAATGTCAGTCATTAGATACACATCACGTGACAACGGGTGGTTTCCGCATGCATTTTTAGGGTCAATCTGGTTTCACTTCCACTGTCCCAAACATGACCCAAACGAAACATTGCTACGTAGGAGAGAGAAAGGATGACGACTGAGTAATATCACAACTTAGGAGAGAGACATTTTGATTCCCAGGTGCATATGTACACTTTATTTAAAATGCATTTTAAACACATTTATAAATAAAAAAATGTTGGCCAGTAGTTCTTAACATGCTATGTGTTCACAAAAAACTTTTTTTTTTTGGCATGTGAAAAGTACGAAATTTGGTGTTGAAATAAGGTTTTCACGAGACATTTTTTTCGTTCTTACACATGACACAAAAAATGTCGGTTTTCCAAGAAACGACTGTGTGAACACATATATCTGTGAAAGTTTATTTATTTACTTTCGACATTTTAAATGTGTTTTTTAAAACCGGTTCCATATGCACCTCGAATGCGAAGTGAATTATATGCATATGTATTACTAGACTAGTTTCATAAAATACGACATATAAATTTGGTCAAAGGTCAAACCTAGCTAAGTTTGTCTAAACTACATGCTAATACAAACATTTGTAATATTTGCTAAATACACTATGAAAATATATTTTATGTAGATATATCAATATGATTTAGTATTGTAAATATTTATATTTTGTATAAAAACCTGGTCAAACTTATAGAACTTTGACTTTTGATTAAATTTTATATGTAATGGTTCGTGAAACGGAGCGAGTATGGAGATGGTCTCTCAATGTTAACCGCAAAATCTCCCAGAATTGTGGTTCCTGTCACTTGTCCTCCTTCCTCTCCGTTTTGTCATGCATCCTGCCTAATCTCCTAGTTCCATCTCACTCTGCCACAGTTCCCTCATGCTGTATGTCCGTCAAGGTGGTTTGGGGGTGGACCTAACATTTCGTCAGGTCGATCTCCACGTCGAAGTCGTCGCTTCCGTTCTGCTTCCACTTCACTCGTCCAGATCACTCAATGCTCCAGTAGTACTAGTAAACTCCACGAGCACGCTGCAGACGCAAGGATCGAAGCTCGCTTCTCTCCTCGATGTCAATGCCAGCGTCTTCCCAGGCGAGGCTCGTCCACCTCGTGGTGGCCGCCGTCCTCCTCCTCTGCGCCGACGCGTCGGTGCACGACTACGCCGGCGAGCGGTTCGCTGCCCTCGGCAACGCCTTCGTCCTCAATGGCGGCAGCGAGGGCGTCTACGCCTCCCCCGCCGCCGACTCCTTCATCCGGTATGTATGCACGTCTCATGTCTGAGCCGGCGGCGAGAAGTTACTGTTTGTGTGCAGATGGCCATATATTTTCCCCTTTTGCCTGGGTTTCTTGGGGTGTGACGCGCGCGCGTGGCATGGCATTTGTCGGTGCAGATTCGAGAAGGTCGCGTTCAAGAGGACGCCGGAGTCCACGGCCGCGGCCGAGAAGGACAGCAACCGCACGGCTACAATCACGGCCGTCGTCTCCGAGGCCGCGGACCGCGACGCGGTCGGGGGCTCCGACACCGCCGTCGCCGGCGCGCGCGCGCTCTGCTGCACGCCGGACATGGGGAGGCGCGGCGCGTGCACCGAGGGGTCGCTCGTGCACCGCGCGCCGAACGGCACCGCCTCAGGCAGCTGGCCAAAGGTGCTCGTCGCCTCGTTCCTCCCCGGTGCTCTCGAGGCCGTCTTCCCCGACGAGACCGTTACCGTGGGGCGCACCGGCATGTACAGCCTCCGCTTCGTCCACTGCGACGCTACCCTGGACGTGGCCGCAGAGGGCAAGACCATATGGAAGAACAGCCGTGGCTACGGCTACCTCCCGGCCGGATGGCCCCGCTCCTGGCGTTCTACGGCGTGATGTCGCTGGCGTTCGCCGCGCTCGCCGCGTTCTGGTTCCTCCGGTACACGCGGTTCTGGCGGGAGGTGGTGCCACTCCAGAACCTCGTCACGGTCGTCATCGCCCTCGGGATGGTGGAGGTGACCACGTGGTACTTGGACCTCGCCGAGTTCCGCGAGTCCGGCGTCCGGCCGGCGGGGACGACCTTCTGGGCGGCCACGGCGGGGACTGTGCGCCGGACGGTGTCGCGCGTGCTGGTGCTCCTCGTCGCCATGGGGTACGGCGTGGCACGTCCAACGCTCTCCGCAGGGGGCGCGAGGGTTGCCGTGCTCGGCGCGGCGTTCTTCGCGGCGTCCGAGGCCCTCGAGGTCGGCGAGCACGTAGGGGCGGTGAGCGACCACGACCACTCGCGGACGAGGAGGCTCTTCCTCGTGCTCACCGTCGCCGTCCTCGACGCGGCGTTCATCTGCTGGACATTCGCCGCGCTGTCGCGGACCATCGGCAGGCTCAAGGCGAGGCGGATGACGGCGAAGGTGGAGATGTACCGGAGGCTGGCGACCTCGCTGACGATCGCCGTGGCCGTGTCTCTGGGGTGGATCACGTTCGAGGTCCACTTCAAGTCGACGGACGGGTACCACAGCGAGCGGTGGCGCGTGGCGTGGGTGATCCCGGCGGTGTGGCAGCTCATCTCCTTCGCGCTCCTCTGCTCCGTCTGCCTCGTATGGGCGCCATCGCACGATTCAACCAGGTAAACGCTCCCATTCCTCTCCCATGACTTCAGCTCATTAATCGATGGAGTTACGAATCTTCTATATGTGGGTGTGGGCAGGTTCGCGTGCTCCGACGAGTGCGGCGACGACGACGGCGATGAGGTGGAGGATGACGCGAGGCAGCTGATGATCAGGGCTGGGCCGCTTTCGTATGTGGACAAGTGGGCGTGCTACGTGACGCAGGACGCCAAGATCATCCTAAGGACCGACTCCGGCGTCTATGCGAAAGCCGGCGAAGAGGACAAGCGAGTGTAGCTGCTGCAAGCCCGATTTGGTGGCGCCTGTTCTGTGTTGTGTTGTGTTTGTGTTGTGTGACACAGCACCAAGAAGTTCAGAGATATTCCGGAGTCTGAGCAGAGATTGACAGAAAACCGAGCTCAAGAACACACTAAAGACAGTGGTTTTGCGTTGCGTAAAACTTGCAACTTTTCTGGGTTTTCTCTTCTCTTATTTATAACAACTGAACGCGAGCTCGTGCCTAACTGAAACTGAACTTAACTGAAAACAGAACAGAAGTCCTAACGGCTACTAAGCAACGACTGAATTACAGCTAACAAATCACCCCCTTAATTTTGTCGTTGCTTGTTTATTCTCGAATCACCTCAGTCATACCGATCTTCTTCTTAAGCTCCTGGAAAATCAGCCGCCCAAGTGCCTTGGTAAGAATGTCAGCCAACTGATCACTTGTCCTGACGTAGTCGATCTCAATGCTCCCCTTCTCCACACACTCACGGATGAAATGATATCTGATCTCGATGTGCTTGCTTCTGTCGTGGTAGACTGGGTTCTTCGACAGTGAAATCGCTGACTTGTTATCGACGAAAAGCTTCGGCTGAACTGCATCCGTGTTCAGCAGCTCGCCAAGCAATCGCCTGAGCCAAACTCCCTGGCAGGCAGCAGTGGTGGCAGCAACGTACTCAGCTTCACAGGAAGAAATGGCCACCACTCGTTGCTTCTGCGATTGCCAACTGACAGGGCTCGCACCGAGGAAGAAGAAAGTGCCAGACGTGCTCTTCCGATCATCCATGTCCCCGGCGTGATCTGAATCACTGTACCCCACCAGCTTCGGCTCTCCTTTGCCACGCTCGTATGCGCAGCCGTGATCCAGCGTGCCCGCAATGTACCGCAGTAGATGTTTCACTGCAGCTTTGTGTTCTGCTGCGGGCGCCTCCATGAACCTGCTCAAGTATCCGACAGCGAAGGCAATGTCAGGTCTTGTGTGCGTCAGGTAGCGCAGCCCTCCGATGATGCTGCGGTAGTACGTGATGTCCACCGCCTCCCCGACGCCTTGCTTGCTCAGCTTCAGTCGTGCCTCCATTGGCGTGCTGACGGGGTTGCAGTCCGACAGCTCAGCGCGCTCCAGCAGGCGCCTGGCGTACGCCGCCTGGCAGAGCGTGATACGATCACGCTCCTGGTGAATTTCGATGCCGAGGTAGAAACTGAGCTTGCCCAAATCGCTCATGCGGAAGAGCTTGGTCATCTGCTGCTTGAAGTAGTCGATCTCTTCCGTGTTCACCCCCGTGATGACGAGATCATCCACGTAGACTCCGACGAGCAGCAGTGTGTCGCCTGCGCCCCGTCTGTACACGGCGTGCTCCGATGGACAGCGCTCGAACCCGAGCGTGCTCAGGGTGTCGTCGAGCTTCGCGTTCCACGCCCTTGGTGCTTGACGCAGACCGTACAGCGCCTTGCGGAGGCGCAGCACTTTGTCCTCCTCGCCGGCCTTGACGTATCCCGGCGGCTGCTGCACGTACACTTCCTCCAGGAGATCGCCGTTGAGGAATGCAGATTTTACATCCATGTGATGCACCTGCCAGCCATGGTGAGCAGCGAGAGCGATCAAGAGACGCACCGAGTCCATCCGCGCCACTGGCGCGAACACGTCCTCGAAGTCGATGCCCTGACGCTGGACATACCCCTTCGCCACCAGCCTCGCCTTGTGCTTTACCACGACGCCGTGTGCATCCTTCTTCAGTTTATACACCCATTTCAGGCCAATTGCACGTTGCCCGGGTGGGAGCGAGCACAGCTCCCAGGTGCGGTTGTCGACGATGCTCTGCATTTCTTCGTCCATGGCGTTGCGCCAGCCCTTCTCCGTCCTGGCCTGGTTGAATGACGCCGGCTCCTCTGCTGCATACAGACAGAGTGGAGCTTCTTCCTCCTCGCCGAACAACACGTAGTCATTCAGCTGGGTGTTCGGCTGCACAATGCCATCCTTTGCGCGCGTGCGCATTGGATGTGCGTTCACTGCAGCGACGTCGACGTCGTGTTCCGCGGCAGGACTCTCGAACACCTGCTCTGGTGAGGCTGGTGCTGGCTCAGGCGTCGCGCTCGTCGTGGAAGGCGTCGTGCTTCCCGTGCGTGGAGTCGTAGGAGCAGCTTCCGTCGTGGTAGGCTCGACGTTGACCGTGGGCGCGCTGCTGGCACCTGGCCAGATCACGTGCTCGACGGTGAAGACGTCCTCAGTGCGCGTCGATGTACCCGTGTCCGCGCCAGCACTCCAGTCCCACGATGCATCCTCGTCGAAGACGACGTCCCGTGTCACAATGACACGGCTAGACTCGGGGTGGAGCACGCGGTACGCCGCGGATCCAGGCTCGTACCCAAGGAGCACCATGGGTTTGCTTCTATCGTCGAGCTTCTGTGCGTTTGGGCGCGTCGTCTTGACGTGGGCAACACACCCAAAGGTGCGGAGGTGCTGGACATTGGGCCGCCTGCCCGTCCAAGCCTCGTAGGGCGTCATCTTCGCGACGCTCTTTGTCGTCGTTCTGTTCAGCAGGTACACAGCAGTGACGACCGCCTCGCCCCAGAAGCGAGCTGGAACGCCTTTTG
The DNA here is from genome assembly GCA_947311845.1 of Poa pratensis. Classification (NCBI taxonomy): domain Eukaryota; kingdom Viridiplantae; phylum Streptophyta; class Magnoliopsida; order Poales; family Poaceae; genus Poa; species Poa pratensis. The sequence goes on along the minus strand of CAMZMU010000092.1, from coordinate 24,636,726 downwards.
CCTTCAGGAGACAGCGCGCCGTGCCGACGATGGTCTGGTTGCGCCGTTCGACCACCCCGTTTTGCTGAGGTGAGTACGGCGCCGTGAGTTGCCGCTTCACCCCCTGATCGGCGAAATACTCGCCGAGGCTGGTGCTCGTGAATTCCCCGCCACGATCAGTGCGGAGCACCTTCAGCTTGCGCCCTGACTCCAGTTCAGCAGCAGCTTGAACCTGCTTCAGCGCCGTCTGCGCTTCGTCCTTGGTCGAGAGCAGGCGCACCCACATGTACCTGCTCTTATCGTCGACCATCAGAAGGAAGTAGCGTTTCCCTCCTGGCGTGGGCGGCGAGATCGGACCACACAGATCCGCGTGCACCAGCTCGAGCACATCCGCCGCCCTGTACATCGCCTGACGCGGGAACGATGCCCGTCGTTGCTTGCCCGCCAAGCAGGCCTCGCAGATGCGGTCCACCTCGTCGATCGGAGGTAGGCCGCGCACCATTTCCTCGCGCGCCAGTTGCCGCAGAGCTTGGAAGCCGACATGGCCGTAGCGTGCGTGCCAACGCCATGCGTCCTCGCCTCCGTGAACCGCGAGACACACCGGGTGCGTGGGTGTCAGGTTCAGCACGTACAGGCGCCCCTTGCTGCGCGGCACTCGTGCAATCAGACGACCAGAGGGATCGTGCAGCTGCATCACGCCGCGGTGGATGCGCGTGTCGTAGTCGATCTCGTCCAGCTGCCCAATGCTGACGATGTTGCTCTGCAGGCGCGGGATGTAGTAGACGTCCGTCAGAACGAGGTGCCCACCGCTGCGGCGCTCGAAGAGGATCGTTCCTCTCCCCTCGATCTGCACTGTCGAGCCGTCTCCGAGCCTGACAGAGCCACGGATGCCGGTGTCGAGGTCGGAGAAGATGTCCCGGCGTCCAGACATGTGGTTGCTGGCACCCGTGTCCATGAACCACGACGTGTCGCAGTCCACACCGGCGTCAGCAACTCGCGCCTGGGACTTCTCCTCATTGAGCAGGACGTGCTCGACGGCGTGCTCGTTGGTGAGTGTACAGACGCTCGCCATGTACAGTGCGCCCTCCGTCTCCTCTTCTTGCGCCAAGTTGACGCGCTCCTTGCGTTGGCGGCGTGGCTCTGGGCAATCACGGGAGATGTGTTTTGCATATTTGTTACAGTTGTAACACTTTACCTTAGACCAATCTCGCTCGCCGCCGGGCGGGCGCGAGCCCTGGCCGCCGTCGTTCGTCTTGCCCTTCCCCTTTGGCTTGCCCGTGCTGCCGCCTGAACCAGAGCCTTGGCCCTGTTCCCGTCTCTTCGCGCGTGCGATCCACTCCTGCTCCGTGAGCAGAACCTGGCCGCCTGCGTTGTCGTTGGCGCGGATGGAGCAGCGCTCGGCGGATGAGCGCAGCCGCCCGATGAGTTCCTCCACGGACATGCCCCTGAGATCGAGAAGAGTCTCAATCGAGCACGCGATCTGTGCGTACTGGGCCGGCACCTCCCGCAGGAACTTCTGCACCACCTTGATCTCCTCCACCGTGTCCCCGAGAGTACGGAGGTTGTTGACGATGCCGGTGATGCGCATGCCGAACGCGTCGAGGGACTCGCCGTCCTTGAAGGTGATCTGCTCGAACTCCTTGCGCAGCCGCTGCGCCGTCGCCTCCCGTACGCGATCCACGCCGACGCGCAGCATCCGGATCGCCTCCCACGCCTCGTGCGCGGAGTTCTTGACGGCGAGCACTGGCACCATCTCCGGTGGCGCCGCACGGATCAGCGCTGAGAGCGCCGCCATGTCCTCGCGATCGCCCGGCTCGCCCATGCCGGACACGGCCTCCCAGAGGCCCTGCGCGCGGAGATTGATCTTCATGACCAAAGCCCACTCGATGTAGTTCGTCGCCGTCAGCGTGGGGTAGACGATGTTGCTGCCGAAGTTGGTGCGTTCCTGGACGACGCGCTCGTGGACGACGACCTCGTTGCCGACCCTGCCGCCTCTCCTGATCACGCTCCGTCCCCGCTCCCGTATGGGTGATCTCGCCGCCGCCGCTGCACCTCCAGCTCCGCCACCCGCCGCTGCACCTCCAGCTCCGCCACCCGCCTCGTTGGCTGGCGTCGCCGGCGTGCGTCCACCGTCGTTGGACGCCATCGTCGCCGCGGATCGTAACTGCTCTGATGCCAATTGACAGAAAACCGAGCTCAAGAACACACTAAAGACAGTGGTTTTGCGTTGCGTAAAACTTGCAACTTTTCTGGGTTTTCTCTTCTCTTATTTATACTGCCTAGATGCTATCTCGACGCCACGACCTGGGCCTACCGTTCGTGCCATCCCACGAACGCCATGATCGGGTCAAGATCCTACTTGCACGGCACGCACAACTGAACGCGAGCTCGTGCCTAACTGAAACTGAACTTAACTGAAAACAGAACAGAAGTCCTAACGGCTACTAAGCAACGACTGAATTACAGCTAACAGAGATGCCAGCTTAACATACTGAAATTAGAAACTCGCACATGCCGTTGGTTTGGTTGTGCTACGAAAGTTCAACTACTAGCAGTCTAGCACGGCAAGGAAGAACATAATTACATACTCCATTATACTCATAGAAGTTTGTATAACCTTATTACCTAAGTATATTAAAGACGAGAGGATTTGAGCCCCCAGATCGCACCACCGCAGCGGTACTGTGCCCCGCTACAGTGTAACAGTGCCGCGGTAGATCCAGGCCGCTCGCTGCCGATCCGACGGCCCGCAACGCACGCCCGTGACGCTTTTGCGAAAAAAACCTCGCAGTTTCCAAAAATTAACCCGCTGTCCAGCTTTCAACGCTATGAGGGACCTGTTTACGATTTCTTAGAAATACAGGGAATTTTATGTAAAGCACCCACAGAGATCCTCTTCCCTCCTCTCTCTCGCGAGCGGCGTGGAGATCGCCGTCGACGCCGCCATGCTCCGCCGCTACTCCGCCGCTCCCGCACGAATTGAAGCCCACACCCAGCTCCGTCGTCGCCTTATCCACCTCCTCCCCGAGCGCAGCGTCCTAGGACGCCACGAGCGCGCTGGATTCGCCACCGCCGCGGTCGGCGTCCTCCGCCACGTCTGGACGCCATTAGCGCCACTCCGGCGACCAAATCCGAGCGGCGCCGCTCCTAGAAGGTCAGGCGCCTTCGCGCGCGTCCAAAGCGCGTAGCCGCGCCTCCTCTCGCGGCCGGAATCGCCGGATCCGTGCGCACCAGATCCGTGCTGACCACGGAGCAAATCCCCCCCCCCCCCCACATTGCTGACGTCACACATGACGTGAGCAATCTTTTTTATTATTCCTTGCAAATCCTTCAAAATTTATTTAAAATTTGAAAATTTATACCTTATTCATTCCAACTCAGAGGAATATAAAAAATATGTCAACATGTTCATAAAAATAATATCTATCTATTTGAATCAAATTCATGCATGTCCAAAAAATCATCTAAACCATGTTTAAAATACACAATTAATCCTATTTCTTAAATATAGAGTTTGCGGAATTGTAAGTTTTTAAGCAGTCCAACTCCATTTAATTTGCTAAACATGTGTAGGGTTTACGATTCATCCCTATCTCAAAATGTGTAGGATTCAAAATTCTAAATTCAACATCTTTTGTTCTATTATTCTGGAAAATGTCTTCAACATACCAAAATGTCCAAAAAAAATGAATCCTACATATTTGAATCAAGATCGTGCATGTTTAAACAACTTTGAATCATTCTTTTATAGAAAAACGAAATCAACCATTTACTGTAATGAGGAGTTTCTGACGATTTAAGCTTGGTAAGTATTTGTCTGCAATCTAAATGGACTTTTCCTAAGTATGGACTTCAATTCAATAAATATGCATCAAACATGTTTGAATATTTTTACTTGTGAATATTTGGACAAAACAAATCAGCAAAAAAAATGCTAACTATTTATGCCAAAAAAAAAAACATTCTTACTTATTTTGAGTTGGCGACTATTTCGAAAAAAAAATGCACTTCCTCTAAATATGTTGAGTTAAACTTATTAAATGCTCACACAATGCACTTCTTCAAACTACGGACTTAAATTGACCATTTCAATTTAGTAAATATTTTTAGACAAAATCTAGATGAGCTTTATCTAAATATGGAATTCAATTCAGTAAATGACGCTTCCACTCATTTTTTGGACATAACTTGAATATTACTTAAAAAAACACATATTTGAACATTTTAATTTGCTTAAAAAAATACTTTAACATATACCAATATGCTCCCAAAATATATGCTAACATGCTCACGACAAAATAAAAATAAAGCTACTAACTACTTATGCCACAATCCAAACATATTTGAACATTACAATTTGACAAATACTTAAATACAATCTAAATAAAATTTACCTACCTACGAAGTTTACATTAATAAATGCTCATATCATGCATTCTTTAACTATGGAGTTAAATTACAAAATTAATGCCAACATACAATCATATTTTGATTTTTCAATTCACTAAATATTTAAACATACTCAAGACGAAAAATTTCGACGGATTTCAACATTTCAAATTACAACACGTGCAGCCCACATCAAAATTTTTAAATCCAACCAAAATATTAAGCGCACACTTCTCTTTAATTTACCCGATTTTGAAATCCAAATAACTTCTAAACATGGACAATTTAAAATTCCTTGCATATTTCAAAATTATAGATGCCTTTCGAACCTACACATTTCACACATGTAAAAACAACTCGAATCTAAATAACTTCCCATTTTGAACAATTTTCAAAATCTAAACAACCTTTCAGACGTAAACTCTCTTTAAATTTCATTAATATCCAAATATTCAACAAATTTAAATGCCCGCATTTCCAAATTTGAAATTTACCCACACACGTGCGGCATCGCCGCGCAAATTTACCTAGTATATATAAAAGATGGACAAGTCCGCGGCCTCTCAGCGCACCTGTACTGTAGCTAGCTACAGTAGCTACAGTACAAACCCTAGCCATCCGACCGCATACCAACGGCTCACGGCGACCCCCGCTTGGTGAACAGTCGCCGCGCTAATGTAGCTACACAAATATTGACGCACAATGCGGCCGGTCACGCGCCCGCAGCCGGTCAGCTGCCATAGCCGCGCGCGAATATTGGCGCACGCGCCAAGCCAGTGGCCCGGCCGCAGCCGATGCAACCCTTCCACGCACGATTATTGACGCGCGCCATCCGGTCGCCCCCGCCGCACCATTTTGCAAAAAGAACCTCGCAATTCAAGGGATTTCGTCACAACCCACCACTTCTCACTGGGAGGACCTCGCCGCAATTTCTAGAAACTCCAAGTGCCCCACTGAAAAAGCGTCCGCAAATCCTCACCCTCTCCTTCTCTCTCCCCGCGTGACCACGGCGTCGCCGCTGCCGCCGACGCACGCCATCGCCTCTACGGCCCTTCCCGTTCAAATCGACGTACACTACGTGCTCCGCCGCCGCGTTGTCTCCTTCCTCGCCGAAAACCGCTTGCTGGGACGGCCGAGACTCGACGGAATCGCCGCCGCCGTCAGCTCGCTCCGGCCGCCGCGTTTGCTCGCCACCGCGGACGCTCCAGTGACCAAGATCCAGCGGCGCCGCCGCTCCCGGACCCCCCGCGTCCAGGCGCATTCGACGCGCCCAATCACGCGTCCCGGCTCACGGTGCCGCGGCGTCGCCGTGGTGGTCGCCGTCGACGCCATCGCAGCCCCAACCACGGCTGACGTTATCGCGACATCAGCGTGGGCCCAGGCTGCCAGAATTTTTTCTTTTTCGCAGAAATTTCCACACAAAAAATCCTGACAAGTGGGCCCTACTACTTAACACAAATTCCAGAAAATAAAAAAAATTACAAATTCAATAACTTTGAATTTACACACCAAAAAATATGAAAAAATAGCAAAATGGCCACAAAAATACATGCCATACAATAAAAAAATTCTAAATTTAAATATTTTGAAATTTCAAACGTCTTCCAAATCTGAACATTTCGTAAACGTAAAAAAAAAATTCAAACCTGAATAACTCCCCAATTCGTGTAATTTTCTGAAATCTGAATAAAATTTGAACGTAAATATTTTTAAAATCCCAATAATTTCCAAAGCCGGTCAGACTCCCAGCACCGATTTTAGCGCAATATTTTGCAAAAAACACCCCGCAAAGAACTGAATTGGAATTTGTGCAAAGTCTAGGGATCTTCCTGAAGAATCATCCACACATCTCGCTTTTCCTCTCTTCTCTCTCCTCGCGCGATCCGAAGCTCCCTGCCGCCGCCGACGCGTGCACGCAGCTGCTCGAGCGCGAGCTCGGCAGCGCGGCCGCGTCCAACGCCGGCGACCATGACGTCACCTGATGACGTATCATGTCAGATTCCTCGCATTTTTGTAATTACCAACAGAATGACATGTGGGCCCCCCTGTCAGACATTCAGCAATTACAAAAAAACAACTAAAATCTGTTAAATTTATAACTTTTCATCTCAGATTCAGAATAATACAACGAATGTATGAAAATTTGCAAAAAAAAACGCTTTGCAACTATTGCATTACATACTTGATTAATCAACTTTATTTTAATTTGAATTGCACTTTCATTTCATAATGACAAATAAAATAAAATTTGTAAAAATTATAACTTCTCATCTAAAATTCATAATAATACAAACAATGTATGAAAATCTGCAAAGAAAAAAAAGAGAAAAAAACTTTAAGACTACTGCATTTCATACATGATTAATTAACTTGAAATTAAATTGGATTGCACTTTCACAATTCATAACATATCAAATTGTTCAAAAAAAAGATCCCAGCCTCCAATTCATGCACTACTAAACAATTTAACTTAAGGGTTGTCTACAATTAAGCTCAATCGTTTCAAACCAAAAAAAAAAATCCAACATGTTCAAAATGGATCCCTTAATTTTCAGACATACATTTTCCGAACAACACCTTTAAATCTACCCATCAGAAAAATATATGAAAAAAATATCAAAATGACCACAAAAATAAATGCTACCCATTTACGACATAATGCAAACATTTTTTTATATTTCAAATCCGTGAATATTTATAGGAAATACAAATTCATTTTCCCCTACTTATAGAATAAATTTAAAAAATGCTCCCATGATATATTTCCTCCGATTATGGTGCTAAATAAAAAATTGTAACAAAGTAGAACCATATTTCATCAATTCAATTTATTTAACAATTTAAAGATAACAAAATTTAACTCTGTCTAACTATGTAGCTAAATTTTAAAATACTTTATTACATGAATATTTGGAGAAAATGCAAATTAATTTCCTCCAATTATGAATTGAATTTAGATTGATTTTAACAAATGCTCATAAAATATATTTCCTCCAATTATACAGTTAAATTAATTCCAACGGATTCCAGCAAATTCCGACAGATTTCATCGTTACAAAACTTCTTTGAATTCCACTACTTTTCAAACCTACACAATTTTAAAATGTACAGATTATCAAATTCAAATTTTATTTACTACAAGGGCGCGGCATTGCCGTGCCAAGTTGCCTAGTAGTTCTATACTTCTGTTCCATTGTATGCACTCGCATCCGAGAGTTTGAATCCACAGTGATCTTAAACAGAGAAACCAGCATCCGGAGGTCTCAGACAGTTTGAAAGAACAAAAAAGTTTGCGTCTGGCTAATAGTAATAGAGTAAGTACGTACGTGCGTACCGCTTCGCTTCCAGAGGCGATCGCATCTCAGCCGAGATCCCCTCGTCCAGCCTCCCGTCGGCGCCGCCGCAGGTCTGCCCTGCCTCCAGGCCTCCGGGCCATGGAGGCGCGGTAGATCTCGGCGCCCGTCGGCGGGAGGGCTCCGTTTATTAGGTTTTAGTGTCCCGGTTTGTTGGGGCGTCGTTTTGATGGTGGCGGCGACGCTTTTTACAATAATGTCTCCCAGATTCAGTCCCATCTCGGCGGCGACGTCGAGAAGCCTGTGGGAGTGGTATGGTTCTCAAGGGTATCTTCTGGCGGTGGCGATCTTCGGATAGTCATGGAGCTTCATCGGCGGTTCATCCTTCTTATTCAGCTCTGGGACGGATGTGGTCTTCTTGACCCTTTCGGCGACTTCCCGTCCGCAACCAACAACGTCAAGCCGGTTCTGAGAGGCAGCGGCGGCGCGCCGTCGACACGGTCTGGAGGTTGAAGATGAAGGGCATCTCAAGGATCTCGTTGTCATTTTCATTTTCGTTGAGTTGTTCTGTACTGTTCGGTGTTTCTTTTAAGGGCACATCTAGCCAGCAAACGTGGGTTGGTTAGTCTCCGGCAGCACTCGCCCCAGATTAGGAAAGTGACCCACCCCGTACGACAGAAAAGGAAAGCGACAAAAAATGTTTCGAACAGCGATGAGACGCAACGCGACGACCAGGTGTCGGGCGATCCCGAGGCCCATCCCAGCCCGCGCGCCGACGCCCACCAAACCCTACCTTTTTCTGCGCTCGCTCTCTTCTCCCCAAACACGCCGCGAGCAGCAGCAACTCTTCTTTCTCCCCCCCCCCCCCCCCCCCCCCCCCCCCCCCCCCCCGCCCCTCCTTCGTTCTCCTGCCCCTCCGACAGCAGCAATTCAACTCCATGGATCTACAGCACAGGGGCCATTGTTGCTGCTCTCTTCTGTAGTAGATCTTCAGCACCGTTGTTTGTTGCTGCCCCTTCACCATCCCAGGTTCCCAGGTGTGCTTCCTTCTCTTGTTGATTTGAAACCAAAAATTGCTGTTCTTAGTTTGAGACAACTAAATCATGCATGGATTTGTTTAGTTTCGAGTTGCCTGCAACTTGAACAGTACATGAGCACCATTTTCCTCTGGAACAGAAGCAACGCAGTGCAAAAATCTCAGCAACTTAGTACATTAAGTCTACAACTAAGTACTTTAACTCCGCAACTAAGTACTTTTACTCTGCAACTTGATGTTTGTTGCCCCAAGAAAAACACCAGCATAATGCAAAAAACTTAAAGTTGCAGGGCTGCATAGTCATGAAGATGCAGGGTTGCAGAGACATGAAGATGCAACACAACAACCTATCGTTGCATGATTAGTACCATAAAAATGCATCATTGCCACAAAAGTAACATATGAGTGCATCATTGCCAGTAGAGAGGGAACAACTCAGTACCATTTTGCATACTTAGTATAATGCCAGTAGAGGGGAAATCAACTGAGTACAACAGGTTCCATGCAAACTAAAAAAAGATGTAGAAACTACTTGTATAAGTTGCTAAGTACTTGGCCTTGCATAATCTAAGTACTTGGACGAAGTACCCATTTTAGACCATAGTTGCTAAGTACTTGGACGAAGTGCTACTGAAATAATACATCATCCCGTGCTTGTCCCAGCAAAAAACAACCATCCATGATTTTCCGGCAACATTATCCATGCTTGTCGAAGACTGCATATAGGATGAGAGCAACCATCATTATTTGTGTACAAAAAATCACATAAAAAATGGAGAAAGCAACTTGAACTAAAAAAAGAGCAGCCATCATTTTACTTCTAATTAGTCAGCTGCTTTATATTAACTTGGTTGTTACTTTTGTTTGTACAGATGGTTGATCTAGACCTGAACGGGCCAGCTGACTCAGTTTATTATGATACTGAAGCACAATTCTGCACACAGCTCCCTGTGCTGGAGAGAGTAGGTGAATCACCAGACCCCATAGGCGCAGGGAATGCCGGTTTTGGTGACGAAGGTAGCGGGAGGGGGCCGCAACACAATGTTGCGCCTCCACACCCGTCTAACCCCAGCATGCCTGCCACTACTACTGTCCCAACAACATCTGCTAGTAACCCTGCTTTGGGCGAGGACGACAGTGACCGAGTTGGGGTCAATGAAGAAGTTGCATCTAGTCCATCAGTGCCATTTTTTGGGGATGAGGTTTGATACAATAGCAGATGCCAGAGCACACTATAATGCATATGCTCTGAGGCTAGGGTTCTCTATAAAATCGAACACATCAAAGAGGGCAGCTCACACAAGGGTATAAGAGAAGCAACAGTTTGTTTGCAACAAACACAGGGCCCCCAAAACTGAAGAAGAAATTCAGAAGGAAAGGGTAAATGCTATGGACAGAGTAAGTCCTGTTCAGCTTGACAGTGATGATGATGCTAGTGGTGACGCTGGTCCTAGTAAGAAAGCTTCTGGTAGCAACTTGAGGAAGAAACGGAAGAGGGAATCGATCAGGCAAACAAAGTGCCCTGCTAAGATGATTGTGAAGTTGATCAACAACAAATGGGAAGTTACTTACATCATTGCTGAACACAACCATAACATGGTTGATAAGCCCTCTTTGTCTAAATACTTGAGATCACACAGGGGCATCCCCAGGATGAAAGGGAATTTCTAAGATGCCTACATGACTGCAACATTGAAACAGGTTTGTGGCCCCAGCAACTTAAGCCCTATATTGTAGTTGTTGGCTTCTGCTTGCAACTTTGCTTAATATCTTTGCTATCCAGAAAACTTATGCTAAGGAAAAACTGACTAGTTTCCTTGACTATTTTTTGATTGCAGGTCGCATGATGACACTGATGTCTGGGTTCTATGGTAAAGAAGATTTTGTACCATATGGTCCTAAGGATATCACAAACTTGCGAACAAGGTTCTGAGCTGAGAACGAGGAGTATGATATAGATGAGATAATCTGTTATTTCATGGAGTTGCAGGAGAGTGATCCTGGATTCTTCTACAAAATTTCCAAGGATGAAGAGAACAGAGTTGAGAACATTTTTTGGTGGACGGCATTGCTAGGAAAGCTTATGTAGATGCTTATCATGATTGTGTGTCTTTTGATACAACTTTCATGACGAATACCTTCAACATGCCTTTTGCTCCTTTTGTTGGGATAAATAGGCATGGGCATACATTTATGCTGGGTTGTGGCTTCCTAAGAGATGAAAAAGAGGATTCTTTCAAGTGACTTATGTCTGCATTCCTTGAGGTTATGGATGGCAGGCAACTAAGTGACCAAGACAGGGCTATGGCAAATGCAATCAAAGCAATTTAGGAGTTGTGACGACACGTGCCACCGCCATTGCCATTGCAGCCGACACGTACTAGGGCGAACCAGGCATCTAAACAAACTGCTAGCATGAATCAGCCAAGTGCTAGAGGTCATAGTACAGCAACTCCAAACGTGCATCAATCAGCTACTGCAACTACTGCATCTAGCGTGCCACCACCATTGCGACCGATAGGTACTAGGGCTAACCAGACATCTAAACAAACTACTAGCATGAATCAGCCAAATGCTACAGGTCCTAGTACAACAACTCCTAACGTGCACCATTCAGCTGCTGCAGCTACTGCATCTAGCGTGCCACCGCCATTGCAGCCGACACGTACTAGGGCGAACCAGACATCTAAACAAACTGCTAGTATGAATCAGCAAAATGCTACAGGTCATATGGCCCAGCCGCAACATGTACAAGATGCTGGACCTAGTGGTAGTACAAAGGCAACAACAACCAATTTTGCGCCAGCCCTGCGTTTCTCAGGGGTCATGACGGGTTCTCAGCCTCCCAGTGCAAGGAGATCATCATCAGGGCTTGGTCCATCGACTGTTCAAGCCGCGCAGGGGCCCGCTATGCCAGTTCATGAGCAATTCGTACTACTGAACCCTCCAAGGTCTAACACAAAAGGGAGGAAGAAGGAGAGATACCTAGCTGGGATCGAGTTGCATGCAAAGAGGATTACTCTATGTAGTGTTTGTGGTCAGCCTGGTCACAACTCAGTTACATGTACTGCTCGGTTGGGTAATAATCAGAAGTGATGTGACCCATAAGTTTTTATTTTCTTTTTCTTAGTTGGTTAAGAAGCATGTATTGGTCAGCTAGAAAAAACCATGTATGTTTCCTCTTTCTTTGTTGGCGAAGAAGGTACTGATACACTTGAGTAAAATATTGCACTGTTGATTAAATTATTTCACTGTTGGTGAAGAAGGTACTAATACACTTGGTATGCAACAAAACATGGTGAGTACATTATTTCACAGTTGGGAAAAAATCTGAATAACAGCAGTTGCAAAAAAGGTCTACTACGCAACACTATTGTACCTCATTTGAAATTCAACACCTTCTTCCACTCGATGTCATTGAATTCAGATGTAACCCATGTGTGCGTGATGATCTTCCTAATTCTTGGGATGTTTGCACCTTCATACGCTGGTAGGCCTGTCCCATCCTAGTGTTCTGCGTTGTATAGCGCGCATACCCCGCAGTCGTGCCTGCGAGTACATTCAGTTGGTAGTTAGTGTTGAGGGAAAAAATGACAGAGGTGGTAGTTAGTGTTCAGGAAAAAAATGACCAGATGGTAGTAAATTTTACTAAAATCCAGTTGTGTTTGCTTGTACTACCCCCCAAGTTGTTTTTGGGGTGACATCAAGTTGTAGATGAAAAAATGCCACTGATTTTCCATAGTAAAAATGAGGGGTAGGTTGTTTTACTGCAACTAAAGTGCTTCATGTTGGGCAGTGCACATATAAAAGCATGCTGTCTAGAATTTATTAGTACTAACACTAGTGTTGGTGGTAAAAAATGAAGCTGAAGCATGAAAAAGAAAACGACTACGACTTACGCTGTAATCTGCTTTGGTGGGTCAATGTCCACATATCCAAATCTGTCCAATTTGATAGGAGATTCTGGGTACATATCCTCCCACTATGACATAAGAACGGTGATAATCTTCTTGGCACACGCATCAAGTTTTTTGTTTGCCTTTGACCTCAATGAATCCAGCAACTCGAAGCGTCTGTCCCATATGTTGATGACTAGAAGCCAATAGTGGTTTACAGGGTCTTTAGCTCCTGGTACTAAATTCTCCATTACAGGTATGATTACCTAGCACGGTGAGTACAAGAAATATTAGGCTAAATTGATAGAAAACGCACAGGGCAAAAACAAAACAATGTACAGGAAAAAATTAAAAAAAACAGGGCTATAGCACTCTGTACCGAATCCTTCCTATCCAGGTGTGCATTTTCCTTTGAGAAATGCTTGACGAGCTGCTTGTTTCGTGTATCCATGTCTCGTAGGATTATAGTCTGAATCACAACAAAAAAATGTGCTAGTACTGGTGAATAAATATTGAGCTACTGGAAAAAAATAGCTAACTAAGTAGCAGGTTCAGGATTAGTTGTGTACCGCAACATTCAAAGGCATGACCACCTTCTTCTGCATCCTCTCTATCCTCAACATTATTGATTCGAGGCCTAGCTCGACCACCGAGTTCAACAAAGACGCGCATGGCAACATTGAATTTGATAGTTCTTGTAGTGACACATGAAAATTCTCGTAGTTGACGCTGACAGGTGTGTTATCCGTTGTTTGACCCCTCGAAAATCTGCATCCGTGCACAACAACTGCTTCCTACACCTCTTTTACTTCAGTTGAGCACGTGAAGTTGCTTTTCTTGCTGTAGTCCACATAAGGTGACTTCTTGCAAGGAGGGTTCCTTACGATCCTCGCGTCAGTGGAACCAGCCATTGTTGGATCTGCCTTGCTGGAGTCGGTAAAGAATCTTCCACTGCATGCGCGTGCAACTTTGCTTTCTGCTCTGCTCTCTCTCTCTCACGACTCGATCGCAAACCTCCCATGCCTCTGTTTCCACTTCTGGAGGCCAAATGTCGTCTAAACCAAAACGCTTTGCTAGCTCAACAGGTTTCAAAACAGATGGTGGCCCTGGTTCAGTCTTTCCCTTTTCTGGACTGTCAAACCCAAGATCGAAAGGTGGGGGATCACAAACCCCATCTCCCCTAGTATCTCTTTCTCTTGGCAAGGGGGGTGGACATGTTATTGCAGTGGGTGCAGGTGGTCCTGCCATAGTTGCTTGAAATGTGGCTCTAGTTGTTACACCTTTTCTTGCTCCTAACACTCCCTGCCCCTGTGCTTGAGGTTTTTCCATTTTGGTGGTGGTTGATGCTTGTCCTTGGGAAGTTGAAGGCCCATTGCTCATAGTTGCTGCCACATTACTCACAGTTTATGGCTGACGTTGGGTAGTTGCTGGCACATTACTCATAGTTGATGCTTGTCCTTTGATGTCTACGAACGCTTCTATTCCTGTAGACAGTGTTGGGCCTCCAAGTGCATAGGTTTGTAGAACAGCAGCAAGTTTCCCTTAAGTGAACAACCCAAGGTTTATCGAACTCAGGGAGGTAGAGGTCAAAGATATCCCTCTCAAGCAACCCTGCAATTAAGATACAAGAAGCCTCTTGTGTCCCCAACGTACCCAATACACTTGTGAGATGTATAGGTGCACTAGTTCGGTGAAGAGATAGTGAAATACAAGTGGTATGGATGATTATAAGTAGTAATTGCAATCTGTAGTAACAATGGCAGCAAGCAAACATGCAGCAGAACTGAGAGTAAATGATGTTTTTAATGCTTGGAAGCAAGGCCTAGGGATCCTACTTTCACTAGCTAGTGGACACTCTCAACATTAATAACATAATTGAACACATAGATACTTCCTCTTTACATGCTACTCTGAACTATTCTCCCATTGGATCAAGAATACTACGTGTAGGGCTATAACAACACTCCCTAAAGTCTGAGTAAACAAACACCACAATAGCAACATCCAACACAAGAACACAAATGATAAGTATCACTTTAATCTAATAATGAAGCCACACACATCACCCACACTGTCACCTTGATAACGTGTTCTTACATGACTCCAAAGATCACAATGATAAAACCACTAGAGTGTAGCATGTTCATAACAATGAGGGGAAATCATCTATAGATTCAACTAGATTACAATGCTCATGATCACAATAATATCACACCATGGGAGAGAGATGAACCACATAGCTACCAGTAGAGCCCTCAGCCTCGATGGAGAACTACTCTCCTCATCATGGGAGGCAGCAACGGTGATGAAGATGGCTCCGGGGGCGATGTAGATGGCTCCGGGGGCACTTCCCCGTCCCGGCAGGGTGCCAGAACAGAGACTTCTGTCCCCCAATTAGGGTTTCGGATGGCGGCGGAGCACGGAGATGTATTCGGGAGTATCGTCGATTGATTTAGGGTTTTCGAGACGGAGGCAATAAATAGGCGAAAGGGCGGCTCCGGAAGGTTCTCGAGGTGGCCACGCCAGGTGTGGGCGCCACCCCCTCCAGGCCACGTCGAGGGTTGGCGTGGGCTCCTCGTGGCCCGTCTCGACCTCCCCTTTTGGCTCACGGAGTCTTCTGGTAAAATAGGCACGCACGTTGATTTTCGTCCAATTCCGAGAAATTTGGTTTTTTGACCTTTTCTGCAATGCACAGACATAATAAACAGGAACTGGCACTGTGGCATCTTGTTAATAGGTTAGTTCCAGAAAATGCATAATAATGATATGAAGTGTATGTAAAACATGTAACAATATGTATAAAACAAGCATGGAACATAAAAAATTATAGATACGTTTGAGACGTATCAAGCATCCCCAAGCCTAGTTCCTACTCGTCCTCGAGTAGGTAAACGATAAAAACAATATAATTTTTGAAGTGACATGCTACCAACACAATCTTGATCAAATAATAGTGTAAAGCACATGAACTGAATGAAGTGATCCAAGTCAATGGTCTATAGTTTGCTAACAAGTAAACAAGGAATAAACAAACTGAATCATACATGTAAAAGCTTTCATGAATAGTACTTTGGAGACATTGGAGCTATAAGAATTTGCATAAGAGTTAGCTCACAAAGCAATAAGTTCAAAGCAAAAGTGTTTGACTAACACAAAGGAAGATTTAGTTTCAGCATTTGCTTCAACTTGAACATATTTATCTCATGGATATTGTCAAGGCAAAGCAATATAATAAGTCAAACATATCAGCATATAACAATTGTTGTACTAAAGTTGACACTAGTGTTTGCTTGTGGAGATAGAAAGAAGTAGGAAAACTGACTCAACAATAAAGTAAAAGAAAGGCCCTTCGCAGAGGGAAGCAGGGATTAAATCATGTATTAGAGCTTTTTAAGTTTTTGAAAGCATATAGAGAGTATAAAAATATTTTGAGACGTGTATGCTAATGGTGAACGAATCAGTGATAGACAATACAGTATGACCCATGCCAACCAGACTTTACAAGAGCGGCTCCCATGAATGACGTTTTTCTACCAAGCGGGCAGATCATCCCTCTTCTCTTTTGTTTACACACTTGTGAACATTGCTTGACTGATTACTCAGGGGCAAAAAGATGTGAAGAGAATTTGTGGTTAAAGTTGTTATTAATTGGGACTGGGCACCCCGTTGCCAGCTCTTTTTGCAAAATTATTGGATAAGCGGATGTATATGTCACTAGTCCAGCGTAAAGTCTGATTGACAAGTGAAATAAAGACCATCTACCACGTCCTCATGAGCTGGTAAACAGTGACACAAAAAGGAGTAGTACAGTTTTGAATAGTTTAAAGGTAGCACATGATAAATTTACTTGGAGTGGCAGGAAAATACCACATAATAGGTAGCTATGGTGGGCACAGATGGCATGGATTTGGGCTCAAGGATTTGGATGCACAAGCAGCATTCCCGCTTAGTACTGAGTTTAGGCTAGCAAGGTTATTTAAGCAAACACAGACTGTCAACTGGTACAAGAAGAATTATAATACAAATATATTGCAAAGATTATAAGACTCCACACTGTTTTCCTTGTTAACCAAACCCTTTTACTAGAAAATATCTAGACCTTAGAATTACCGCTTATGCAGACCAAATTTCAACAAGCTTTACGGTAGTTCTCCACTAATGGGCTTTACTTACATGATGCAAAAGTTTAAACATGACCTACTTGGTAACTCAAAACCAAATTATCCAAGATAGTGATCTACAAGACTATGTAAGCATTTTTATACCACTACCACATGCATAGCATTTTCTGTTCCAACCAAACACCAATCAACTTATTTAAACAACTCTCCAAACAAATATAAGTGAAGCAAGAGAGTACTTTCTTCAAAAGAACTAATAGCTCTGACAAGAGATACATGAAAACAAGAGCTAAAAGCTAAACAACGCTAGACAGGAATACTCAACAAATATAAGTGAAGAATAGGAGTATTCTAATGAAAAAGCGGAGCGTGTCTCTCTCCAAACCAGAGTTGTGATCAAGCATTGTAATGACCAGAGGACAAAACATAAACAAACGGAAAGTAAAAGCATACAGACACTCCAAGAATAGTACATGTAATGTGAACAAATAAAAATATAGTCTTACTAGAGATGACCTGATAGTTTGTTCATGAAGAAGGGGATGCCCAAGGCATCCCCAAGCTTAGATGATTGAGTCTTCTTGAAATATTGGGGAGATCCAAGGGAGCCTCCCCAAGCTTAAACTCTTTACTCTTCTTGATCTTATAATATCATCCTCCTCTCTTAACACTTGAAAACTTCCTCCACATTAAAACTCAACATAATTCTCATTAGCAGGTTAGTGCATCAAAACAATAATCTCACTTGGTTCTGTAAAGATACAATCAAGAACTCATTCTAACATTAGCTAATGTATACCAGGTCTTTGTAGCACCTTTCCACAAAAAGAAACCACAAAGAAAATTCGTATAAGAAGCAATGCAAAAATGAAGACAAAATCTGTCAAAAACAGAACAGTCCGTAAAGACGGATTTTTCCGAGGCACTTAAGTTACACAGATCGAAAAACGTTTAACTAAATAAAGATGCATACATATATCAGGATTATGCACAAAAATTTGCAGATTTAAATCACGTTTCTATGAATTTAGGAATTTCGTACAGTGAACAGCAAAAATCTGTTCCTGCGCAGTAATCCAAATCTAGCATCATCTTATTATTAGAGACTTTTCTTGGCAAACAAAACGATAAAAAAAAAGATACAAAGGAGTTGTTACAGAAGTAGAAAAGCTCCTTGACTCAATAAAAGAAAATTACAGAAAATAAAATAACATGGGTTGTCTCCCACAAGCGCGTTTTTCTTTAAAGCCTTTTAGCTAGGCATGATAATTTTGATGATGCTCTCGTATGTATAAGAGTTGAATATAAGAGAGCATAAAAAGCAAATACCAAACACATTTAAGTCTAACCCACTTCCTATGCAAAGGGATCTTATAAGAAAACAAATTATTGAAGCATGAAGCCAATGGCATAGGAAGGCAAAGCAAGTGCAACTTCAAAGCTTTCAACATAAAGAGAGGAGACTTAATATTATTGTGATATGTGAAGCCATGTCTCCCTCTCTCATAATGATCAGTAGGTCTTAAAGAAACCATCATATAAAAGCAACACAATAGAAATCTCAAAACTTTCATCACAAAGAGAGGAAATTTAATAACATGAAGATTTCTATAACCATATTTTCCTCTCTCAAAATAATTCTCAGTGGCATCATGAATATACTCAACAATATTGCTATCACATAAAGCATTCTTATCATGATCTACATGCATAAAAGTATAATTACTCTCCACATAAGCATAATCATTAGTAATAGTGGGAGTAAAACTATGACAGCCATCATTGTAATCATCATAAACTGGAGGCATAGTATAATCATAATAAAATTTATCCTCCAAAGTGGGTGGACTGAAAATATCATATTCATCATTGTAAACATCATATATAAGAGGCATATCATAATCACAATAAACTTTATCCTCCATAGTGGGTGGAACTAAAATAGCACAATCATTATAATCATCATATATTGGAGGTAAAGTATCATCAAAGAAAATTTCCTCCTCAAAGCTTGGGGGACTAAAAATATCATATTCATCAAAACCAGCTTCCCCGAGCTTAGAGCTTTCCATAGCATTAGCAATAATGATGTTCGAAGAATTCATGCAAATAACATTGCTACTACTATTATGCAAACAAAGTTCCATATGTTTTTAATTTTCTCTTCAAACACATCATGTCCTAATTCAATATAAATTTCATAAAGATCTCTAATTTTTTTATTGTTTTCCATTAAGCCTAACTAGTGAAATAAAAACAAGAAACAAAAGATATAACTGCATGATCTAAAGGAGATAGCTTCGAGCACTCACACGCCGGCAACAGTGCTAGAAAATAGCTTAGTAGACGGAGGATGTGAGTACATTTTACCTTACCTCCCCGGCAACGGCGCCAGAAAAGAGCTTGATATCTACGAACGCTTCTATTCCTGTAGACAGTGTTGGGC
Organism: Poa pratensis; assembly: GCA_947311845.1. Lineage (NCBI taxonomy): Eukaryota > Viridiplantae > Streptophyta > Magnoliopsida > Poales > Poaceae > Poa > Poa pratensis. Next base: position 24,617,566 of record CAMZMU010000092.1, on the reverse strand, counting down.
CTCCAAGTGCAGAGGTTTGTAGAACAGCAGCAAGTTTCCCTTAAGTGAACAACCCAAGGTTTATCGAACTCAGGTATGTAGAGGTCAAAGATATCCCTCTCAAGCAACCCTGCAATTAAGATACAAGAAGCCTCTTGTGTCCCCAACGCACCCAATACACTTGTGAGATGTATAGGTGCACTAGTTCGGCGAAGAGATAGTGAAATACAAGTGGTATGGATGATTGCAGGTAGTAATTGCAATCTGTAGTAACAATGGCAGCAAGCAAACATGCAGCAGAACTGAGAGTAAACGATGTTTTCAATGCTTGGAAGCAAGGCCTAGGGATCGTACTTTCACTAGCTAGTGGACACTCTCAACATTAATAACATAATTAAACACATAGATACTTCCTCTTTACATGCTACTCTGAACTATTCTCCCATTGGATCAAGAATACTATGTGTAGGGCTATAACAGCACTCCCTAAAGTATGAGTAAACAAACACCACAATAGCAACATCCAACACAAGAACACAAATGATAAGTATCACTTTAATCTAATAATGAAGCCACACACATCACTGATGGCCCTTGACGTAGTTAGCTGCGTCAAAAGAATATGGGTTAGGTTGAGACTCCAAGTGCAGAGTGTATAGTATAGGAAAGACAGTTTTCCCCACGAGGGGTGACTCGACGGTTTAATATCGAACTCTCGGGGAACCAGTAGTGTAGGTTTTATCTTCTTATCCTTCTCTTGAGAACCTGCAAACAAAGTAAATTGTTCTGTGCCCTCAACCTCACCAAGTGGTTGTCAAGCACAAGGTGTGAGAATGATATGATAAAGACAAATGCAAAACAGTAGATAGATATGCAATGATGGTAAATAAATATGCAAGGATGGTGGAAACAATGATAAATGATATTTTTGGGTTTTATATTATGAATGCAAGATGTAAAACTGTTTTTGTATTTTCGGATTTAATAATGGCAGAAATTGTAAAATGGATAAAAGTTGTTGGAAAGGTGTTTCTTATGATTAAAAATGGACCGGGGTTCATGGCTTCACAAATGCACTCTCTCTTTAGTAAAGTGGTAGATAATGAAACACTAGAATTGACATATGAGATTGCAACAAAAAGGTTCATGACAAGTTACTAATTATATGGGCATCACGTCCTAACATAGAGATCTTTTGTTTATTAATCTCTCTTATACTCCACCAAGATGCGAACTAAATCATAACACCTTAGTAATTAAGATAAATCAGAGCATAGCATTAAGTTTTAAGACATGAAGTTAAAATAAGAACATGCTAGATCTAGTCATGGAGTAGTGGCAATGGTCACAACCACATCTCCGGTAGCAAGGTATTTTTCTTTATCCCTAGTGAGGTAACAAAGTAAGGTAAAAACCCAAGTGGATCACGGAACAACTATCACATTCACCGTACTAGCCACTCCCCGTTACTCCAACTAATGCACACGTTCCCCCTCACACGCTCTCATAACAAGTTTGATCAGAACAAGTAAATAAGAACGGGGTACATAATATGCATCTACTTTCATAACTAAAACAAAACTATTGCAATCTCAAACATATATTAACTCATAAAAGATCCACCATAAAGGTATTACATAGATGACCATAATCATGTTCAGCAGCTCATACGGTACTAATTAGTGAAACTCAAGAGAGGAGAGATACATAAGTTACTTCCACAAACCCATAACCCAGGGTGCACTACTCCCTCTTCATCATGGAGACGGTGGAGAAGTTGTTAGAGGAGATGGAGACCACACCGGCAGCGCCCCGCCGGAGTTTTCCCCCTCCAATATGCAGCTCCAGGTCTCTGTTTCGTGGTTTCTGTGTTTCTGCGGCGCTCCTTTCTGAAGTGCGTCGGGGACTGTTTTTATAGTCGTTTTTAGGTCAAGACGGAGGCTCGGGAAAAAGATCGACGACAACGAAGCCACGAGGCCCCAGATGATGGGTCCCACGCGGCCAAGGAATCTGGCCGCGTGGGCCCATTCATCTTGGCCCTCGGGCCTCCGTTTGTTCGCTTCCTTTGCTCCCACGCTTTGTTCCTTCCAAAAACTGATGCTCATAAATTTCTAGGTCATTTGGACGTCGTTTGGGTCCCTGAAACATCAAAATATAGAAAATAAGGTTTTCTGCCTGTGCAGGGTTAATTCCAGAAAAATAGGGAAACAATGAAATATTCCCAAAATCAATATAAATCAATGATATAACCCTTATATGATGCAAATATGATTGAAATATCAGTAATATAATGCAAAGTTCATGTATGCATTTTACATGCATCAATCACCCACACTGTCACCTTGATAACGTGTTCTTACATGACTCCAAAGATCACAATAATAAAACCATTAGAGTGTAGCATGTTCATAACAATGAGGGGAAAACATCATTAGATTCAACTAGATTACAATGCTCATGATCACAATAAGATCACACCATGGGAGAGAGAGATGAACCACATAGCTACCAGTAGAGCCCTCAGCCTCGATGGAGAACTACTCCCTCCTCATCATGGGAGGCAGCAACGGTGATGAAGATGGCTCTGGGGGCGATGAAGATGGCTTCGGGGGCACTTCCTTGTCCCGGCAGGGTGCCAGAACAGAGACTTATGTCCCCCGAATTAGGGTTTCGGATGGCGGCAGAGCACGGAGATGTATTCGGGAGTATCGTCGATTGATTTAGGGTTTTCGGGACGGAGGCAATAAATAGGCGAAATGGCGGCTCCGGAAGGTTCTCGAGGTGGCCACGCCAGGGGTTGGCACCACCCCCCTCCAGGCCGTGCCGAGGGTTGGCGTGGGCTCCTCGTGGCCCATCTCGACCTCCCCTTTTGGCTCACGGAGTCTTCTGGTAAAATAGGCACGCACGTTGATTTTTGTCCAATTCCGAGAACTTTGGTTTTTGGACCTTTTCTGCAATGCACAAACATAATAAACAGGAACTGGCACTGTGGCATCTTGTTAATAGGTTAGTTCCAGAAAATGCATAATAATGATATGAAGTGTATGTAAAACATGTAACAATATGTATTAAACAAGCATGGAACATCAAAAATTATAGATACGTTTGAGACGTATCATCCTTGGGTAGTTGAAGGCACATTGCTCATAGTTGCTGCCACATTGCTCACAGTTGATGGCTGACCTTGGGTAGTTGCTACCACATTGCTCACAGTCGCTTGAGCCTCTCCCTGACCTACACCAGGCTTGCCACGGTGTACAACCAATTTCTGCTTTTTCCTAGAATCTGGACTGCCATTTTTATCTACTGGACTGCTGACTTCAATCTTTCTTATTCTATCCAATTTAAAGCACTCTTCCACACACTCTTTCACAGCGAAATCTCTGCGGAATTCGTCCAGTGGTGGTGGTGAGCTGGCAGGTGTGCTCCTTTCCAGTTCTCGCATGAAAAACTGTTTCGCATGAAATGTGGTTGGTGTCTCAAAGATAATAGGAGTTTCCAGGAGGACTGGTAGGTCAATCTCTTCTTTGTCTTCAGACATTGCATAATGTCTTAACTCTGAAAAAGGGCTCTGCTCTGGCACAGTTGGGTTGCCTTCTGCAGTCGCGTTTACTTGATCTGCCCTCATGTTTTTCCTTTCAAAGCTTAGCATGTGAAGTAGTACTGCGTCTTCGTCGTCCCCTCAATGGATCCAAGGCTGCTGCCCTCTGAATGACCTTTCAGTGGGCAGTCCTTGGTCAACCTAGGAGACCTCCTTGGCTTCTTGTTTTCTAGGACACAACTTTTCTCACCATCTCCCATGGTCTTTTCGACAGCTATGTGCACTGTGTTGCTTTTCTCTCCAACAAATGCTTCTCCACCATCAAAACTGCTCACATGTTTGCTGGATCCAGGAATGTTGCCTTGCGAGGGTCCTTTCATGGGGCTGTCCGATTGATTGTTCTTAACCAACCTAGGAGACCTCCTTGCCTACTGTTCTCCCCTCTGCATGGTGTGGCTGCTATTGCACTGTTCTCCATCAATGATGACTTTAGAGCATTCTTTCACATGACTGTCCTTTGCGTCTCTACAAGACCTCCTACTCCAAGGTTGTAGGTCACAATCTTGCTCGTTTTCGTGGTCATGTCATGTCTGTCTGCAACTATGTGCGTAGTTGGACTGTTGATTCCCCTAGCTGTTGGTTCATCATCATGATGTTCTACATCTTCGTTGTCATCATTTTCATCGTCAGAACCACTCTCCCCATCCCATTCACCATCTGCATCCTCATTTTCATTGTCATTTTCGTCGCCTCCATCCATCCTTTGCCTTTTGCTCCTCATGTTCTGAACATTTGTGCCCGCCCCTTCATCCTGGTTCAGCCTGCCATACTCTTCAACAAATGTGCCTAGTCTTGTTGAGATGTCTTTGCACAAATCTCCTAGCAATACTGCCATTTTCCTTTTCTTCTGCAAATAACATAAAAAGGAGACATGATAAAAATGGTTACTGATTTGAAGACATGAAACACATGCACGTTTGTGTAGAAGAGCAAGTAACAAACATCAATTGGAAAAGTTGGCGGCAACTTCGATGAAACAAACAACTCAGTTTGTGCCATGCCAGCAAACAAACCGTCCATTATAGTGGCACCCACACCTTCTTTTAGCTGTGCACGGTAAAAAGTATCAGTTCAAAAAACTGTTCACATAGTTGCTGACGCAAAAAACAGTGTTTGGTTTCAGGCGAAGCAAAAAAGGGGATGGTGTATCGTACCCTCAGCCTGCCAAACTCCCCGTTTGGTTTCCTATCTTTTTGCTTGACAGCTTGTATAAGCTGGTTTGACCATGCCGCAGCGCGTATTGGGAAATCGCTTGCAGACTCGATGGGCTCATCGACCTCGAGGGAATCCAGGTAAACGATCTACGTGAGTTGAAAAACAATAAGGTAGCGGCTATTAGAAGATGTAGGTACATAAAAAACAACCAACACGTTGTACACAAAAAATTTGCTTACCACTAAATGGTATAGGCAGCAGCAAACATAATTTTTCTTGGATCCCATTGACATTGATATACATCTCGGGTACCCTACCGTGAGGGTACCTGGTGCACGTGACGACTAAGGCCCAACATCGAAGAGCCTATTCGAAGCCCAAAGACAAGAGGCCCAAGAAGATGGAGTACCCTCCAAGATTAGACATAGGCATAGTCAGTTTAGAATTTTCCATATGTGTAAACTAGGTCGGTTAAGAACTCCCGAGACCCAGCCTATTTAAAGGCTGGGAGGGGTGCCGATCTAGGGACCAAGCCATACTCGAACCACCAAAGCTCTAGCGAGATCGTCATCTCGCCGGAGCCACCTTGTAACCTCATAATCTCCCACGATTAATAACAGACAAGCAGGAAGTAGGGTCTTTACCTCCACCCGAGGGGTCTGAACCTGGGTAAATCTTTCCCTCTGCTTGTCAGCCGACGAAACTACCAACACTATCACGTTCTCTCCCCATAATCTCAACCCTAGGTCCTTAACCATGGGATTTGGTGAGGATACCCCTCGTCAATTGGCGCCGTCTGTAGGAAAGAATAGTGCTGGACTCACGGTTTCTTCGGTTCCATCAGAAACCGGCGACTCGCCGATCGGATCTACAAACGGCAACTCGCCGGCTGCGTCAACAAACCAGAACTCGCCAACTCAGGCGGCACACGGCAACTCGCCGGCTCACTCGACAAACGGCGACACGCCAGCTTCACCCGCAAAAAGCGCATCGGATCCTCTGATGGATTTCGAGCCACACTCGCTAGAATTCCAGGAGGCCTTCTCCGATCTCGAGTCAGGTATGGGTTTAACCGTTGGTTCATTCAATTTTTTCGCCAACAAGCTTGGTGTGCAGGACTTGACGGATCCACGCCAACTCGCGACTTCCGCACCCGAGACTCCATCGGCTGTGACTCCTTCGACTGCGGATCCATCTGCGTTCATACCATCGTCAACTCTCCAAGCTTGTTCATCTGCAACAACCATGTCGACTGGAGAGATGAATGAGCTCATCGACGAACTCCAAGGAGAGGAGGCCGAATCAGCATACCCCACAAACGATCCCTAGCTCAATCTCTCACTCGAGGATACCTTCGACTGCGGGATCTCCTTCAGTGACTTCGACGAGCCCGAAACTCATATCGACAGTTACGTCGACTCTGAGATCTACACCAACAACAACCTCGACTTCGAGATTCATAACGATTTCGCCGACATCGAGATGAGCATAGGCGATGAAGGCATCAACAGCGAGATCCATCCAGACGGACCACTCGATGGGCATATCGACTCTGACATGAGCCTTGATGACGACGTCGGGTCCATGGTGGGACTCGAAAACACATATACATACCCTCGGGTGATACCCCAGCAGGTCTACGTCGCCATCGCCACAGAATCATCAGATGCTACGGCCAGCCGCAGGCCTACAGAATTCCCGTGCACAGTTACTATGCCGGACGGAGTTACAACTCTCACAATCACTGCTGAGATGGCAGCAAAAGCAGATAAAGTCATCAAGGAGTACACAATGATGCCCATAGACGCAACACGGGAGGAGATGTTGACCTTCCAGTACTTCACCTGGCAGGAAACGCTTCGACTACGGCAGATCAGAGCAACACTCGAAGAACTAAAAAGCAAGCTAGCTTGTCGAGTGCGCGCAGAAGAAAACTCTCCCTGAGCTCTACCGGGCAAGCAGACACAAGACCCAGATCAAGGTTGTCACACCTCTCGCCGGAGGAGAGGGCGGCACTCACCCGCAATCTGGGTAACTCTGTCATGACATACGACGCGGAAGGAGTGCCAGTACCAAAACAGCCGCGGGTGCTCTCTTCACCGCCGCAGCATACCTCGAGGCAATCAAGCCTCCAGCTGATGACCCCAATGCAAAATTGCATCGCCAACAGATTAAATCACTCGCCTTAGCAGCAAAGGCTATACGCCAAATTCCAACAGCTACAGGAGGGAGTCGAGATCATGCCATCGTTGACACACGTCGTGAAGAGCATAATCGCAGTGGTCGCCGCCACCACTCGAAGGAAAGAAGCAGCTCGCGTAGGCACAGGTCCAGGAGCAGATCACGCAGATCTTATAGCAGCGACTCATACTCTGATCCGGAGCCTCAGTCACATGAGGCTTTATGCTTCACTCGACGAGTCCGCGAGACGCGGATGCCCAAAGGGTTCAAACTCACATCTGAACAGCCCAAGTACACGGGTCGACAGGAACCTTCCGGGTGGCTAGAAGACTACAGGCTGGCTGTCGCATGCCAGCCACTACTAGGAGAAGGGTTATAGGTGGGTTGGCATTCTGTGGCGCACCCTTAATTGGTGCGCCACAGAAATATTTCTGTGGCGCATGGCAGAAGGTGCGCCACAGAAATTTTGGCCTTTCTGTGGCGCATCTGACAGACATGAGCCACAGAAAGCAGACATTTTGTGGCGCATGGCAGCGAATGCACCACAGAATGTCATATTTCTGTGGCGCATGCCCACCCATGCGCCACAGAAATAGCGTGGGTCCCATGTTCCAATTATTGGGCCAGGTCCATCTAGGAAGATTCTGTGGCGCACGTTGCCCAGTGCGCCACAGAAAGTTCATATTCTGTGGCGCACCAGCAACCATGCGCCACAGAAAGTTCATATTTGTGGCGCACCAGCCGCCATGCGCCACAGAATGTTAGCTTTCTGTGGCGCACCCAACACCGTGCGCCACAGAAAGTTGACATTCTGTGGCGCACCGAGCTGCGTGCGCCACAGAATGTTGGCCCAGATCCACAAAAAGGTGGCAGCACCCACTTTCCCCATGTGACCTTCTTCATTCTCCCCCCCATGCATCTAGCTCGAGCTCCTCCTCTCTCCCATGGCATTTTGACCATCCTATTATCCATTATTTGTTGTTAAACTACTTTGTTTGACATAGAATTGGTGAGGGCTTGGGGAAAGCCTCCATATATATTCTCCTCCTCTCTTTTTGTCCACTATTTTCCCTCCATCACCACACACTCTCTCTCATCGATCACGTCTCGGGAACGGATCTAGATCTACTAGGTGGGTATTGTTGGATGGGTGTTTGTTAAAGGCATGAGAAACTTGTCGGCGGGCGATTGTGTGTGTGGTTTGCATGAAGCAAACTATTTGTTGAACGGATCTATGCATGAAACTTGTGTGTGTGGTTTGCATGAATCTTTGCATGTTGTTGCTTGCGCCGGCGTGGTGCATGGATGTTTGCCGAAATGTTGATTCATTTCCATTTCGGTAAATTTTTGCACCACATATGTCCTACTTCTAGGGGAAGTCATGCCGAATTTTTTCGTCGAACATTTCCGACTTAATAACACATACTCTATATGTATACCGCGTAGGCGACCATGGTCATGAAGATGAGCTCCAGTCGAATCAACAACTACAAGGAAGAAGCGAAGGCGGAAATGATTCGGTGCAACAGCGCCACATACGATGTCCGTGTAGAAGTTGCAAATTTGTGAGATGGATCGACCCTGATTCCGGACAATTGGAGGAACACCTGCTCAGGCGCGGTTTCATGGAAGGCTTCAATGAAGCGCCGACAGCAAATGTTGCGCCTGAAGACGAGGGCGGGCAAGATGATCGTGACGAAGGAGATGCCGACGGACATGGTCATGATGAAGGAGTAGATGGTGGTGGAGAAGACGCGAACACGCCGCAGAGCTCGCTAATGTCGGCCTTGATGGAGTCTCATGTTCAAGAACTGCTCCTCAAGGAGGCGAGGACCGTTAGAGAGAAAGCCAAGCTGGCGCAAATGGAGAAGACGGGAAGACTCCGTTGTATCCAGGGTGCCGGCCACAGGATACGCGCTTGCAAGTAACGCTTGATGCTCTGGAGATGAAGTCGGGAAACAAATGGACCGACGTGAGCTTCAACAAGAACATGAAATTCTTCCACGAGCGTCTTCCCGAGGGGAACACATTGCCAACTAGTATCGAGGAGGCCAAGAAAGTCGTGTGCCCTCTTGACCTACCGCACGTTAAATACCACGCCTGCATCAATGATTGCGCAATTTATCGGGGCGAGTACGAGGACAGAACCACATGTCCGGTGTGCGGCCAAGGACGGTACAAGAGCCGTGGGAAGAAAGGTCCTCACAAAGTGGTATGGTACTTTCCTATCACTCCCCGTCTGCAGCGGTACTTCGTGGACCCTAAGGAAGCAAAGCTCATGCAATGGCACGCGGAAAGGGAGAAGCCTGAAGAAGATCCGGAGAAGGGCAGGATCCTTACACACCCTTCAGACGCTAGCCAGTGGCAAGAGTTGGACGCCGTCGGAAATTTCGGAGGCGACGCAAGGAACGTCAGGCTCGGTATGAGCACCGATGGACTCAATCCGTTCGGCAACCAGAGTAGCACGCATAGCACCTGGCCCGTGTTTGTATGGCCTTACAACCTTCCCCCGTGGTTGTGCACGAAGCAAAGGTATATACACATGAGTCTTCTCATTCAGGGGCCGAAACAAGCAGGTGTCCACATACATACGTATCTCGCGCTGTTGGAAGAGGAGTTAGCCACGTTGTGGGCGACCCCAGCACGTACGTGGGATGCCTACACTGGAGATTATTTCCCCATGAGAGCCGCGCTGCTCACGACGGTGCAGGACTATCCTGGTTGCTCATATGTATCGGCCCAGGTAAGCCACGGATTCTGCGCATGTGTCAGGTGCATGGACTCAACCCCGCATCTCCAGCTACCAAGGAATCCAGGGTCTTCGAAAACCGTGTACCCTGGGGCTCGAAGGTGGCTTCGCATGGATCACCCGTGGAGGAAACGCGGTGACCTGTTTAATGGTAAGGACGAGCCCGAAGGACCCCCGATCCCGAGGAGCGGCACAGAAATCGACGAGCTGTTGAATAATTGGAAGGAGTGCCCCGCGCCGGGAAAGAAACGACCGAAGGTAGATCCGCTGCTGGGTGTATGGAAAGCGAGGTCTGTTTTCCACAACTTGCCCTACTGGAAGGTCCTCAAGACGCCACATAGCCTCGATATGATGCACATTACGAAGAATGTCACCGAGAGTCTTCTTGGCACTCTTTCCAACATGCCGGAAAAGACCAAGGATGGGACGAAAGCAAGATACGATCTGAAATGGCTTGGTGTCAGGAAAGATCTTCAGGCCCCCGATAGCGATGACGATGATGATGATGATCAGACGGAAGGGACTCAAGGTCGCCGCAAAAGGGTAAAGAAGAACACTGTGGTGCTTCCCGCTACGTGCTTCACTATGAGTCCGGAGGAGCTCGAGCAATTCTACAGGTGTCTTCTAGGAGTCAAATTTCCGAATGGTTACGCGGGGCAGATAAGCAGATATCTGGACGGAACGAAGAAGAGGTTTAGCGGGATGAAGTCTCACGACTGTCACGTGCTGTTGACGCAGGTACTTCCCGTTGCGATTCGAGGGATAATGGACGAGCACGTCCGTGATACGCTGCTTGCCCTTTGCAACTTTGTCGACGTCATCAACAGGAAGTCGATCGGGGTGAAGCAGCTCGACAGGCTACAAGAAGAGATCGAGCTGGTACTATGCGAGCTCGAGATTTACTTCCCGCCAGCATTCTTTGATATATGCGTGCATCTCCTTCTCCATGTCGTTGATGACATCAGGCAGCTAGGGCCAACGTTCATGCACTACATGATGCCGTTCGAAAGGATGAACGGTGTCATGAAAGGATACGTTCGCAACAGGGCCCGTCCAGACGCAAGCATGGCCAAGGGCTTTCTAACCTACGAGTGCATCTCCTTCTGCCAGAATTATCTAAGCACCGAGAACCAGGATGTAGGTCTGCCCACGAGGAAACACTTCGACAGGCTCAATGGATATGGTCACCGAGAGGGCGCCAGCTCAACCTTTGTCAGCATGCAGGGTCGAAAGGACGACTTCGAAAGGGCTCACCGGGTCGCGCTACAACACTTACAGCTGATCGAAACTTGGGTGGAACAGCACAAATGCTTACTCGAGAAATTACATCAAACTGGGCCGGCCGAGGAAGAAGGGAGACGTAACCAGAGAGCACAACTCCAGCTTCACGCGTTGGTTCAAGCAAAAGCAAATGGAGCTAGCAAAGAGGAAACCGCCATCTACGGAAGATGAAAACTCATATTCTCCTTATCACGGGGTCCCTCGCACAACGTAAAGACCTATCAGGCGTACGACATCAACGGCTACAGATTCTACACCGAGGAAAAGGACAAGAAGTCGGAATATCAAAACTCAGGAGTAACTATGCTATCCTACGGCGATGAGGAGGCTACTGTCAAGGAAAGATACTTCGGAAGGATTGAGGACATATGGGAGCTCAACTACTGTGGAGAGGTGGTGCCAATGTTCCGTGTAAGATGGGCCAAGGACGTCGTCAAAGAAGGCCGGTATTTCACCACCATGGTAATACCCGATGCCAAATCGAAGAACGCCTCCGCGAAAAATGAGCCATGGGTACTCGCTAGCCAAGTTGAGCAATGCTTCTTCATTACCGACCCGTCAAAGCCTAGCCGTGTTGTCGTGAGGAGGGGCAAGAGGAGCATCATCGGAATGGAAGGAGGCGCCACCGAGCAAGAATTGGACAACGAGCCAAAGATCGAGGAGGAATTCGACAAGTTCTTCGACATGCCTACTACTAGTACACAAAGAAGGAAGACCTCCCTACCTACCAAAGGTTGTCCGTTCACGCGAAGAAATCTCAAGGTGACCGGCCTAAAGTTTTCAACCGCGAAGAAGGGAAAGAAGAGAAACTAGCTCGCGGAACCGAGACGAAGAAGAGACTTTTTTGGTGTATTTAATTTGTGTGTGTGTGTGAGACAATGGAAGCATATATATGTATGATCATGAATATGTATGACAATGCAAGAGTTATGTATTCAATGAACTAAATATGTAGGACACATATTGTGTGTATTTTTTGAACCAAATTAACCAAAAAAAAATAAGAAAAAAAGTTCAGCAAAAAATTGAGACTGCGCTGTGTTGTGTGTTTGTGTAATCAAACAGCAGCAGAGTTTTTTAAGTTCCAGCCCAACTATTTCTGTGGCACATCCCTCCAAAACATGCGCCACAGAATCCTGAGAATTCTGTGGCGCATTCCCCCCACGGTGCGCCACTGAAATGTGCTGCGCCCACTTACATGTGTCCATGGATTTTGTTGGTGGTTCATCTGCTCCATGCATCCATTCCATGCGCGCCTGTACGTGGATAGCGTACCCGAAATGACACGCCCCTGCCGACATTATGATCGAGTTGTCATTTATATTACTAACCGTGAAGAAAACCAACTTTCGTGAGATGGTAGTTCGAATCACTGCTCTCCGAACAAAAACAACGACAAAAGGCCAAGATGGGCAGATTTTAGGATATCAGTTTGTTTACAATGTACATTGTTTTTTTTTTGCGAGGAATGTATGAGTATATACATTTACTAGGTGTTTGGTGCTTGATGAAAAAATTGCTTTGGAAATATTGCATTTTCTGTTTGGTGCTTGTAGATGCATTTTACTAGTATTTTTACTTTGGAAATATTGCATTTTCTGTTTGGTGCTTGATGAAAAAATTGCAAAGTGTTAAATTGATGTTCCTCTTAGTTGCTTGCTGCTGCTAGGTTAGGTGCTGCTAGGTGTAGTTGTTGCTGTCAGGTTAGTATTTTGACAGTAGCTAGGTTAGTGGCAGTAGCTAGGTTAGTTGCTAGGTCACTAGATTAATTTTATTTTCTTCTCTGCAATTGCTAAGTAATATCGTGACTACTGACATGCTTATGTGTTGTATATGTGTGTAGGTACCCGCACCGTGGTGCTTCCCGCTGCTCAAGGTGTGCCTCCTCCTATATTTTGCGGAGATGTTCTTGTGACTGTGTTTGTGCTGTGATTGTCGTGTATTCATGTGTATGATATATTGTGTTTGTTGCCGGCCGGAGATGCCGCGGCCGGAGATGTGGATGTGTTGGTGTGATGTTGTTGGCCGGGATGCCGGCCAACATGATTTGTAAAATGTTTGCAGGTACCCCGTGAGGCCCTTGAGATTGCCGGAACGTCGATTAACTTCCGTTCCGGCAAATTCGGGTACTCCATATATCCTATTTTTAGCAAAGGTCATGCCAAAAAAATTCGTGAAATTTAGCATGACTTTGCTAATAATAGGACATATGGGGTATTGCGGCTAATGCATGGGCCGGGGTATCTTAGTACTAAATTAAGTGATGCTTTGTTATATTTGTTGTACTAACATTTTGCCTCTTTTTAATGTAGTGCAAACATGTCCTCCGAGGCCGGCCCTTCTGAGAAGCACATGAGCCTCAAAGAACAAGCTAGACAAAAGAACATACCGTTCTGGGAATTGAACCCGCAGATGGAGGATGCGGAGGCCGCCGAACTGGCTCGTGACGGCGATGGTGACTTTCAGTTAGAGTCTGCCGAAGCCACCACCACCGATGGAGAACCCACCAGCACGGATGTCGGGGGTGGTGACCACACGGATGGCGGTGGTGGTAGTAACCCGCCTGCTAAGAGGCCTGCTAAGAGGCATAAGAAGTCGAGAAAGGACCGGACACCGCAAGCGGTCGGCAACATCACAGACATGTTCACTAAGGTCTCCTTAAGTGGCCAACCACTGGAGCCTAGGGACATCGCAAAAGGGTACGGCATGCAACTAAGGTGCATCCTCCGGGAAAACGCATCGATCAACACGTATGACCTCAGGAATCCGGAGAATGAGGCTTTGCGCAATGACCTCCTCAAGAAGCTTCACAAACGATATATTTTCCCGGCTGATGAAAACAAAAAGGTGGACAACTTCGCCATCATGAAGATGAACACCGCCTTGACAAGTTGGAGAGGCCGGGTGAAGGCGAAGATTCTTCAAAAGGGTCTTAGCTGGGAGGAGATCAGTGCCAAAGAGCCGTACCTCGAGAAAGACGAGTTCGATATATTCAAGGTGTCCTTGTCATCTCCGGAGGCTGAAAATGGACCGAGTGGGGGAAGAACATGCGGGCACTGAACTTAGGTAACCACCATTTGGGAAGCGGCGATTACGCAGGAAAAAAGCCCGTTTGGGACAAGGAGGATGCCGAGGTTGCGAGACTTGGGAAAGAGAACCCGTGGCATAAATTCACGGACGAGCAAGTTAGGAACTTTGTTCGTTCCCGCTACTATCTGAAGCCGGGGACGGGGGAATTCGTTACCGACTATGAAGATGTGTTGGAATTCGAGAAAAAGCTGGTAAGGAACTTAATTACCGCGGATATCTCAAAGTCCATTTGCGTTGATTTCTACATGGGTTCACGTTTATTTCCTTTGTCCGCAGGCGGCTGAGTTGGAGATTGAGGCTGAGGCCGGCCCGTCGTCCCAGGAGCCTCCGGCCGGCCCGTGGGACACGACTTTCAACCGGGTGATGAACGTTTACAAGGGGAGGGACAAGTCAAAGCCGCCGACGTCAGCTGGCCATGTGACCGGCTTTGGTACGGTGATGAAGTTCACCGAGTACTACAGCACGGACACCGAGAAGAAAAAGGAGAGGAGGAGGCCGGCTAAAGATAGAGCCGAGGTTCTCGAGCTAAGGAAGAAGCTGGACGCACTAGAGGCCGATAAGGTGGACTCCAGCGTGGTGGACAAGCTAGTGGCCGAGAAGGTGGACGAGCAACTCCGGGCTTTGTTACCCCCTGCATTGGTGCAGGGGATAACTGCTTGGCATGCGGGAGGTCAACAGGGGCCGATACACATGCCCAGCTTCGCCGGCAGCACCTCCAGCAATAACGTGTCGCCGGTCCTGCCGACCCCACCGGTGCCCCTGCCGTGGAGCAACATACACCAACGCCGGAGAATAATGATAATGCACACGAGCGGCCGGAGATTGATAGGCTGGCCGCCGGCACCGGCGCCCTTGTCTCGACATTAGCCGAGCTCAACGCCGTCACCAAGGTAACTAATTAGTATGTGTGTGTGAGGCAATGGAAACATATATATGTATGATTATGAATATGTATGATACATTGTGTGTGAGACTATATATGCCTTATCTTATGGTGCCCGCTATGTGTTGACTCCCAGGACATGCCTTGCATACTCCTGCATAGGGTGGGGGCCGACTGTCGTGGGTTTGTCACGGCACATGTCATCTCAAGATGACTTCGTAGGTGTGGGATTTAGCACGCGCGGAGATCGTCGATGTGGGTTCGCACACGAGAGAAAGATTTATACAGCTTCAGGCCCCGGGAAACATCATCCGGTAAAAGCCCTACATGCTGTTTGTGGCTAGATCTTATTCCGTATGCCAATGAGCGAGTCGCCGATGCGGCGGCTCTCTCTATTTTGTTGTCTCTAGTCTATTGAGCTCTGGTCTCTTTTGGTGCGTCTTGCCCCTCTTTATATAGGTGGAAGGGGCCGGCTTACATGTGGTGTCCTAGTAGGATACAAACTAGGGTTTCTATTACAAGTCGGTTCGTGGAGTCCTTGTGCGACTCAAAACACTAAGTCGCCTTGTTAGGCCTTCTCCATGTTGGACCGCATTTATCATATGTTAGGATATCCGTATCATATATCCTCGACAGTAGCCCCCGAGATTTTGGTCGACTTGAAGAGTCGGGCGGAAGGTCTTGATTTGATGATGATATTGTCTTCCTGGGAGTCGAACCTCATGCCGAGATGTTCCAAAATAGTGGATATTGTCTTGCGAACATAGAACTTGCCGACTTGTAGATGTTGAGCTTGGCGACTCACCGATGTTGATGCCGTTAAGCCGCGAGTATAGAAGCTGTTGAGTAATTATGTCAAATTTTGGCGAGTCGCGTACGAAGAGGTTGTCGAGCCGCAGAATCGTTGCCAAGTTGTAAATGTTGCCGATGCCGGCGTGGTCGATGTCCCCGAGTTCTTGACGTTGAGGTTGGCGACTCAAGAGGTGATAAGTCGCGAGCACTAAGGCCATTGAGCCGCAGATGTAGAGGTGTTGAATCGCTGATGTTTGACGATGTTGTATAGGCTGCAGATTTGTTAATGAAGAAGTCGCCCGGTCGCCGCGTCATACTGCCGAGCTGAATGCACACTCATGACCGCTGGGTACAAACTGTCGAGGTCGCCGTGCACCTTTACCATGAAATCCATGCACGTATGCATGCACAAGTGGCCTGTAGCTGATTCCCTTGGAGTAGTAACGTTGTACGAGACCTCGCTGAATGGACACATCCTCTATTCAAGTCCTGGCAAGTCAGTGGCGATGTTGTTGGTGCTGCCAAGCTGATTACATTGACGTTTCTGAGTTACACACAATTGATGCTGGCGACTCGAGAAGTGACTGGCGAGTCGTGAGCATATATTCTTGTTGAGCTGTTGATGTAGAGTCCTCCGTATTACGGACGGAAAACTGAGATAAGCCGCCGAGTAGAATGTTGAGGACGGCCAATCGTCGTAAAGGTGGCCGATTTGTTGATGGTCATCGCTTTGTGATACCGAGCTGGATGCAAGTGTATGGTCGCTCGATACGTGCTGTCATCCAGGGAGTATGCTGGGATGTCGAATGAGTCAATGTTTTGTTGAAGCTACACTTTCTGCCTTGCATAGAGCATATGCCAAAGTTTGTATGTACCAGTAGAGCCTTGAATAGCTAGTCTCGATATTCTCCTTTTCTTTTTGAACCGTGAATCAATGAGCTCCATGTGGAGTTTCACGTAGTAGCCAGCGCTATCTCCATGGACTGGCCTTCTCGCTGCTATATCCATGCATGTAGTGTCTCTGTTGATGGTTGGACATTATTAATCTTCATTGGAGCCAGATTTATGCCGCGATAAACAAGCGGTAGTGCAGTTGTCGGGCCCTAGGGCTTGGCTCTAGAATATTCCCATCAGCAGAAATTGAAATTGTAGTATATGCCAAAATAGCCTCTGATGAAAAATCCATGGTTATTACTGGATGCAGCCCCCGAGGCTCAAATTGTATGCTTGTTCATGCGGCTTGAGAATCAAACTCTTTTCAGCTAAGGAAAAACTTTTTTGTCCTATCCCCCAGCCATTAAGTAGGCATGTTTTTGTCATCCTGCTTGATGTCATATATATCTCCTTTTGCAATTTAATCCTACAACAACTTGAACAAAATTGTTGCTTCCAAGAAAATAATGATACTTGGAGTAGAGCAATGCCACTTTATAAACTCCAAACTATGAAATATTCTTTGAGCCGCTATAAAGATAATCCCCGTAAAAGCTGTAGAGATAAATCAAGGGATGGTAATTAAGAATTCCATTTGATGCGGCTATATAGATAATAGTGGCTTCAACAGCCGATGTCGGGAAGATAATTATCCCCATCATTAAAATCTGGTCGTGCCAATTAGAACTCATCTGGCCGAGTTATAGGTTCCTGTAATTCAAAAGGCAAAGCCCCCGAGGAAACAATAATAAAAACTTTGATGATAATAATAGCATATGGTACCCTGCATGATAGCATAGTATAATCTGCATGATAAATGATATTTTGCATGATAGCAAATGGTTGCATGATAACAAATGGTATTTTGCATGATAGCAAATGGTTGCATGATAGCATATTGTACGATGCATGATAGCATATGGTACTTGACTCAGTATTTCCCAGATCTAATGTGTGTTCAGGGTCGAGAACGGCCATGATAGGCAGCCATGATAGGCATCAGACTCGATTGACGCCACACGCGGGTACTTTAGTCCTTCTGAATTATCTCTATTACCGTTAAGTAGGTCTTCGCGCGGCTCAGTATTTCCCGGGAATGTGTGTTCAGGGTCGAGAATGGCCATGATAGGCATCAAACTCATGAATGACGCCACACCCCAGTACTTTGGCCACATAATGCAAATATATTTCTAACTTAAGGTACCGTTAAGTAGGTCTGCGCGCGGCTCAGTATTTCCCAGGTGTAAACGCGTGTTCAGGGTCGTTGAGAACGACCATGATAGGCAGCCATGATAGGCATCAGTCTCATGAATGACGCCGCGCCCCAGTACTTTGGCCGCATAGTGCGAGATACTTCTGACTTAAGGCGAGAATAACCAGGATTATTGCTTTTATCGGCTGCAATAGCCGTGACGAGCTCTAATTAGCTTTGATGATAACCAGCTCTGATTAGCTGTTGATGTGGTACATCGAGTCACCTGTTTTAACTCAAATATTGATAAGACAATGATGCATTAATAACTCATAAACTGATGTAATGATAAGCTGTTTGTGACTCATAAAATGATATGGGGTAAATCGCTATGCGACTCATAAATTGATACGACAATAAGTCGATGATGATTAATAAAATGATATGATGATAAATCATGAAATTATATAACGATCAGTTATAAATTGATATAATGATAAGTCATAGAATGACAAATGAATCGCCAAATATCAATGCTTGAACATATAGTGGTAATCTTGATATTCAATGCAAGTTGTAAATAGCTAGACTTTGCAATGCAAGTTATAAAGAACTCTCATTTGACGAATGTATTGAGAAGTAGATGTAATTAAATCTACAAAACCTGATATGAATTTGAAGCCTGCGACATGATATATTTTGAATCGCATGTATTGATAATAAGCATGATAAACTAGATATTTAGCCCCCGAGATTGACTCGGAGGTGAAACTTGATCTTTTTGACAAAAGCAAAGGTTTTGAGCATGAAAACGACTTAGCTTGTTTTTGTTTTCCAGGCATCGCTGAAGACGTAGTATAGGTCGCCGATGACGGTGAATAGCT
Source organism: Poa pratensis (assembly GCA_947311845.1). Taxonomy (NCBI): domain Eukaryota; kingdom Viridiplantae; phylum Streptophyta; class Magnoliopsida; order Poales; family Poaceae; genus Poa; species Poa pratensis. The sequence continues at coordinate 24,598,846 of CAMZMU010000092.1, read as the reverse complement.
ATCGACAAACCGCATAGATGAGGTCGTGGTTGAAATTCCCGACAATTTGTTGTACTCAAGTAGCGAGTGCCTTTTATTGCACATATATGTGCGTGTTTCTCTTGAACTATCATACTTTGTGGAAACCTGTACACACAAAGTAGGCAGACGGAAGGAAAATCCTTTGCAATATACATTTGTATGGGGGTGAGCTAGTTAGAAGAATAGCACCTGATGGTTCCGTAGGAATACGCTTAACACGATTTTCATGATTTCTTTCTGTATGGTGGCCGGACGTGTTGGCTGGTTCCACTTTTGGCCGTCCAAATGTTGAAGCTTGGTGAATCGGAGGATCGCACAATTTATTTAAGAGTAAAACGCACTGGGAGTCTACCAAGTTGCGCGGTTGGAGCGTTTTAGTCACCTACTAGGAAAATGCAAACTTTTGGTCACTAACTTGTGCAAATGTTGCACGTTAGTCATTCCGTCACTAACACCGTTAAAATGCTGACGTGGACGCTATTTTTTTACAAAAAAGACCTTAACCTTCCGGAAATTCACATTCGCACCCGAGCTCATATGCTACAGTGATTTTCGGAAAATAAAAAAAATAGTAAAACTTTTCAAAAAAATCTGAAAAAAATCACAGGCAAACATGAGTATGGTACGCACACCGGTGATTTTTTTTCGGATTTTTTGAAAAGATTTACTATTTATTTTATTTTCCCGAAAATCACAGATCCAAAAAAAATTTTGGATCTGTGATTTTCGGGAAAATTAAAAAAATAGTAAATCTTTTCAAAAAAATCCGAAAAAAATCACGGGTGTGCGTACCATACTCATGTTTGCCTGTGATTTTTTTCAGTTTTTTTGAAAAGTTTTACTATTTTTTTTATTTTCCCGAAAATCACTGTAGCATATGAGCTCGGGTGCGAATGTGAATTTCCGGAAGGTTAAGGTCTTTTTTGTAAAAAAATAGCGTCCACGTCAGCATTTTAACGGTGTTAGTGACGGAATGACTAACGTGCAACATTTGCACAAGTTAGTGACCAAAAGTTTGCATTTTCCCAGTAGGTGACTAAAACACTCCAATCGCGCAACTTGGTAGACTCCCGGTGCGTTTTACTCTTTATTTAAATCACTTGCTCGATCATATGTGCCACCATCTGAAGCCGCCTAGTTGTCACGTGCGACCCGGATGTCCCATGAACGTGATCTTGTCATGTTGGTGTTGCTCATGTTGTGAGTCTGATGGACGTATGACATCCTTCCAGCTTTGTTTCATGGTGGCGTAACGCGCATATTCTCGGTCGCCTATGTGTGGTATACATCCGGATTTGATCTCCTGCAAGTATAGGTGGAGAAGGAAAAGTAGTTCTTGATAAAATTTGTACGTGAAGTGAGCAAAATAGAATAAATAACCCTGCTGATTTTTTAGCGAGTTCCGTCAGTCCGATTGCCGAGGACGTCCATGTATCTTCTTATGTCCTAGACGAGGTTGCCGGCTGGACGTGTTGACTCAATTTTCACGTACGCATGTATCTTCCACGTGTGTGTAAATCTGCACATAGGAGATGGTACAAACTGGACAATATTTTTGTATAATTGAAGTTGCAGACCGAAGCAATTTAGGAAAATAGCACCTGATATCTAAAAATAGCTGAGATTTATTTATTTATTTTCAGCCAATAAAAGCTTGCCAACTTAATGGACGGCTGAGACTACGCCGATGACGGTGTCTCATATGATTATTTTTTGAGGTTTAAGACGGTCGTATCCGTCATCCGATTAGATAGAATAGAGTGTTATGTACAGAAATTTGAGATAGGGAAAAAATCCCTTTACATGCAAACCAACAAAAAACTAGTCTCCAGGATCTTGTGTGTGGGCGAAAGCCCGCATCGACAACTCCTCTTGCACCAAAGCCGCCCAGTCGCTCATCATCTAGGCCTCCCCCGACGGCATCTGCCGCTCCAACCTAGTCCCTGTCGTCTTCTTCTTCTTCTTGGTCTTGTTCATGGCGAGGACGAGGTCGTCGATGGCCGCCACCTCCTGGTCCGAGAAGGGTCCCGTACCATCTAACAGGGCCAAGAAGTCCGCCCGCTGGCGCCCCGAGGGGTGGGCCTCCTCGGTCAGCGAGCCGAGACGGCGCGCCACGGTCTCTTTGGCCAGTTGGACGATGTTGGCGTCTTTCGAGTGCAGCTTGGCGAGTCTCTCGCTCCTCCACACAGACGGTGCCTCCATCTCCATCTCGTGGACTAACGGCGTGGCCGGCGTGCCCAACACACTGGCCGCAAGTGGCACCGTGATCCGGGCCAGGAAGCCCGACAAGGGGCATAGAGCTGGTCCAGCCTGCACCGGCGTGACGATGTCCTTCTCAACCTGTTGCACGTCCTCCTTCTCAACAGCAGTCTCCTCATCGTTCAGCACCACCACCTGCTCTCCCAGGTCTACCATGCTTGACATCATCTGGTGCATCTCCCATAATCCCTCTCAGCCTCTTCCTCCATGTCGACGTGCGCCCCCTCACAGGACGCACCGTCGAGCAACTCCTGTCGAGAGATCACCTCCCCTGTCACTGTCTGTGGAAGCTCCACATGCACCTCCTGCATAATCTCTTCTCGGTCCAAGCGGCAGCCGCGTCGCTCGTTGCCAGATGATCCTGACATCATGCCAACAAGCTCCTGGACGAGCTCTCCCACCGGATTGGTCTTCCGAGGGGAGTAGCAACCAAAGGGCTCGAAACCACCGTCCGCGCAGCCACCTCCGATCCCAGCAAGCGGAGGCAGCGTAGAGAGCCTCTCTAGAGCAATCTCAGCCCGCTCCAACAAACTCCCAAATCTCTCCAACAAGCCCTGCACCGCCTCTGTCCTCCTGAGCTCCGAAGCGGCCAACTCCTCAAGCTGCGACGCGACCATGCCTCGCAGCTCCGCCCGCAGCAGCATCGCCTGCTCCTCGAAGGAAGATTTCAGCATCCCGGCCTGTGGAGCTGCCGGACTAGCAGACAGATAGCTGGTCGCCGGCTGCAGGCCCCCGTACGCAGAGGTAGGCGCAGCCACAAAAGCCCAGGAGCGGTCCAGAGGGCGGCGCGGGTGAGCTGCAAGCGACGCGGAGCAAGGGGGAGCCTGGCTGACCTGCTGGAGCTGCCCAGAATCCCGCTTCTGGTGGCACTCCTTCTCCTTGTGACCCGAGCGAGAGCAACGGCGGCAGCAAACCTGGTTCGTGCACTCGGCGATGAAGTGGCCCTTCTGCAAGCACTTGAAGCAGAGTCCGCGAAGGTGCCGAGGAATTTGACGGCGCGGCCGGTCGGCAAGCGGGCGAGCAGAAGGCGTGGTGGCCCGGGGTTGTCGATGCTGGACCTCTTGCCAAGGCCGCCCACCAACCTCAAGGCCATCAACGTCGCTCCGCGGGGATGCCGGGGTCGCAGGAACGCATACGGAGGCAGCGGGCTCCGATTCCGGCTCCTCATCGACGCTGATGACGCAACCAGCCAGCTCCGGCTCCTCATCGACGCTGGAGGCCATCCCGGTCGGACTGGGCAGGACCGGCCCGCCGACCACCACAGAACGGAGCTGGGGCCGCATCACACGGGGGACGAAATCCCGAGGGAGCTCGGGCGGCGGTGGAGGCAGCATCCGGTGGGGGCGAAGGGATAGCGGCGTGGACGGCGAGGCCGGCACCGGGAGCGGGCGGCGGGGGGCGTGGACGGCGAGGCCGTCGAGGCCAGGACCCGCCGCGGAAGCCAGCGGCACGGCCTCGAGAGCTCCACCCGCGGGCAGCCCGGCGAGAGGGGCTGCCGGAGGCGGCGGCAGCATGCCTGCCGGCCGGAGCGGCGATGACGAGGACGAGGAACAGGCGGCCCGACGGCAGGGACCGCGCACGGAGCCCACGAACGCGGTGGAAACCGAGCACCTCACATGTCGGGCTCAGCGACGACCCCGGCGACGGCGGCCCCGGACTCCGAGCTGGGTGCGAAGAGGGCGCCGAGAGGACTCCGGATCTTGCCGGAGCAGACGCAGAGGAGGCCGGAGCTGGGAGATCAGCTAGGCGGCGCGGCGCCGTCCGTGGGCGCGGCCATGGTCGCGGGAGCCGTGTTTTTCCTACTCGAACTTTTTGCAGTCTGGGGTCTGATTCTCATATGATTATCACATGAATAGCAGCAGGCTTGTCTGTGTTTCTCCATGACTGATTTTTCATACGAAGTACGCTGGTACATGCTCACAATAAAATCAATGCATTAGTCTGTATGCTTAATTAATCAATCAAATCAATGAAATTCAGTAGATGAGGCGTTTTATTCTCCACGGCTTAGGCGAGTGGTTTATGCGACCGATCACCACGAGCCAACAGTGATTTGGTGAGTCACCGTCTTTTACAAATTTAGACCAGCTGCGTGTGCGTGCAGATGACGACGATTTTGCTGCTACGGAGAGGCGACATCAGTGGAAAGTTAGCTTGTATCACAAATTGAATGATGGCTATAATCATGCGATCGACTCGACTGATTTTGAAATAAAATAATGACTCCCAAAATTAACTCAAAGGTGCAGAATTTGTTGTATTGATTGAAACAAGAATATGAAATTAAAACATGGAAACGACTTACTCATTGAAAACGGAGTAAGCCGCCAAGTCAAAGTCGTTCGCGACTGGAAGCCGACCGTGCCATCATGGAAGCCGGAAGCAATTGAGGCGGGCTTGAAGTCGTCCGCGTCGATCCGGACGTATGTGCACCTCCAGGTTTCGTATTGCACCAAAGGAATAGTTGCTGCACCTGGCGGGTGTTGAGCTGACCACACTTTCCTCTATTTTTTCTTTTCTCCGGTGCCTCACGAAGCTAGTTGAGTTGCCTTTTTTAATTCCTTGGGGGCGACGCAATTTCAAGTCCAACACGTCTTCAACTCATCATGCTCTACGCGAGGCCGCCGGCTCCTCGATTGATCAATCAATTGGCTGTGCTAAACACATGCAGGCTGACGCCGATCCTTGCTATCGTATCATGTAGCAGGTCGCGACTCTGATCGCAGGAGGTCGTGTATCCCCGGAAATTCTTAAAAAAGGATCTATCTCACTTTGGTTAAGCTTCACTGGTTGAACCAGACCTGCCTCGAGGCTTAAGCTTCAGAGTTCAGACCGACCACAACCCTTGCTAGGGTTTGATGCTCCACCGTCGCTCCTCCTCCGCCAGGCCGCCGCCGGCGGCGGCGCAGTTGCTACCGCTGGAGGACGATAACTTCCTGTGGGAGATCCTCCTCCGCCTCCCTCCGCTTCCCTCCTCACTCCCCCGTGCTTCTCTCGTCTGCAAGCGTTGGCTCGCCGTCCTCTCCGACCCCGGATTCCTCCGCCGTTTCCGCGAACATCACGGGAAGCCTCCCCTCCTCGGCTACTTCTTCTTCAATGGTCTCGGGGCCGACTTCGTTCCCACGCTGGACCCGCCCGACCGCATCCCGACCGTGCGCCTCTCGCTGCCGCCGGTGAGCCACCGCGAACAAAGCTGGTTCTTCCGTGGATGCCGCCACGGCCTCTGCCTCTTCATCGACTTTGCGCTGTCCGAGGCCGTCGTGTGTGATCCGATCACCAGCCGCCAGCGCCGAATAGCTCTTCCGCCGGAGCCGGAGTTCACTGACGACAAAGACGGGGCACTCGTCCAAAATGCCGGGGTGCTGTGCGTTGCTGGCGATGGCCATGTGCACGGCGACTGCAGCTCGAACCCCTTCAAATTGGTATTGCTGTACAACGACAGAAATGCCTCGAGCGTATCTGCTTGCCTCTACGAGTCGGAATCTGGTGTTTGGGGAAATATTGTATCAAAAACAGTGCCAGGTGCTATTGGCTTCATAACGCCCAGCATCCATATTGGGAATGCACTTTGTTGGGTGTCTCAAGGAGGTACCATCCTTGAGTTTGATCTTGAGAAGCAGAGCCTTGGTGTGACTGAGAAGCCAGCAAATCAGCAACATACCCACTGGAGCTGCTATCAGTTGCTGCGAACACAGGACAATGGGATTGGGCTCGCTGTATTGCAAACTGTTTTAGTGGAAAAACCATTCATTCAAATATGGGCGAGGAAGGTCGATTCTGATGGTACTGCCAGACTGGTGCTTCAAAAAGCGCTTGAGCTGCGCAAGGTACTTCTGCCGGGATCCTCGATGGGTATATTATCCCCACGGGCTCTCTGTCTTCGGGGGTTTGATGAGGAGACTAATGCGATTTTTCTTTCTTGGGATAGTGATGTATTCATGATCAACCTTGAGACTTTACAGGTCAGAAACATCCCTGTAAGACAGTCCAACACCTACTACTCCCGCGACTATTATCCCTACAGGAATTTTTATACCGCAGGTAATATCCCTGCTGTGCCGCGTGTCTGTATATTTGCTTCCCCAAATCTCTATTAAGCTTGTAGATGGCAACACAAGAAGAAACACCATATGATTAGATCGGTTAAATTCTGTGCACCTAAGTTGAAGGTGGTTTAGGATTGAAATACATTTAGAAATTCAACATCAATTTGCTGACTAAGTGGTGGTAGAAGCTTTACACAGCAAATGGCTTATGGAAAAGTTTTGTTCAAGAAAAATATGTTGGGAATATGTTGCTTTCTTAGTCAGTGGGTTTACCATTTACCCATGTTGGCTTACCCTTTTTAGATCTAAGCAATTTTATTAGTACAAATTGGGTAGTCGTGTTCCCTTGTTCGAAAAAAAACCGTTCTCTAAATATGGATAAGTAACAAATTCCAGTTACATTTTTGGTTTTGGGAATTAGTCTACTGTAATATTGTTCTCGTGCTCAAGGGTGACTAGATATTTAAGAGTAAATTGTATATGTTTCTTTGTCAATTATCTGGATGGTAATCTGATGCATTTTTTTACTGAACGACATTAAAGCGAAAATAAACTATAACTATTGTTCTGGTCATCACTATGCATAAAGTATGCTAAGGTTTTGTGCTTGGTGCTGATCCTTGATGCAGGATTTTGCTAACAAGTTGGAAACAAGCAATGACAGCTGTAAAAAATCAAAGACAAACTATCCGATGTGTGAAATAGTGATCCGATTGACACATTTAAAAGCTTAAATGTTGTTAGTTTTTTTTCAAATGCTTTTCTGCTAGATAGCATTTATCTTAATTGCCGTTGCTCCTAGCCTTTTGCATAAATCCATAATTATGAATTGCATCTTTATTTTCTACGGAGTATATGGCTGTGGAATAAACTGTACTAGTTCATCACTAAAGCGGAAAATAATACTATGGTGCTAGCTATGCTTGTACTCACTTAAACACTAAGTCAAAACATTCGATATGTAAAATAAAAGTCTGAGTTGCACATGGATGTTTAAAGCTTGTTAATTATGTTCTTGATTCAACATTTTTCGAGGATTAATCGATGTTGATCTTGTTATTAATACTAAATCAGGAATAACTCGTTGCCTCTATCTTTCCTGTATCATATAAAACAGTACCAGTTCACTAAGATGGCATAGACGAATAGTACTGAATAATGGCATATGCATCAGCTTAAGCTAGTTAGAATTTCCCATTCGATATGTTTCCCCTCTATCCATTACCTTTTTCCTTCTAAAGCATATTATTCATCTGTTTGATCTCGGCATTAGTCATAAGACAGCATAGTGGGATGCATCCCCTTTGCAGGTGATTCACAAATTTATTTATTGTTACAGCCAAAGGGGCCGGTGGCGTCAGAGGGACATCTGAAGATGATCAGTGCCAAGCTGCGGGTGCTGCAGGAGGAGGCAGAACCTAGGCAAGGTGTCGGATTATTTTGTAATGGTGCACAACCACTTTAATCCCTTCTCTTGAGAAAGAATTGCTTCGGAACTGGATCTACCAAATGGGCAAGCGTTGCTTCTGAAAAATTAGGTGTACTGTTTCCCAAATGAAAACAAGGTCCTTCTGTTATGAATTTCCCCCCAATTTTCTGTGAATCTTCTCTACAAAAAAAATGGTATTCAACCTATGTACAGGTTAAATGTGGTTTCCAGCGTTTAAATCTCGCTGCCTCCTAGAATTTCTGAAAATAAGACAGATTCAAAGAGGAAATGACATTGTGCGTCACCTGTCATCGTTCTAATGAGTAGTAGGTAAAGACTAACCGCTGCGATGCCTCGCTCTTTCTCACCGACACCAAAATTTCTACTGAATTATTTTTGTCCATGAACCATTTGTCAGGCGCTGTCCTGACGTCCATCTCCTGATCTACGGCTGTGATTCATTGACTTGTTCTTCTTTGCTTTAGACAACTGGAAATGTAATAAGAAGGTTCTAAACCGTATTAAAAGACTAAGCAGTTGTATTAACGGACACGTGGCTCTGAGGGGGACTCCGAGCATCTCTAAGAGACACCGCAAATCGGCCGGAACTGCAAAATCCCGGCGAGTTTGCGGGCCGGGTCCAGTTCGCTGCGCAGATTAGAAACCGCAATCGCGGCCCGGCCTGCAATCGATTTCGAGGCCTCCGCAAATGTCCACCCGCGGACGCTATTTAACCCGTTTTGTCCCCGAAATGCAGGCCGAAACCCTCCCCTCCGCCGCCGAACCCTAGCCGAAATCCCCCACATTTCTCGCTGCCGGCCACTCCCCTTTTCTCGCTCCAGTCGCCGATTGACGCCTCCACCGCCACCATGGACGACCTCCTGTGGGCCCTGCAGCAAGAGTGTCGCCATTGCGTCGCCGCCGATGCTGCGCGGAAGCGCTCGTCCCATAAATGGACGGGGAGGGGGCTCCCGGTGCCGGCGTCGCTATTGCGGCGGGAGATGGAGGAGTTCGACATCCTCCACGGTCTCCCTGCCGCCCCCCCCCGCCCCCCGCGCCTCCCATGGCGCCTCCGGGGTTCCTGAAGGCGAGCTCCTCCGGCAGCTGGACCTTCTCCTGCTCAGGCTCATCGCCGCAAACTCCGGTGCAGGCGTGCGAGGTCGCCGTGGACGAGGATGGCTTCGAGGTCTACGATCCGGCCGCGTTCGAGGGCTCGGTGACCCGTGCTTCGTCCCCGACGAGGTCCTCGACACGGTGACCTGCGCGGTGCAGGCGCGCTCCGAGGAGCAGGACCGCCTCCACCGCGAGCAGGAGGCCTCCAAGGCGCGCGAGAAGGGCAAAGCCGTCGTCATCTACGTCGACGACGACTCAGAGGAAGAGTGAAACACACTCCGGCGACGGCGCGGCCGCACCCTGTGAGCTCCGGTGAGCCGATTTTGGTCAGTTAGGGTTAGGGCCGCGTAGTCTAGCTTTATTTTGGTTACTGAGCGAGCTCCGGTGAATAATTCCGGTCAGCAGGCTGTCTATGTAATGAAGAACTGCGAGATGAATCTCCCGCGTACTTTGAATTTTAAATTTGCAGTTTCAATTGCAGTGTCTGATCTGCGCGCGACTCAACTCGGTCTGCAAACAGGTTTTCAGTAAACTGCATCCGGGGTTTGCAGGTTCAGAATTTGCGGTGTCTCTTAGAGATGCTCTTATAACCCCAGAGAGTGGGTGGATGGGTGGCACGTGATCCTAAAACCCTAAATTCATTGTTTCCCTTTTCTGCCCAAGTTTCTTGCTTTCCTTTACCAATTTCGTACCCAATTTACTTGCAATTACTGTTCTTGCTGTGTTATCCCTGTCCGATCTCTCTTCAGCAAGCAGAACTACATCGGGTCCCTGACAATTGGTATCAGAAACCTCTCCTCCACGCGCGAGATCCCTCCCTCCCATCCCAATTTCTGCCGGCGGCGCGAGCTCCCATCCTGGAAGGTTCTCAGATCCACTAGATCTGGTGGTAAAATCCCTTTTCCCACGAAGCTCCAATCGAGATCTCTCGCCTCGAGGAATTTCTGACCACCGCTACTTCACCGACATGCCGACTATCCGCACGCGTTCTCAAGAGCGGCTGGCCGCCGCCGAAGAAGAGGCAGCCTTGTTGGAGGCAGCCCAACGTCAGGCACAGGAAGAAGAGGCTATCAGTGCTCGACTCCCTCGCGAGGTCCTCAATCTGCATCGCCAGCTCAAACGCCAACAAGAATCGGTGGATTCACTCCAAGGTGATATTTCCAAACTCACCTCCATGGTAGCGCAGCTTGGTCAGTCAATGATGCATCAACCAGCAGAACCACCTCCGAATTCATCTGTTACATATCCGAGTACGTCGTGTTTCAGAACCCCACCTCCACCTCCTCCGAACCTCAGCCCAATTCCGGAGGCCCCATCCTCAAATCAATCTCAAACCCCACAGAGTAGACCTCCACAACAACACCAGCCTGTTCATTTCGGTCGACTGACACCGGATCAACTCCCACACCCGCAATTTCCACCAAGTTCCCAACTTCAGAATTCCACAATACCACCACCGACTGCAACAACTCAAGCCACAACATCCAACAACCTCAACCCAATTCCCCATACTTTCCAATATTCAAACCCATCAACACACCCACAGCCTTTTGTCTGTAAAAAATTGTAGGTTGTGCTGACTAGTGCAATGTTGAAAATAATAATTAATTTATATTGATCACTTTTGATGTCGTTTTGTGGCCACTTTGCTGCATTGTCGAGGAATATTCGTTTCGATCAAGGAATTATCACCATCTGTCTCGATTTGTTTGATCCAGTCACCAAGCATTATCACCATCAAGATTTAGGACCATAATGCCAGCTGATTATACGTGTATCCACATCAAACTCAGTAGTACACATCTTGTTACCAGTATGTTACCGACGGTGATTCAAACACGGATCTGTATTTGAGATAGGGCTGGATCTTCTACAGCCACTCGAACTGAATTAGCAAAGAGAAAGATAGATAGAGAATATCGTCGAATCATGGGTCTGTTAGCGCTGAATCGGCTCATGTCCATGCAGCGGCAGCAGAAGCGAAATCGTGGCAGGATCCAAGCAAAGAGTAAGCCCCGTCGTAGCTTTTTCGTCGCCCCCTCTGATACTATGTCAAGTTCTTCTGTCTGTGCCGCTCTTTTGTTCAGAATTTGCTTACCCCGCACCTTGCTGCTAAATCTATGATTTTTCCTATGAAAAAAACCTTATTTTTACCATGTCCGCATTAGTGATTAGATCTAGGGATGCTAATTCCTATATATGCCGTTCTTCTACTAAAAAAGCAACATTTTTTTGGACCGCTGCTTGCATTGGTGATAGGTCTAGGGATCTCACAAGTTGATGGGATCCAGTTTTAACAAATTGAAGAATTACCTAGACTTGGGGGCAACTGCGTTGTCTTGCTTAAATACCTTTTCTGAGTTGGAGCTTGATTTTGTATGCACACAATCGAACTTGTTGATTGTAGATCTGGGGATGTTATTTCTCTACGTGTGCCGCTCTCCTCTTCAGGATATTGTTACCCCGCAGCCTTGCTGATATGGATGAGTTTTCTCTGTTAATCAAGGAACCCCTTTTGGGCCCCTGTCAGCGTTGGTTATAAGGGCTAGGGATCTCACAAGTCGATTGTATCCAGTTTTATTAGGTTGAAAGAAATTGACTAGATCTGGTGCAACTGAGTTTGATTTTGTATTGACACTTTGAGTCTTGTAGATCGTAGATCTCGTTTGTTTTCCTGCAAAAAATTGGACAAAGAATCTAACTTTATGTGTGCTTGAACCCTTTGTTTATTTTTGTTGGCGTCTGTGCTAAACCTAACATTGATGTGTTGCAGATGGATCAATTGCTTCGTCATTTGGTACAAGAAGCAGCTCATCCTGCAGACAGGATGTTTATTCTCATGGTGGCAAGAAAATAAGATATCCAGGGCCAGAGGTATGTCCTGATATTGCGGACTTCTATCAGCAGAATAATAACTAAATAAAAGTTATGAACAGACCTCTCACCGCAGCAAGCTTTGCTTTGTTCTGTTGCAGCTAACTTTCTGGCACAAAACTGTCCACAAGTTTTAACATGCTCTTGATAGTAGATACGCACCTGACTTCCTACAACTATTTTCCTTGCGAGCTGTGTCATTTGTTTTATTTGCCCTGATTACTGTACTACATGCGTTTTATGCCTAAAAGAACTACTTGCAACTTTTTCTTAGCCTTGGCTAATTCTTGATTATGTCATCCTTTCCCAGCTTAAATCCAACATTCACAATTCACAAAGCAAGTTTTGTACAGTACTATTCCTTATGAGTACTTTTGCCTCTGCAATTCTAATGATGATCCTTTCTACTTGTGCATGAAGGACATCTGGCGTCATATACATTTCCTCCTGCCAATGCAAGATGCTGCCCGTGTTGCATGTGTCTCTCACTCCTTTAAATGCTCCTGGAGATGCTATCCCAATCTCACCTTCACTAATAAAACGATGTGCTTGAAAGAAAATTTACGTAATGGGACAGTGGGATCGAATGCTATAAGAGATTACAACAAAAAAATTGACTGTGTTCTAGCAAACCACTCAGGTGCTGGGGTGAAGAGATTCAAGCTTGAATACCGGGCTCCTTGTGATGCAGAATCATGTCATCAACTCAATAACTGGCTTCAGATTGCCGTTACACCAGGGATTGAAGAACTTGATATTGCACTATCCTCGAAGGAGGCACCGTTTAACTTCCCATGCAAACTTCTATCTGACAGGAGCCAAGGCTCGATTCGGTATCTTCGCCTTCTCAATTGTGGCTTACATCCACATTTCAACTTGGTTTGAGAAGCCTGAAAATGTTGCATCTGTGTAAAGTGCGATTACGGGGGATGAGTTAGGATGCCTTCTATCCAGTTCCTTTGCTTTGGAACACTTGAAGCTTCTACATTGTGATGATATAGTCTGCCTCGAGATACCTTCCCTGCTGCAACGGCTCAGCTTCCTGGAGGTGATTGAATGCTCGAATCTTCAAGTGATTGAGAACAAAGCTCCAAATATCTCCAAATTTCGCTTTGGAGGTTATCAAGTGCAACTCTCACTTGGGGAGGCGCTGAAAGTGAAGAACATGATGTTGCACCATAGATGTGCCATCAGTTACGCTGTTGAAAATCTTCCTTCCCGTGTGCCGAATCTTCAGAGTCTTACCATATATTCTAGCTGTGAGGTATTCTCTTGCTCTTAAGTTGCTAATTGTCCAGAGATAACAGTAACTAACCTGAGACATCTTTATGCAGATAGTCAATGCACCAATGGTATCTAGCAAATTCCTCCACCTCAAGTTCTTGAGTATTTTTATTTTTGGATGCAATTTTCACCGGGACTATGATTATTTATCCTTCGTTTCTTATTTTGATGCTTCTCCTTCCTTGGAGAAGTTTGTCCTGTATGTAAGTCACTGTTCAACCTGCAAAGATTATCTGATAACCATGTTTGAATCATCAGTTTCACTATCGTGGCCTTTGATCTTCAGGTAAATCCGCAGTCCAAGTATGAGTCGTTTCTGGGAGATCACTCGACGCTGAGGCGAATGCCGGACCACTTCCATCGCAGACTCAAGAGTGTGAAGATCACTGGTTTCAGCCCTCAAAAGAGCATGGTTGAGCTAACATGTCATATTCTTGAGAATGCAACGTCACTCAAGTGCCTTACATTGGACCTTAGTCCTGTGAATAATCGGTGCTCTGGCAACATATTGGACAGGGGATGCCCTCCCCTGGAAACTGCATATCTAAGGGAGGCGTATAAAACAATCTTGGCTGTAAGAACGTACATTGAGGGTAAAGTTCCCTCTACAGTCAAGTTAAACGTTCTTGAGCCTTGTGCACGGTGCCATTCTTTGTGAAATTCAGATGAGAAGCCACCTTAGTTATCCAATGTTCAATTATGTAGTACTATTTTTTAGTCATGTAAGCGGGAACCTGCCAAAAAAGCACTTTTGGTTTATTTTGAGGTTTCTAGTTCAAATTTTGTTCTAGAAATCTCAAAATGAACCTGAAGTGGAATATCGGCAGGATCATGCTTACACCTTAGTAGTGGTATGCTTTGCATTTTAAGCAGTGTTTTGGGCAATTACATTGTCCTTGAGATGTAACTTCGCCCATTGATTTCTCTTGTAATAATATATAAATCTACCCCTCTGGCTGTGCTAGTCTGCCTGTTCTTTTTATTTTTTGGAAACACTGATCATATAGTTATTCTTTTCCGGAAGAAGTTACAATCGTGAGCCTAAACTAGCTGCCTACAAGATTTGTCCCTGTTGAGAGTGTTGACCCCCACTGGTTCAGTCATGACGCCTTCCTGTGTTGGCTCCGGTGACCACTGCGAGGCCTACTTCAGAGACCATGTTTACATCGGCAAGCACAACTGGCTTGATTGAATCGGAGGGCGAGTCATGTGTGCGCTCGTACTGTGAGGTCGTATGCAGCCCTCCGCCCCCCTTGACGGCGGCTGCTCCGGCGCGCGCGTGACTCGATCGATGGCGCCGTACGAACATGCATCTCAAAATCGGATTTCTTTCTACTGCTCCGAGTTCACGTCACGTGCTCCTTGTATTTTCTCTCACGCCTCTCCCTTTATGACGCAGAAGCTAGCTCCAACCCAAGTCACGTTTTCCGTTCGTTCCAATCAAAACATGGAGACTCGACGTACGATCGCACGCGGAGAGTCGTGTGGGAGTCGTTCCTGTTCCATTTTCCTTTTTCTCCTTTCAATTCAACATACGCGCGCGCGTGCACGTACGAGACGAAACGAAATCGATACATCATCCACGAGAACGGTTGGGTTGGGTTGGGTTGGGCTAGCTTTTCTATTTCTCGCGCATGCGTGGGCTGGGCTTCGATCTCTCCTCCTTTTTATTATTCTCATCGACTTTTTACCAAAGAAAAAACAAATTAAACACATCACGTGTACCTGTGTGTCATCGCTGCGTGCATGCATGTATCTGCAATCTATATACTACATATGTACGTGAAAACAAAATCCATAGTACGTGCTCCATCGCTTCTCCTACCCATGCATGCATGCTTCAAATTTTGCTTTGTTTTGGAGGGGGTACCATGGCACACACCTTAACTCTGTGTAGTCAATGTGAAACTGTACATATGATGTACCCAAAGTTGCCCCCTTCTCCCGCCGCCGCCCGCCGGCTACACCACTCATACATATGATGTACCCGATGCCACCACGACAGTGACGGAGCCAACACCTTAACTCTGTGTAGTCAATGTGAAACTGTGTAGTCAAATACATGTATTTTTATAATTTTTGTTTTCATTTAATTTTTGCTTGTATTGTAAAAAAAAACTATATATGACTACACAGCTCAAAAGCGGCTCCACCACTGCACCACGATATATATGAGGAATGAGGTATTGCTCCACTTGTGTCAGTAAAGGGTGACAATGAGGGGGGCGACAAAGGGAGAGAGGATGGATGCCGCCTGCAAGGAGAAAGAGGATGATAAGTCATCTATGCACCCATATCCGAAGGTGGTAGCTAGAGTTCTCCATTGCTCCGCTAGCCTCGCTAAAGGTTGACATTGAGAGAGAGAGAGAGAGGGATGTTTGGGAGAGGTGTGTTGGCGCTGGAGAAAGAAACAAGCTAGCCAAGCTGATCGATGCCTCCTATAATTTACTCAATGGAGCACATTTTTAGCCCGAATCAAAATTTCGCTAGGCCCCAAAGATTTGCCATATGTGCCCTTTAAACGAGGACAGAGGGAGTAGACATGCATTTCCTAGTTTCTAAGCATAAAATCAAGCTTTTTAACACACACGGAAATATCATGTTACATTCGTACTATAATTATAATTCACATGAAATTACATGTATTTTTAACGCGCGACGACGAGAGAGCACGCCAAATGATAGGTAATAACTATCTCCTAGTATCTTCCGATCGCCCTTGATTTCGCCAAGCATAGGACGCCCACATTGGAAGTGATTCCCTCAAGGGGATCAGGTCGATCACGTTTTGTAGCGCCCACAAAGGTTAAACTGGGTGTTATGTCATGACAGGGTCAGACTTTCTGTAGTATAATCAGTTTGGCTCGATCAATGCTTGTATTTTCTCATTCGAATAAGTCACATAAATTGTTTCAGGGTTCATGTCTGGTGATCACTTAATTTAAAAACATTTTAAAAGGGAAATGGCAACTAAAAGAGGTGTATGCGATACAGGATGACCAATACAAGTTTATGCACATCGGATGCCTTAAGACAGGTGTATTATGTCATGTATCTAAGCAGTGGCGGAGCTTGGGCCACATAGTTGGGGGGGCAAATGGGCTGCATAAGCATGTTGGGCCAGTGTTGACAGGGAGAAGGGTAGAGGTTAGTTCCTTCGTTCTTTGATTGTTATCTTGTCTGCTTTTTCTGGAGATAAATCTGGATTTTGGATCTATACAAGCTACATGAGATAAACATGTTTTTGGACTAGGGATTGTGTGATGGATTTCTGGTTGGTTCGAGTGTACATAAACAATCTACATGCTCACCAAGTTCTACTGGAATACCATCCAGCCATCTTGCGCTTTTGAACATTCTTTTGTGCCCCACTTTTGAACATTCGTTTCTGTGTGCGGAGCAATAGTTTATTGCGCCGTTCGTGTAGGTGAACCTTTATTGGTCTATTGCCTTGCAGGTGATGGGCGGACGAGGGAGAAGTGGAGCTTGAGCTGGCCAGGAGGGAGCGTCGGCTTAAAATCCTTTTTTATTCCTGGGATGTGCTTGGCTACCTTATATATGTATTGATGCTCGGATGATCTGTGCTTGACCAATTTGGTATGATGTAGACGATGGTGCCAAAGATGATCTGAAGAAGCATATATACTAGCGATGCTGCTCCTTTGTCTGGATGATGAGTGATCATACGGCTTGACTTTAAGCGTTTGCTGTGACTCTAGCTATATTGTTGGTGGTTTGCCTTTTGGTTGGCCGTTGAGGTGCGACCAACATATATGTTGTGCAGGTGTCATATTGTTTTGTGCTATATCCGGCCTTGTGTGAAGGCTTGTTTCATTTGTAAAGGCTTGTTCCAAAAGTCACAGAGCTTTGTTTCATTTTGTAATCTTAACAACTTGCGAACTTGTGAGCTGACACCTTGTAGTCACAGAGCTGAGCTATGCTTTTTATTTAATCCTTGTCTATTTTATATGTGACCCAAAAGTCCAAGAACTGTAGAGGCCACGCCAAAATTTCTTGGAAATTAACCTTTACAGTAGTTGATTGCAACGCTAGTCGGTATCCAACGGGAGTCTATCTTATTTGTGTCTTGCTGCTTATTAGATGAGGAGTTGTTGTATATTTCCAGCTGGCTGAACCCATTTGCTCGGTCAAGTTATCATAAACATGCAATTGCAAATGCATCTAAGAAGATCTACCATGCATCCCATCTGATTCAATCGTACATGCGCATTGTTTACTGCATATATGATGTACATGAAACGCTCCCGGTTTTCCCTCTGCAATGAGGTAGGATTAAATGGGAATGGGATGGATGAATCCTGTACATATAGGAGTAAATCAGTGTGTCACGATTTATTAGTACTACTGAAACTAATGACGGCAAAATTTCCGCAATGGAATAATTAAATGCAAAAAATGTCCTGATATGTTAGAGGATTTTAAGGATCGCATGCAATGTCTAGGTTGCACTCTATCCAACTCAACGGTCCGCAATTATTGGTGTCTGCTAGCATGCAGCCGAAATATTAAATAGCATAGGATTCATTGGGAGACCTGCTCCACGTCACCGATCCACGCCTTTATGGATCTCAGCCGTCCAATGTCATGAGATCTCAGCCGTTCATCTATCCATCCCTACCAAAAGCGAGCAGCAGAGCAGACTTTCTTCTTCCTGCCGCACCATACATCTCTTCCCTTCAATCTCCCTCTCTCTATAAGTACAAACCCATCGTCACAAGCCGCGTGCGGTATGCGCGTGACTTGTGACTTGGGCTTGGCGAGGCGTGCCGTGGCGTGGAGCTCGTCCACGCATCGGCTGCAGCAGCATCAGCTCGCCGCCGTGGAGCTCGTCGGACAGGAGCGGAGAGCGGCACAGGTTTGACCTCCGGCGGCGAGCTTTTCTCTGAATCTGGCAGGTAATGTCAAATCCGGCGGCGAGCTTTGCTCTTAAGTTGCTAATTGCACAGAGATAAGTAACTAACCTGAGACATCTTTATGCAGATAGTCAATGCACCAATGGTATCTAGCAAATTCCTCCACCTCAAGTTCTTGAGTATTTTTATTTTTGGATGCAATTTTCACCGGGACTATGATTATTTATCCTTCGTTTCTTATTTTGATGCTTCTCCTTCCTTGGAGAAGTTTGTCCTGTATGTAAGTCACTGTTCAACCTGCAAAGATTATCTGATAACCGTGTTTGAATCATCAGTTTCACTATCGTGGCCTCTGATCTTCAGGTAAATCCGCAGTCCAAGTATGAGTCGTTTCTGGGAGATCACTCGACGCTGAGGCGAATGCCGGACCACTTCCATCGCAGACTCAAGAGTGTGAAGATCACTGGTTTCAGCCCTCAAAAGAGCATGGTTGAGCTAACATGTCATATTCTTGAGAATGCAACGTCACTCAAGTGCCTTACATTGGACCTTAGTCCTGTGAATAATCGGTGCTCTGGCAACATATTGGACAGGGGATGCCCTCCCCTGGAAACTGCATATCTAAGGGAGGCGTATAAAACAATCTTGGCTGTAAGAACGTACATTGAGGGTAAAGTTCCCTCTACAGTCAAGTTAAACGTTCTTGAGCCTTATGCACGGCGCCATTCTTTGTGAAATTCAGATGAGAAGCCACCTTAGTTATCCAATGTTCAATTATGTAGTACTATTTTTTAGTCATGTAAGCGGGAACCTGCCAAAAAAGCACTTTTGGTTTATTTTGAGGTTTCTAGTTCAAATTTTGTTCTAGAAATCTCAAAATGAACCTGAAGTGGAATATCGGCAGGATCATGCTTACACCTTAGTAGTGGTATGCTTTGCATTTTAAGCAGTGTTTTGGGCAATTACATTGTCCTTGAGATGTAACTTCGCCCATTGATTTCTCTTGTAATAATATATAAATCTACCCCTCTGGCTGTGCTAGTCTGCCTGTTCTTTTTTATTTTTTGGAAACACTGATCATATAGTTATTCTTTTCCGGAAGAAGTTACAATCGTGAGCCTAAACTAGCTGCCTACAAGATTTGTCCCTGTTGAGAGTGTTGACCCCCACTGGTTCAGTCATGACGCCTTCCTGTGTTGGCTCCGGTGACCACTGCGAGGCCTACTTCAGAGACCATGTTTACATCGGCAAGCACAACTGGCTTGATTGAATCGGAGGGCGAGTCATGTGTGCGCTCGTACTGTGAGGTCGTATGCAGCCCTCCGCCCCCCTTGACGGCGGCTGCTCCGGCGCGCGCGTGACTCGATCGATGGCGCCGTACGAACATGCATCTCAAAATCGGATTTCTTTCTACTGCTCCGAGTTCACGTCACGTGCTCCTTGTATTTTCTCTCACGCCTCTCCCTTTATGACGCAGAAGCTAGCTCCAACCCAAGTCACGTTTTCCGTTCGTTCCAATCAAAACATGGAGACTCGACGTACGATCGCACGCGGAGAGTCGTGTGGGAGTCGTTCCTGTTCCATTTTCCTTTTTCTCCTTTCAATTCAACATACGCGCGCGCGTGCACGTACGAGACGAAACGAAATCGATACATCATCCACGAGAACGGTTGGGTTGGGTTGGGTTGGGCTAGCTTTTCTATTTCTCGCGCATGCGTGGGCTGGGCTTCGATCTCTCCTCCTTTTTATTATTCTCATCGACTTTTTACCAAAGAAAAAACAAATTAAACACATCACGTGTACCTGTGTGTCATCGCTGCGTGCATGCATGTATCTGCAATCTATATACTACATATGTACGTGAAAACAAAATCCATAGTACGTGCTCCATCGCTTCTCCTACCCATGCATGCATGCTTCAAATTTTGCTTTGTTTTGGAGGGGGGTACCATGGCACACACCTTAACTCTGTGTAGTCAATGTGAAACTGTACATATGATGTACCCAAAGTTGCCCCCTTCTCCCGCCGCCGCCCGCCGGCTACACCACTCATACATATGATGTACCCGATGCCACCACGACAGTGACGGAGCCAACACCTTAACTCTGTGTAGTCAATGTGAAACTGTGTAGTCAAATACATGTATTTTTATAATTTTTGTTTTCAGATAATTTTTGCTTGTATTGTAAAAAAAAACTATATATGACTACACAGCTCAAAAGCGGCTCCACCACTGCACCACGATATATATGAGGAATGAGGTATTGCTCCACTTGTGTCAGTAAAGGGTGACAATGAGGGGGGCGACAAAGGGAGAGAGGATGGATGCCGCCTGCAAGGAGAAAGAGGATGATAAGTCATCTATGCACCCATATCCGAAGGTGGTAGCTAGAGTTCTCCATTGCTCCGCTAGCCTCGCTAAAGGTTGACATTGAGAGAGAGAGAGAGAGAGGATGTTTGGGAGAGGTGTGTTGGCGCTGGAGAAAGAAACAAGCTAGCCAAGCTGATCGATGCCTCCTATAATTTACTCAATGGAGCACATTTTTAGCCCGAATCAAAATTTCGCTAGGCCCCAAAGATTTGCCATATGTGCCCTTTAAACGAGGACAGAGGGAGTAGACATGCATTTCCTAGTTTCTAAGCATAAAATCAAGCTTTTTAACACACACGGAAATATCATGTTACATTCGTACTATAATTATAATTCACATGAAATTACATGTATTTTTAACGCGCGACGACGAGAGAGCACGCCAAATGATAGGTAATAACTATCTCCTAGTATCTTCCGATCGCCCTTGATTTCGCCAAGCATAGGACGCCCACATTGGAAGTGATTCCCTCAAGGGGATCAGGTCGATCACGTTTTGTAGCGCCCACAAAGGTTAAACTGGGTGTTATGTCATGACAGGGTCAGACTTTCTGTAGTATAATCAGTTTGGCTCGATCAATGCTTGTATTTTCTCATTCGAATAAGTCACATAAATTGTTTCAGGGTTCATGTCTGGTGATCACTTAATTTAAAAACATTTTAAAAGGGAAATGGCAACTAAAAGAGGTGTATGCGATACAGGATGACCAATACAAGTTTATGCACATCGGATGCCTTAAGACAGGTGTATTATGTCATGTATCTAAGCAGTGGCGGAGCTTGGGCCACATAGTTGGGGGGGCAAATGGGCTGCATAAGCATGTTGGGCCAGTGTTGACAGGGAGAAGGGTAGAGGTTAGTTCCTTCGTTCTTTGATTGTTATCTTGTCTGCTTTTTCTGGAGATAAATCTGGATTTTGGATCTATACAAGCTACATGAGATAAACATGTTTTTGGACTAGGGATTGTGTGATGGATTTCTGGTTGGTTCGAGTGTACATAAACAATCTACATGCTCACCAAGTTCTACTGGAATACCATCCAGCCATCTTGCGCTTTTGAACATTCTTTTGTGCCCCACTTTTGAACATTCGTTTCTGTGTGCGGAGCAATAGTTTATTGCGCCGTTCGTGTAGGTGAACCTTTATTGGTCTATTGCCTTGCAGGTGATGGGCGGACGAGGGAGAAGTGGAGCTTGAGCTGGCCAGGAGGGAGCGTCGGCTTAAAATCCTTTTTTATTCCTGGGATGTGCTTGGCTACCTTATATATGTATTGATGCTCGGATGATCTGTGCTTGACCAATTTGGTATGATGTAGACGATGGTGCCAAAGATGATCTGAAGAAGCATATATACTAGCGATGCTGCTCCTTTGTCTGGATGATGAGTGATCATACGGCTTGACTTTAAGCGTTTGCTGTGACTCTAGCTATATTGTTGGTGGTTTGCCTTTTGGTTGGCCGTTGAGGTGCGACCAACATATATGTTGTGCAGGTGTCATATTGTTTTGTGCTATATCCGGCCTTGTGTGAAGGCTTGTTTCATTTGTAAAGGCTTGTTCCAAAAGTCACAGAGCTTTGTTTCATTTTGTAATCTTAACAACTTGCGAACTTGTGAGCTGACACCTTGTAGTCACAGAGCTGAGCTATGCTTTTTATTTAATCCTTGTCTATTTTATATGTGACCCAAAAGTCCAAGAACTGTAGAGGCCACGCCAAAATTTCTTGGAAATTAACCTTTACAGTAGTTGATTGCAACGCTAGTCGGTATCCAACGGGAGTCTATCTTATTTGTGTCTTGCTGCTTATTAGATGAGGAGTTGTTGTATATTTCCAGCTGGCTGAACCCATTTGCTCGGTCAAGTTATCATAAACATGCAATTGCAAATGCATCTAAGAAGATCTACCATGCATCCCATCTGATTCAATCGTACATGCGCATTGTTTACTGCATATATGATGTACATGAAACGCTCCCGGTTTTCCCTCTGCAATGAGGTAGGATTAAATGGGAATGGGATGGATGAATCCTGTACATATAGGAGTAAATCAGTGTGTCACGATTTATTAGTACTACTGAAACTAATGACGGCAAAATTTCCGCAATGGAATAATTAAATGCAAAAAATGTCCTGATATGTTAGAGGATTTTAAGGATCGCATGCAATGTCTAGGTTGCACTCTATCCAACTCAACGGTCCGCAATTATTGGTGTCTGCTAGCATGCAGCCGAAATATTAAATAGCATAGGATTCATTGGGAGACCTGCTCCACGTCACCGATCCACGCCTTTATGGATCTCAGCCGTCCAATGTCATGAGATCTCAGCCGTTCATCTATCCATCCCTACCAAAAGCGAGCAGCAGAGCAGACTTTCTTCTTCCTGCCGCACCATACATCTCTTCCCTTCAATCTCCCTCTCTCTATAAGTACAAACCCATCGTCACAAGCCGCGTGCGGTATGCGCGTGACTTGTGACTTGGGCTTGGCGAGGCGTGCCGTGGCGTGGAGCTCGTCCACGCATCGGCTGCAGCAGCATCAGCTCGCCGCCGTGGAGCTCGTCGGACAGGAGCGGAGAGCGGCACAGGTTTGACCTCCGGCGGCGAGCTTTTCTCTGAATCTGGCAGGTAATGTCAAATCCGGCGGCGAGCTTTGCTCTTAAGTTGCTAATTGCACAGAGATAAGTAACTAACCTGAGACATCTTTATGCAGATAGTCAATGCACCAATGGTATCTAGCAAATTCCTCCACCTCAAGTTCTTGAGTATTTTTATTTTTGGATGCAATTTTCACCGGGACTATGATTATTTATCCTTCGTTTCTTATTTTGATGCTTCTCCTTCCTTGGAGAAGTTTGTCCTGTATGTAAGTCACTGTTCAACCTGCAAAGATTATCTGATAACCGTGTTTGAATCATCAGTTTCACTATCGTGGCCTCTGATCTTCAGGTAAATCCGCAGTCCAAGTATGAGTCGTTTCTGGGAGATCACTCGACGCTGAGGCGAATGCCGGACCACTTCCATCGCAGACTCAAGAGTGTGAAGATCACTGGTTTCAGCCCTCAAAAGAGCATGGTTGAGCTAACATGTCATATTCTTGAGAATGCAACGTCACTCAAGTGCCTTACATTGGACCTTAGTCCTGTGAATAATCGGTGCTCTGGCAACATATTGGACAGGGGATGCCCTCCCCTGGAAACTGCATATCTAAGGGAGGCGTATAAAACAATCTTGGCTGTAAGAACGTACATTGAGGGTAAAGTTCCCTCTACAGTCAAGTTAAACGTTCTTGAGCCTTATGCACGGCGCCATTCTTTGTGAAATTCAGATGAGAAGCCACCTTAGTTATCCAATGTTCAATTATGTAGTACTATTTTTTAGTCATGTAAGCGGGAACCTGCCAAAAAAGCACTTTTGGTTTATTTTGAGGTTTCTAGTTCAAATTTTGTTCTAGAAATCTCAAAATGAACCTGAAGTGGAATATCGGCAGGATCATGCTTACACCTTAGTAGTGGTATGCTTTGCATTTTAAGCAGTGTTTTGGGCAATTACATTGTCCTTGAGATGTAACTTCGCCCATTGATTTCTCTTGTAATAATATATAAATCTACCCCTCTGGCTGTGCTAGTCTGCCTGTTCTTTTTTATTTTTTGGAAACACTGATCATATAGTTATTCTTTTCCGGAAGAAGTTACAATCGTGAGCCTAAACTAGCTGCCTACAAGATTTGTCCCTGTTGAGAGTGTTGACCCCCACTGGTTCAGTCATGACGCCTTCCTGTGTTGGCTCCGGTGACCACTGCGAGGCCTACTTCAGAGACCATGTTTACATCGGCAAGCACAACTGGCTTGATTGAATCGGAGGGCGAGTCATGTGTGCGCTCGTACTGTGAGGTCGTATGCAGCCCTCCGCCCCCCTTGACGGCGGCTGCTCCGGCGCGCGCGTGACTCGATCGATGGCGCCGTACGAACATGCATCTCAAAATCGGATTTCTTTCTACTGCTCCGAGTTCACGTCACGTGCTCCTTGTATTTTCTCTCACGCCTCTCCCTTTATGACGCAGAAGCTAGCTCCAACCCAAGTCACGTTTTCCGTTCGTTCCAATCAAAACATGGAGACTCGACGTACGATCGCACGCGGAGAGTCGTGTGGGAGTCGTTCCTGTTCCATTTTCCTTTTTCTCCTTTCAATTCAACATACGCGCGCGCGTGCACGTACGAGACGAAACGAAATCGATACATCATCCACGAGAACGGTTGGGTTGGGTTGGGTTGGGCTAGCTTTTCTATTTCTCGCGCATGCGTGGGCTGGGCTTCGATCTCTCCTCCTTTTTATTATTCTCATCGACTTTTTACCAAAGAAAAAACAAATTAAACACATCACGTGTACCTGTGTGTCATCGCTGCGTGCATGCATGTATCTGCAATCTATATACTACATATGTACGTGAAAACAAAATCCATAGTACGTGCTCCATCGCTTCTCCTACCCATGCATGCATGCTTCAAATTTTGCTTTGTTTTGGAGGGGGTACCATGGCACACACCTTAACTCTGTGTAGTCAATGTGAAACTGTACATATGATGTACCCAAAGTTGCCCCCTTCTCCCGCCGCCGCCCGCCGGCTACACCACTCATACATATGATGTACCCGATGCCACCACGACAGTGACGGAGCCAACACCTTAACTCTGTGTAGTCAATGTGAAACTGTGTAGTCAAATACATGTATTTTTATAATTTTTGTTTTCAGATAATTTTTGCTTGTATTGTAAAAAAAAACTATATATGACTACACAGCTCAAAAGCGGCTCCACCACTGCACCACGATATATATGAGGAATGAGGTATTGCTCCACTTGTGTCAGTAAAGGGTGACAATGAGGGGGGCGACAAAGGGAGAGAGGATGGATGCCGCCTGCAAGGAGAAAGAGGATGATAAGTCATCTATGCACCCATATCCGAAGGTGGTAGCTAGAGTTCTCCATTGCTCCGCTAGCCTCGCTAAAGGTTGACATTGAGAGAGAGAGAGAGAGAGGATGTTTGGGAGAGGTGTGTTGGCGCTGGAGAAAGAAACAAGCTAGCCAAGCTGATCGATGCCTCCTATAATTTACTCAATGGAGCACATTTTTAGCCCGAATCAAAATTTCGCTAGGCCCCAAAGATTTGCCATATGTGCCCTTTAAACGAGGACAGAGGGAGTAGACATGCATTTCCTAGTTTCTAAGCATAAAATCAAGCTTTTTAACACACACGGAAATATCATGTTACATTCGTACTATAATTATAATTCACATGAAATTACATGTATTTTTAACGCGCGACGACGAGAGAGCACGCCAAATGATAGGTAATAACTATCTCCTAGTATCTTCCGATCGCCCTTGATTTCGCCAAGCATAGGACGCCCACATTGGAAGTGATTCCCTCAAGGGGATCAGGTCGATCACGTTTTGTAGCGCCCACAAAGGTTAAACTGGGTGTTATGTCATGACAGGGTCAGACTTTCTGTAGTATAATCAGTTTGGCTCGATCAATGCTTGTATTTTCTCATTCGAATAAGTCACATAAATTGTTTCAGGGTTCATGTCTGGTGATCACTTAATTTAAAAACATTTTAAAAGGGAAATGGCAACTAAAAGAGGTGTATGCGATACAGGATGACCAATACAAGTTTATGCACATCGGATGCCTTAAGACAGGTGTATTATGTCATGTATCTAAGCAGTGGCGGAGCTTGGGCCACATAGTTGGGGGGGCAAATGGGCTGCATAAGCATGTTGGGCCAGTGTTGACAGGGAGAAGGGTAGAGGTTAGTTCCTTCGTTCTTTGATTGTTATCTTGTCTGCTTTTTCTGGAGATAAATCTGGATTTTGGATCTATACAAGCTACATGAGATAAACATGTTTTTGGACTAGGGATTGTGTGATGGATTTCTGGTTGGTTCGAGTGTACATAAACAATCTACATGCTCACCAAGTTCTACTGGAATACCATCCAGCCATCTTGCGCTTTTGAACATTCTTTTGTGCCCCACTTTTGAACATTCGTTTCTGTGTGCGGAGCAATAGTTTATTGCGCCGTTCGTGTAGGTGAACCTTTATTGGTCTATTGCCTTGCAGGTGATGGGCGGACGAGGGAGAAGTGGAGCTTGAGCTGGCCAGGAGGGAGCGTCGGCTTAAAATCCTTTTTTATTCCTGGGATGTGCTTGGCTACCTTATATATGTATTGATGCTCGGATGATCTGTGCTTGACCAATTTGGTATGATGTAGACGATGGTGCCAAAGATGATCTGAAGAAGCATATATACTAGCGATGCTGCTCCTTTGTCTGGATGATGAGTGATCATACGGCTTGACTTTAAGCGTTTGCTGTGACTCTAGCTATATTGTTGGTGGTTTGCCTTTTGGTTGGCCGTTGAGGTGCGACCAACATATATGTTGTGCAGGTGTCATATTGTTTTGTGCTATATCCGGCCTTGTGTGAAGGCTTGTTTCATTTGTAAAGGCTTGTTCCAAAAGTCACAGAGCTTTGTTTCATTTTGTAATCTTAACAACTTGCGAACTTGTGAGCTGACACCTTGTAGTCACAGAGCTGAGCTATGCTTTTTATTTAATCCTTGTCTATTTTATATGTGACCCAAAAGTCCAAGAACTGTAGAGGCCACGCCAAAATTTCTTGGAAATTAACCTTTACAGTAGTTGATTGCAACGCTAGTCGGTATCCAACGGGAGTCTATCTTATTTGTGTCTTGCTGCTTATTAGATGAGGAGTTGTTGTATATTTCCAGCTGGCTGAACCCATTTGCTCGGTCAAGTTATCATAAACATGCAATTGCAAATGCATCTAAGAAGATCTACCATGCATCCCATCTGATTCAATCGTACATGCGCATTGTTTACTGCATATATGATGTACATGAAACGCTCCCGGTTTTCCCTCTGCAATGAGGTAGGATTAAATGGGAATGGGATGGATGAATCCTGTACATATAGGAGTAAATCAGTGTGTCACGATTTATTAGTACTACTGAAACTAATGACGGCAAAATTTCCGCAATGGAATAATTAAATGCAAAAAATGTCCTGATATGTTAGAGGATTTTAAGGATCGCATGCAATGTCTAGGTTGCACTCTATCCAACTCAACGGTCCGCAATTATTGGTGTCTGCTAGCATGCAGCCGAAATATTAAATAGCATAGGATTCATTGGGAGACCTGCTCCACGTCACCGATCCACGCCTTTATGGATCTCAGCCGTCCAATGTCATGAGATCTCAGCCGTTCATCTATCCATCCCTACCAAAAGCGAGCAGCAGAGCAGACTTTCTTCTTCCTGCCGCACCATACATCTCTTCCCTTCAATCTCCCTCTCTCTATAAGTACAAACCCATCGTCACAAGCCGCGTGCGGTATGCGCGTGACTTGTGACTTGGGCTTGGCGAGGCGTGCCGTGGCGTGGAGCTCGTCCACGCATCGGCTGCAGCAGCATCAGCTCGCCGCCGTGGAGCTCGTCGGACAGGAGCGGAGAGCGGCACAGGTTTGACCTCCGGCGGCGAGCTTTTCTCTGAATCTGGCAGGTAATGTCAAATCCGGCGGCGAGCTTTGCTCTTAAGTTGCTAATTGCACAGAGATAAGTAACTAACCTGAGACATCTTTATGCAGATAGTCAATGCACCAATGGTATCTAGCAAATTCCTCCACCTCAAGTTCTTGAGTATTTTTATTTTTGGATGCAATTTTCACCGGGACTATGATTATTTATCCTTCGTTTCTTATTTTGATGCTTCTCCTTCCTTGGAGAAGTTTGTCCTGTATGTAAGTCACTGTTCAACCTGCAAAGATTATCTGATAACCGTGTTTGAATCATCAGTTTCACTATCGTGGCCTCTGATCTTCAGGTAAATCCGCAGTCCAAGTATGAGTCGTTTCTGGGAGATCACTCGACGCTGAGGCGAATGCCGGACCACTTCCATCGCAGACTCAAGAGTGTGAAGATCACTGGTTTCAGCCCTCAAAAGAGCATGGTTGAGCTAACATGTCATATTCTTGAGAATGCAACGTCACTCAAGTGCCTTACATTGGACCTTAGTCCTGTGAATAATCGGTGCTCTGGCAACATATTGGACAGGGGATGCCCTCCCCTGGAAACTGCATATCTAAGGGAGGCGTATAAAACAATCTTGGCTGTAAGAACGTACATTGAGGGTAAAGTTCCCTCTACAGTCAAGTTAAACGTTCTTGAGCCTTATGCACGGCGCCATTCTTTGTGAAATTCAGATGAGAAGCCACCTTAGTTATCCAATGTTCAATTATGTAGTACTATTTTTTAGTCATGTAAGCGGGAACCTGCCAAAAAAGCACTTTTGGTTTATTTTGAGGTTTCTAGTTCAAATTTTGTTCTAGAAATCTCAAAATGAACCTGAAGTGGAATATCGGCAGGATCATGCTTACACCTTAGTAGTGGTATGCTTTGCATTTTAAGCAGTGTTTTGGGCAATTACATTGTCCTTGAGATGTAACTTCGCCCATTGATTTCTCTTGTAATAATATATAAATCTACCCCTCTGGCTGTGCTAGTCTGCCTGTTCTTTTTTATTTTTTGGAAACACTGATCATATAGTTATTCTTTTCCGGAAGAAGTTACAATCGTGAGCCTAAACTAGCTGCCTACAAGATTTGTCCCTGTTGAGAGTGTTGACCCCCACTGGTTCAGTCATGACGCCTTCCTGTGTTGGCTCCGGTGACCACTGCGAGGCCTACTTCAGAGACCATGTTTACATCGGCAAGCACAACTGGCTTGATTGAATCGGAGGGCGAGTCATGTGTGCGCTCGTACTGTGAGGTCGTATGCAGCCCTCCGCCCCCCTTGACGGCGGCTGCTCCGGCGCGCGCGTGACTCGATCGATGGCGCCGTACGAACATGCATCTCAAAATCGGATTTCTTTCTACTGCTCCGAGTTCACGTCACGTGCTCCTTGTATTTTCTCTCACGCCTCTCCCTTTATGACGCAGAAGCTAGCTCCAACCCAAGTCACGTTTTCCGTTCGTTCCAATCAAAACATGGAGACTCGACGTACGATCGCACGCGGAGAGTCGTGTGGGAGTCGTTCCTGTTCCATTTTCCTTTTTCTCCTTTCAATTCAACATACGCGCGCGCGTGCACGTACGAGACGAAACGAAATCGATACATCATCCACGAGAACGGTTGGGTTGGGTTGGGTTGGGCTAGCTTTTCTATTTCTCGCGCATGCGTGGGCTGGGCTTCGATCTCTCCTCCTTTTTATTATTCTCATCGACTTTTTACCAAAGAAAAAACAAATTAAACACATCACGTGTACCTGTGTGTCATCGCTGCGTGCATGCATGTATCTGCAATCTATATACTACATATGTACGTGAAAACAAAATCCATAGTACGTGCTCCATCGCTTCTCCTACCCATGCATGCATGCTTCAAATTTTGCTTTGTTTTGGAGGGGGTACCATGGCACACACCTTAACTCTGTGTAGTCAATGTGAAACTGTACATATGATGTACCCAAAGTTGCCCCCTTCTCCCGCCGCCGCCCGCCGGCTACACCACTCATACATATGATGTACCCGATGCCACCACGACAGTGACGGAGCCAACACCTTAACTCTGTGTAGTCAATGTGAAACTGTGTAGTCAAATACATGTATTTTTATAATTTTTGTTTTCATTTAATTTTTGCTTGTATTGTAAAAAAAAACTATATATGACTACACAGCTCAAAAGCGGCTCCACCACTGCACCACGATATATATGAGGAATGAGGTATTGCTCCACTTGTGTCAGTAAAGGGTGACAATGAGGGGGGCGACAAAGGGAGAGAGGATGGATGCCGCCTGCAAGGAGAAAGAGGATGATAAGTCATCTATGCACCCATATCCGAAGGTGGTAGCTAGAGTTCTCCATTGCTCCGCTAGCCTCGCTAAAGGTTGACATTGAGAGAGAGAGAGAGAGAGGATGTTTGGGAGAGGTGTGTTGGCGCTGGAGAAAGAAACAAGCTAGCCAAGCTGATCGATGCCTCCTATAATTTACTCAATGGAGCACATTTTTAGCCCGAATCAAAATTTCGCTAGGCCCCAAAGATTTGCCATATGTGCCCTTTAAACGAGGACAGAGGGAGTAGACATGCATTTCCTAGTTTCTAAGCATAAAATCAAGCTTTTTAACACACACGGAAATATCATGTTACATTCGTACTATAATTATAATTCACATGAAATTACATGTATTTTTAACGCGCGACGACGAGAGAGCACGCCAAATGATAGGTAATAACTATCTCCTAGTATCTTCCGATCGCCCTTGATTTCGCCAAGCATAGGACGCCCACATTGGAAGTGATTCCCTCAAGGGGATCAGGTCGATCACGTTTTGTAGCGCCCACAAAGGTTAAACTGGGTGTTATGTCATGACAGGGTCAGACTTTCTGTAGTATAATCAGTTTGGCTCGATCAATGCTTGTATTTTCTCATTCGAATAAGTCACATAAATTGTTTCAGGGTTCATGTCTGGTGATCACTTAATTTAAAAACATTTTAAAAGGGAAATGGCAACTAAAAGAGGTGTATGCGATACAGGATGACCAATACAAGTTTATGCACATCGGATGCCTTAAGACAGGTGTATTATGTCATGTATCTAAGCAGTGGCGGAGCTTGGGCCACATAGTTGGGGGGGCAAATGGGCTGCATAAGCATGTTGGGCCAGTGTTGACAGGGAGAAGGGTAGAGGTTAGTTCCTTCGTTCTTTGATTGTTATCTTGTCTGCTTTTTCTGGAGATAAATCTGGATTTTGGATCTATACAAGCTACATGAGATAAACATGTTTTTGGACTAGGGATTGTGTGATGGATTTCTGGTTGGTTCGAGTGTACATAAACAATCTACATGCTCACCAAGTTCTACTGGAATACCATCCAGCCATCTTGCGCTTTTGAACATTCTTTTGTGCCCCACTTTTGAACATTCGTTTCTGTGTGCGGAGCAATAGTTTATTGCGCCGTTCGTGTAGGTGAACCTTTATTGGTCTATTGCCTTGCAGGTGATGGGCGGACGAGGGAGAAGTGGAGCTTGAGCTGGCCAGGAGGGAGCGTCGGCTTAAAATCCTTTTTTATTCCTGGGATGTGCTTGGCTACCTTATATATGTATTGATGCTCGGATGATCTGTGCTTGACCAATTTGGTATGATGTAGACGATGGTGCCAAAGATGATCTGAAGAAGCATATATACTAGCGATGCTGCTCCTTTGTCTGGATGATGAGTGATCATACGGCTTGACTTTAAGCGTTTGCTGTGACTCTAGCTATATTGTTGGTGGTTTGCCTTTTGGTTGGCCGTTGAGGTGCGACCAACATATATGTTGTGCAGGTGTCATATTGTTTTGTGCTATATCCGGCCTTGTGTGAAGGCTTGTTTCATTTGTAAAGGCTTGTTCCAAAAGTCACAGAGCTTTGTTTCATTTTGTAATCTTAACAACTTGCGAACTTGTGAGCTGACACCTTGTAGTCACAGAGCTGAGCTATGCTTTTTATTTAATCCTTGTCTATTTTATATGTGACCCAAAAGTCCAAGAACTGTAGAGGCCACGCCAAAATTTCTTGGAAATTAACCTTTACAGTAGTTGATTGCAACGCTAGTCGGTATCCAACGGGAGTCTATCTTATTTGTGTCTTGCTGCTTATTAGATGAGGAGTTGTTGTATATTTCCAGCTGGCTGAACCCATTTGCTCGGTCAAGTTATCATAAACATGCAATTGCAAATGCATCTAAGAAGATCTACCATGCATCCCATCTGATTCAATCGTACATGCGCATTGTTTACTGCATATATGATGTACATGAAACGCTCCCGGTTTTCCCTCTGCAATGAGGTAGGATTAAATGGGAATGGGATGGATGAATCCTGTACATATAGGAGTAAATCAGTGTGTCACGATTTATTAGTACTACTGAAACTAATGACGGCAAAATTTCCGCAATGGAATAATTAAATGCAAAAAATGTCCTGATATGTTAGAGGATTTTAAGGATCGCATGCAATGTCTAGGTTGCACTCTATCCAACTCAACGGTCCGCAATTATTGGTGTCTGCTAGCATGCAGCCGAAATATTAAATAGCATAGGATTCATTGGGAGACCTGCTCCACGTCACCGATCCACGCCTTTATGGATCTCAGCCGTCCAATGTCATGAGATCTCAGCCGTTCATCTATCCATCCCTACCAAAAGCGAGCAGCAGAGCAGACTTTCTTCTTCCTGCCGCACCATACATCTCTTCCCTTCAATCTCCCTCTCTCTATAAGTACAAACCCATCGTCACAAGCCGCGTGCGGTATGCGCGTGACTTGTGACTTGGGCTTGGCGAGGCGTGCCGTGGCGTGGAGCTCGTCCACGCATCGGCTGCAGCAGCATCAGCTCGCCGCCGTGGAGCTCGTCGGACAGGAGCGGAGAGCGGCACAGGTTTGACCTCCGGCGGCGAGCTTTTCTCTGAATCTGGCAGGTAATGTCAAATCCGGCGGCGAGCTTTGCTCTTAAGTTGCTAATTGCACAGAGATAAGTAACTAACCTGAGACATCTTTATGCAGATAGTCAATGCACCAATGGTATCTAGCAAATTCCTCCACCTCAAGTTCTTGAGTATTTTTATTTTTGGATGCAATTTTCACCGGGACTATGATTATTTATCCTTCGTTTCTTATTTTGATGCTTCTCCTTCCTTGGAGAAGTTTGTCCTGTATGTAAGTCACTGTTCAACCTGCAAAGATTATCTGATAACCGTGTTTGAATCATCAGTTTCACTATCGTGGCCTCTGATCTTCAGGTAAATCCGCAGTCCAAGTATGAGTCGTTTCTGGGAGATCACTCGACGCTGAGGCGAATGCCGGACCACTTCCATCGCAGACTCAAGAGTGTGAAGATCACTGGTTTCAGCCCTCAAAAGAGCATGGTTGAGCTAACATGTCATATTCTTGAGAATGCAACGTCACTCAAGTGCCTTACATTGGACCTTAGTCCTGTGAATAATCGGTGCTCTGGCAACATATTGGACAGGGGATGCCCTCCCCTGGAAACTGCATATCTAAGGGAGGCGTATAAAACAATCTTGGATGTAAGAACGTACATTGAGGGTAAAGTTCCCTCTACAGTCAAGTTAAACGTTCTTGAGCCTTATGCACGGCGCCATTCTTTGTGAAATTCAGATGAGAAGCCACCTTAGTTATCCAATGTTCAATTATGTAGTACTATTTTTTAGTCATGTAAGCGGGAACCTGCCAAAAAAGCACTTTTGGTTTATTTTGAGGTTTCTAGTTCAAATTTTGTTCTAGAAATCTCAAAATGAACCTGAAGTGGAATATCGGCAGGATCATGCTTACACCTTAGTAGTGGTATGCTTTGCATTTTAAGCAGTGTTTTGGGCAATTACATTGTCCTTGAGATGTAACTTCGCCCATTGATTTCTCTTGTAATAATATATAAATCTACCCCTCTGGCTGTGCTAGTCCTGCATGTTCTTTTTATTTTTTGGAAACACTGATCATATAGTTATTCTTTTCCGGAAGAAGTTACAATCGTGAGCCTAAACTAGCTGCCTACTAGATTTGTCCCTGTTGAGTGTTGACCCCCACTGGTTCAGTCATGACGCCTTCCTGTGTTGGCTCCGGTGACCACTGCGAGGCCTACTTCAGAGACCATGTTTACATCGGCAATTACAACTGGCTTGAATCGGAGGGCGAGTCCTGTGTGCGCTCGTACTGTGATGTCGTCTGCAGCCCTCCGACCCCCTTGACGGCGGCTGCTCCGGTGCCAGCCTCTGGCGGATATTTAGAACTTCAGTTCATCTACCTTTACGGATGTCCGCACCTAAGCGCCATCAGTCCTGGAGCAAGAATATACCATCATCTTCCAACTACATAGACAAAGAAGGGAGAAAAACAAGGAGAATGGTGCGGACCGTCAAACTTGTTCTTACTCGCTGCAACAATTTTGTGACAACAAATTCACGAACCCACCAAATAAAACCGCGGGTCGTTATAAAAGCATTTGTGCTGAGTAGTGCGATGTTGAAAATAACAGGTAATTTATCTTCGTCGCTTTTGATGTCGTTGTGGCCACTTCGTAACATTATCTGGGTATATTATCACCTTCAAGATTTCGGAGCATAGTGCACAGCTGATTATATGTTTATCCACATCAAACTCAGTAGTACACATCTTGTTACCAGTATGTTACATTAGCAAGTTGGAAGAAAAAACTCTGAAAGTACAGTGACTGAGGCCGTCGGAGACTCGGAGGAGGTCATTGGATGGGGATTGGGGACGGCGGCTGGAAGGAGCTGAGCCATTCGTAGTCCGGGAGGGTGAGCGGCGGCAGCGAGTGTCGTCCGCGCGTGGAGCTCCCGCTGCGCACGTCCTGCATGGCGAGGAGCGCCGCGACGGTGTTGCGGAAGATCCTCTGCTCCGCGGCGGCGAGCGCCTCGCGGTCCCGCCGCGCCGCCGCCTGGCCCTCACCGGGCGCCGTGGGGAACACGGCCTCCATCATGGCCTCGCACTCCCTCACCATGAGCGTCACCGCCTCCGCGGTGAAGAAGGGCTGCGCGAGGACGGTCTCGATGACGGCGAGGCGGAGCACGGCGCCCGTGCGCTTGTCGTACTTCTTGAGGATCTTGGCGAGGCCGATGTAGTTGACGCTGCTGTAGTTGAGCAGCAGCACCATCTCGCCGTGGAAGTTGACGATCTCCCTCCGGATCACCGCGATCTCCGCCTCGTGCGCTGCCTCCGGCACCGCCGCTTTCCTCGCCAGCGCCCGCTGGATCGCCTCCTGCAGCTCCTGCTCGTACAACACAGAAACCGTCAGTCAGAGAACTAGTAGTCACAAAGAGTACAAATTTACGGTGCCACTGGGAAGTGATTAGTACCTTGTGGCGGATGATGAAGAACTCCTCCTGCTCGATGAAGAAGGCGTTGATCTTTTCGATCTCGGCGTCGAGGAGGGCGACGAACTCGGCCGGCGAGGGCGGGCGGCCGGAGACGGCGCTGATGATGGGCTTCAGCTCCTTGTAGCGCAGGAACTCGGCCTTCCATGCCGGGAGGCTCTGCTCGACCTGCCTCTTGTGCCACTTGCCATGCTTCATGCCGCCAATTTACCAATCGATCACCAGCTACTCGCTACTTAATCCCCAACTATGTCTAGCACTCTAGCTAGCTGCTAACTAATCTCGTCTCCTCCTCAAAGAGGATCAACAGCACAAAGTGAAAAGTGTCGATGTTTTGTGGATTGTGAGGGGTGAAGCGGCGATGAGTGCTCGTAATATAGGCGGGGGTTCGTACGTGGGTTGTGAGGTGAGCGTTGGACGGGAAGAGGAGGAGGAGAGTGATGTTCTTGGAATATTTGTGGCATATGCTTAGCGTGGCGAGACCACGCCGTGGAGCCTGGGGCGTGGGGCGGTGTGGTTGAGGGAGGAGCGAGCTACGGGTACACGGAGGATTACCTGGTTTTGTTTCAAACTCTGTTTTTTTTTTTTTGAATTTGTTTCAAACTCGGCTTACTTGCATTTTCTCACGGAGTGGACTACTCTGCGAAGAGCTACCGCCCGAACAATCAGTTTGCCTTCCGAGGTTTAGTGATATTTTCATTTTTTTTTAATTCTGAAGAAAAAATTGATGTAGTCAATGATGCATCCTAGAGGTATGCAAAATCACAATGTGAAATTCTCTGTATTATGAGCTATACAAAAATGATAAAATCTTGTATATTTTGAAGATTTGAAAATATATATACTCATATCCACATATTTGTCATTTTATGTAGCTCTAAATATGAAGTATTTCAAATTGAGATTTTAAGCATTTGTTGGGTACATAATTGACAAAAGACATGATTGTTTTCTTCAGATTTTCAAAACTTGTAAACATAATTTATGGTTTTTAATAAAGAGATCACTGGAACTCGGGAGCCAAAAATCTCTATTCACGAGGGCCATACTATCCACTAGCACCTTTAGCCAAGATCTCATCATGAAGTGAACCTCGTTGCAGCAACATGGGATCGGACGGCTCAGGCTTGTATGCTCGATATAATTTTCATTTTAAATTGGCTTACTTGTGTTTTGTCTATTTGTTACATATAATGTGGTTCAAATATAGGGTGTTTTTTCATTGGCATGGCTGAAGTGTTTTGGAATCCTCTAGTGTTGCGCTCGTTCCAAATGGGCGCCAATGTTTTGACAAATGGTGAGGCAATGGGTTGTGTGGATTATGCAGTCCCTGGTCGAGAAGATTAAGATTGTTGTATCATAACATTGCTAAATAGCTCGCTCAGGTGAGGCTCATATTGTCCGATGAAGGCTTAGATGCTTATTTGTGGAAACAAATGTTGAAGACACCCTTTAACACCTCATAATTGTTATAGAAAGTTCTAAACTAATGCATAAACAAAGTCACAAAGCAAAATAGTATCGTATCACGGTCCACTTAGCTCCGTACATGACACCCATCAAAGAGAAAATATGTGCCTTAACATATCCTGGTCAAGCATAGTTCACCATGATGTATATACAAATGTGTTCGTTTTGGCTTTTATTGGAGTGGGCATCGGTGTCAGGTCTCGTCGTATTCACCTTTGGGTGTCGTCTTGGGGGTCCGGTGTTCAAGTGAAAGCGGCTTGCAATGCCAGTCTCATCATCAGCTAGGCGGGAGCCCGACCTCCAGGCTCATATGGAAGTCAGAGCAGTGATTCCGGAAATCGTCGATGTGCGTTTGGGTGTCAATTTTGGTCACATGGATGGCAAATGCGTTGGGAGCGGCGGCTCCAGAAACCATCAAGACTTGTCATGACGACTCTTGTCACTTTGGTGGCTATTTCTTTGGCTCATTTGGAGTGCGACCTCAGGGGTCTACGTGTGTGTTGAGCTGTATTGGTTTTCGGCCAGTTTTCCTAATTCTCTTTTCTTACTAATGGAATGGCAGATCTCCTGTTGCTCTATATAAAAAAATGTTGGTTACAGAGTACTTTTTTGTCGGTGTCGCCCTCCAAGGGCAGTCTATATGTGTGCGGCATCGGTTGAACTCACATTAGCTCAGTTGCCAAACTGGAAGTCCTAGTGAGTGGAGTGAAGCCAGGAGTGGACGTAGTGATTTCGGTAGGGATCGTTGCCTCATTGGTCCTGGGAGGACACGGATAGAGAGAAGTGGAGACTAGAATCCGAATCAGGCAAGAAGCATATTCTTGGACAGAAACCGTGCCACAACGACTTTTGCTTCCCGTCAAAAAAAAAAAGGCTGGCTCTGCTTGAATTGAATTGTAGTCGCGTTCGTACGCAAAGGAGGGTGAGACGAAAGGGAGATTCCATAGGATCTTCCGTTCTCGTTGGCCTCGGAGTTATGTACTGTCAGTCATGGAAACCCACGACCGTTTCCTTCCTTTGCAGTCCTACTATTTCTAAACTGTTTTTCTTGGCCGCTCTGCATTAGGTCGGAGGTTGTTCCAAGAAAAAGGAACAAGTCTAGGATATTTTATGGCATTACTCTTCGCACTAGAAGTATTTTATCACGATGGTTCAGCATTTGGTTACAGTCTTACAGATTAATGCCCAATAGTTTTGTTGTTTCTTTGTGGTGATACTTTTGGGGAGAATTCAATATTTTTCTAGTGAACAGAATGAGTCCCATTTCTTAAGGGGACGGGACAAAAATTAGATATTTTTTACTGAATGGAATTCATGCTGAACTAACAAAACAAAACCAATCAGTGCCCAGGGGCAGGGAAGAACATGTCCGAAATCGCAAATTGTCGTTCTGGAAGCATAGTACCAACAAGCCTTAAGAAAAGAACATGGTGTAGCATATATATTCTCTCCCTTCCCTAAAAACCAATATTCTATCCCGCATAAAGGATGGCCCTTAAGCCTAACTAGTTCTCAACTCATGGTTTATTCCAGAGCATATCCATGAATATCGTGCTTTCGCTCTATCATCACAAAGTATTGTTCTTCTGGCTTTCTGCTTCGGTACATCCCCCTCCCCCAAACTCAAATGCACTAACGGCTGTGATCAATCCGTACTCCTTCGTAACGAAGTGCATGATGGTCTTTATCTAATTAAAAAGGATTAATTAACCTTGTATTAAGTCCGGTAGAAACCGTATGGCCCAACTGTGTGTACCCAACCGTACATGTACGTAATCGCGTGCTTACCAGCAGTGCCGCCGGTAGGAGCGACGGCGATGGCCGCCGCCGCCGGAAGCTCATCCACGACCACCGCCTCCGCCCACCACCCGCTACATATTCTCTCCGCGCCCCCGCGCCCCCGCGCCAAGTCCAGACTCCAGCCCCTGCTCGGTGGCCAGAGTCATGCAGCTACAGCCGCTTCCGCCGCGCGCGGCAAGTGCGATCGCTAGCCGGACGTGGGGGGCGAACGCTACGGTATACGGTATAGGAATACGCGGGTTATAGGGCGCTGGATATGGGCTTCGGCGGGCCAATATATTTAATCAATTTAATTAACTAATTGGGGAAAAAAGAGTTTGAGTTTGGGGGAGGGGATGTACCGAAGCACGGCTCCTAGTCCATCATTGTAAAGCCATGTACAAGTAGATACTCCCTCCGTTTTTTAATATAAGATGTTTTAGCATTTGTCCACATTCACATGCGTATAAATGTATGTAGACATGTTTTAGTATGTGTGTCCACTTACTTTAGTATGTATCTAGACAACATGTGCAACCACTAAAACATCTTATATTAAAAAACGGAGGGAGTACTTGGACTAGAAGCTTGGACTAGAAGCAGTTGAAGATGTAAGCAACATCTGTTAGTGCAAGCTGTGAATATTATAGTGCTCTGAAGAGTTGTGCCATTTCAAGTATTCGGAGATGAGGCTAGCCTGATAAACCTTTGCGAGAACTGATGACCTATTGCTCGATCTTCATTATACAAGTAGCCGCAGGTTGAATAATTAGAGTGCAGTATCTTACTGCATTTTTAAGGTGTTGATTGCCACTTGCGAGCCAAGAAAATGAAGTAAACAAGATGAGAGAGTCATGTAATCGATGTGCGCATCCTGTTGCGAAATAGCATGTCATATTCATGTACCTGTCTGCACAAGATAGAAAATAGACAATAGAATGTGTTATTACGGTCAGTTATGCGTAGCAATATTGATCTTTTTGCTCTTGAACAAACAAAATGACTAGAAAGTACCCATGAGTTTCAAAGTTTAGAAAGGAGGTCTCACCCCCTCAATTATTTACAGAACCCATGGAACCAATCAACCATACACTTGTATTAGATTCACATTTATCCATACAAATTTGATGTCCTGTTAGCAAACCATGCAGTTTAGCTCAATACTGTGGCAAGCTGGCAGCATTCACTTGTACTATTTTGTAACATGAATCCCTGTGTACATGGTCTGATGGTCATATGAATGTTAAAACGGACAGAGACCCAAGCTATACGATTCTTTTATCAGAGAGAAAATATAGCAAACACGAAAAGGTATTATGCCAAAGGAAAAGGAGAGCACGAAGCAACGTACAAATTTCTAAGCCTCATCTCTGCATAATTCTATTCAGGATATGCCAAGTGCTTTCTCCCATGCTTTGTGCTGCAAGTAAAGACTGCACCAGCACATTCACACCAAGTATCACCAATGAGATGGAAACAGGTTCAACTGTGTTGCACATAATTCTGACAAAAATCTTCTACCTCTTCCTCTCGAGCAGTACTCTGAACTCAGAAGATCAAGATAATCTTTGATATGCTCATACACAAAAGTCTATGTACCTGCTGATGGAAAATAAAATATCAACAGATATTTACATCTTCGAATGCAGAGGCCAGCGGTGAACCTTGCGGTTGTATCACTCGAT
Source organism: Poa pratensis (assembly GCA_947311845.1). Taxonomy (NCBI): domain Eukaryota; kingdom Viridiplantae; phylum Streptophyta; class Magnoliopsida; order Poales; family Poaceae; genus Poa; species Poa pratensis. Next base: position 24,558,677 of record CAMZMU010000092.1, on the reverse strand, counting down.
GCAACGTTAGGCATAAATAAGGGGGTAATAAGGTCTGCAAAAACAAAACTATTTAACAGATGCAAACCTAGTGAACTGTCAGCTATGATATATCTCTGAGAAGCCTGCCAAGAATTGTTCACCTTACACACCGACGCACCTGTCCAGATCTGATGCTGGGTCTTTCAATAGTATGATGCATGCCATATCTCATTATTCAGGGCTGCTCGCTCCTTTCAGATCTTTGATATGCTTGTGACTTGTGAGATCACTAGCAAACAGGAAAACTTAAGGAATACGTGGATAGCCTGAATGCTTAGATCTTTAGGCCACTTTGATATATTGCAATCCCAGTCTCACTTGTACAAGGTTACAAGCACTGAGAGCTGCTCACCGTATACCAAGTAATTCAACCAGTGCAATTCATGAAAGCGTGAGTTGTTGAAAGTAGTCATCCACCAAGTTCATAGAGCATTACATGAAACTTATGATACGCCTTCTCTTCCTGAGGGTCCTCAATACCGTCTTCATCATTGTGAAAGACCAAATATACTACTCAGCTTGGCATCCCGTGACCGGTGCAATGCCTGCCTGGAGAACACGGTTGCACTTCATATGTTCTTTTTCCCATCTCCACTTTTGTAGTACCAACTATGATATCTGTCCAAGTTACTACAGTAGGTGTGATCCCCGTATTAATCATTTCTTCCATCAACCCCTGTGCACCATTCATCGCAAGCACTTTACTAAAGTCACCAATTAAACAAGCATAGACAAAAGCATCTGCTGATGAACCCTCTTTTCATCTCTCTAAACATTGCCAAAGCTGCTTTCATGTTTGAATGCTTACAATAAGAGATATACAAAATCATGTCTGGTGTCAATACCTCCTCAATCATATTCTTAGACAATGTCACAGCTTCAGGAAGTCTATCATCATGGTACAAACAGTTTATGAAGCTAGCATATATGTATTTATATTAGGTTTTGTACCCTCATCCAACAGTCTGTGGTACAACCTGAAAGCATCCCGCAATTTCAAAGCTTTCACAGTGTAACAATAATACTGTAAATTACAGTATCAATAACATAGCCACTTTTATCATGTCTGCAAAAGAAGCCCACACATCATCGGATCTGTTGGCCTTGCACAGATAATTCTGTACATACAAAGGTTGGAACAATTCCAAAATGGCGTACTTTATCCTGGAATAGGAAGGCTTCACCGATCATCCCTTCTTTGCTGAAGCCGCCACTAAATATAGATGGTGCATGTCACAACGCTGGCTTACTCCCTTGTCAAACATGAGTTTGAAAACTCCCAATGCTCCTTTAAGGTACCTATGTCTACAGAATGCATATATCAGACTATTCTTAACTGCAATCATCTGGAATGAAATCATGTGTCATTGCAAATGTCATAGACAACCTCCAGATCCAAATTTTGGTAACAGCCATCAACAACAATGTTGTAAACAATGTGGTCATGCTTGAAACCTTTGTTCTTTCAGCCTCCTACAGACGCTAACTGCAAGTTCAACCTTTCCAGCTCTGCAAAGACCATGCAGAACTGAACTATAACTCACCAGAGTAGGATTCCATTTTTTGCCATTTTGACAAGCACTTCATAGCCTGCAAATCTCTTTGCTTACATAACCCATCAACTAATATACTATAGCTATGGACATCTGCGAGAAACCACCCTTCTTCATCCCGTCAAACACCTCTATGGCTTTCTGAACTTAACCCTCATGACAGAAACCATGAATCACAGCATTACGACAATAAGTGGATATTAGGGTAGCCTCATTTTTTTTTTGAATAAAGGGATTTATTATTTAAAAAGTTTAAACATTACACCTAGCCTCTACATAAGAATGCACACAGCCGCAATCCAACCGAATGAAAAAAAAATGTAGCACTAGACGAATTACAATCATGAGTAAGTAAAACGCCAATGTCTAGGACGAACACCAACACCTACGAAGGACCAATACGGCAATCAAGCGACCATCCATGTCGGATAAAAATATCGCTCGCCACCTCTTCCAAACGTGCACATGCCTTCGTAAAGAGGACTCGATGTCCCGCCCGTTGTAATGTGGACTACGAACGGAGAATACTTGTGCACCGGTAGAGTACCTGCAAATGAGAAAAATCTTTATTGGAAACAACATTCGAAGAAAGTCCCATGCAGATACCACCTGTCTGGTATGGGCATAGCCCATAGAGGTAAGTGACGTAATTTGCAGCGTTCGGTTCCACACCTTACATTTCCATTTTACAAAGAAGCTCAAAAGCTTCATCCAAGCATAACCTGTCCATGAGTATAAGCACTCATCAGAACTGAATTAAAAAATATTCAAGGTATAAGCACTCATCCCCGAATGTGTCCTTAAAAGAGAAGAGAAGCTGGTGCCGGGTACTTATATTTTTTTCATACTCCTCTCGGATCTTCCTTCTCGAAGAGAGTACACATTCGGGGATGGACCAGAAGAATTCATATCATCAGACAAACTCCTTGCATAGTTGCATGCATGATTTGAGTCCTCTCAGCTAAATACTTCAGAAGGAAGTTACACGACTGCAGCCCAACTCCACCCTTCTTGGCCTCTGTGTAAGTGAGGAGAGCATCCTCAAACATTGATATCTCTAAAAACTCAAATGACTGTAGCAAGAACTTGTAGCAATGTCATTGACCGATCCAGCTTACTAACCAACATAGGTGCGAACTCAAACAACTCTGGGCCGGCACTTCCACAGTAACGGCAAAAAGGACTGCATAAGCAATGCAAACAAGAATAGCCCACATAGCTTCACACACTCCCTGAAGCTAATCTTTCTAGCCTCGTTCCAGTTTGATGTACGAACTGCTAGTGTGATCAAGGGCAGAAGACACAGGCTTCTGTACTCACTGCAAATGGAGCTTCCGCCTGGTTCTTGGTGATCTGAGCTCTTCAAGCGACAAGCAACAGGGGTAAAGGCGCAATTCCAGAGAATGGTTCTTTTTAGAGAGACCAGGGCCGGCCCTGAGGGGGTTCAGGGTGTGCGGCCGCCCCGGGGCCCCCTGGAGGTACGACATATGCAGTGGGGAAGAGTTCATCCGTGATGCCATTACATGACCTCGAAAGGTTTTCTGTACGTTACAGGAAGAAGACGAACGAATCGATACCTGCGCTGCTTCTAAATGGGCTTTGACGTGGCCCTTTTAATGTTTGGGCCTTCTTTTCACTTTTGTTAGCTCGGCTTTTCGTTAGCTACGGAAGGATTTTTTGCTAAAAAAAAAGCTATGGAAGGATTTCCACCGAAAACAAAAACAAAAGCTACAGGATTACTTGAGTGGGGTCGGACGCAATAGTCCAAATAATGCACACAATCGACCCATTTCTATTTCATGGCGCGTTGATTAATGTTGATTGATCTAACTATTTTGTCCTCTGAAACTGTTATAATCATTGTCAAAGGTCGGGCAACCAAGCCTAGTGCGGCATGGTGCGCCGATCTCAAAGAGCCACGGCGGTGCACAAGCCAAAACGATAGACGGTGAAGTGCTCATCGGTTCATAGTGGCAGACAAGGTCTGTTTCGAACCAAAAATTTAGACTGTTAGTTCAGATAATTCCCGACATAGTCGATCTGATAATTGACAATTCGCCGCAGAGTTGATGTGATTATTGACAAGACTTTGATATACCGTTATAAGTGAGTTTGCATCTAGATATGGGCAAAACTTTGATATACCGTCATAAGTGAGTTTGCATCTAGATATTTTCGAAAAAACTAACACAACTAAATTGTATCAAATCAATATTTGTCTTTGTATCTATATATATATGATATTACAACCAATAAAGTGTAAAGGGCCCCTTGTAACCACTTTATTGGTTGTATAAAGGGCTCCTTGTTTTACTTTCGCCCCGGGCCTCCGAAATTTCAGGACCGGCCCTGAGAGAGACTTGACCCAGGAAAGTTAACGCTGCACAGCGCACAATAGAGGGACGCCAATCCACTCCTTAAGTTGACAGCACCAGCCGAAGAAGAAAGAACGTCCACTAAGGTTGCACTTCATGGAGCAAACTTTAATGACAAGTTAAAAGGACCACCGGAGAAATAATAGGAAAAGTTACATAAAAATATTCCTGCAAGAAACAAAAGGTATCTCTGTAATTGTTACCCTCAATGGCAAGGCTTGCTTAGAGCACCCCAGCTTTCCGTTCTCGAGAATACACGAACATATTGAGCTAGGATTAAATTTTAGGTAGGCAGAAACCACTGAACCTGATTAAAGGCAACCAAGCAAGGAATAACATTTAAATGGAACGACAGTGCAGATCAGCTGTAACAAACACAAGGACTCGAAGCATGAAAAACGGCAGAGTTAGCATTTTTACGACTGGGGAGCAGCAAGATCCACAATGATGTAAACATAGGAAGAATATTATTTCAGCAGAACTAGTTGCTACACGGTTCTTTTCAGCAGGAGCATGATTCAGAGTATATCCACCATTACTGACAGAATATGACATTCCGACATAGGCCAGGTTACAGCTGAGATCACAAATACTGCAATTTAGGCAGGAATGGTAAGTAATATGTTGTCGGACGGGAATAAGATAAATAAAACATAAGCATGTTATAGGAAAAACCTCTTTGCCAGTACTCACTCCTACAGCAGAAATGCGTGATGGGCTTGCATAAATTTTTTTTTTTGAGGTTTAAGACGGTCGTATCCGTCATCCGATTAGATAGAATAGAGTGTTATGTACAGAAATTTGAGCTAGGGAAAAAATCCCTTTACATGCAAAAACAACAAAAACTAGTTTCCAGGATCTTGTGTATGGGCGAAAGCCCGCATCGCCAACTCCTCCTGCACCAAAGCCGCCACCTCCAGTGGCAAGATTGCCACAATGTAGAAGGTCCTTTGCTTCCTCTCCTTCCCTGTCCACCCCATCAAGTGGATGATGGTTTCGCCAGTCGCTCTCCTAGCCTCATGTGAAAAACCCACAAGCGCTCGCCATGATAACAGACAACCTCGATCAGCAACGCATAGATCTCCCAGTGCCCCACAGACACCAAAGGCACCTCCTCTCAACTGTACGGAGTGCCCAAGCATCAGAAGCTTCATCATCTAGGCCTCCCCCGGCGGCATCTGCCGCACCATCCTGGTCCCTGTCGTCTTCTTCTTGGTCTTGTTCACGGCGAGGACGAGGTCGTCGATGGCCGCCACTGCCTGGTCCGAGAAGGGTCCCGTACCATCTAACAGGGCTAAGAAGTCCTCTCGCCGGCGCCCCGAGGGGTGGGCCTCCTCGGTCAGTGAGCCGAGACGGCGCGCCACGGTCTCCTTGGCCAGCTGCACGATGTTGGCGCCTTTCGGGTGCAGCTTGGCGAGTCTCTCGCTCCTCCACACAGACGGCGCCTCCACCTCCATCTCGTGGACCAACGGCGTGGCCGGCGTGCCCAATACGGAGGCCGCAAGTGGCACCGTGATCCGGGCTAGGAAGCCCGACAACTCCATGTCCTGCTGTCCAGGTCCAGCCTGCACCGGCGTGACGATGTCCTTCTCGAACTGCTTCCCGTCCTCCTTCTCAACAGCAATCTCACCCTGAGCGGACAACAAGGTAGAGCCCGCTCCAGGCTCGGCAATGCTCTTCTCTTCATCCTCCACCTCCTCGTGCAGCAGCACCACCTCGCCGGACGCATCGCCTGGCGAGACGATAGAAGGCGGCTCGTCGCTCACAGCCGGAAGCGTGGAGCACCCCGAGGCCGGACACGAGTCCCACGCCGAAATCTCGCCGATCAAACCTTGCCACGCCAACATCTCCTCAGACTCCATCACGGATATCTTATCAGACACCTCCTGCTCCCTCGCCTCACGGTCGCCATCCTTCCCCTGCAAAAGCAAGGGCAACCGGCCGACCCGCACATTCTCCTCCGAGAGAGCACAATCCACGCCCTCCTTGTAGTCCCGCGTGCAGGCCAACACCACCTCCTTTGCCACGGAGCAACACACGAGCTTTTAGGCAGCAACGGCAGAGCCTTTTACTGGAAATCAACCGGAGCCAGTGGCGCCGGTTTGATTAACAGTGTAGATTGAGGATTCAAGGGCTGCTCGCCCGGCTGCAGCCTCTCTGCTCGATTTGCCTCGCCATCGTCGCGGTCGTGGCCCGTGGCGACTCTCAGTCTCGGGCGCCGAAGCAAGGCGAGATCAGGGAATACAGCAGTGCTAGCCGGCGTGCCCCGCTTGGCCGCTGATTCAGTCACGCACTGCGCCGTTGGCCGCCTCGCTCGCTCGCCGAGCCCCGCCGCCTGCGCTCGCCGCCACTCCGCCGCCTACCCTGGGGGTCGATCTAGCACCGTCCAACTAGGTGAAGTTCGATTGAATGAACGGACGTGATCCATCTTTGGAGCGTAAAGTGAGATGGCGAACTGGTGCGGTAGCCAGGCCCGTCTTTGAGGGCAAGCGAAGTGAACAACCGTTCAGGGCCCCCATTTTCCATGGGGCCCCAGATTTGTAGGCCTAATGTCGATCATCCCACATTAAATTCGAGCGGAACTGCCCAGCTCTAGCGCTGCTGCTGCGGCCCAATCCACTCCACGTGAGGGGCACCCAAAAAAATCTGATCGTCCACTCCGTGGACTCCCAGGCTCCCAGCGCTGTACGCATGGCCTGGCTGTACCTGTAGCGGATCGATCGATCCATCGATCTAGCCTGCAGGGACCAGTACGCACTGCGCCGTTGGCCGCGACGACGAGTCGACGACGGGCAGTTCGCTTGGCATACTGGTCCCTGCTTGGCTGCTTCCTTGCGCACCCAAGAGGAAAAAGGAAGAGAGCCCCTGCGGTGGCTCATTAATTACTGCTCAGGTAATTAGGCTGCAGTGCCACGGCGATTAGATTAGGGATTGTAAATTTTGAGAGGTGATTACTTATTATGTCGTACTCACTGCAGCACTGATTAGGCATTGGAAGTTTTGAGATCGCGGCACAAGAAACATACGATTGGAGCGGAATTACTGATCAAGCTATTGTTGCATGTTGGGGTAACTTGTTGTACTAATTATATTTGTTGTTCAAGAAATACTAGACGGAAGGTGTTTTTCAGCAGAAGATGTGGTCAGTGTAGTGGTTGTTGGTACCTTTTCGTAAAATTAATGTTTTATATGTTTCTATATACGGTACGAAATAACACATATAAAAAAATTTAGTTGCTATATAATGTGAAATTTTCAAATTTTAGGGCCACATTTTGTGTTTCGCACAGGGGCCCCAAATTTCTGGAGACGGCCCTGGCGGTAGCGATGGCACTGCGAAATGGGCCCTCGTGGCCGGCGCTCCATTCCTCGCCCAACCTAACGAATGACGATTCTGCTTCGGTTCAGTTCTGCGGTTTACAAAATCGGCTCAACCCGCAGAAATAATATTTCAAACCTCTCCACGAAGAGAAGGTTGATTAAATGTAGATGGTGAATGTGTGGATCATGTGATGAGCATGCTTCCATCACTTCAACCAACAATATTTGCAATCATGCTTAACAATGTAAGCTAAATTTGGTGGTTTATGACAGATCGATGCAGCTGGCTCAAGTTTGGGGCTGGCCAAGAAAGTCTGGACTGGAGTCAAGTTCAAATGTCGCCAGTGTCCAACCGACGAGTCAACCAAAGAAATTTGAGAATGTTGCGGACTTGTAGTACAGGTTCATCTCGAGCTAAGTCCAGACGTGTGGCCCCTGACACACCCACGAGTCAAACGTCGTTTATCACCGGAAGCTTCGTTTGACTGGTTTTTTTTTTTTGTTTGAAGATCGCATTTTTTTCTTCCTCTTGCGAGAGAGTACAAAATATTTTTCAAATAATTAAAAAATTAACACTGATGTCTACTGTAGCTAAAATTAATGTAAGTAGTCGCATCATCATTTACACCTTTATAGTTTTCTACAAATCCAACAGATTTAGGCTCCGTTTGGCATCAAAATATTTTTAAGTATAGAGAATACTTTGGTTTCTAAAAATACTGAAGTATTGAATACTTTGAAGTGTTTGGATCCAATAAAAATGTGATTTTAAAACCGAAGTATTGTCTAAAACTGTAGTTTTTTTGAAGTGTTGGAGAAAGAGGTCTGACCCTCTTTTATTGAAACTGAGAAAGGCGAGAAAACTGAAGTATGGTATTGGAATACTTTGGTTTTGAAATACTTTAGTTTAGAAAATAGTGTGCTACCAAACTGAGCCTTAATCTCTGAATCAGGAGGTAGCTTTCAACGGATTTGGTGAGTGTGGAAGAGCACTGATTAACAATTAGTGGGAGTTTCTTGTAGAATTCTAAGACCGAGCTAGGTCACCTGTCGTTTTTCTACTGTCCACTTGTTCATGACAAATCCCCAAAGGTAAAATTAAAAACTAAGCACGCATAATTTGTCTCCTTGGTGCACGTCTACTCGAGATAAAGGAAACATTTCGGTCCAGCTGATCCATCTGTACTGTACTACCCCTCTTAAGATAATCAATACTTAATTACCTACATGTGCTTCGTTTCGGTATAATTAAGTAATGAGTAAACCATGATCTAAGACTAGTCATAGTGGAGAGTAACATATACTAATAACATATACGTTTTACGAGATTATGTTACTACCTCCATAGTGGGTAGGAACATATTTGTGGTGTCATGCAAAGCTTTATTAATTAGGTTGTAGAGTCATGTTGCCTTGGTATACGTGATGTTATGGTAACATAGCTAGTTACTCTATTTGTCTCTCTTTTCTTTAATTGCATGCCACATTATCATTTTTGCCTATGTGGCACTTATGTTACTAGCTATGTTACTCCCACTATGGGTAGTCTAAAGATGCAGCGGTTTGCCCAATATTGTACAACTGATTCTCCCTTGGTTTCACCTCAGACGGCTCATTTTTTAAGAGTTACTCAGTAGAAATGTAAGAGTGGATTTTGTAAAGCGGCCCTTTCGAGAACGGACAAATGGTTCACGAGCTCGACGGAGCTCTTTTAAAATAAATACGAAAATGGCATTTGATTTTTTTTTTGGGAAATATCATATATGTAGATAATGATGAACTATACTACTGTGTAAAAAATCAATAAATAAATAAATTATTGTTAAGCAAAAATGAAAATATGTGGATCTCGGTACAACACATTTTCAACACTTTAAATTTGTCATTTTTGTGTAGCCAAGAACACAACTAATTTTCAATTGAGATTTGGACGTTGCTAGGTTTTAACATTATCTACGCCTATGGTTTTTGTTCTGATTTTTTAAAATTTACAAATGTCGATTTTGAAAAGTTAAAAAAAATGTCAGCATGGAGCTCGGGCTCCATTTGCGGTTTACGGGTCTTTTCTCAAAATGTCTTGCCTTTCAATTTTTCAATTGTCTGCCGGAATTGCACTGCATATATATGGGATATTTTGTCGATTTTTTTGTTTGTTTGAGGGAATGTGTCACGTGGATAGATCTTCAGTCTTGGTGTACATCCACTCCATTGTATACACAGAAAGCTATTTTCACCAAAGCACCTCGATAGGTTGGAATAAAGGACACCATATCCGCATAGGTTGGTTGAAAACGACGACAATGTTTTGTTTGACGAGGCAGGAAGGGAGCAGGAAGTTTCGTGCCGACAAACACATCCCCATTTCCTCGCAAAGATAGTTTGAATATAGGTTACGTATCCTCGTAAAGATGGTTTAGGCATCCGTCACTTGGACAGTAGTTCTACTTGCTACTACTGTGATCAAATGCTTTAGCTAGCTATCTTGACTCTCTTTTCTGAAAGGTGGCTTTCTAGCGCTTAATTAAACTGATCGACTTGGCTCCGACATGTTTACTTTGCCACATTACGTATTACTAATAGTAATAGATAGACAGCAGCATGCCATCTGTATGTCTGAAACTGTGATTAGATTATGTTTGAAAGAAATACAGGGCAGGATCAGTGATGGTTAAAAGGGAAGTTTATACACAGAGATAAATGTGGCCACTGTTTGGCGGTTTGGCCAGGCAGGCCAGCTACAGTTTGAAAGCTACTGTGCTTGTAGGGAATAAAATACAACTGTACTGGTTGAGCATGGGTCGATATTTAGTTTGCCAACCCGGCTCATGGGTTTAGCTAAAGTTTATTCATCCTTGATTAGAGCATATACGAGAGAAGACTGCCATTGCCATATGTACCGACTCATGACATCCAAAAACAATACAATAGTCAGCAATAGAGATAGAGATGACTATTAGCTCAAGTAACAAATTCTTTTATTCCGAGTAAGGCGTTTTGACTCCCGACCTCATATGCTCCTGATAGATTAAACAAATAAAAAAATAAAAAATAGGTAAAATCTGAAGACTGCCATATGTACCGACCTCATATCACAATAATTTTGAATTGAGATTTTTCATGTTGGTAGAGTTTAACATTATGTACACATAGGATTTTTGTTCTGAATTTTTCGAAACTTACAAATGTCCATTCTGAAGTTTTCAAAATAAACGCCCGCCGCAGAGGTCATGCTCATTTTGTGATATCCGGGCCTCTTCTCAAAATGTCATTCTTTTCAAATTTTCAACTGTCAGCGGGATGCAATGTGTATATATATGGGATATATTTTTTCGTTTTTGTTTGTTTGTTTGAGGGTATGTCACGTGGATAGATCTTTAGTCTTGGTGTACATCCACTCCATTGTATACATAGAAAGTTATTTTCACCAAAGCACCTCGATAGGTTGGAATAAAGGACAACATATCCGCATAGGTTGGTTGAAAACGACGACAATGTTTTGTTTGACGAGGCAGGAAGGGAGCAGGAAGTTTCGTGCCGACAAACACAACCTCATATCCTGGCAAAGGTAGTTTGAATAGGTTACGTAGCATCGTAAAGATGGTCTTTCGACAGTAGTTCTACTCGCTACTGTGATCAAATGCTTTTGGCTAGCTGCCTTGACTTCCTGTTCTGAAAGCTCGCTTTCTAACGCTAATTAAACTGACCGACTTGGCTCCGACATGTTTACTTGGCCAAATTACGTATACTAATAATAATAGATAGACAGCAGCATACCATCTGTATGTCTGAAACTGTGATTAGATTATGTTTGAAAGAAATACAGGGCAGGATCAGTGATGGTTAAAAGGGAAGTTTACACAGAGATAAATGTGGCCACTGTTTGGCGGTTTGGCCAGGCAGGCCAGCTACAGTTTGAAAGCTACTGTGCTTGTAGGGAATAAAACGATATTTAGTTTGCCAAACCAGCTCATGGGTTTAGCTCAAGTTGATTCATCCTTAGTTAGAGCATATACTCCTATGCGAGAAGATTGTCATATGTACCGACTCAAGACATCCAAAAACAATACAATAGTCAGCAATAGAGATAGAGATGACTATTAGCTCAAGTAACAAATTGTTATGTTCGGAGCAAGGTGTTTTGACTCCCGAGCTCATATGGTCCTGGTATATTAAACAAATTAAAGAATAGTAATACATTTCAACAAAAAATGAATTTTTTGGTGACAAACATATACATGTTTTCTAAATTCGTGCCAAGTGTTGTGATGAAATGACATGTGTGGTGCTCTGTGCCAAAATAATAAAATCAGTGCTCTAAAAACATATTTTTGAAATCACATTTTGGCAACTGATTTGTCTTTTTTATAGAACATCCGAGATGTCATTTCACCACGAAACTTAGCACATATGTAGAACATTTGTATATAATCGTCTCCCATTTGTTTCAGAATTTTTGAAATGTTTTACTATTTTTTTATTTGACGAGCAGCATATGAGGTCGGAAGCCAATTTGAATTTCCGCTTTGTTCCTTGGTTTTCCACGTGTGCCCAAGGGCGACTAGTTTTTTCCCGAGCCGCTGGCTGAGTCACCTCTCACCTTGACATTGTTGGGAGCCGCCTCCCAGAGGTGGCGAGGACTCTTCTTCCTCGTTTCTTTGTCCTCGCTAGCGTAGCTCACCTCGAGGCATGACAACACATATGTTGGGTAGCCAATCAGAGGCGACGTGGCATCTTAAGATCATTGGGTGACCTTCTCATAAGAACCTTATGGTAGTCAGTTGATATCGCAATTCAGTAACTGAGACATATGGTAGAGCGGCGCGCGTTTTCGACATGTTCCGCATAGGTTATGTCAGTCGGCTCTCCTCCCGATTTGCTTAGACTCTCCACCCACGATTTTTTGATTCGCTGTTTTTCACCGTCACTCATGTGTCTATTTTCACCGACGTCGGTCACATGTTGGCGGTAGCCATTTGGCAGACGCGTGATCCGCATTGGAGGCCGGAGCTATGGTGGTGACCCCAATCAATTCGTTGTGTGGTAGATCAAGACATGGGGTGGTGGTTTGTTCATTGCCTGGATCTGACGATGGTTCACAAGGGCCTCACAACTATTGTACCGATTGTCTAGGGTGAAAACCTAGGTCTCGTTGTATGGACACGATGACAACGGCGTTTTGTAGTGTTCCCTTCCTAAAACTTTTTGTACGGTGCCTCGATACAAGTTGCCCGGATGAAAAATCTAAGATTTAGCCTTATTGGTTGAAACCGACAACGTGGATGCGGCCATACTCCTTGTTGGAGGCTTTGCACCGGAAACAGACTTATGTACTCACTCCGTTTGGAAAAGGATGTCATAAAAATGAACTATAGATAGACCATTTTTGTGACATCCTTTTCCGAACGGAGGGAGTATAATTCATTGTTGCAGAGTTGTTATCAGCGTGTGGATAATCTCCTAGTTTCCACGTAAGGGGTTACAAGGGACTCGAGTATGGCTTGTTTTGTGTTTGCCAGCCTACCATGATGTGTCATCGTTTTTTGTTCAATTTCTCAGTTTTATCGAATTAGTGACTATTTAGATGTATGCATACTTAGTTGCTGTAGAGGTCAGGTAACGAAGTCTCTATTTTCCAAACGAACTCGAACTCAAATAACTTTACCTGAAAACTGCATACATGTTATTGTAAACCCGATTTGTCTAAACTTAGACACAAATGAAAATACTAGAAATATGAGTGCAAGTTTTATTTTGGCAGAAGGCAGACCGAACCGGTACGGTTCTAGCGAAGGGTGCATGCGATTCAAAACCGATCTAGATCTTTGTCCCTCGCGTCGACGAATCTATCGGTCTTCCCGCCTCAGATGGCCCTTGGGGCCTCGGAGGTGCGGCAGACTGCGGCCCCTCGTCGACCGGAAGATTTTCGTTTTTTTGGCTGGTCAGTGTCTTCTTTAGGGTAGCGGTAGCGACATCCTGAAGGCAGAATAAGGTCCTCCGTGTCCTATCCTCGCTTCGGTGGTGCGCGTAGCGGAGAGCGTGTGGAGTTGTGTGTATCGCGGATCTCCTCGGATCCGGTTCGTTTTTGTGTTCGTTTGTGTGGTTATAGGTCTAACTCTTTCGATTTATGGTTGTCTTCATTGGCGATGATTGCTACTTTGTTGTACTTCAAGATCTTAGCATGATGATTTCCTGTCTGTCTATTATAACAAACTTTACTACGACAAGCCTTGCCCGACTCCAGTGAGGGAGGGGTGAGTACGGCGGCAGGCCGTCGGCTCGATCCAGTGTTTGTAATCATCGCTAGCTGGTATGAAGACCTATTTATAATTTTATTACTTTTGAAATTCTTTTTACCGTTGTTGATAATCAATAAATCGGTTGACATTTTTTATAAAAAGTTTTCTATTCAGAAATAAATATAATTGCAATTAAGCCAAGACAATTGCAAAAAAAAATTATAGCCAGACGAGCTAGGGTCAGGTCAACACCCGATCTGACCCAACACCATCACCCTCGCGCTCGTGCTCTTTTTTCGAAAAAAAAAGCACCCTGGTGGGCCCCCAGCGCTCGTGCTGCGCTACAGTACATTCCACGATCGCGTTCGGCGTGGACAAAGCCCGCGCACATGGGACAGCGGGCCCCGCTCCGTGGAAGAAGCAAAAAAAATCAAAGAAAGAGCCAGGATTTTGAAAGCCCCACCTCCTCCACCACGCCAACCACGTGCGAATTTCGAGCAATCATGCCAGCCATGCCCCCCGCGCCCAACTTAAATTAATCATTTCGCCCACGGAATGGCAGCAGGAGTAAATAATCAATTAGGTTTCGCATCGTGGGATTAGATTTCAATTTCCTGAGCGAGAAAGCGCGTCCTCCCTTATAAACGAACGCGTACACACAGCAGAGGAAGCAGAGCATCGCGCGCGAGAAAGCAAGCAACCATCGCTGCGAGAACATTCATTCACCACGAGCTTCGTTCGTTCGGTTTGGAGGAGTTGGGGTGTGGTGGAGGTGGAGCGGAGAGAGGAGATGGCGGCTTCGGCGAGGCAAGGGGAGAGGGCGAGCAGCTTCGCCATGGCCTGCAGCCTGCTCAGCCGCTACGTCCGCCAGAACGGCGCCGCGCCGGCCGAGCTCGGCCTCGGAATCAACAAAGGTGAGCGGACCGTCTGAGGATTTGGCCGCCGATTAGAGCTTAAAGTTCGCTTTTTTCGGCCTTTTGTTGGTTGGGGGAGGTTTCGGATGTTGCCTTTCGTGCGAGATCTGTGTTTATGCTTGGATTTTCGGTCGATTTCGAAGAAGGCGGCTCGAATTGAGGAAGTCCATCCAGCTCTCTGATCTGAGCGTGGCTTTGTCTGTTTGTGTTTCAGCTGAGGCCGAGGCGAAGATTACCTTGCCCGGAGCGGACGGCGAGGGGGCCGGGAGGAAGGAGACCATGGAGCTGTTCCCGCAGAGCGCCGGCTTGGGTGCCGTGCAGGATGCCCCGGCCTCTGATGCTACTAGGTACTGGACCGCGCTACTTTCCTCTGTTACTCCATTTTTAGCCTTGTGCACCTCTTGCGCCTGCTAGCCTCGTGTGAATCTGACAGGAGTCAGGTGTCGAGACCTGAAACCGTTCTAGTATCTGTTCAGTTTATCTGAATCGGGACTGGATGTTGCAAAATGATTTTGTTCTTGGCCTGAGATGTAGCTGAGAGTGATTGTGAGAACTGATTCTATGTAGTTGCAACAAACTGCTCCCTGGGTTGAAATACTCTCTTCTTAGATGGAGAAAAAAACATACAGTTGTGATGCTGCTAGACTAGGTTGCTCAGGCTCCATAACGTAGCTAATCGACCTTAAGCTGGATCCATGTTTCGCCTTGACAGTGAAAATAGAGCAGGCAGCTAATGAAAAACTGAAGTGGTGGTCTGCAAGTGTACTTATGAGTTTGTCTGCAAATAAATTTCAGGGAGCAAGAGAAGCAGCAGCTGACCATCTTCTATGGTGGGAAGGTGCTCGTGTTCAACGACTTCCCTGCCGACAAGGCAAAGGGCCTGATGCAGCTGGCTAGCAAGGGCAACCCCGTCGTTGAGAACGTCTCTGCGCCCGCAACTGTTACGGACAGCAGCAAGGTCCAGACGGCCGTGCCGGCCCCAGAGACTAGTTTGCCTGCTGCTCCGGCTGATGCTCAGAAGCCTGCTCGCCCGAACACTTCTGGTAATTACCGTGTGTTTTATCCGTTTGGTTGTTTAACGTGCACCTAGTTTGCTGAATCTTACTTTGCTGGTTACTCATAAAATCTTTTCTGTCTTTTAGATATGCCGATTGCTAGGAAGGCGTCACTTCACCGATTCCTTGAGAAGAGAAAGGATCGGTAAGCTGCTCTCTTGTTGTCATGAACTCATGATTTCACATTACGGTCATCTTTTCTTACTTCTCCAGTTTGTGGATCTAACATGTGCTTTTGTGTCCTTATAGCCTGCATGCAAAGGCACCATACCAAGCTTCTCCTTCAGATGCAACACCAGTCAAGAAGGAGTTTGAGAACCAGGCTTGGCTTGGACTAGGGCCGAATGCTGCCCTGAAGCCAAACCTTGGCTCTGGATTCAGCAAATGAGGCATGGTGACTTTGCGCCCTTACCAGAGCTTTTCAGAATTATCTGAAATGTACTTGTCGTTAGAGTATCAGATCATAAATATTCTCTTATTATCATGTTCTAGTGTTTTCTTTAGGCTGTGGTTCTATGTTATTCTCCTTCATAGTTCCGATGTAAAGAAAAGTAGTAAATGATGACCAGTGCCGAGAGCCTGAGAGAAGTTTTGGCATGTTAACTCATGGTGACATTGATTTGGCCATGCTAAGCAAAAGTTAGTGCAAAGAAACATATATGTATCTGATGTAACTCCAATCAGTCGGCATCGTCAAAGGTTTTATCCTTGATTTGTAAAAGCAAATGATTGTAATGGATTCAAATTATCTTCATGTTCCTACGGTTTTATGTTTACATGCTTTGCTTCTATGATTTGTATGAATTATTGTTCTGTTTGTTCCTGTGCAATATCAAATTCAAATTTTGCTGATAGGATTTTTGTGTATACTCCAATTTTTTTCATTTTTTTTGAAATGGGATATTACCCCAGACTCTGCATCGTAAAGATACGTACTCCAACTTATGGTTTGGGTGTACAGATAATTATTGCACATAACCTAATCTGACTACAAAAATAAACTACACAACTAGTCAACTATTGATATAGTATTTCATGCTCTAGAAACACAATTAATGGTCTAATTTGACTCCATGTAAATTGATATTTGTCTAGTTGTATAACCAATCATGCAAATACATAGCAATACATGATGCGGATCGTGGTAGGTTGGATGGCATTGTCCAGTTGGAGATAGGGTTAAATGCAAAAAAAAAGTTGGAGATAGGGTTTGAGAGGGAAGATGCACAAGGCAAGACTTGTCACCCCCTACCCAATTCTTTAATCAAAAGGCAGGAGCACATGTGAGAATTGGGAGGTGATATGGTTCTTAGTTGACAGCTAAAGCGAAGCAAAGAAAAGATGCATTCAAAACGATAGGAAGTTGTTTGGAAGTTGCAAGGGAGGAACAGGATGCATGCCACCCAACTGCCTAGAGAGACGTTTTTTGGGGAAATGGGGGGCCACATTGGTGCAACTTGGTGCTTTCTTCTTCAACTTGTCTGTATCATACCTTGGCTAACATAAGACCAGAGGGAGATAGTGCACATCCTTGCAGCTTCCTGCCTACAGCTCTTGAATCTTTTGAATTGTCTATGTGGGAATATTTGTGACTTTGGTCGTTGATGTAACTTTGTCAAAACCATGTGCTGACGAGAAGTCTTATGGTTTGTCTCCCCATAAAACCTGCTGCAGGATTATTCAGCTAATCAACGGAAAGCCCAGTTGGTTTGCAAAAGAAAGAGTCTTCTCAGTAATCTCTAGCAGTTTTGTGTGCAAAAAAAGAAAATATTTTTTTGACAGAAGAACTGTGATAGAGTATCCTACAACATTCAAACCAGAACAAGTTGCACTTAGTTGACAAAAAAGGTTATGTACAAAGCATCAAAGAAGAATATTGGTATAGTAAACTGTAGCAAGCGTGCACTTAGCTTGTAGATTACTCGTTTGGCCGCGGAACGCGCATGGAATGGCTTGTGCTTTGAGGACAAACTAACCAAAAGTTAGAGCTAGCCATGTGCTAGGTGATCATGTCCTGAGCACAAGTTGCTTAACTAACAACAACACAGTATACCGTCCACTGGTCCAAGGGACGCATTGCCCTTGTTTCTAGGATGGAGATGCACTTGGCACCAAATGGATCTCGATAGGCTCCAATAATCTGGTTCACGCGTATAGCAAGCACAGAACACATGGTGGAATTGGGCAAGCAAACGCATGAAGGGGACTCCCCTTGATATGGACAACTGAGCTGTTTTCATCCAATGGTCCCCCGAAACCTACCGATCTAGCACCACAAAACGGATTCCCCTTGCCGGGCCAGCTACAGAAAATTTTCTTGGGAGATTACGACATCTAGCGGCCATTGACGGGTAACTTCTGCCGCGTTCTTTCCTGCATGAGAATCTGCCTACTTGACACGGTTCATGAAACTGTGATACTAATTAACAGACAGATTCTGACTTAATTCATATGCAGAGGTAGCAGTCAGGTATTGAGGTTCAAGCTATTCTTATCTGAAAATATGGGTAAGCCCTCGTTTGGCAGGCGTGTTTCCACCGGTTTATCTGTGTAATTTCCCGAGCCAATCTAAAACACCAGAAAACGCTAGCGGGCCGTTTGGCAGGCCGGTTTCGGCCGGGTTCAGAATCAGAAGACACGGCGATACACGTCGGGTAGACGTGTATTCCAGCCGCTCGTACCACCTCGCGTCTTGGCGTGGCGGCGGTCGCAGCGACACCAGCGCGTCGGCTCGATCTTCTTCGTGTGAGCTGCCGACCCCGTCGCCGACGCCAACCTCGCCGACATCGCATCCTCCTGCCCGCAGCCAGCCAGCCCGAGGCAAGGACGAATCCTCCCATCGTGCTGAACCAGCTTCCTCCTCTGTTGACAGTGCCGCCGCCACCGACGAGCTCCTCCCGCCGCCTCTCTTCTCCGGCAACGCTGGACTTTTCTCCCGTAAGCCCCTGTATACCTCGGCCCCTCCTCTTCTCATGTACTGCTAGATGCAAAAGTAAATTTCCCAGGTCTTAGGGTTCTTGATGCCTCGAGTTAGATCCGATGCTACGGTTCTTGATGTCTCGAGTTTTCCTAGCATCATTGTTGTGTTGGGAGGAGGCGGTGAATTGATCTTATCTTCCTGTCCCAGCTAGACTGCGTTTCACCCGTATCCTAAAGCCACCGCTCATGAGCCATGGAGTCTAAACCTGCTTCGAGTAGCCCAAATGATTTCAGTTTAGTGCTAGTAGCAGATTTCAGTTCAGTGCTAGTAGCACAAATGATGTAGCAGATTTCAGCAGTGCTAGTAGTCCAAATGATGAAGTGCTAGTAGCCCAGTCTTCAGGTGTATCTTGTTCGTGTCTATTCTTTTCCTGCACTTTGTTGGATTTGGACATTGGTGATAGGAATAGCAGATTCATAATTTCCAAACTATAGTACCTTCTCGGATGTAGCAACGACTCATTGTTCTGGAAATATTTATCAGTTTTAGCTGGACCATTTGTGTCGGGGGTTACCCCCGGGTAGGCTAAAGATGAGGTAAAGACATGTAAGGTTGAGGCTGTAAGCCGTCCGAGGTAGCAATTAAGTAAAGACGCAGGAGGCGTCACCCGACGTAAGGTGTACGTCGGAGGAATCATCCGAGGTATGGCCTCCGAGGTATGAACCTTGGGGCAGTCGGCTAGTTACCACAAGAACAAGGTGTTATCTACCAAGGTGTAGGATCCGGAGTATCCCGAGCCAAGATGAAGCGTGGCCCGACGTATAAGTGACCGGCCAGCCGAGGTTAGCAGCAAGTATCGAGACATGTCAGAGGAGTCACGGGTGCCGCAGAGCTCGTAGCCCGAGGCTTCAGAGGACGGCGAGGTCCGTCCACGGGTTTCCCGGAAGCTCGGGGGCCTAGGAGCTGACTCGGCTATTTCGGGAAAGGTCTACAGGCTAGACCTCGGCAGGCTACTGAAGTATGACCGGAAGAGGAAAGCTAGGCCTGGCTGGCCTGACAGTTCGGCCGTTGAGCTGGCAGGAGGCAGAGGCTTGTCTTCTACCTTTTGGCCATGCCATTGTCAGTTGTGGGCAGGGGCAGTGGCGGATCCAGGAATTTGTCGAAGCCTGGGCGCGCCGCAATGCAACTAAAAATTTTCTCCGACAAATGTAGAAAATATGTAGCAAATATTGTGTTCAAAGCAGTTTTAATGCGGAAACACAAATATAATACATTACACGCTAGCAACACATTCCAATGTTCTCAACTTCACAACATAAGACCGAACAAAATACTAATGAAACTCAACACGTTCCAAGTTTCTCAACTTCACAACATAAGAACTACCAAAATACTAATGAAACTCGGACGATTGACGCCAAAAGTAGAAGGGATCCCAAAGTAGAAATGCCCAACACTGACAAAGAGACTCTACAAGATAAAATGAAAGATGGATTAATAAATCATATGAACATGACTTCAAAATATATTCATCTTGATTCATGGGATAAAGAAATATACCGAGATAGTAACAATGATGTGCTAATTGGCCCTAGGCCTACGAGGTAAATGTTTCCTCCTTTTCCTCATAGCTTGAAACCGTTGAGTGATAACATCATTATCAAGTTGTTTGAATAGCTCCCGTTCCGTGTAACATATCATCAAGTCATTAAACCATTCATTCTTGAGCTTGTTGCGCAATTTCGACTTGATGATCTTCATGACCGAAAAAGCCCTCTCAGCCGTCGCGGTTGACACCGGCAATATTAAGGCCAACTCAATAAGCTTGTAAACCAACGGGAAAACCAAATGCTTCCCCGTTTCAACCATCTTTGTAGCCAAACTCTCAAAATTTGTGCAAGAAGAAAAAGAGGCATGTACTCTCACATGGTGAATGTAATTCTCAAGTTGGCCTCTTATGGTTGCATGGTCACCATTTGAGAAATCGTCATGATAAATTGAAGATAGGAGAGCAATCTTGTCCACATCAAACATTGAGAAAGAGTTCTTCGGACTAAGGCATGAGAAGCTTTCTAATACATCCATAGATGCTTCACAAAAGCGATGATCCATCTCAACACATATCTTGTCAACGGCAACATAGAAGATCTCAACTTTGTAGAAATGAAGGTTAGTGTAGGTAAACCCATCAAGCCTTGAACGACCACGAACCGGTATTTGATCATCCATATTTGGAACCGGAATACCCTTCTCATTGCAAAAGTGTTGGACTTCATGAAACAAGCCATCCCAACCATTTTCTCTCATAGAGGCCAACCTATCTTTCACATCACTAACCAATTCCATTGCATGTACAATGTTTAGATCTTTTGTTTGCAAAACATGTGAAAGCTCATCCGTGATGGCAAGCAACTTTATCATTAGCTTTAAAATGAAAACAAATTTGTAGTCCTCCATTTTCTCTATCCAACCCGACGCTTGAGTTAATCCACGGCTCTCATCATTGACCTCACGGAGAACAAACAATGCTCCCAACCACATTTGGTGCACACGAAGCAAAGTTGTATAATGTGAACCCCATCTAGTATCCCCGGGCCTAGTGAGACTTGTTTCTTGATTCAAACCTCTTCCACTAGATATCTCACCCCTCTCAAGCATGTCCACAAGATGTTGATGATGTTGTTCCCTAAGCACATCTCTTCTTTTGCAAGATGCACTTGAAGTGTTCACAATCCTGGAGATGGACTCAAAGAAATTAAAAATGGAGGACAAGAACTAGCAACGGAGACAACTACCAATTGCAAACGATGAGCAAAGCAATGAACATAGAAGGCATAAGGGTTTTCATCTAGGATCTTTTTTTGCAAGCCATTGAATTCACCTCTCATATTGGAAGCCCCATCATATCCTTGCCTCGTAGCCTATGAATAGAGAGCTTGTAACGATCTAGAACGCGAATGAGAGCATCCTTTAGTGCCTCCGATGTAGTCTCACGGACATGATATAGAGAAAGAAATCTTTCTACAACCTTGCCTTCATTATTCACATACCTACAACAAAATAATTACAAGAGGTTACATAGAAGCATGGAAGTATGGAACAATAGGTAGATTTCATAACAACA
This sequence comes from Poa pratensis, assembly GCA_947311845.1. Taxonomy (NCBI): domain Eukaryota; kingdom Viridiplantae; phylum Streptophyta; class Magnoliopsida; order Poales; family Poaceae; genus Poa; species Poa pratensis. Next base: position 24,537,158 of record CAMZMU010000092.1, on the reverse strand, counting down.
CTTGGAAAGATCTTTCACGAATATCACTACTAACCTCAATATCACCGCCATTTGCTCTTTCACGGATATATCACGTGATTCATCAATAAGAACGGAGAAGTTCTTATCACCAAGTTCTCCCATAATCACCTTGGTGACTTCTTGTGCACAACACTTGGAAAGATCTTTTTGGATTTTGTGAGAGATCATCTTGGAATTTCCTCCATGCTCATAAGCATCCTTCACCTTTTCATCCTTTCCTTTATACCAATCTACCATCTCACGGAAATTTCCTTTGTTTAGTGAACCAAGAGATTCATTATGGCCACGAAATGCCAATCCTTGACCAATGAGAAATCTTGCACAATGCAAGGAAGAAGTCAAACGAATCTTGTATAGTTCTTCCGATACCTTGGATGCACGAGCAAGGTTACTAGACACGCTTTGTCTTTGATTACCAAAATCATCACAATGCAACCTTGCCTTATTGTGGTCACTATTTACACCACCAATATGCTCGGGCAAAGCTTTGTAACCATGCTTCCAATCACTAAAACCGGTTTTGGTAAAGACTTCACTACCAAAACGGTGTACACTTCCAAGTGGCTTAAAAAGGAAGCAATAGAAACAATAAGCCTTATCATGAGACTCACTATATTCTATCCAATCATACTTCTCATACCATGCTTTAGAAAAACCCCTAGATCGAATTCCGGCCTTCTTGGGAAAGTTCACAATTGGTTGAGTTGGACCCTTCAAAAGGTATGCTCTTTTCACTTGGTCTTGCACATCCGGATGATATTCATTGATTTGTTTCCTAAGAGCCGGGTCACACACTATTTCATCCGGATTGAACTCATGCACCGTCTCTTCCTCCTCATTTGCAACATTTGGTTGCGGTGGTGGTGGTTGTGGTAAGCTACTTATATCCACCAAAAACCTCCCAATATCTGAAATTTGAACAATTTAATTAACAATTAGTCAATACTGCCATAGATGCTTCCCCATATCTTTCCCTAAATTCGGACTAAGGCATTGAGAAAGGTATCTTGAGTAATTCGTTACCAGTTTGAGTAATTCCTACTTTTTGGGATCAAAGTCAAAACCTAAATTCATCTAAAATTGAGCAATTTCAAAGTAGGGAAGTAATACCAGTTTGCCTTCTGCTTGTTGTAGACGTGCCGGACGGGCCTGCACATCCGGATGCCGCCAGGTCGCCTCGCCGGCGCTTGCGGCCGCGGCCGCCAGATGCGACTGGCGCCACGTCCGCCCGTGGCAGCTGCTGCTGTTGCCTGGGACTGGGACGCCCGCCGCTGCCGTCGCCCGACGGATTTCCAGCAGCAGCTCCACCTCTCGGGTCGCCTTCCTCCATGATTTGTTGCCGTCCGAGGCAAGGAGAGGTTGGGAAATCGCAGCGGCCGCCGGCCTGGACGACAGGACGAGCAAGAGGGAAGGGGAACGCACGGATGGGGAACGAGAACGACGGAACGAGTCGACCCAATCGCTGCGCCTGCCTTTCCACTCGCGGCCCATTTGCGAGCCAGCCCAACTGACAGCGGCCCATTTACGTTTTGCCCCAGCTCAGTCAACCATTTCGTCGCTAATCTGCTCTAATGTACGAAGCAACAGGCAACGAAGCCCGGCAAGCGCCCGGGCTGCAGGGGCGCTGCGTCCGCCCGTGGGCATGGGTAAAAATGTACTTCGGCCTGTGTATATATGCGGCATCTCTACCTCCAGGGAGGAGGACGGCGAAACCCTAGCTCATTTCCCCCTTCATAGTTTCATCTTCCATCTAGAGCTCTCACTTGAGCAGCATCATACAGCTCGAGGAGCACCTTGTACCGAGAACTACACTGATATATTGAGAGAGGAAAGGCAGGAGTAGGGGTTTTACTTCCTCACGAAGGCCCCGAACCTGGGTACATCGTGGTGTCTTTTGAGTTCTTGGCTTTCTTGGTTCTTGTTCATGTTCTTGTGGTTTCTTGCATGTTCTTGCTTGTGCACATCTTGAGTGCATAAACCCTCCCCGGATTCCCCCAACGACCGTTCGGCCCCAACTAAGCCATACCCATGGCATCTGCCGTGATCCCACCACGACAGTTGGCGCCCACCGTGGGGCAGATTGAGGCGTTGGGTGGAGTTTCCATCCGGACGGGCTCCTCTGAGTGTGTTCTTTCTGGCCTTGTTGCCAAGATCGGCGAGTTTGCCTTTGTGAGTGACAATGCGGGGTGCTTCGCCGGCAAGCCTTTCCCCACCAATGGTTTCCTCATGATGCTCGGCAGTTTCCCCACATACGCTGTCGAGGTGGTTCGCGAGTACCCGGAGCAGGTGCTCGTGGACGACGAAACTCCACTCCTGGCGGCTTTGGGCCAACGTGTTACTCGCCCTCCGAGGTGTGTGGAGGTGATGGTGGCTGGTACCCAGCCTGCAGCTAGCAAGGCGGATGCTGGCAAAGTCGCGCTAGCCGAGGTGGAGGCGACACCAACTGCGCTGCCTGAGAAATCAGGTCGGGCGGCGAAGTTTCCGTACGAGAAACCTAGTCAGAATGAGCAGTTGGGCATGCCAAGGGAAGAGTTTCCCTTAGAATCTATCGTTGATAGGTTAGCTCGGCCACTCGCAGTAGAGCAAGTGTGGAGCATACGGTGGCCGGGTTAGAGGCAGAGCGCCAGAGAGTGATGAGAGAAGCTCGGTTGCTGGCCGAGGCTAGGCAGCAGTTTGATATGGAGCAAAAGGAGTACAATGCTGCACATGGTATAGAGGATGGTTTTACTCCGGTTGTGCGGCGTAAGAAAGCTGCTCTGTTCAACCGAGGCAAGGACCTCTATGAGGAGATGGTTAGGGCTGCAGTCTCGAGCTCGACTAAGGCAACAAGTAGCAGGTCGGCTACTGGTAGGCCGGTGTATAGTTCACCAGCCAAGAACCTTAGAGCAGCCGAAGCAGTAAGGGCCGGGCTATCGGAGTTGACCGGAGATGCATGGCGTGAGCAGCAGAAGCGGCTCAATGAGTTAGTGCATGTGGCCAGCAAGCAAAATGAAGCCCTCCGCAAGGCCGGGCTTGGCGGTTCGCAGGCGGTCCATTCGATTAGGCCAGTTAGCCAGGGGTCCAAGGGGCAAGCCTCGTCTCCACACGTCGGAGGAGCCGAACGTGCCCGGAGTGTCACTTCAGGTCGGAACAAGGAGATGCAGCTGCAAGTGTACGATCCGGTGTTAGCTGGAAAGCAAAAGGTCGGTGACGCTAGCCGAGCCAATGGAGACCCCGGCCCAGGTGATGCAAGCCGAGCTAAAGGCCGTTCAGCTCAGGGAAATCAGAACGGTGGGCAAGCAGCGTCGGCTGGCCGAGGTAAACCACCTCAGCCCCCGAGGCATCAGCAGCAACCCCGGCCGCAGGAGCAGTATCAGCAAGAGCCGGAGTATGTTCCGCAGCCGAAGAGCGTCGGTCGAGGTGGCGACCGATATGATGATGGAAATTCAGCCATGGAGCGGGCTGGATTCTATAGAGTGGATGGTGCATTGGGAGAGCGTATCGGAGCTCGGACGTTGCCTACAGGTGACGCGCGATACAAGCTAGATCGGATTTACAAGTCCGAGAGGTTGGAAGAGGAAGGTCCTCCTGGTCCGGCGTGTTTTGGACCTCGGATCATGAAGGAACCACCTCCACCAGTGTCTCAGTTTCAGTTGGGTCGGAGTACCAGGCCGTACAATGGGAGCACCAAGCCGCAAGATTGGCTAGCTGATTATGTTTCAGCAGTATACATTGCGGGGGGCAATCGCCGATGGGCGGTCCGGTATCTCCCGCACATGTTGGAAGGTCCTGCTCGGATCTGGCTGAACAATTTGCCGGAGAATAGCATCAATTGCTGGCTGGATTTAGAGGAGGCATTCAATAGCAACTTCGCCAGCACTTACAAGAGGCCAAACCGACCTCAGCTTTTGCAGGCGTGCAAGCAGGAGGACAATGAGACTGACCGAGAATTCTTGACTCGGTGGAGCAATGTTCGGAACTCCTGTGAAGGAGTTATCGAAGCACAGGCTATAGCGTGGTTCGCTGATGGATGTCGGTATGGTAGCATGTTGTGGCAGAGGCTCCAGAGAGATATGCCAAAGACTCTGGCCGAGACGATTCGGATAGCTGATTCCTATGCCCTTGGCGATCCGATGCAGCCTCTGATGGATGGGAATGCCCGGAACAGGAGGAATCCGATGAACAATCGCAACAACGGACCGAGGTTTGATAACCGTCAAGAGTTCGGGCAAAAGAGGAGAGAACCAGATTTCCAAGTCAATGCTGTAAACCCAAGTCAGTCCGGACCTGGAGGCGCCCAGAAACCGAAGACTGAGGGTCAGGCATGGACTCCGAACCAGAACCAGAGTCAGGGCGGTGGTGCGAAGCAGTGGCAGGAGGCCGGACCACCTGTGACTTACGAGTCATTGGTGAATGGGCCATGTATCTATCATGGCAGGAATGGCAAAACACCCAACCATACCACTCTGCAGTGTAGTTTTCATCACCGAACCGCTGCAGAAGGGGCGAAAGCTGGGACAAACCGGAGTGGGCCACCGAACCAATGGCGTAGACCTCAATATCCGAACGCGCAGCAGCAGCATAAGCCGACCATAGCGGCGCAGAATCAGAGCTTAACCGGAGCAAATTCAACCCCGGTGCATGCGGCCCAAAACCAGAAGATGGTGCAGGCGAAACCGGTGAATGCAGTGAGTGCCCAGGGCAACAACAACAACGGTGGTGCCGGCAAAGCCAAACGTGGTCCTTTGAGAATCAGAGGTATGAGAACCCCGGTAATGATTATAGGGAAGTACATCAGAGTTACGTGGTGTTTGTGACTGAGTCAACTGATAAGAAGAGTATGCTGAGGCGTGCCAAGGAGGTGAATGCAGTAACTCCAGCAGTGGTGAAATACATGAATTGGTCCGAGCAAGAGATCACTTGGAGCAGGCAAGATACACCTCGGATCATGCCGAGCCCTGGAAACTATGCACTGGTGGTGGATCCGACGTTCTGTGGGCCGACCAACAATGTGAGATTCACCCGAGTCTTGGTGGACAATGGGAGTGCCATAAATATCATGTACCGAGACACCATGGTCAAGCTGGGATACTCACCGAACCAGTTGCAGCCTAGCAGCTGTACGTTTCACGGTATTGTGCCCGGGGTCTCTTGTGCACCTATGGGAAAGATTTGGGTCGACGTGGGTTTTGGTACCCGAGATAATAGCCGAGTTGAAAGTCTTGAGTTCGAGGTTGTGGACTTGCAGAGCCCTTACCATGCCTTGCTGGGAAGGCCAGCCTTGGCCAAGTTCATGATCTCCACTCATGTGGCCTACCTGAAGATGAAAATGCCGGGGCCCAAGGGAATAATAACCATTTCAGGTGACTACAAGAAGGCTATGCAATGTGCCTCGGCGGGATCTAGTTTAGCCGAGTCCTTGGTGATCGCGGCGGAGAAGAAGCAACTTCAGAAGGTGGTGGCAATGGCGCAGTCTACTCAGCTCGGCATGTCCGGACTAATTACTCCGGACATGAGCGCTTCATTCGAGGTGCCCAAGGAGACCAAGAAAATCCCGCTGGACTCGGAGAACCCGGAGCGTTTCGCCATCATTGGTGCTGGCATGGACGAGAAATAGGAAAGCGCGCTCTGTCACTTCCTCCGTGAGAATCGGGACATTTTTGCATGGTCGGCTAAAGACCTGCCAGGTGTTCCGAGGGAGTTGGCAGAGCACTCTTTGTTTGTTCGGCCAGAGGTGAAACCAGTGCGTCAACCGACGCGGCGGCTCTCAGATGACCGAAGAAAGGTGGTACTCGAAGAATTGGCGAAGTTACTGGCTGCAGGCTTCATCATGGAAGTGCTGCATCCGGACTGGATATCTAATCCAGTCCTCGTGGAGAAAAAGAAGGACGAACCGGCGATAGTCAAGGTGTGGCGCATGTGCATTGACTTCACCAACCTGAACAAGGCGTGCCCGAAGGATCCCTTTCCTTTACCTCGGATTGATCAAGTGATCGATTCTACGGCTGGATGTGAGCTGTTGTCTTTTATGATGCATATTCTGGTTTTCACCAGATCCCACTGAACACTGATGATCAAATAAAGACTGCCTTTATTACCCCGTATGGGGCGTATTGCTATCGTGTCATGTGTTTCGGTTTGAGAAATGCCGGGGCAACTTATCAAAGGTGTATGCAGAAGTGCTTACACTCTCAAATGGGCAAGAATGTGCAAGTGTATGTTGATGACATTGTTATCAAAACTAAAAAGAAGCATACTCTCATCGAAGACCTCGAAGAGACATTTGCAAACTTAAGAAAGTATCGGTTGAAACTTAACCCGGACAAGTGCACCTTTGGTGTCCCGGCTGGAAAATTGCTCGGTTTCCTCGTATCAAGCCGAGGTATAGAGTTAACCCGGCTAAGATCCGAGCTATCGAAAGAATGAAGTTGCCGAACTGTTTAAAAGATGTGCAGAAGTTCACGGGATGCCTTGCATCTTTAAGTCGGTTTGTAAGTCGGCTAGGAGAAAAAGCCTTACCATTGTATCAACTTATGAAGAAAAGTACCAGTTTCACTTGGACCCCGCAGGCGGACGCGGCGTTCAATGAGCTGAAGAAGATGTTGTCCACTGCTCCGGTGTTGGCGTCCCCTTTGCAGAATGAACCGATGTTGATATACATTGCGGCTACAAACCGGGTCGTAAGTGTTGCAGTGGTGGTGGAGCGAGACGAAGGAGGCAAATCGGTGCAGAGACCAATCTACTACCTGAGCGAGGTGATATCCACGTCGAAGCAAAACTACCCCACTACCAGAAGATGACGTACGGAGTATACCTGGCGGTTAAGAAACTGAAGCATTATTCCAAGAGCATCCCATGACGGTGGTATGTGATGCTCCAATCTCGGAGATCATCGGATGCAAGGACGCAACTGGGCGAGTTGCCAAATGGGCGATCGAGGTATCTCCATATACTCCGCATTATGAAAGGCGAGATGCAATCAAGTCGCAGGCGCTACCGGACTTTTTATGCGATTGGGCCGAGATGCAATATGAGCCGCCCTTGCCGGACTATAATTATTGGAAGATGCACTTTGATGGGTCCAAGACCAAGGTCGGATTAGGTGCCGGCATAGTCCTAACCTCGCCGAAGCAAGACCAGTTGAAGTATGTGCTGCAAATCCATTTCTCGGCGTCGAACAACGTGGCGGAGTATGAGGCCCTGATCCATGGGCTCAAGGTGGCAAAGGAGATAGGTCCGGCGTATAGAATGCTTCGGCGATTCAGCTTTGGTGGTGCATCAATCCACGGCACTTGGGATGCATTGGATGCGAACATGGAGTTGTATCGGTTTCATGTGCAAAAGGTGTCTGGGTTCTTCGAAGGATGTGAGTACAAGCACATACCTCGGGGAGAATGAAGCCGCCGACGTATTGTCTAAGCTCGGTTCATCCAAAGAACCGGTGCCACCGGGGATAGCACTGAACCATTTGAGAACTCCTTCAATCAAGCCCTCCCTGACTCTGAGTCAATTTTCTTACCGCCAAGTTCGGAGTCTGAGCCTTCCTATGGAGGTAGACGTCGGATGCGTTTGGCCGGACTCGGGGACTGCTTCGCAGTATCCGAGGAATGATAGAGCCTTTCCTATGGAGATAGATGGTGGGAACTTCGGGTCTGACCCGGGGACTTCGCACCAACACTCGGGGACTGGCCGAGCAATGGTGGAGGAAATCATGAAGGAGATCATGGCGACCGAACCAATGGAGATAGATGAGAGGCTTTTTCCTCTGCATCCAGTGCCGGAGTGGGCGGAGCAGATCATGAACTTCATAGCCGATGGAAGTTTGCCAAGTGATACAACCGAGGCAAGGAGAATCCAGAGGAGAGCTAAGGGATACACCATCATCAACAAGGAGCTATACAAGAGAAGTGTGACCGAGGTGTTGCAAAGGTGTGTCGAACCAGCTGAAGGCAAGGAGATGCTTTTAGAGATCCACCAAGGAGAATGTGGACATCATTGCAGCACAAGAGCTCTGGTGGCCAAGGTGTTCCGGCACGGGTTCTATTGGCCCACCGCCAATGCCGATGCAGAAGATATAGTTCGGAAATGTGAAGGGTGCCAAAGGTTCGCCAAGCAGCAGCACATGCCAGCTTCGGCGCTCAAACCATTCCTATCACGTGGCCCTTTGCAGTTTGGTGTCTGGACATGGTGGGAGAATTCAAGCCAGCCCGAGGCAATATGACTCACATACTGGTGATGGTGGACAAATTCACTAAGTGGATCGAGGTGAAGCCAATCCGAAAGGTGGATGGTCATACGGCAGTGACCTTTTTGAAGGAAATAATCCTGAGATATGGATATCCTCATAGTATCATTACAGACAACGGCACGAACTTTGCTGTCGGAGAGTTTGCTCGGTTCTGCATGAGTAAGGGAATTCGACTTGATGTAGCCTCGGTGGCTCATCCACAGGCTAATGGGCAAGTAGAAAGGTCAAATGCATTGGTATTGGCCGGAATCAAAGCTCGGCTAATAGAACCACTGTTGAAAACACCGGGGTGTTGGATCGATGAGATACCAGCAGTTCTGTGGGGTCTAAGGACCACACCGAACAGATCAACTGGCTATACGCCATTTTTCATGGTCTATGGGGCCGAGGCAATGCTGCCAACCGACATTGAATATGATGCGCCCAGAGTGGCAATGTACACAGAAGCCGAGGCTAAAGAAGCTCGGGAAGATGCTGTAGATTTGCTTGAGGAAGCAAGAGAATTGGCCTTATCTCGGTCAGCAATATATCAGCAGGGTCTCCGACGCTATCAAAGCCGGCATGTAAAACCCCGAAAGTTTAATGAAGGAGACCTAGTGCTGAGGCTTGTGCAGCGCAGTAAAGGTCGGCACAAGTTGTCACCTCCATGGGAGGGACCGTACATTGTGAGCCGAGCTCTGCACAATGATTCATACTATCTTATAGATGCACAGGAACCAAGGGGAGATGGGCTGGATAGACCCGATTCGGAGCTTCAGCGTCCATGGAATGTAGCTCTACTCCGACCCTTCTACTGTTGAAGAATATAATGTATGTACCTCGGCTGATCTTTAATAAAAACTTCGGCACCTCGAGAGTGAGCTCGGGGACTGCCTCGCTCTTATGATTGCATGTTTCTTTTTGTTGTACTCTTTCTTCGTTCGTATGCCGAACTATTTTGAACCTCGTCTCAAACTTCAAGTACTGTATGCTATGTAACTAATCTTGTGACTCGACTGACGAACGCCAGCATGGCAGTCAAGAGCAAAGACGAAAGAACATGGGAAACATGAAAATGAACTCGGGGACTCGGTCCAAAAAGACAGTTCGGCATATGTCGTTTACTAACCCCTGTTTTTACTTCTTTTTTATGTCGGATGACTTTGAAACATACCTCGGAATTTACCAAGTACTGTATGCTATGAACAACAATCTTGTGACTCGACTGTCGAACGCCAGAATGGCAGACAAGAGCAAAGAATGCCAAATATAGTAAACACGAAAGTAAACTCGAGCAATCATTCAAAAGGATTCGACATAAAGCTTAGAAAAGCATGGTTCGATGAGCATAATAGTAATAGAGGTAGCAAAGGAACTACTTAAGTTTGATTACATCTGCGTCCCGGCATACCGGGGATTTAATGAAGTTTTTTGGCCAAGCATAAGTTCAGGTCGAGGCATCAGGAATTACGTCGGCAACAGCCGAGGCAGCAGGGATTTCGTCCGGAGCCGAGGTAGCCTGGGAAGTGCTGGCAACGTCGGCAGTAACCTCGGCGTCAGGTTGTGGAGAAGCCTCGGTTTCTGCTTCGCGGGTTTCACCGTCGTCACCTTGCTCGGCCTCGACGTCGGATTCTGTTTCGTATTCCTCCTCTTCTGGCTCGTAATCTCGGCGTCGGAGTAGGTGTCTCCTTCGCTCAAGTTCTTGTGTTGGCATATCCAGCGAAGAAGGCAGCCATCTTTTCGCGGCGCTTGATGAGAATTGGGTCCGAGGACCAGGGCGAGCCTCGGCGAAGAGTGTCCATCTTTTCGAGGTCATCTTCTCGCACCAAGTCATGATGAATTTGAGAGCGGCATCAGCTCCAGCGCGAGCTGAAGATGAACGCCACTCTCGGAGTCTTTGTTCGGCTTCACGAAGCTTGGCGGCGAGCTCGGGTAGTATTGGGAGCATCGGCAAGAGGCCATAAGGCTCGGAAAGCAGACAGACCTGCGTCGAGGAGTTCGGACCCAATGGTTTGCAAGGGATGGATCCGAGCTTTGATGGCCACGATGTGGTCCTCAACGGTCCAGTCGGGGTTCGTCTCGTTACGCCTCTTCCTGTGCTGAGCAGTGATATTGCGGGCCGAGATTTGGGTGTAGGTGAAGTGCTCTGCAGAAGGATAGCCTGTTAATAATGAAAGAAACAGTTCGGCAAAGAGCCAGTAACGTTGAGGACAAAGCAAGGATAAGGGGGGCAAGAAGCTTACTGTCCATTTCTTGGTTGATGCGTTCCAGCGTCGGGAGGAGCTGGTTAACCGAAGCTTGAAGGGCTTCATAAGCCTCGGTGGCCGAGGTGGCGCGGGCCTCGGCTAACTGGAGCGCATTCTCATGTTCCTTGGCGGCATCCTCCCGAAGTTTCTTCTCTGTTTCAACAACACTGGCCTTTTCCGCCTGCAGCTGCTCTTTTCAGACGTCCGCAGCTCAGTGATGCGCTTCAGTTCCTTTACCAGACGAGCTACCTCGGCTTTCTCTTGCGCTAGCTGGTCATCCGAAGTTTTCTTCGCTGCAAGGACGGCCTTGTGCTCGTCGTGGAGTTTCTTGTGGTCAAACAGGAGGGTATGGAAGATATCCGTGCGAACGTTCATAGCATTCTGCAAGGAAGAAAAATATAGCTCGGTTAGAAAGGCTATACCTCGACAAGAGTCTCGGGGACTCGGAGTCAACTCTTTGGGAAAATGTTGCCGGGGTATGCCTCGACAGGAGTCTCGGGGACTCGTACCCGAGGTGCATGCTAAAGTGAGATAAAAATGGATTGGATACGTCGGATGAAAATGGAGAGTTAAGATTCAAGCCAAACAATTTTAACTCCGGCGGAGCGTCAATAGTTTACCTCGAATCTCGGGGACTGGAGATGGTGGATATTAGAGAGATACTGCATGAAAGTAAAGAAAGTGGAACTTACGTTGACAGCTCGAGTAGCAAGCAAAGCAGAAGTTTGCATTTCAAGCATGCGTCGGCGCAGGTGCTGCTCCCGCAGGATGCTCGTCCCCTTGGGTGGTCAAGGAGGCAGAAGAGACCTCGTCCATGTCTGCAGAATTCCAGTCTGCGTTGTAGTGTTCCAAGGAGCCGAGGCTCTGGTCACTGTCAGTGCGCAGAGGAGGAAATCCCCACGGTCCGCCCTGCTCGATGCCCCTAACCGAGGCCTCCAAGGCCAAAGTAGCCTCGGAGCTTGAAGCAGGCCGGTTATCCAATATAAGAGATGCCCTCCGAGCATATTCTTCGGCCGGAGGGGCAGTCTCATCAATGGGTGCGGCGAATGGAGGAATTCGGCGTGTCGCCGGGGGAGGAGACCTCGGTTGCATCCTTGAGGGAGAAGAGATAGTCAGGGTGCCAGACCCAGATGTTGGTTTGGGGGTGACCTTAGACTTCACCGTCTCTTTTTCTTTCTCCTTGCCCTTCTCCAACGGCAAGGTAGTCTGGCGAACTGGTTTTTGGGGCTGCTGCTTGGGCTGTTGCTTCTGCTGATGCTTCTGCTGTTGCTGCTGTTGGTTGCGGGCAGTCTGGCTGCGGGGGGAGAGTCGAGGCTCCGGCAAGGCGGTAGCCGGAGTTCTGGCGCGATTGGCATCCGTTTGAGGACGCGGAGAAGTCTGACCCGGGTGGGGGCAGATTTCCCCAAGGCCGGGCCAGACCTCGGTGGAGATCCTGGGCGAGAGTTCGTCGGGGTGGTCGTGGCTTCAGAGGCACCAACGGGTGCAGTCATGGAGGATACCTCCTGATCCACGTCTATGGGGGCACTGCAACGAAAAGAGGAAGGTCAAGTGTTAATACCGAGATAATATGTTTAAACAACAAACATTGTTGGCTATAGAAGCAAAGCATTACCCATCCGAGGTAGGAAACCTCTTGCCCCCCCGGGCATGAGGAGGAAGTCCGGACTTCTTCAGCCGGCGTCTCTTGACCGGAGCCTCAGTGGGTCCGGAGGCTCCAGTGGCGGATGGTTCGGCGGCCGAAGTTGCGGCACCAGCGCGTTTCCGGCTGGTTGCTGGAGTAAAGTTCGGAAGGTGAGGAAGGCGGGAGAGAGGTACCGCGTTTATTGGTTCCATGACGAGGAACCCCTCCTCGTCATCCGAAATCTCTTGAACTGAAGCTTGTGCTTGAGGCTTACCCGCGGTGGTGATGCGGGCCGAGGCAATGGGCATATAATCCTCGTCGTCAGGGTCCACGTTGGATGGTGGGTCCTCGACAGGGAGATCCTTGCCGAAGTGGTCCGCAGGATGGACTCCATCCTCGGCGGTCTGGCGGGCGAACAGCTGTATGGCAGACATATGAAAAGGAGTTAGGAAGAAAAATTGTCAAGGTGAACGTCGGTAGCAAGACCTCGGTGGTAAAGAAGTATCGAAGAAAACGTCGGAATAGCGTACCTGTTTCGCTGGATTGGTCCGGTAGTGGGGTTCCCTTCCCCATGTCCAAGCGTCGGAGATCTTGGACTTGGTGATAGCTCGGACTCGCCGAGCTACCGCGGCGTTGTCCAGTGCAACGTGCGTATGACGGGTGGGGTCATAAAGACCGCTCATGTGGCAGATCTTGTGAGACCTCGCCTGAGAGGGGAGACCCTGCGCTTCACGAATGTGCAGGCCAGGTCGTCGGCCGTCAGGACTTTCCCGTCGTTCCCGGGGTCTTCCGGGTCCTGCCATTTCGCAATGTACCCATGGATGGACTTGAGTTCGCCGGTGTGAGGGGGAGTGTAGTCCCAGTTGAGCTGTTCTGTAGGAGGGCTGAGGTTAAACGCCGGCAGGTTGAGGAGGTCCTCTTCGCCGGAGTTCTTCACGTAAAACCACGTCCGGAGCCACTTGCGAACGGTGTCCGGAGTAGTGATACGTGGGAAGATGGAGTTTCGGCGAGGAGCTATGGTGGCAGCTCCGCAGGCGGTTAATTGCTTGGGCAGATCCTTGTTCTTTGGATCCGGGATCACTTGCCGCTTGAGTTGGAAGTAGCGAGAAAAGAGGTCTACCGTGGCTTCGAGGCCGAGGTATCCCTCAGAGAAGGAAACGATGCAGGAGAGAGTGGTGATGGCGTTGGCGGGGAGGTGATGAACCTGGAGTCCGAACTTGTCGAGGAAGCTCGGAAGAAAGTACTAACGGGCAGTCCGAAGCCGCGCTGGAAGTGCGCGACGAAGACCACCCGTTCCCCTTGCTTGACTTGAGGCTCGAGTTCGCCCTCTGGCAGGCGACACTCTACCCCGGCGGGAATCCGCCGAGTCGCCCTGAGCCACTGGATTTCGTCCGGAGTTACATCCGAACCTTCCCAGCCGGCTCGTTCTCCGACCTCCAGTTCGAGGTCTGGAACCTCGGTTTGTTCCGAAGTCTCAGGAGGAGACATCTCGGCAGAGTCAATCTGCAGAGAATGCGCAGAAGTTTAGCAAAGGAAAAAGGGAATCTGGAATCTAGTACAATATTTGGCTAACTCAGGAGGAGTTTGGTGGCTATCTTATGTGCATAGAGGCATATCTATGCTAGGCGAACATCTATCCGAGGCATGAAACCATTTCTACCCAAAAGAGTATGCGAGTAAGATCTACCGGAGGAGGTAAATAGATTTTATTCAAGAACATATGAAGAACCAAAGCGCGAAGAGGAAGAAACCTAGAGCAATGCCTAGGGTATCAAGAAAGGGAGTACATACCGTGAAAACGAGGTGCTGAAGGGCGGCGCCGGTGACGCGGTCGCAGCGGCGACGAAGGAGCTGCTCGTCGGCGGCGGCGGGAACGCGTTTCTTCTCAACTGGAAGCGGCGGCACTGGTTGCGATGGAGGCGAGACGGCGAGTGAATGAGGAAGAAGAGGGAAGCACTGCCCTGGGCCCGTATTTATAACCGCGGGCGGTAACTGCGCACTACCGCGCGGTTATCGGAGCGGCGAGTGGGATCGTTTGTGCACAAATGCCCACGTGGCACGAAGATAGCGGTGGACAAGCAGGCCACAGGATCGGTTGCAGGAGGCAAACCGTCGTGCGGCGCGGTTACTGGAGCGCGAAGCGGCGCAGCGGGAAACCTCCGCTGACGTGGGCCGCGTGGTGGAAAGCACTCGAGTGCTTTGACTATCGTGGACCAGGAAGTGACGGATGGGACACGTGAACAGTGTTCTCTGACCGAAGTCAGTAAGGATGCAGAAATCGAGGAGTTGACGTCCGAGATCTCGGCGGATACTTCGGAAAAGCAGTATGGCCCGAGGAACAGACCGATGGATTTCTCGGAGTATTGGTTCGGTAACATGCAAACATTGTAGCGCATGTGGTTTCGGGTTGAACCTGATGCGGCCTTTCATCCGAGGCTGCAAGACCACATCAGCTTCGGGGACTACTGTCGGGGGGTTACCCCCGGGTAGGCTAAAGATGAGGTAAAGACATGTAAGGTTAAGGCTGTAAGCCGTCCGAGGTAGCAATTAAGCAAAGACGCAGGAGGCGTCACCCGACGTAAGGTGTACGTCGGAGGAATCATCCGAGGTATGGCCTCCGAGGTATGAACCTTGGGGCAGTCGGCTAGTTACCACAAGAACAAGGTGTTATCTACCGAGGTGTAGGATCCGGAGTATTGAAAGTGCATGGTTTCCCCCATGTGTGGTTTTGGTAATTAATGACAATCCTTATGGACTAATGTTTTCATTGAGATATACTTGTAGATCTTGTCCATAGGAAATGGTTGGAGTTCATGTGTTGGACTCTAGAAGATGACATGATGATCAATGCTCTATTCAAGGGTTTATATGAAGAAGGGTCATGTGTAGTGTTGAGCTTATTGCAAGTATGGCTTGGAAAAGAAGATTGAGTGAACAATCATGTTTAACCCCAAGCCATCTTACATATCAAGAGAAGAAGATGAAGCGCAAGCTCAATATGATGCATCTCGAAGATATCATTTGATTGAAGCTTGCAAAGGAGACATGAAGACGGAGCTTTGCTAGGCCTTCCCATAATGGAGTATGGGGGAGCATTTGGAGTAGTCTTCATCAAGCATGTGCTAGCAAGCACAATCAAGAAAGGTGTTCCAACTTGAGAGAGTCAAGATTGTCATCATCGAGCTCAAGTGGAATGCGCAAGGCAAAGGTATGATCTTGATAGGTTTTCTATTTTACCGGTCTCATGTTGTTAGTGGGAGACCGGGTTTTAGGATAGACGGCGTACTATCAAGAGGGGCTCTCAAGTGAGTAACTTGATCGCATCGTTGTGAAGAGCTCAAACCTTTGCATATTTAGCATATCATCTTTCTTGGTTCTTATTTGGCTTTTCTCCTTGTTGGGTTTTGGTGCTTGTCGTGATCTTCATGACAAGCCCAAGTTCTTCGAAAACGGATTTCTTATGGAAAACTTGTTGCGTTTTCGTGTTGGAAATATTACCGGTCCACCTTCGAGTTAGGGTCCACACCTTCCCATGTGTGGTATCACCTCTATATTTGTGACCCTTAATATTTCCACTTTCTGTGTGGTAAACACTCGTCGTTACCTTTCCAACGCAATTGGATTCACCTGATTTGGAGTTCATACGAGAAAGTTATTGCATTTCAGGCTTTGCAGTTTCACTGCTTTCAGGCCGGAGTCTCCGGTCTTCTGGACCGGAGTCTCCGGTCCTTGGTTTTCCTCGGAGAGTGTTTTCTTGTTCAGCCCCTGGTGGGGGCCGGAGTTTCCGGCCCAATAGGCCGGAGTATCCGCCCCAGGCCGGAGTTTCCGGTCCCAGGGGCCGGAGTTTATGCCTGTGCTTTTCTCATCTGGAAATGGTTCACCCCCTGGTGGGGGCCGGAGTTTCCGCCCCCAGTGGGCCGGAGTTTCCGATGTAGGCCGGAGTCTCCGGCCACTTTGGCCGGAAACTCCGGTGTGATATCTGGCTGCAACGGCTCTTTTTCATACCCCTCCACCTTCCTCCAGCCAGTTAGCTCAGCCCAGCAACCTTTGCTTTCTCTCTCCTCCATTGTTGCAAGCTCATTTCCTTGATATCTCCCAATCCCTCCACCCAAACTCTTTGATCTTTGGAGGATTGAAGGAGAAGACCTAGATCTACATTTCCACCAATCAATATCTCCTCTAAGTGAGGGGAACATAGTGGATCTAGTTCTTGGAGTTCTTGAGTGGTTCTCCTCTTTGTTCTTCCTCTCTTATTCCCCCATAAGCATTTGTTGCTTTGTTGGAATTTGAGAGTGGAGGACTTGAGCACTTGTGCTCTTGCCTTTTGCATTTGGTGCATCGGTGTGCTCTCCACGAGGATTCGTGGAAGTTGAAATCTTGTGAACTTGTTACTCTTGGGTCTTCGGGCCCTAGACGCCTTTGTGGTGGTTGGACCCTTGTGTGGTCACTTGAAGCCGTTCGGGAGCCCCAATCCCTTTGTGGGTTGTGCCTCGGATTGTTGTTGAAGCCGTTCGGGAGCCCCCAATCCCTTTGTGGGTTGTGCCTCGGATTGTTTCTATACCCGAGCTCTTTACTTATGCACTTTACATTATGATAGCCTTCGTGCTTGAAGTATTCTATATTGCTATCACCTTGTTGCTTGTCTTGCTTAGCATAAGTTATTGGTGCACATAGGTGAGCCTAGTTTAATTTAGGTTGTTGGCTTGTTAATTTAAACACATAGTTTTATTCCGCAATTAGCAAGCCTAAACCGGAAAAGTTTTAATCGCCTATTCACCCCCCCTCTAGGCGACATCATTGTCCTTTCAAGTATCCCGAGCCAAGATGAAGCGTGGCCCGACGTATAAGTGACCGGCCAGCCGAGGCTAGCAGCAAGTATCGAGACATGTCAGAGGAGTCACGGGTGCCGCAGAGCTCGTAGCCCGAGGCTTCAGAGGATGGCGAGGTCCGTCCACGGGTTTCCCGGAAGCTCGGGGGCCTAGGAGCTGACTCGGCTATTTCGGGAAAGGTCTACAGGCTAGACCTCGGCAGGCTACTGAAGTATGACCGGAAGAGGAAAGCTAGGCCTGGCTAGCCTGACAGTTCGGCCGTTGAGCTGGCAGGAGGCAGAGGCTTGTCTTCTACCTTTTGGCCATGCCATTGTCAGTTGTGGGCAGGGGTAAAAATGTACTTCGGCCTGTGTATATATGCGGCATCTCTACCTCCAGGGAGGAGGACGGCGAAACCCTAGCTCATTTCCCCTTCATAGTTTCATCTTCCATCTAGAGCTCTCACTTGAGCAGCATCATACAGCTCGAGGAGCACCTTGTACCCGAGAACTACACTGATATATTGAGAGAGGAAAGGCAGGAGTAGGGGTTTCACTTCCTCACGAAGGCCCCGAACCTGGGTACATCGCGGTGTCTTTTGAGTTCTTGGCTTTCTTGGTTCTTGTTCATGTTCTCGTGGTTTCTTGCATGTTCTTGCTTGTGCACATCTTGAGTGCATAAACCCTCCCCGGATTCCCCCAACGACCGTTCGGCCCCAACTAAGCCATACCCATGGCATCTGCCGTGATCCCACCACGACAATTTGCTTATAGAGCATTAGGCTAGAAATAAGGATATCAGTGGTGAGTTAAAGTCAAATCTCTACATAACTAGGTGATTTGGTGCCGACGAACATGAGGGCCCTCATGAACTGAATCAATTAAATTATGTGTATCACTGTTAACTAGCCTAGGTAGTACTAGATAAAAGACATTAAGTTGTGTAGTTTTTTATAGAATTAAAAATGGTTTCATCACCTGTATTTTTGCATCAATCCAGATTGTCAAGGATACGAGTCTGCTGGTCTGTTTCCCCTGTCATCGTAGCCTGTTAGGAAATGCTATATCAATTTTATAGTTAGGTCAATGATTTATTTCCTAGTGTATCCGAGATCACATAATGTATCATTTCAAGACTTGCAACTAAAATTTCAGCATAGTAATTGGACCTTCGATGAGTATATCAACTGAAATCTCAGTGGTCATCGAATGATGCTTGCTTGCCGATGCTAATCATCCATTATAAGCCTCTTATAATTCTTATTTGGTTTCTCATGCTTGATTGATAATATATGTTTTAAGTTGTAGCTTAAAGTTCATCTAGTACTACATAAACTTGTCCTGCAATTATTTTTAAATAGGCTGCTGGTTCTGTTCACTATTGCGGTACTTCTTTAATTCACTGCAAAATTTATTTGGGCAAGGTGAATCTGACAGGGTGAAGGTGACGTTGCTATGTTGATGATCTTGAAGGTGACGTAGAATGCTTCTATTTTAAGTTACTTGAATGCTTCTTGAGATATTGTACTATTCTGAATGGAGATGGTGCTGCTTTTTAAGATGGTGGAAGAAATTTTGTAATAAAATGATGAGATGTGCTTATTCCTGTAATTCTGGTACTAGCAGGACTAGTAAAGCAGTGCAAAATGAGTAATCTGTAATTTCTATCATGCCTGGCTGATTTTGGAGTTCTAGTTTTAGAAAATTGTGCTATGAACCTGTAAACAAGATGATTTCTTTACTCTGTATTAGTACTTCATGTCACCAACCTCATCTGTACGTATTTCACAAATAAGCAGCACCTGATCTGTACATATTTCACAACCTGAACGTACTGCACCATGATTGTAACTAGCATATGCAGAGATTTTTCAGTGTCATGAATCATTTATTAGTTCTTGCATATCACTTGCTCTGTTTCTCTACAGTACTTTAACATGCTGTCTAAAATGTCTACATTGTGCTAGGTTTCCTCTCATGCAAGCTTTCAAGTTCCTGATCTTGATACTGCAACCTTGTTTCAGTGATTTGTTCCAGCGGCGATGCGCGAGATGATTTGTTCCTGCGACGATGTGATAAACCTGATGTTGTTCCTGTGATAAACCTGAGATATATAGGATTGTTGAAACCTGCATGAGCCGTTGTTGCTCATTTTTGTTCCTGTAACGCTGCGTCAGATCTTGTTCCTCTGATTTGTTCCTGCGATGATGTGTGAGATTATTTGATCCTACGACGATGCGAGAGATGATTTGATTAAATAATTTTATCGATGTTATTCTTGTGATAAACCTGGGAATAATATATTACTGTTGAAGCTGTGCTCACGTGCCGTGAAAATTTTTTATTGATGGCCTCGAATCAGAAGTATTGTTGAAATTGTGCTCACGTGTTCTAATTGTGTGTCCTGTGAAAAAAAGATGAGATTTTATTGCTAAAACACCCCTTTGCAAAACATATGTACTAAACAACATGAAATGGTAGGGGTTTGGTGGAGAAGGGGATTGGGAGGGGTTGGAGTGTTTTGGGTGTGAGGAGTGTTTTCACCCAAAACACTAGGTAACATACACTAGAAAACACCCCAAAACTCCTTTGCCAAACAAGGCCAAGAGTTTCTTGCTGGTACCATTTCTCAGCGTCTTTGCTACTCTTTCAGGTTCATTTCACCACATGCGGCGGGTTGTTTGAGATTCGAGAAGCTTATCTGGTTCCTGTATACGCAAACCTGTGTGCAGCTGTATGTTCTCTGAACCGTACCGTATCGGCGGATCATGTGCCAGAAAATCCATGTGCTTCTTGCTATTTTATTGCGAGGAACGAGACGCAAGGTGCTATTTTTATGTATTTTTTATAGCAGCCAGGATGCGTGTCTCTGTAACCTTTGCATTATCCTGGTACAGCGCCATGGCCTGGAAGACCTTGCACACAGCATGGAGCTTGATTTTTTATTCCTGAACCTACAAACAGTTGACTTGTTTTGCATCCCAAAAGGAGGGAACTTGGTGAATTGTCGAGAGCGGCGTTTTAGAGGCCGAGCTACATGTGTGTAGCTCGGCTTCCAAAGAAAATGAATCTTTATTTTTGTGTTTCAAAAAATTCAAAACAAAAATCATAGGGTAGATAATGTCGAGATCTATCACTGTGTAAATTTTCAATGAAGAATTCTTATTATTTTGAGATACACAAAACTAACAAATCTGGCAAGATTTCAATTTTAGCACTGTTCACCGATCCAGATCTGTGCATTTGTCTTGTTTTTTCCTAGGCCAAAATAGAAGGAATGTTTCATTGAAATTTTTCGCAGTGGTAGAACTTGACATTATCTACTCCTAGGATTTTTTCAGAATTTTTTGAAATACAAAAATACGGATTTTTTTTTTAGGAAAACAGAGCTATCTCGGTCTCCGTTTTCACTTTCCGGTGAACGATCAATATTCTTCGCCCTGCAGTTCAAATGGTACACATGGTTCATTTCTTCGAGAAGAAAAGGAAGCCACGGACGAAAGTGGGCAAGGAAAACTGAGCAAAATCTCTCACTAGAGGGTAGTTACCCGGAAAAAAAAATGCGAAAATCACTTTGCCTCCCGATATACATGGATCTTCTAGTTAAAAAATATATTTATAAGTTTGAAAGAAAATCTAGAAAAAAATGTGGCCGTAGTCAATGATGTATCCTACAGGTATACAAAATCACATTACAAAATTCTCTATATTATGAATAACACAAAATGATAAAATTTGGAGATTTGAAAGTATCCACCGTTCATTATACACAGATATGTACATTTGTCATTTTTATGTAACTCAAAATGCAAAATATTTTAATCTAATTAGTTGCACGTTTATGGGATATATCATTGGGAATATGTAGGATTTTGTGGAGGTTATGCCGAACGGGTATACCTGCCACGGTGGATAAAACCAGGCCCACCAAGGAGGCCCATCAGATAAAGCCGGAGGGCTTAATGGAGAAGGCCTCATGGGCTTAGGCGCAAGGATAAGCCCTGGGCTGGCTTAGTGAAGTCCAAGACGAAGTCCAGGCTGCATTCGCCTTAAGGAGCAAGTTAGGGTTTCTTACCGTGTTAGTCTAGGACTCATGATCTATGTCGGTTAAGGCTTTGCTTGTAGGGGAAGGCTTGGCGCCTTTATAAGCCAGCCTTCCAGCAGCCTTAGGGCACGCATACAACCTCATTGTAACCTGTACACATATTTGCCTTGAGTGAATTATAGCAGCCCGTAGGATCTCGCCACCGTCGTGAGATCCGAAGCTGGGTAAAATCGTGTGTGCAATCCCGTCACTGGAACCCTCCACGTTCTTCCCCACCTCCTCTACGGCGGGAGCATTGGGCGAGATCGGCAAGTCTATGGCGGTTGGTCACGCCCGCATCATCAACAACTTCGGGTGCATCGAGGACGACGGATCCTATGTCCCAGCAAACGACGCACTCGTATCAGGCTTCGTCATCCCCTTCGGCACCATCAACATCTTCATGGGTTTTACGGCTGAGGCGTATGGATTCCCCAGAGGATCTGCCGCCTTTTGGCCCACCCACCACCCCATCGATTATGCAATCGAGCAACAATACAAATTGGATCAGGACTTTGTCTATCGCGATCTGAGTGACTCTGATACCCAGAGCGATTCTGACTCCAGCTCTTACAAGCTTATGGAGCCCACCTCTCGCTTTGTCGGTGTTATTGACACATTTGGCCCTAAGCCGGCCAAATCTGACCCTGAGTCGATATTGCCTGCCTTACAGACAGGAGCAGACTCAGAAGCCGGATCTGATGGCACTGCCCCAATGGCGGAAGATTCAGATCTCGATGAAAATAAGGAGGAAGACTTTGCAACACAGGTTGCCGCACGCGGCTATGGCCCATCTGAACCAAACGAAGTCTTAATGACTTTCCCGGCACATAAACCTGTGGAGGCTGGCGCTGCCGTGGCTAAGCCAGATGAAGCCGAAGTTTCCTCTAGCATCAAGCACATTGGTGACAAGGCGGAAAAGCCAGAGGACATATTGGACCCCAAAGGGCCCTCCTCGGCTACGCCTATTGAAGAAGACCTGGAACGGTCAAAGGAGGCACACATGCGCGCATTGGAGCTTCTCAAAACACGTTTGGGGCTAAACCCAACCGCGGCTGAACTTGAGGAAAGACGGAAAGCGCTCCTAGCTGAGACTGAAGTCAACATCAAGTATAAGTTGTCCCTCCTTAACAAGGAAAAAGAGCTAATCCTAGTTGGAAACGCTCTAGAAGAGGAAGAGTATCAGCGTGAGTGCGATGAGAAATTCCGCAAAATACGAAGTGTCGTGGTGGGATCACGGCAGATGCCATAGGTATGGCTAAGATGGGGCCGAAAGTGCGTTGGGGAACCGGGGAGGGTTTATGCACTCAAGAAGTGCACAAACAAGAACACACAAGAAACCGCAAGAACATGAACAAGAAACAAAGAAAGCAAGAACACAAAGCACACCACGATGTACCCTGCTTCAGGGCCCTCTTGTGGAGTAACACCCCTACTGCAGCACTAGTCTACTCTCTTTATATCTCAATAGTGACAAGTACAGTGCGCTCCTTGAGCTGTATGAAGCAACAATGGTGAGAGCTCACGATGAAGAAGAAGCTACCGAGGGGGAAAATGAGCTCTAGGGTTCGTCTCCCTCGCACTGGAGGATGTGCTGGTCTACTTATACACTAACCGGATTACCTTTTTGCCCCTGGCCGGAGATGATAATGGCATGGACAAGAGGAACAGGACAAGCCCTGGCTACTGTCACTCAGTCCAGCTCATCGTCAGTTCAACGGCAGGTCTATCTTTTCCTCTTTGAGCTTAAGCCAGCGTAGCCGATCAGAGCCTAGGCCACCGCCCTTTCCCGAATTAGCCAAGTCAGCGCCTAGGGCCTTGTGACCCGGAAAACCCGTGGCTCGACCTGGCTGTCTTCCGAGCCTCGGGCAGGAGGCCTGCAGGACTCGTGAACTTACTGACATTACTCGGTCTTTGTGCATTATCCGATATCGCAGGTAAGCCGGATTTTTCCAGGCAACCCGGCTAGCTGAGCCGGATCTCTTTCAGGCAACCCGGCTAGCCGAGCCGGATCTCTTTCAGGCAACCCGGCTAGCCTAGCCGGACCTCTTCCTTTGATCCGGCTAGACTTTGCCTGATCCCCTCTGGCGTCTCCCTGCACCTAAACAAGAGTGAGTACTAACCGACTCTCTCCACCGATCCGGTCGAAGAGATCCGACTCGAGTGACCCGGCTTGAGTTTCCTTTCCACCTCTATGCCCTACCCGGGGGCAGCCCCCCGACAGTAGTCCCCGAAGCTGGTGCGGTCCTACAGCCTCGGATGGAGGGCCGTAGCAGGTTTAAAAAAACACCATTAACCAAATTCCATACTACACAATCTTGTCTCAGGATTTCCCGGGACACTTGGCAGAGAATCTCTGCACAAAGGCCCCGTAATCCGGGTCTTTGATTTGACATGCCACTGACAGCACATTATCCATCCACCAGGTACTTGAGTGCATTTGACTAAATGTCCGCGTCTCCTCGATTTCTCCGCTAACCGGCACACCCGATCCACAGAACTTCTTCCAATTCTATGACCCACCATGTGCTTGAAATACACGGCCACAGCTGCGACCGCAAAGTTTCGGTGCACACTTGATCCGGCCACACCCCGAAAACCGCGCGGTAGTGCGCCCGTTACCAACGAGCGGCTATATATAGGGCGGGATTCCTCTTCTTCTTTCCCGCACTTCCACTTCGAAACCTCCATCTACACCATTGCCACCGGTGCGACCTCGCCCTCACGACCTTGCCGCCCCGGAGACATCAGCAACGCCGGAGAAAACTCGCCGGAGCCGCACATCACGCCCTACGCCGCCGTTTCTCCACCACGCTTCTTCCTCGTCGCATCACAACCGTAAGTTCCTCCTCTTCCGGCCATGGCGACCTCGCGCGAGTTCATACTCCGATGGGAACTTGCGCCTGCTTTTGCAGATTCACTCGCGCACGAGTTCACTGTCATGCCTTAGTGCATTCCCTAGATCTCCTTTCTAGGTTTTGCACTAGATTGCCCCAGTTTGGCTTGCCACTGCTTGAACAGTTCCAACATATTTTTACTCGGGATTTCTTCTCTATTTTACTGCTGTAGATCTTGCGTAACCCTAGATCTTCACAGAAAGGTGTTTGTAGTTACTAGCCGAATTACTTCTCTGCAGTAACTAGACAACTTTATCCGGGATTGCCTTTACCGAATCCCTTAACAGCTGATTCGGTTACACCATTATCCGACTTGTTCTAGATTTGAGATTCCACATCTTCTAACTCGGCTATGTCCGACCTTTTGCAGAACTGATTCATATGTCGAAGCTGCCCCCCGGCAGTTGGGAGGGTTCTGACGTCACCAACGATGACTTGGAATGGCTGCGGAGCACCCGGCGTATAACACCTAACGTTATATGCCGAAAACCGGGGAAGGAACTCGAACCGGTCATCCAACCGGGTGAACGCGTTGTGTTTCTGGCGCACTTCGAGCGCGGATTCGGACTCCCGGAGTGACTTCTTCTGGAGATTCCTAGACTTCTTCGGCCTGCAGCCTCACCACCTCCCGGCTAACTCCTTTGTTTCCCTGTCTGCTTTTACCTCCTTTATGGAGGGATATCTCGGTCTATGGCCGACTGTCGAAACCTGGGCGAAGTACTTCCATCTCCGGAAACATACGATCCCGGGTAGTGACCCGAAGGTGATGACCGCCTGTGGTTCGTCCAGCATTACCCCGAGGACGGGCTCCATCTTTCCCCGAATCACTGGCCTGGATACTTGTAAGAAATGGCAAAGGTCCTTCTTCTACGTGAAGAGCGTTGAAGGCCATGATGCCCTCAACTTGCCCGAGTTCAAGATCGAGCCCCCCACAGCCGAATTAAATTTCAGATACGATCCGGCTGACACTCTTGCGGAGCTTCAAGTCATACACCAAACTCTAGAGGATTTTCTGGAGAAGGGCCTGCTCTCGGACGACCTCCTCCGAGCCTTCGTCTCTCGCCGGGTCAGTCCTTTACAACAACGTCAGCACAAGATTTGCCATATGAGCGGTCTGCTAGATCCTATCCGGATCAGCAAACATGATCTCACCAGAGCTTCCGTCAAGAGACGGGTAAATGCCATTGCCTACACCGAGATGTCGGATAAGTGGAAGTGGGGCGTGGAGCCATTCCACCGAGACGCACTTCCACCACAGGTTAGTTCATCATTCCCCGGATTAATCCATACTCCACCAAAATGCCATTGGACTAATCCGGACTTGCCTTGACTCTACTGCAGCTGTTCGACCGCCAGATCACCGAAGATGGAGATCTCTCCACCAAGGTGTGGGCACGGGATCGCAGCCCGCTGCGCGAGGGCGAAGAGGATGCGATACGGACGATTATTTGCCGATTCCGCGCGCCAAGCCCATTCGCAAGGGTAAGCAACCGACTATTTACAACCTTTCCGAGGATGAAGATGATGATTGCTGGATCCTAGATCCTATTGATGCCATTCCGATTTCATGGTCACAACCTTGTGTTCCAGCCAAACCGGATACTCAAGGGACATCTCGGAAACGCCCTGACGCGTCCGGATCAGATGCCCCTCCAGCCAAGAAAATGAAGAAAACTGTCTCCAAATCGAATCGGCTAAAGGCCATGCCTACTACCAAGGGGTAATGCCAAGCTCATTTGCTTTCTTCTTTTATTAACCGAGTCACCATTATCCGAGTTAACTGTTTACCTTGCTCTATGTAGTGACGTCATCGTCACCGAGCAAACTCATTCATCCATTCTTTCTCCCATTCCTCCACTGAACACGGCCACGGAGAGCCAATCTCCTGAAAAGGCTGTCCCTTCTCCCGCGCGTGCCACAACCGCCAAGACTCCTCCGCCAACTCTCGCTCCAGAGTCGGTTATTGACTTGGAGAAAGAGGAAATCTCGGGTCCCACCCGAGATTCAACTTGGCCTCGCCCTCTGAAGGAGTTGGAGAAGGAGAAAGCTAAGACTTCGGCTAAGTCTTTGACTAAGCCGGATCCTCGCCCTACCACCAAGGCTCAAGAGCAGCAGAAGAAGAAGAAGCAGCAGCAGAGCAACCTCTTGAGAAACAGCAGAAGCAGCAACAGAAGTATCTAAACCAGCACAGCAAGTGTCGCAGAACCAACCGAAACAGCCAGCTCCAGCCAAGCCCCCGGGCGCATCGCCTCTACCTAAGCCGACTCAGGTCTCCTTTGGCACAACTCCAACGACCTCGGATAAGCAGATGGTTGCTAGCAAGCCGGTTTCTGCCGCTCCATCAGCGACTCGGGTGCATGATCAACTCTCTGAGGCGATCACTCGCGCCGCCTTAGTGGCCAGGTCTTGCCGAATCTCCGCACTCCGGGCGGCGACAAACTCGGCTCCGCAGAGGAATTTGTTAAAGCTTGGAATGCTGCGGACCTTGCGGAAGGTTCGATCACTTCAGCGTCGCCACATCCGGCTGGTCCTAGCCGGGTGTTTCAATCTCTACATTCTGTGCAGGCCTCGGTCACTGAAGCTAACCGGGTCTTCGAGGTAACTTTGCCGAATCCTGCTTTTATTTCACCATGATCAATCTACACTATCCCCAGTCCCCGAGATTCGGGTCGAATGACTGATACTCCTCAGAGTAAGAAAGGCATTCGGCTTGAATCTCTAACATTTGATCATAAGTTTTGTCCGCTGAAAAAATCATGGGACTCCCAGTCCCCGAGTCTCTTTTCCAATTGATTCGGTCAACTTTCTTTTTTATTAATCTCGGGCCTCCAGTCCCCGAGATTCTTTTTACGCCATTAACCCTTTTTCTTTCAGGAAATCATACTGCTCGCAGCCGGCTCTTTAAGCAGCTAGTCTTGCAGCACCAGGCCCTCCAAGCTTCCTTTGATGCGCAAAGTGAGGAGATGAAAAAGAAAGATCAGAGCATAAGCGCGCTTTATCGGAGGAAAAGTCAGAAGTGACTCGGCTCCTGCGGGAGCTTGACCGGGTTGAAAAAGTGAAGGAGAAGGTCAAAAAAGACCGGGACACGCTGCAGAGGGAGAAAGACTCGATCCAGAAGGAGCGAGATACTTTCAAAGCCGGGATTGAGAAGCGGGCCGAATTGGACAAGAAAATCCAAACGCACGTTGCAGATGCTGAAGCCGAAGCTAAAGCGGCGAAAGATGATCTGGCTGCCCACAAGGCGATCAGCGCGAAATGGCTTGCTGATCTTGCTAGCCTCAATGAAGACATGGATCGTAAGTTTGCCGAATCTCCTTTTTCCTTCTGCTCTTATCCGACTCATAATTTTGTTTACCCTCGTCTAACTCAGCGTTAGCTCATCTATATGTAGGAGAGTTCACCAGCATCCGGTTTCAAGCCGCCAAAGCTGTGAGAGATGCCCGAGCTGAGAGAGCTAAGTTAACTGGGGCTCCCCTGCTCGAGACATGGGATATCGAAGACCACATCACTGCACTTAAAGCTCGGATTGCTCCTTTAAAGGAGTCCCATACTACTCTGTTCAATGCAAGTCTCAAAGCTCACCGAGTCTTGTTTCCTGAAGCTCGGCAAGCCCGGTCTGCGGACGAGCTAATCAAAGACCTGGATCAGGCAGAGACCCGGTTAAAGCAGTGGAGATCTTCGTCCGCCCGTGCTGGTGCTGACGCAGGTTTGCTATTCATCATGTCTTGGTATGAGCTGATTGATCTCGCCAAAGTGCGCTCCCTTCGCGAGGGTTCTTCATGGGCTTCAGATCCAAACCGGATCAAGATCCGCGAGGAAGCTGCCAACTTTATGGCCGAATTTGCAAACACCAAGCATCTTGATCTGAAGGCTCCGGTCTACTCGGATGGGGAAGAATCTGAAGAAGAGGAATCGGATGATGCCTCCCTTGACGAATACGCCGAGTCTGAGGACGAATCTGGCGATTCGGCAAACTCCGCCGAACAACCTGCAGCTTGTGACTTGGCCAAGACATCCAAGATGCCAGCCACTGACTCGGCTAAGACCTCAGAGCAAGCTTTAGACAAGACCGCCACTTCTTCAGCTGACCCGGATGTTTCCGAATCTGCCCAGCCTTCAAGCTCGCCGTCCAAGGTCATTCCTGCAAGTGAGGGTCCTCTTTCACCCGAGGTTCCTCCATCATCCGAGCTCATCCCTGCAACCGAGTCTCCTGCAACTTTGGCTCCTTCCTGAACTATCTTAATGAAAATCATTAAATCCCCGGTATGCCGGGAGCAGATGTAATATACAATTTAAGCTCTTTCGAGACTATTTTTATTTTGCTTAATGTGATCCGGACGAGGTTTATGTTGGATCATCTTAAACCGAGTCCCCGAGTCTGTTTTCTTGTTTACTATTTTTGCCGAATCTTTGCTCTTGTCTACCTTTTAGGTGTTCGACAGTCGAGTCACAAGATAGGAATCATAGCATACAATACTTGCAACATGCGAGTTGTGGTTTAGAATCATCTAACATAAACAAAAAAGAAAATAACAGGGGTTAGTAAACGACATGTGCCGAATCGGATTTGGACCGAGTCCCCGAGTCCATTTTCATGTTTCCCATATTCTCCACCTCTGCTCTTGACTACCATTTTGGTGTTTGTCAGTCGAGTCACAAGATCAACAACATAGCATACATTACTTGAATTTTGGGACGAGGTTCAAAGCAATCCGACACATGAACGGTATGGACAAAACAGTAATAAAAAACACATGCATAAGAACAAGGCAGTCCCCGAGTCCAGACTCGGATTGCCGAAATTTCATTTATGATAAACTGAGATACATACATTGCGCCCCTAAGAGTAAAAGGGTCGAAGCAGAGCTACATTCCAGGGTCGCTTGGTTTCTTGTCCGGGTCTGTCCAGGCCATCCGTCCTTGGTTCCTGTGCATCTACAAGGTAGTACGAGTCATTGTGCATAGCCTTGCTCACAATGAATGGTCCCTCCCATGGAGGTGATAACTTGTGTCGGCCTTTGCTGCGCTGCACCAGCCTTAGTACTAGATCTCCCTCATGAAACACTCTAGGGCTGATTTTCCGACTATGATAACGTCGGAGACTCTGCTGGTATATGCTGTCCGGGATAGGGCCAATTCTCTTGCTTCCTCTAGCAGATCCACTGCATCTTCCCGGGCTTCTTTTGCCTCGGTTTCGGTATACATTGTCACCCTTGGTGCATCATATTCTATGTCAGTGGGTAGCACTGCTTCTGCCCCATATACCAGAAAAAATGGCGTATAGCCAGTTGACCGATTCGGCGTGGTCCTTAAACCCCATAGTACTGATGGTATCTCATCTATCCAGCACCCCGGAGTCTTTACCAGTGGTTCTATTAACCGGCTTTTATCCCAGCTAATACCAAAGCATTTGATCTTTCCACCTGTCCATTGGACTCTGGGTGTGCCACTGAGGCTATGTCTAACCGGATCCCCTTATCCATGCAGAATCGGGCAAACTCTCCCACAGCAAAGTTCGTGCCATTATCCGAGATGATGCTATGGGGGTAACCGTATCTCAAAATGATTTCTTTCAGGAAAGTTACAGCCGAATGACCATCCACTTTCCGGATCGGTTTCACCTCTATCCACTTGGTGAACTTATCCACCATCACCAACATATGTGTCATGTTACCCCTAGCCGGCTTGAATTCTCCCACCATATCCAAACACCACACAGCAAACGGCCAAGTGATAGGAATTGTTTTGAGCGCCGATGCGGGTAGGTGTGTCTGCTTGGCAAACCTTTGGCATCCTTCACATTTTCGGACTATGTCCTCTGCATCTGCATGAGCAGTGGGCCAGTAAAACCCATGCCGGAATACTTTAGCCACCAGGGCTCTTGTACTGCAATGATGCCCACATTCTCCTTGATGTATCTCCAGGAGCATCTCCTTGCCCTCGGCTGGCTCCACGCAACGTTGTAGCACCTCGGTTGCACTCCTTATTTATGATGGTGTAACCCTTGGACCTCCTCTGCACTCGCCTAGCTTCGGTTTCATCATTTGGCAAACTCCCCTCCGACATGAATTCATGATTTCTTCAGCCCATTCCGGTACTGGATGCAAAGGGAATAAGTGCTCATCTATTTCCACTGGTTCGGCCGCCATTATTCTTCTATCAGTCTCTGTCCATTCCCTAAGATTCGGTTAACATCATTTCCTCTCTTCTCCTTTTCCCTAAGACTCGGTTATCATCCGCCGAGTCTCGGTGCGCAGTCCCCGAGTCTAACCATGTAGTCCCCGGGTCTTCCCAAATGTACCGACATCAACATTCATAGGAACAGCTTCAGATTCTTGCTTTGGGATAAAAATTGACTCGGAATCAGGTGAAGGTTTGATTGAAGGGATCCTTAGGTGATTCAAGGATATCCCGGGTGGGATTGCATCCCTAGACGACCCCAGTTTTGACAGGATGTCAGCAGCTTCATTCTCTAGCCGGGGTATGTGCTTGTACTCGCAGCCTTCAAAAAATCCTGAAATTTTCTGGACATGAAATCGATATAGTGCCATATTGGCATCAAGGGCATCCCAATTTCCAGAAGATTGCTGCACCACTAAATCTGAATCACCAAAACATTCTATCCGGCGGATGCCGATGTCCTTAGCCACATTAAGCCCATGGATCAGTGCCTCATATTCGGCCACGTTGTTTGATGCTGAGAAATGAATCTGCAACACATATCGCAACTGATCTTGCTTCGGTGATGTGAGTACTATCCCAGCACCTAGTCCGATTTTGGTTTTGGAGCCATCAAAGTGCAACTTCCAGTAATTGTAATCTGGCTTGGGTGGCTCATACTGCATCTCGGCCCAGTCACAAAGGAAATCCGGTAAAGCCTGAGACTTGATAGCATCTCTTCTTTCATAATGCGGGGTGTAAGGAGACACTTCTATTGCCCATTTGGCAACTCGGCCAGTCGCATCCTTGCACCCAATGATCTCCGAGATTGGGCTTCGCATACTACGGTGATCGGGTGCTCCTGGAAGTAATGTTTCAACTTCTTGGCCGCCAGGTATACCCCATATGTCATCTTCTGGTAGTGAGGATAGTTCTGCTTCGAGGTCGAGATCACCTCGCTTAAATAGTATACCGGTCTCTGCACGGATTTACCCTCCTCTTCTCGCTCTACCACTATCACCACACTTACGACCCGGTTAGTGGCCGCAATGTAAAGTAGCATTGGCTCATTCGGCAAAGGTGATGCCAGAATTGGTGCAGTGGACAACATCTTTTTTAATTCATTGAAAGCCGAGTCTGCCTGCGGGGTCCACGTGAACCCGGTGCTCTTTTTCATCAATTGATACAAGGGTAAGGCTTTTTCTCCTAGCCGACTCACAAACCGACTCAGCGAGGCTAGACACCCGGTAAATTTTTGTACATCTTTTAGACATTTAGGCAATTTCATGTTTTCTATGGCTCGGATCTTAGCCGGATTTACTTCAATACCTCGGCTCGATACAAGGAAGCCGAGCAACTTTCCAGCCGGGACACCAAAGGTGCATTTATCCGGATTCAATTTTAACCGATACTTTCTCAAGTTCACAAATGTTTCCTCGAGATCCTCGAGGAGAGTGCGTTTTTCTTTAGTTTTGATAACAATATCATCGACATACACTTGCACATTTTTGCCCATTTGAGAATGTAAGCATTTCTGCATACATCTCTGATAAGTTGCACCGGCATTTCTCAAACCGAAACACATGACACGATAGCAATACGCCCCATACGGGGTAATAAAAGCAGTCTTTATTTGATCTTTGGGGTTCAGTGGTATCTGGTGAAAACCAGAGTACGCATCAATAAAAGACAACAACTCACACCCAGCAGTAGAATCGATCACTTGATCAATCCGAGGTAAAGGAAAGGATCCTTCGGGCACGCCTTGTTCAGGTTGGTGAAGTCGATGCACATACGCCACACCTTGACCACCGCTGGTTCGTCCTTCTTCTTCTCTACCAGAACCGGATTGGATATCCAGTCTGGATGCAACACCTCCATAATGAATCCGGCTGCAAGTAGCTTAGCCAGCTCATCAAGCACCACTTTTCTTCGATCGTCAAAGACGACGAGTCGGTTGCCTCACCGGCTTCACATCCGGCCGGACAAATAAAGAGTGCTCTGCCAACTCCCTCGGAACACCAGGCAGGTCCTTAGCCGACCATGCAAAGATATCCCGATTCTCACGGAGGAAGTGACAGAGCGCGCTTTCCTATTTCTCGCCCAATCCGGCCCCAATGATGGCCATGCGCTCCGGATTCTCCGGGTCAATGGGGATCCTCTTTGTCTCCTTGGGCACCTCAAAAGTTGCACCTGCATCCGGATTGGTCATGGCCAGGACGCCGAGCTGAGCTGACTTCGCCATCGCTACTACTTCATGCATCTTGCTCTTCTCAGCTTGGATCACCAACGACTCGGCTAAGGTGGAACCAACCGTAGCACACTGTATGGCCTTCTTGTAATCTCCCGCAACGTGATGATTCCATTCGGGCCAGGCATCTTCATTTTGAGGTAAGCAACATGAGTGGAAATCATGAACTTGGCTAATGCCGGCCTGCCGAGCAGAGCATGGTATGGGCTCTCCAAGTCTACCACCTCGAATTCTAGACTCTCAAGTCTGTGATTGTCCTTGGTACCAAATAGCACATCTACCCATATCTTACCCATTGGGGAACAAGACGCCCCGGGTACTATACCATGGAAGGTACAACTGCTCTGCTGCAACTGATTCGGCGAATAACCCAATTTGACCATTGTGTCCCGATACATGATGTTTATAGCGCTGCCATTGTCAACCAAGACTCGAGTGAATTTCACATTGATCTTTGGTCCAACCAAAGTCGGATCCACCACCAGTGCGTAGTTTCCTGGGCTTGGCATAACCCTAGGATTATCAGCCCTGCTCCAGGTGATCTCCTGCTCGGACCAGTTCAGGTATTTTGGTACTGCTGGTGTGACTGCATTCACCTCCTTCGCCCTTCGCAGCTGACTTTTCTTGTCAGTTGGCTCGGTCACAAAAACCACATAACTTTGATGAGCCTCCTTGTAATCATTTCCGGGGTATCCACCTTGCCTACTCGGACCAGCATTGTTGTTGTTGCCTCCCATATTTACCAGGTTAACCGGCTTTGTGGCTGCCGGCCTTGGAGCTCCTTCGTTCACCGGGGTTGCATTGGCTCCGGATAAAGGCGTATTTGGCCTGAAATTCGGTCTAGGAGCACCTCTCTGAGGTGGCCCTCTCTGACCTTCTGCCTGGATGCGATGATGCCAGCTACAATTCCGAGTTGAATGATTGGCCGGCTTGCGCGGGTCTGTTGTGTGATAACGGCAAGGCCCATCTATCATTGCCTCAAAAGTTAGAGGTGGACTCGGTCCATCCCACACTTTCTTTGCCCAGGCACCTTGATTCGGCCTCCAAGCTGGACCCTCATTTTTTGGTCTCTGGCTATCAGGATGATCCATATTTACTGCTGCAACCTGGTCTGAGCCGTATCTGTAATCCGGATCCCTCCTTTTATAACCGAACTCATGTCGGTCATTGGGCCTCAATGGTCCAGTTCGGTTATTAACCGGTTGCCTCCTGCTTGTTCCCACCACATCCAACGCTGGCTGCGTCGGATCGCCAAGAGCATATGTATCTGCTATCCGGATCATTTCCGCTAGGGTCTTTGGCATATCCCTCTGGAGCTTCTGCCAAAGCGGGGTGCCATGTCGGCAACCCTGCGCGAACCAAGAAATGGCCTGCTCCTCCACGACACCTTCACAAGAATTGCGAATGTTACTCCACCGAGTCAAAAATTCTCGGTCTGTCTCCCGCTCTTCCTGCCTGCACGCAGACAAGAGCTGAGGTCGGTTTGGCCTCTTGTAAGTGCTGGAGAAGTTGCTGTAAAATGCCTGCTCCAAATCCATCCAAGAGTTGATACTACCCTCTGGTAAGTTATTCAGCCAAATCCGGGCTGGCCCCTCCAACATATGCGGGAGATACCGGACCGCCCATCGGCGATTGCCTCCCGCAATGTGCACCGAGGATACATAGTCTATCAGCCAATCCTGCGGCTTAGTGCTGCCATTATACGGCTTTGTGATCCGGCCAAGCTGAAACAACGGCACATTCGGCTCGTTCATGATTCTAGGCCCAAAGCACGGAGGACCTGGTGGGCCTTGCTCTTCCAGCCTCTCGGACTGATAAATCCTATCCAACCTGAGACGCTGATCATCCGGAGCCAACGTCCGAGGTCCCAGTCTGGATGCAAGTGCATTGTCATACGTTTGGTATCCGGCTCGCGCCATAGCCGAATTACCATCATCATAGCGGTAGCCCGCCTGGCCACCACCTTGCTGCTGCGCTTGCACCATTACTTGCTGCTCCTGCCGGGGTTGATTCTGCCCGGGAGGGCGAGGTGGTTGACCTCGGCCAGCCGAATTACCCCTTCCGGCACCCGGATTGCCTTGACCGCCATTGTTTCTGCTCTGGCCACCTCTTCCTTGAGCAGCTAGCTGCTTGCCGGCATACTCAGCATCATAGGCATGCAGCTGTTTGCTCTTGCCCGAATTCACACTTTGAGCCCGGTCAGCTCCGACATGCGGGGATGACGCTTGCCCCTTGGACCTCTGGCTAACCACCTTAGCCGACACCACTACCCGAGAACCACCAGCATCCGGATTAGCCTTCCAGTAAGCCTCATTCTGCCGGTTACACACATCAACAAGCTCATTGACCCTTTCTGCCTGCTTGCGCCAATCATCCCCGGTTAGTGTGGTCAACTCGGCTCGCGCTGCCGATGCAGCCCTAAGATTTTTGGCCGGGAGCTATACACCGGCTTGCCTGTACCCGATCTATGACTAGTAGCCTTACTTGAGCTCGATCTTGCGGCTCTAGCTAACTCGTCATTGAGGTCCTTACCCCTGTTACGCAAGTCTGCTTTCTTGCGCGGGTGAGGCGCTACCGGAGTGAAACCATCGGTAATACCATTGGCAGCATTATATTCTCTCATATCTCTATCAAATGCTTGCCTAGACTCTACCACCAACCGGGCTTCTTTTTGCAACCTCAGGCGCTCTGCCTCTAACTGAGCTATAGTAAGCTCTACATTTGCCCCAGGTGCCACTGGCCGAGCTAACTTTTCCAGGACATCCTCCAAGGGAGCCTCCCTACTTGACATGCCAAGTGGACCAACCGGATCTGGTTTCTCCTTTGGGAACTTTGCCGTCCGAGTCGACTTGTCAACCGGATCGGTTGGCGTAACCAGCTCCTCGGGTATGCTATTGCCGGCATCTCCTTTGCCAGCTCCAGCACTTGCTCCTGTCATCATCACTTCCACGCTACTCCCGGGGCGAGCGCTACGCTGTCCGAGAGCTGCGCGGAAAGAAGGAGGGTCCTTGGCCACAAGCACCTGCGCCGGGTACTCGCGAACGGCCTCGACCGCAATGTAGGTGACGAAGCTACCGAGCATCATCAGGAAGCCATGCTCGGGGAAAGGCTTGCCGAATGTAAACTCCCTCCAACGCCTCAACCTTCCCCACGGTGGGCGCCAACTGTCGTGGTGGGATCACGGCAGATGCCATAGGTATGGCTAAGATGGGGCCGAAAGTGCGTTGGGGGAACCGGGGAGGGTTTATGCACTCAAGAAGTGCACAAGCAAGAACACACAAGAAACCGCAAGAACATGAACAAGAAACAAAGAAAGCAAGAACACAAAGCACACCACGATGTACCCTGCTTCGGGGCCCTCTTGTGGAGGTAACACCCATACTACAGCACTAGCCTACTCTCTTTATATCTCAATAGTGACAAGTACAGTGCGCTCCTTGAGCTGTATGAAGCAACAATGATGAGAGCTCACGATGAAGAAGAAGCTACCGAGGGGGAAAATGAGCTCTAGGGTTCGTCTCCCTCGCACTGGAGGATGTGCTGGTCTACTTATACACTAACCGGATTACCTTTTTGCTCCTGGCCGGAGATGATAATGGCATGGACAAGAGGAACAGGACAAGCCCTGGCTACTGTCACTCAGTCCAGCTCATCGTCAGTTCAACGGCAGGTCTATCTTTTCCTCTTTGAGCTTAAGCCAGCGTAGCCGATCAGAGCCTAGGCCACTGCCCTTTCCCGAATTAGCCAAGTCAGCGCCTAGGGCCTTGTAACCCGGAAAACCCGTGGCTCGACATGGCTGTCTTCCGAGCCTCGGGCAGGAGGCCTGCAGGACTCGTGAACTTACTGACATTACTCGGTCTTTGTGCATTATCCGATATCGCAGGTAAGCCGGATTTTTCCAGGCAACCCGGCTAGCTGAGCCGGATCTCTTTCAGGCAACCCGGCTAGCCAAGCCGGATCTCTTTCAGGCAACCCGGCTAGCCGAGCCGGACCTCTTCCTCTGATCCGGCTAGACTTTGCCTGATCCCCTCTGGCGTCTCCCTGCACCTAAACAAGAGTGAGTACTAACCGACTCTCTCCACCGATCCGGTCGAAGAGATCCGGCTCGAGTGACCCGGCTTGAGTTTCCTTTCGACCTCTATGCCCTACCCGGGGCAGCCCCCCGACACGAAGTATACGTGACCCTCTTCTGCACCGGGATCTGCAGGGAAACTTCGAGAAGCCTTCTGCCCAAAAGTCTTTAAAGCCTTGGCAGAAATACCCTTTCAAAGTTAACCCTGATGAAGTCATATTCTTCTCCACCCGGCCAAAAATATAGAGGCGGCCAGGGAAATCATGGGAGACGAAACAGTCCCAATTGAAGAGCGCCACCATTATTCTAAGATGCTCATCGAAAAGGCGGTAGAGCAGCAGGCTAAGGCGGACTCAAACTCAAAGCTGGCGGATGACACACGTCTTTGCAAGACGGCCGTGCGGCGGTGGAGATCCAGAGGAACCAGCTGGTTCCAGTAGCCATGGCAATAAGGGTAAGGAACCCAAGAAGGACAAAATTCCTGACAAGCACAGGGATGAGTCAAAGACTGGGTCCAACCGCCATAGTGACAAAGGCAAGGACGACCACCGGCAAAAGGATAACACACGCCATAAGAAGAATGATCCGCCTCGCCGTGAAAGAGATCAAGACAAGGGGAAGGACGCACGGCGTGGGAGCGACCGGCTTAACATGCCACCTCCGCCCGCAGCACGGGCAAGAGACGAAGGAAACAGGGGCAACAGAGATCCGCCTCAAAGGCGATCTCGCTCCCGCTCCCCTCATCGCCAAAGCCGTCAGGAGGAGCCACGGCGTAGCCAATCCAACAAAGGGTCAGCCAGGGAAAACACTCATATCTCAGACGCCCGCATCCGTCTCGATGAGATTAAAGCGGCCAGAGAGGAGTCTTACCTGGGCCCTGTGTGCTTTGGACCGGCGATTCGCAAGGTGCAACTCCCATCCTCGCTAGGCAATGTCAAGAAAATTGTGAACAAGTACAATGGCATTGACAAACCGGACATATGGCTGCCTGATTATATCCACGCCGTTGGTATTAATGACGGTGATTACAACGCAGCTGTACGTTTTCTTCCACTCATGTTGGAGGGAACGGCCCGGTTATGGATCGACACTTTGCCAGAAAAGAGTATCCACAATTGGCAAGACATGCAGAAAACATTCATGCAACACTTCTCATGCACATACAAACGTCCAAAGGCTTACTCAGATCTACTAAAGTGCGCTCAAGTGGAGGGGGAGTCAAGCAGAGCTTTCATAGCTCGATGGACAGAGACAAAGAATGCATGTGAAGACGTTTCTGAGATCCAGGCCATACACTTTTATGAACAGCCTGAAGAAAGGCAACATGATGAGATATATGTTAGCCAGCCAAAACATCAAACACCTCGGCGAGCTCTTAGACAGCGCGAACAATTACGCTGCAGCAGAAGACGACGCTCGAGCTGACGATGGCGATCTGCGCATGGACATAGCTGTTAACCCGGAAAAGCGAAACAACAATCAAAGCCGGAAAAAGAAGGAAGCCAACGATGCGCCAGGACCATCAAAGGAGGTAGCCTTTGCCAATAAGAAGGGTGGCCAGAGCGGGGCTAGCAGATGGCAGAAGAAGGCGATGACAGTCAAGGGTCAAGACCCATTAAAATCACCTATGACGACATCAAAGATGAACCTTGTGCCCATCATAGCAAGCTTGGCAAATGCACCCATACCAACAGGCAGTGCCGCCTTAACGATGATATCAAGAAGGATCCTGACGCTGGCTTCAAGGCAAAGCAGTTCAAGCGCAAGAACCGTAAAGACAAAAAGAGCAGAAGGACAACGAGGAAAGTGCTTCGGAGCCGGAAGATCAGGAGCCAAAGCACAAGAGGAGCAACAAGTTTCCAAGGGTCGAAACAAGCCTTGTTACTTTCCTTGCCACTCCTTCGGCCAAAAAGGAAAAGGCAGCCTGGAGGGAACTCAATGCCACTATGCCAGCGGTTCCCCAGTATCTCAACTGGTCCGAGCATCCCATTACATGGGACCGCAGCGATCATCCTGATCATATTCCACAGAACCCAGGGAATTACGCGCTCGTTGTAAACCCAATTGTGCAGCAATGCAGGCTTTCTAAGGTGCTTATGGATGGAGGGAGTAGCATCAACATCCTCTATCTTGAAACCTTAAAGCGCATGCGCCTTTCTGAGACACAGCTAAACATAGCACAGTCAAGTTTCACGGCATAGTGCCAGGCAGGCAGGCCAGTTCTATGGGAACAATCGTCTTAGACGTCACCTTGGTGACGAAACAAACTATAGGACTGAGGAAGTTGCCTTTGAGGTGGTGGAATTCAAAAGTGCGTATCACGCAATCTTTGGCCGCCCAGCCTTTGCCAAATTCATGGCACGCCCGTGTTACATCTACAGCAAGCTCAAAATACCTGGACCAAACGGCGTCATCACGGTCAATGGCGACTTCAAGAAGGCGAAGGAATGCGAAGCAGGAAACGCCGTCTTAGCAGAAGCAGTCATCAGCAAGGAAGAGCTGGAGCAGTACAAGAAAGAAGTTAACACCAATGAAATGCCGGATGGTAAGAAGCCTCCTTGCGCCTCGGATGTCACTTTCAAGGCCAGCTCAAACTCGAAGAAGATCGTGCTGGAACGCCGATGCAAGCAAGACGACGAACATAGGGCGGACCTCAGTGACGCATAGGAAGGCGCGCTCGTCAAGTTCCTCCGTGAGCAACGGGATATTTTTGCATGGTCACCATCAGACATGCCAGGAGTACCCCGGGAACTTGCCGAGCACAGCCTTAATGTCGCCAAAGGTGCCAAGCCAGTAAAACAAGGTCTTCGTCGCTTCGGTCCAGAGAAGAAGAAAGCAATAGGAAAAGAGGTAGCTCGGCTTAGTGCCGCTAATTTCATTAGAGAGGTTATCCACACAGATTGGCTAGCAAATCCTGTATTAGTACCTAAGAAGGACGTGAAAGACTTGCGCATGTGCATAGATTTCACCGGCTTAAACAAAGCCTGTCCTAAAGACCCCTTCGCATTGCCGCGAATTGATCAGGTCGTAGATGCTGTATCAGGTTCTGAATTACTATGCTTTTTGGACGCTTACTCTGGCTACCACCAAATTAAGATGAAGGAGTCTGACCAAATTAAGACTTCCTTCATCACACCTTTCGGAACGTTTTGCTACATAACTATGCCTTTCGGGCTTAAAAACGCTGGCTCAACGTACCAACGGTGCATACAACGTTGCCTACACGATCAAATAGGCCGCAATGTTCACGCTTATGTCGATGACATTGCCGTTATGTCGCGAAAACGCGGCGATCTCATCGTTGACCTTCAAGAAACCTTTGATAACTTGAGAAAATATAACATGAAGCTAAATCCGGGAAAATGCTTTTTTGGCGTCCCAGCAGGAAAACTTTTAGGCTTCATTGTTTCAGAAAGAGGTCTTGAGGTTAACCCAGAAAAGATTCGAGCTATCATGGACATCAAAAAGCCTACTTGTCTTAAAGATGTCAAAGGCTCACAGGATCTGCAGCAGCTGTAAGCCGATTTATTAGTAGGCTTGGGGATAAAGCTTTACCCCTATACAGGTTGTTGAAGAAAACTAAGACGTTCGTCTGGACTGAAGAGGCAGATGCAGCCTTAGCACAGTTAAAAGACGCCTTAGTTTCAGCACCAATATTAGCGTCTCCTCTACCACAAGAGCCGATGCTACTTTACATGGCGGCTACCAACCTAGTTATTAGTGCAGTGGTTGTTGTTGAACGAAAGGAAGAAGGAAAGGAGCTACCGGAACAAAGGCCGGT
Source organism: Poa pratensis (assembly GCA_947311845.1). Classification (NCBI taxonomy): domain Eukaryota; kingdom Viridiplantae; phylum Streptophyta; class Magnoliopsida; order Poales; family Poaceae; genus Poa; species Poa pratensis. The sequence goes on along the minus strand of CAMZMU010000092.1, from coordinate 24,497,013 downwards.
ATATTATATCAGCGAAGTCTTCTCCGAATCCAAACAACGATACCCTCACTATCAGAAGCTGGCTTATGGAGTTTTCTTCGCAGCCAGAAAATTACGCCATTATTTCCAAGAGCACCCAATCACGGTAGTCAGTAAGGCGCCATTGGGTGACATTATAAACAACACTGATGCCACTGGACGTGTGGCTAAGTGGGGAATTGAATTGGCAGCCTTCGATATCCAGTACAAGCCACGTACAGCCATCAAATCCCAGTCTTTAGCTGATTTCATCGCAGACTGGACGGAAGCAATGGATGAACTTCCCCTCCCTGACGAAGAATATTGGGTTATGCACTTTGACGGCTCCAAAATGTTGCAGGGATCGGGAGCTGGCGTGGTACTGAAGAACCCTAAAGGAGACAAGATGTGCTATGTCTTGCAGATACACTTCAATGCCACTAATAATGTTGCAGAATACGAGGCTCTGTTGCATGGATTGCACGTCGCAAAGGATTTGGGCATTAGCCGTCTTTTGTGCTATGGCGATTCAGACCTCGTTGTTCAACAGTTAGAAGGGGCATGGGACGCAAAAGCCCTACAATGGCTGAATACCGACGCACGGTAGACGAGTTTGGTCGGTGTTTTATCGGCTTAGAAGTCAAGCATATCAAAAGGGAGGAAAATGAAGCAGCGGACGCCTTAGCCAGAATGGGCTCGAAAAGATCGAAGGTGCCCTCCGATATATTTTTGGAGCACCTATACGTGCCGTCTATTAAAGGCGGAGATGAGGATGACCCCATGGCTTCGCAGTCTGTTTCCGTCATGCTGGTAACCAGATTGGACACAGCCCTACATAAATTTCCTCCTTAACAAGGAAGAGCCAGAGGATGAAGTCTTAAGGCGGCAAGTTGTGCGCAGAGCTAAGGCATACACAATAATAAATGGAGAGCTATACAAGCGGAGTACCACAGGTGTATATCAACGATGCGTTTCGCCGGAAGAAGGACAGGAGATACTAGAAGAGATCCATGGTGGATGTTGCGGTCATCATGCCTCTGCCCGAGCAATTGTCGCCAAAGCTTTTAGACATGGATTCTACTGGCTCACAGCAAAGCAAGACGCAGAAGAACTCGTCAAGAAATGCGTTGGATGCCAAAAGTATGCAAGACAGCCAAAGATGCCAGCCCAGGAGTTGCGCACCATTCCAATCACGTGGCCATTTGCGGTCTGGGGACTGGACATGGTAGGTCCATTCAGGACTGCGCGAGGCGGCGTCAAACATCTCTTAGTTGCGGTGGATAAATACACCAAGTGGGTTGAAGCTAAGCCCATAAAAAAGCTTGATGGGGCAACAGCCAAGAAGTTCGTCATTGAGGTTATAACGAGATTTGGCGTCCCCCACAGTATCATTACGGACAATGGGACAAACTTCGCCGTAGGAGAATGGCAAAGTACTGTGGTGAAGTTGGTATTCGTTGGACTTAGCATCTGTGGCTCATCCACAATCGAATGGCCAAGTTGAGCGAACCAACAGTATAATTCTACAGGGAATAAAGCCAAGATTAGAGGTGCCTTTGCATAGAGCAGCTGGAGCATGGGTAGAAGAATTACCTGCTGTCTTATGGAGCATACGCACAACTCCAAGCAGTGCAACAGGCTATACCCCTTTCTTTCTCATATATGGCGCTGAAGCGGTACTCCCAACAGATGTCCTGCACGACACACCTCGTGTAACAGCCTACGTCGAAGCAGACGCAGAAGAAGCCGACAGGACGGCTTAGACCTTCTCGAAGAAGAGCGTGAGATAGCGCTTCAGCGCTCCGCCATTTATCAGCAGAACATGCGGCGTTACCACAGTCGCAAGGTAAGACGGAGATCGTTTCGGAAGGCGATTTGGTGCTTCGCCTTGTTCAGCAAAAGGAGCACAAACTATCTCCCATATGGGAAGGACCCTTCGTTATCAGCAAAGCGCTTAAGAACGGGGCATATTATCTTGTGGACCTCCGTGATATCAAGAAGAAGAAGAAAAGAGGCCGCAAAAGGAAAAGGAACGAAGAAGCAGTGCTCAAGAGACGAAACGTCCTTGGAACATTGAGCAGCTACGTCCTTTTTACACTTAGCAATTCTATTGTAATCACACCATATATGATTATGAAATAAAAGTCTTTGGTTCCCTCAATTATTTTTATGCATGAGTTTCGCCGTCTTTTATTTCCATTTGATCATATATTTCGATAAAAATATCAATGTTAACCCGAATTGGCTCGTGCTTGTGGTTACTCACATGATGCTTTTGCCTTAAGGCCTTACAAAAATTAAAATTGCATCCGTCTAAGAGTATTTATCTGATCGCGTATATGCTGGCTTGTCTTAGTAGATGCTTTACGCACCAAAAGCCGGCGCCGTTTCTGTGTTTAAACAGTTTGGTTACTAACCCTGTTGCCAGCGAAGTGTTCCGTGCCTTAGGTTCTGCCAGCATACGAAAAGGCTAAAGCATATAAGCCAGAAAACTTAAAGACGGATAAGGAGCATAGTTTGCAAGCCTTTAAAAATAAGTGCATGCGTCGCAAAACAAACATGTTCAACAGATAAAAGGCTCCTGCCATTACAAACATAATTAACAAGTCTTTTGTGCCATTTTCATGACACGCTTAACAAATTTTTTACTGCATCTTATGCAGGGGACTGAGTAGGCGAACGCACAGGGGACTTGGATGTATCCATCAGCTTCAGACTCGCCTTCTTCTTCTCCTTCATCTTCGTCTTCTGACTCGTCGCCATTACCAGTTGTGGGTGGCTCGGCTTCGTCATCAGACACGTCATCAGGGGGGCACAGGCCTCTTGGAGAAGAAGATAGACAAGTCTACCATTTCAGCAACAGCTGAGGCAAAGCCAGAACAGAGGCATAGACCTTTTCTTTGACGAGCTCGTTGCCGTCTCTGTCTTGGCTGGGAAACACTTGATAACGCGCCACATGTTGACCTCGGGGTAGTGGCCGCGAACAAGTCCTAGAGCAAGTTTTGCTCCGCCTCTAGCTGCTGAGCGAAGACGTTCCATCACCTCTGGGACACAGTTCTGAAGAAGTGGCAGCAGGTTGCTGGTGTTTGTCACTTGGGGCAGTTGTTTTGGGAAGATGTTGGCGACAACGTCTCTTCCCGCAGCATACAGCCCTGACACAATTTCGCCACACTCCAAGATAAGCTCCAGACGCGTCTCAGAGGTAAGCCTTTCCCCAAACCCGGGAACTGTGGAAAGAGAAACGGAAAAAGTTAAGGCGTAATGAAGTGTTGGAATAAAGGCGAGAAGTGACAGAAAAGGCGAGAAGTAAAAGAAGAGAGGCTTACTTAGCAGTTTTCGTCAATGGTGGCACTCTCATCAGCTCGGCGTTCAAGACGACCTTGTAAGCTCTGGATTAGGAGCCCATCCTTTTCAGCCTGTCGCTGCAGTTTCAGAAGTTCTGCCTTCAGTTTGTCTTGCTCTGCAGCGGCGCTGTCTTGGACGGCTTTAAGATTGGCCTCGGCCGTCTTTCGGTTCTCCTCCAGCTGCTTAAACAAGGCGGCATTTTCCCGCCTCACAACTTCTATATCGCCAGTCTCGCTGACGATCTGTTTCGCCTTCGCTACAACAGCTGTGCAAAAACACATTGCATGTGTTGAGCATCGTATGCCTTAAAACAAATTAAACTCACAACACATGTGACAAAACATTTACCTTCGTTCGCCTTATTTTGGGTACGGCTTGCTTGAGCACTTGCCTTTGGCTACTCAGTGAGTACCATAGATCGCACGTAAGTTGCTCGCTGCTCTGCTAAGGCAAGGGCAATAGTAAGTAACAAAGGTACAGACAATAAAGTATAGCTACAAGGAGCTTGGGGAATGAGTCTTTATCAACATGAAAGAAAGGTCATTACGCCGGCTTAGTCAAAGCTCAACGTAATACCCGGGGACTAGGATATGTACATAAAGACGGAATATTTGCCTGCATCATGGCCTTCAAGGCTTTGTAGCTTTTCTTCATTGTGACGTATAGTTCATCACAATTGTCTTCCAGATTCAAATGGTCAATGTCTGACCAACTGGCCTTAGCTTCGAAGGTGGCTCGTTGCGCTCCTTCTCATCGGCAAGCATGGCGGTGATGTTGGGTAAGATGTACCCCTCGTCGTCAAAAGCTCTTTCTTCACCATGTTGCGGACAGTCTCCGAGTAATGGGCTCATTTGGCTCTTCTGACTGAATCACTGCCGCCTTCCCAGCAGCAGCAGCCCTGGCCAACTTTTCAGTTTCTGCCTTATCAGGTAAGACGGCCGTGTCTAGATCTATATGTTGATCTTCGGATGGGCCTGGGGCTGTCTCTTGCTGAACGGAGGGGGTGGGGGAGCGGCAGCCGGAGAAGGTTCAGCCTTCTTTTGCCTGGAAGAAATTACTTTCTTCCTCTTGAGAGGCGCAGTTGGCTTGATCCTGCGAATCACATACAAAATAAGAGAACATTTACAGACACTGTTTGCCTTACTATAGAAATTGCAATTCGGCTTACTGCTGCACTGGAGCGTTGAAGGCCGCGTCTTTATCGTCTTCAATGTTGAGCACTTCGGCATCAACAGGAACTGCCTTGTCACGCTTCCGCCTTTCTGCTGCTGAAGTTGCTGCAGTAGTCCCTGAAGCCTTTCGTTTCGAGTCTTTGGGGGCTCGGGTGCCGCTTCAGGCACGTGAAACAAAGGAGCTAGCAGATTATCTGGCAAATGGGCGAGCTGAAAACAAAAGTGATGTTAGTAAGGCAAAACATCGTGGAGTTATAAAAACAGTAACGGTAAATGCCTTACTGTCGGAGCCGGATTGGCGGCTGTGTACATAGGACGCTGCTCTGTAAGCTGAACCCTTTCCTTGGCAATCCTCTTAAAACGATACATGAGGGCATCATGCATAAGGTCACTCTCACTAACACGGAGAGGATCCGTCTTCTGGTCCGTGTAGTGGCATAGGAGGCCCTTGCGATCCTTCAAAGGCTGGATTCGCCTTGACAACCAACACAGGATGGTGTCTGCGCCCGTGAGCTTGGGCACAGCAGTTTTTGTCAAGTATTCAATCCGCCTTTGCATGCGATGGAGGTTGTCAGGGAGAACCTTCAGTGGTTTCTCGCCCCAAGAAAGGCGGGGCTCCGCAGGAAAAGGAGAAAAGCGAGGAAGTCCTATGTCTTTGCCTGCGGGCGCCATGTCTTTGCAGTAGAAGAAGGAGCTGTTCCAGCCTTTAATAGAGTCTATTTTTGGCGCCTTAGGGTACCAGTCTCTACCTCTACGAAGGTTGGTGCTAACTGTTCCTAAGGAGAGCAATTCTTCCTTCTCTGTTTGGCGTTAGCAGGTAAAGCAGTACTTGAAGAAGTCTAAGCTAGGTTCTATGCCTAAATATCCTTTGAATAAGGCCATAAAACCAGCTATGTACAAGATACTATTGGGGCCTACGCTATGAGGCTGAAGGCCATAGTAGTCTAAGACAGATTGGAAGAAAGGATGCGGAGGCAAAGACAAACCGCGGAGGAGATGTGAGACGAGGAGCACTCGTTCCTCGCCGGTGGGATCTGGAGCAGGGTGGCCGTACGCCGATCGCCAGTGGCAATCCTCCTTGGATGGGAGGATGCCCTCCTTCTGTAGCTTCAGAAGATCCGCTTCGGTGATGGTGGAGGCAGCCCAGTTGCGGGACGATTCCTCCTCTCCCTCCTCCTCTGCCTCCGCCGCGTCTCCCTCATCGGAGGGCTGGGCATTTTTCTCCGCTTCGGCGGAGACGGTCGCGGAGCTTGCTGCCGCGCCAGGAGTAGATGCACCCATGGTGCCCGAGTCCCTCGCCGCCGAATCTTGTTCCGCCGCCAACGACGCCGCTGCCGCTGCTGCTGCCGTGGTCGCCTCGGAGCTCTCCATCGATGAGTGTGCAAGCGGTGGTGGTGGAGCTCGCCGGAGTTTAGATGGGGACGGGCGCGAGGAGGACGATGAACAGGGAAATGAACCAGGTGGGGAAAATCGGTTCCCTTTTATGGGGGCGGTGCGCCGCGATTAGTGCGGTGAGATAACGTCCGCGCGATTTTCTCCACGCGTCCCGCAACGGTCAGATAGTGGGCATCTTCTCCGGCACGCCTCGGACATCGTGTGCGGAAAAATAGCAGTAATGGCGTCACAACGTCTCTTTGCTTATCCAAACTGTTGTGGACTGGCTTTGACTACGGTGACGTCATGACAAGACTCGACACTGACAGAATCTTTCTGCCAGATTGTTCAAAGTGCAGGAGAGTTCGGCTTAATCCTTAAGGCAGACTTAATGTCTTATTTTGGAATGCTCCAAACTCTTCTGTCCGCCTTTCGCTAAGGCGAAAGTCCGTGTTTTACAAAGACGACAAACGAAGAACTTAAACCTTTCCGGGGACTACTGTGGAGGTTATGCCGAACGGGTATACCTGCCACGATGGATAAAACCAGGCCCACCAAGGAGACCCATCAGATAAAGCCGGAGGGCTTAATGGAGAAGGCCTCATGGGCTTAGTCGCAAGGATAAGGCCTGAGCTGGCTTAGTGAAGTCCAAGACGAAGGCCAGGCTGCGTTCGCCTTAAGGAGCAAGTTAGAGTTTCTTACCGTGTTAGTCTAGGACTCATGATCTATGTCGGTTAAGGCTTTCCTTGTAGGGGAAGGCTTGACGCCTTTATAAGCCAGCCTTCCAGCAGCCTTAGGGCACGCATACAACCTCAATGTAACCTGTACACATATTTGTCTTGAGTGAATTATAGCAGCACGTAGGATCTCGTCACCGTCGTGAGATCCGAAGCTGGGTAAAATCGTGTGTGCAATCCCGTCACTGGAACCCTCCACGTTCTTCCCCACCTCCTCTACGGTACGTATAAATACATATAGTAGTTCCGCGTTACCAATACCTCGACAATTTTGCTAGATTTTTAAAACTCTAAAATAATTATTTTAAATTTTCAAAAAAATGATCATTGTATCTCGGGAGTAAGAAATATCCCCTCCAAAAAATGCCAGTGTATAGCGGAGTAGTACTACTCTACTGCCGGAAGACGTATGTTTCTGTATATTTGTCAATTTGAGCCAACCATTTAAAACTGAATGCCGGAACATCTGATATTATGCAATATAGCCTGTGATTTACTCCTACTGTGCGCTTTTTTCGCATGTGCTATGTAAAACGGTTAGGCGATCAGCTGTTGTCTCTCCGTTTAATAATGTAAGACATTTTACGGAGCGAAATCAGTGAAGCTACAAACCCAAAATAAGTCTAGACACGTCTACATATGTATGAATCAAAGAAAAACTAAAAAGGCTTATCTATACCTAATAATAAAAGCGCTAAGGCTTCCACCGTTTGGTTTGGTAGGTCATCGGGTTTACCCCTAAAGTTATGATTAATTACCCACATATGGCACCCGTAAGTCAAAAAAGAAAAACGTTTCGTTCCAGCGTCGCGCTGATTTCTCCCCTCCGTCCGTACAACCCTGGCCGTGGAGAGGCTGACGCATACCAAGCGCTTACCTATCCGGCGTGGCGGCGTCCAAAGAAAGGAGAACCAGCGTCAGAAAACCAGCTACGACTCCCATCGCACCAAATCTTCTCTGCTCCGCCCAAGATGCGTACCGCCGTGCCCAGGCGCGTCAGCAACGCACCTAGACCGCCATGCTCGTCGCTAGCGTGCAGCCAGGTCGCCGCGCTTGTTGCAGCCGTGCTGCAGGGCGACCCTGCGCCTCGCTCTCCTTCCCCATCACCGGCGCCCCAGTCTTCCACCCTATTGCCGGCGTCAAGCACGCCTCGACGAGCTACCGATTTACCTTGCCAATTCGCTCCGGCAATGTCTGCTCATCCGTGGCAGTCGCCGGTCACCACAAAGTCCAGGACTTAAGCACGCGTCGGCTGCAGCGTCCACAATTTCCAACGCAATGAAGAGGAATACGTCATCCATCGAGTTGAATGGCAGCTCCGGCGCGGCCGTAGCACCATATACACGACAGTGCAGGCCATACTGCAAGCTTTGGATGCACAATGAGAAGAAGAAAGCACGATCAGGGAGATACACAGCATGCGCGCTGCACTGGTCAGAGGACAATGGCAGAGGATAGGAACAAAATTTGCGGTGGACAAAATTCTTTACCTTTGATCTAATTTTTTTTAAACGAAAAAAATATATATATTTATGTATACCGATCGGTGTTTTCTCTTCACATAGCACAATGCCTATCTAGGGAGGGCACTCATATGGTACGCGTAAGAGAAAGAAGCAAAGAAAGTTAATTTCACTTTTTCTTTCAAAATCAGATAACGAAAATGAAACATTGCTATGCCTGAACTCATTAAGTTTACCACACATAATTCATTACACATGTAATCTGTTATGGCTATGATAGTCTTATTTGCACACACTAAAGGATACGTTTGTTGTTGTATCGTATCTTTCATTTTGAACATGTTGTATCGTATCTAAACAAGAGCTACTCAATATGTATGATATTTAGAATGAAACATGGAAATTTTATGAGCATAATTTTGCTACAACTTAAAATATTGTTCATGAACCGACTTATGAATGATTTAGTTGTATACTCAAATTTTTCTAAATGATATTTTGTATTTCTAAATAACCATGATGCGCACATAGAAGATTGGAATTGGGTGCTGAGTTTTTAGAGGATTGATCTGCAGTGCAACAGGGAACTAAATCACAAGAAAAACCAAAACTATTCTAAATAGTACAAACCAAGAACAAAAATGTAATATAAGATGTTTGGGAGCTAGAATTACACATCATATTATTTGTCTAGATTTCTGAGCGATATTAAACTGTTTTAAACCGTTGCAACGCACGGGCACTTTTGCTAGTATTTAGTAATGGATGTACTCCCTCTGTACCAAAAAGAGTAGTAGTTAATTCCATGTCTGCGTGTTTTACATGCGAAGGTTGAACTAGTTTTTTTTTTTGAGCGCTAGTTGAACTAGCTTCGTGAATTCCGCGCGTGGCGACAGCAGATTCTGAGCGTTTGTCCCCGCAAGAAATAAAAAAGAACGTTTAGGCCTTCACCCGTTGTCCCTGGACAGAGTTTCCTGCGGCAAACCCTATGTGACACCTTAAGGCCTCCTTTGATTCACAGGATTTTCATAGGAAAAGTGTAGGATTCATTTTCCTATAGGAATTTGTACTGTAGCAGTGTTTGATTCAAAGGAATACACCAAAGGAAACTTGAGGGATTTTTTCCTTTGCCATCAGATTCCTACACTAAACACAGGAAACAAAAAATTCAGCTAGACCTCTTTTTTCCATTCCTTTGCAGGAACGAGGCAAGCTAAGGAAACATTCCCGTGGCCACAGTTTTGCACTTGCATTCCTACCTACTTCCTATTCCTATTCCTATTCCTACGTTTCAAAATCCTACAAATCAAAGAAGGCCTAAGTGTCGGTTAGCCCATCGATGCCTCAAGGGCTCATGGCTCCTATGTAGTGGGCAGGCCCAAGTAGAGTTCATATATTTTTTCGTTGTGTTTTTTCCTGTTTTCTTTTTATTGTTCTTATTTTTATTTTATTTTTTGGTTTTAAATATTCTTATTTTTATGTTACTAGTTGCTTTGCACGTGCAACACACGTCTCTAAATTATAACACAACATACTTCCTTTGAATTGCATTTCTCTTTTTAATGGGTCATATACAAGTCTGAAAATTCAAATGCACGCACATGTTGATCAAAATGAAACATAGCCATGTGAAGACAACTTCTAGAAACATGATATAAATATGCTGATACACAAATCTGGTACCTACTTGCATGCATTGCCTCTTAAAAGAGAAAGAATGTGGCTACACCACAGTACTCTAAATTACAACTAAAGGAATAACTTCTTCTATAGATAAAAAGAACCACATTTGTTACAAACCCGGTGTAGGATAGTAGGCGAAATTAGCTGGGGTCCATCGATCCCTCAATATCATCCCACCTCTCATCGGGCTTCTCAAGAATATCTCCGAGTGGAGGCCTGTGTGGAAGTTGGCCTGCTCAGCGCCATGTTCCTCATTGACTTATTGTCGGCGAAGGCAACGTCCCCACCATAGCCATCATGCTATCCGCATCTCCTCCGTGCTCTGGCAACATATCAATTCCAATGGGTGCTCTGAGATATTGTCAGCTCGCAACTCAACAAAATGAAATTCCAAATACTTTTTGATAAAACAAAAATCCCACATACTTTTGGATAAAACAAAAATCCCACAATATACTGGACCATGTTTAAAAAAATTGTACTAAAAGAAACAATCAAATAGTCCAAAATCCAGAACCAGTCCGTGATTTCCAAATGTGTCCTTTGAGATCAGGCATGGCAAGAAAAATACCCAGACTTATATGCACCCACATTGGTAATTTGAAAACGCTCATATTAATAGCTAGGTGCTATGCAGCACCTCCTACTACTTGGAGATTTTGCCAATACTTACCGTAAGAAGACAAAGTTAGTACAAGTTCTGATACACAATTTATGACATAATCTACATAGTGCAGAGAGAGAAAATTGGCCTGTACTGACTAACAAGACATATTAGCAGCCGTGACATCAGTGTTGTCGATGACTTTGATCAATCTGCACTGGGATTGTGTTTGTACATCCCATCTAACCCACTGGCCGCTGCTTTGCTGGGCACGCTCCTGCCCCTCTCACCGTCCACGCGCGCAGACGAGCGTCGCCTCACCAGCGCGCTTGTCCACATACGCTGGGCATCACTCGTCGTCGGTGCGCGCGTCGGCGTAGGCATGACCTTCCTCGTTGGCACGCGTCACTTCATCTCCGCCTGTTACCAGGTCCACGGCTGCAAGTGCAGGTCGTCTTCAGCGTGCAGCAGTCTTTCATCCACTAAGCAACCTCATCGTCATTAAGCTTGGACAATCAATCTTTCTAGCGCACAAAACTCCTGAGAGGCTGAGACCAATGTGAGATGGGCAGCATAGAGTAGGAACAACATGGCTGACTAAGCAGCCAGACTTCACCTCCTGGACGCGCATGCCCCGCGGCCCCCGTCCAGGAACTTGACGGCGAACGCGCGCCTCGTTCAGAGCGAGCTAGAGGAGCCCCCGACGTACTGCGCGCGGCGCGCCAATGAGTACTGCATCGTGGATCATCGTCTTGTTCTCGCGTGGCCTGCGCTATGGCGTCCTTGCCAGCAATCGAAGGTGTGGATCGAACGTGTGGATCGAACAGGTCGCGTGGCCTGCGCTATGGTCGATGCCGAAATCGAACGTGTGGATAGTAGACTTGTAGCAGGCCGGTTGCCGGCATGCCAGAATAAAGTCGGCACAAGGTCTTTATGGGCCTATTTTTAGGCGGTGGCAAAATCCCTGTAATATCTATGAAATTGAAAAGGTGCGTTGAGTTGTCAAACATTGGAGCAATCTCGACCGTTGGCCAAATATTGAAGGGCTCAGATTTAATGTATCAACACAAGTTTGCTCTTTTAATAGTAGTATAGATATTTTGTCATTAGTTTTCTACTTTTTAAAAAAATCTATGAAATTTACTTCTACCGTATAATAAGTGAATATTTTGAATGTTGTGAATTTATAAAAACCATGAGAATATAGTTTTGAACTTGGGAACAATTTTTCATAACTCGCGTGAACATGTTTTAAGCTTGTAAACAATTTTTTGAACTAGCAAACATTTTTATAACCGTGTGAACATTTTTGAATTTTCCAATAACTTTTCATAGGCGCGGATTTTTTAATTAGCGAACACTTTTTAATAAATTTTGCTAACCGCTTTGAACTCACGAAGAGTTTGGTGAACTACACGAACATTTTTTCAAATCATGTGAATATTTGTTTCTTAACCTTCAAAATATATACCATAACAAAAAAATCATGAGACAAATAAATCAAAATGTTCGACATAATTGTTCACGAGTTGAAAATAATATTTAGTCATTACAAAAATATAATTTTTGTATTATTTTTAAAAACAAAAAGTAATTGAAAAAACATAAAGGGAAAAAAGGAAAATAGGGAAGCAAAATAAAATCAAAGAAAGAAACAAGAAAAAGAGAAAATAAACAAAAAGAAAACACAACAAAAAGAAAAATATGATAACTGGACCGGTCCACCAAGAGGGTGTTTCAAGCGCTACACTGTCTAGGCGAGTTCTCCGACCATCACACACTAAGCCGGTTACTCTTGTGTGGTGAATGTGTAACTCTTCAAGCTCCGGCGCGGCTTGGCTGACTTGTTGTAGCTAAGTCAATGGTACCTTGGGCACAAAAGTCGTCAGATCGCAAATCAAAGGACAAGATCAGTCCAGCATAGTACAAAACATGGTTCGAAAACACTATTCATACAAACACTGTTCACTTCTCCTGTACTGTCTGATCTGCACTATCAATTTAGAATCCGGTGGCAAAAAATGAACAAAGTTAACTGTGTTGTTCATTTGTTGAGTTAGCCATAGCAAGTCAGAAAATCCGGAGTGGTCAAGCTCCTCGTGCAAGGCTTGCACTTCCAAAGAAAAAAGTAAAGTGCATTGTAAGTCCTAATTGTTTTTCGAGAATATGAAGTTAATCAGAATTCTTCAAAACTGCATATCTAGATTCAAAATGTATTTAAGTCGTTCAGGTAAGGTCCTATGTGGCCCCGATCAGCTTCGACGTACACAAATGGCGTGTTGACTACTACCAGATCGTGCCTTTTAATTTTGTGGTCGCCTTCCATGACCAGACCACCATGTAGGGCGCAGTGCCCCCATCCAGCGAGATCGGTCGCTGGATGGGTTGGTGACAATGGCGGGGAATGGTAGCGGCCGTGGCGGCTGGCGGCTCTGACAGTTGGCAGAGGAAGATGCCATGTCCTGCCTTTCGTCTACGCTGGAGGGGTTCGCCATCGAGAGAGTGAAGTGCATGGAGAGAGTATGCGGACTGGGAGAGAGTGAGATACACTGAAGTGGGTGTTCTTATAGGCGCGCCGCTTACTGGGCTTTCACATGGGCAACGTGGATTGGCACAATTCCATTGGCGTTGTGAACATATCAGCAACGGAGGCAACAGTAACAACCGTTGGCAATATAGGAGCAACGGAGATAATTTTGCAACCGTTGCTATTGTGGCGGGCCCAGTGACAAACTAGTGCGAGCGCCCTCCCGCGGCAGCGCACAAAACTCATTTCTTCCATCTCCTAACTTGTGTCGTTTCCGTACATGGGTTTCCGATGTGTCGTTCTGTACTAGTGACCCGACAATTGCACATATGGAGATCAGAGTCTGGAATCCAACTAGGACTGAGTTGTTGCCTTCATGTAATTCCTAACGTTCAGATTTTTAAAAACATTGTCCTTTGTATTTAGAAGTTTGTGTTTTATTTACTCCTAGCTCTCCCCGAGAGCCATTATGTGTTACTTTATGAACTTAGTATGATCAAGTTAGGGTTGAAGTTTTTGTATGGTGCCTTGAAATGGAAGAGGCGAGGGTTCCTCCTGATTTCTAAGGAAACCATTGGCAGTCTATGGAGGTGCAGTGTCCCTCGACAGTCAAATCACGTGGATATGAGCTAAGTATTTTCGTTAAGTTTGACAATAAAAATTAACTAATCAATTAGCTAAGTGAATGAAGAAAGATATAAAGACTACGGTAAAACGAACCTCACGCTCAGACACCATCAACAACACGTCAAACCCAAACTAGCATAGCACTTGAACACCCGCACGGCAATGAATATCCAACCGCGATAAAAACCATTGCCTCATAACTCTCTCCTTGAAAAACGTGATCGTCATGTTTGGGAAAACATTACACATCCCTCGAGCTAGCAGATCCAACATGACCCATTAAGCCAGAAAAATAAAACTCTTGATAACCTTTAGAGAAGCACATGATACACACGTCCAAAGAGCCAAGGAGTCTGGTAACCGCAGAAAACCACTCGACCAACCATCCATCGCCGCCACCTTGGGAGGTGCGGACCTAGGCCGCCCCAGTCAGGATGACACCTAAAGCACACCGTGAACAAAATCACATGTTTGACTTTCTAGGCGGCTCATAATCACATTTTAACTTGTAGTTTGAAAATGTATGTGTTGATAACTTGGTATAGAAGTGGTTCTTGTGATTTTCCCCCAATTTTCAAGCTTCACAAAATGTAATCTATTAGACATTGTGCAGGTAGACACATTGTGAGGGACATGCGTTGTGCATCTTGTATTAGGTGTCCACGAATTAGAGCCTTTTGGCTCAAGGGATTTTTAAAAGGAATTTCGTAAGGTTTCAATCCACAGATATTTTTTCATGGAGTCTATTTGATATAAAGGATTGAATTCTTCAAAAAATTTACCTTTTTACACTACAATTTCACAGGATATAACCTCTTGCAAGATTCCTATATGTTTATGACAACTATTACTTGTACTCAACTCTATAGAAAATTCTTGCGTTTAACTGTAGTGCAACAAAACACGTATGTTGACTGATTCATCTGTTTTAAGTTCTTATGTGATTTCACATGTCATGACATTTTATTTCTATATTTTCTTATTCATGTGCTTTTTCAAATCCTATGAAGTATGAACCAAAGGAAACTTTTTGGACCATAAAGAAATCATACACCGATGTAGTCCTCCGAGCAATACTAGTGAACAGTCAGATAATACTGGTGGACAGTCATCGGGAGACCATGATTAGCAACGATGATTCCTTCTATCCAAACAGAAAAACAATCAAGCGAGATTCCAGGCCCATATATCCAGGGACAGACCTCTCTCTCCTCCACCCCGATCTTCTCGACCCTTCCTCCCCCTCTCCCCGGCCTCCTGCTCGTCGTCCTACCAATCGACCGTCGCTTGCCGAGGCGGGGCTGGGCAGCAGGGGGCGCGTGATGCTGCCGCAGCAGCAGAGCCAGGCCGCTGCGCTGATGCAGCACGCGGCCGCGCTGCAGTCCATGTACCCGATGCCACCGCCGCCGCACCACCACCTCCTCGGCGCCGCCGCGCCGCCGCAGCAGGTATGTACCTACAACCTACCTACCTAATCTCCCACGTGGCAGCGCCCTGCCGCTGGTTGGTCTGGTACGAGGTCGATTGTATTTGTAGATGAGCTCAGTTCTCGAATTTCGCGCGAGGAGACTTGTAGGTGTTGGGGTCGTCTTGGGTTTGCGGTTCTCTTAGTGGTTTTGGAGGCGCTTGTAGTTTGCATCAGTTTTTCGACTTACTTTGAAAGGGTGGTCTCGACGCGAGATTGAGTGACCCCATGGTGAAGATTCACTCATGCTCAGAATGATCAAATTCGCCCTGTTTCTTTCTGGTACAAGTAGAAGAGCCAGTGATCTCAAGGTGCTTAGTGTTCAAATCCATGGGAAATTGAAAATATATTTTGATGACCAGTTTAGTAAGGGAACAGTCTCCAAGTGACATGGACGTTTTTAATACTCACTCCGTCCCATAATATAAGATGTTATAACTCTTATATTGGTTGCAATATAACATCTTATATAATGGGACAGATGGAGTATTGTAGCGACTAGCGAATTAGCGAGTAATTGTGAAGTGTCCGATGATAGGATTTCTCATTATTTGGTTTTGCAAAACTGTGAAGATGATTTCTCGTACATAGATTTTCCTTTCTTTCTTTCGTTGTTTTTACATTTTTATTTTTGCAGATAGAGACCATTCTTACTGGAAATCTGCCACCTGGTTTTGATACAAGTACATGCCGCAGTGTGTGAGTCTCGTTAGTGACTTTTTATCTTTTTCTTAATGCTTTGAACTGGAGATCACATTTTGCTTGCACACTTGTAGTGTTATATCACCTAGTTTCAGTTGCTCTTTCATGGGCATCTTCATTTATGTGTATGGCAAACACTTAATTACAATCATGGTTGCACTGTTATCTGATTTGCTATGTTTCTATAATTTAGATATGTCGGCAATATTCATGTTCAAGTGACAGAGGCACTTCTCCGGGAGTGTTTTCAGAGCGTTGGTTCGGTTGACGGATGCAAGCTTATAAGAAAAGAGAAGGTAGTTTTGTTCATGGTTTCCTTTACCACAGTTATTTTGCTTTTGGAAGAGGAATATGATTCAATTTAGAGAATAGGTAGATTGACCATTTAAACTTATCTTTTCTGCAGTCCTCTTATGGGTTTGTTGACTACTATGAACGCAGATCAGCTGCCTTAGCAATTTTGACGCTTAATGGGAGGCAAATGTGAGAAAAACAATAGCTAGGAGCTGCTGCTCTATTTTTCTTTGAAATTTAGTTTTTTTTGTTTATAATCCTATGTGCTTATTGAAAAACATTATTGCAGTTTTGGGCAGCCTATCAGGGTTAATTGGGCATATGCTAGTGGTCAGAGGGAGGACACAACAGGTTAAAACTACTGTTTCTCTTGAGCCAGTATTCTAACATCTTTTGACATAACGTTTGGCCAATTATGGTATTCTTATTCTTTTTGCAGACCATTTCAACATTTTTGTTGGTGATCTTAGTCCCGAGGTTACGGATTCTGCATTATTTGCATTCTTCTCAGGATACTCGACCAGCTGCTCGTAAGCATTTCCTGCTGCCTTTTATTCATTAGTTTCTTTTTCTATTGGGGTTTATTAGCTTTTCCATAATTTTGTACTTTCCTCAACTAATGGTGCTGTTATACCTAATATTCGTCGATTGACAGTGCTGCTTGTATTGCCACTTGGTTACCTGTTTAATTTCGTTTTTCAATTCAATTTTATGTAATTGAATGATTTGACGAGATTAAAATTGCAACGATTTGTGCTATCTAGTGATGCTCGAGTTATGTGGGACCAAACGACTGGAAGATCAAGAGGCTACGGTTTTGTTTCCTTTAGGAATCAACAGGTGTGCTGATTCTCCGACTCAACCATCTAAATTTGTGCTTTATGAGGTCCTGTTTTTTCTGAAATCGCTTTATTTGATCTATAGGATGCACAGAGTGCCATAAATGGCTTAAATGGTATGCCCTCAAAACTTTTCTGGTGTGTTTGTGTGTGTGTGTTATTTTTCACATGCATGTGATATTTTCCAGAACCGAAAAGTTATATAAATGACATTGGTGAGTGATGCCAGTATCTTAGTTCTTAGAATGCTGATGGTAAAACATTGTTAAAAAAATCCTTTGTAGGTCAATGGCTCGGAAATCGGCAGATTCGTTGCAACTGGGCAACGAAAGGTGCTAACAGTGGCGAGGAGCAGCAACCTTCAGATTTGAATGCTGGTGTAACTAACAATTTCACAGGTATAGTTTTAAGACCTGTTGCATTTTTTATACTATTGAGATCCTTAGTTCCTGAAATTTGCTAAGATGCTAGTTTCAAAAGATGTTTTTTGTAGCATATTTAGTCCCTCGATATGTATCAAGTAATCTTTTCATAAAGGTGTTATTGGTTCATGCTGATGTTGATGTGACATACGTAATGCAGTTCATTCTTCCTGTCATACAAAGACTTTCCATCATCTGTATATGAGAATTTTCATGTCTATTATTTGTTTTATTCAGAAAATGTGAAGGAGAAAGCGAACATAGACGCCCCAGAAAATAATCCACAGTACAGAACTGTTTATGTTGGGAACCTTGCTCATGAGGTAGTCTCTTCAAGCATGCTCCTATTGATACACCTCTTGTTGCTTTGCCATTCACTTTCCTGGCTTCTCTACACTATAACTCCACTATTACACGAATCACATTGCATGTGGCATAATGAACTTATGTCACGAATTTCAATAAGTTTCACGGCGTAGATCCCACCTGTCCCAATGGCTGCCTTGCTGATTTCTTGATGTTCTTAATACCAGGTTACTCAAGATGTGCTCCATCGTTTTTTCCACGCACTTGGTGCTGGAGCCCTTGAGGAGGTACGTGTCCAGCATGGCAAAGGCTTTGGTTTTGTGAAGTACACCAACCACGCAGAAGCTGCCCTTGCAATTCAGATGGGTAATGGCCGTATTTTGGCTGGGAAACCAATCAAGGTGAGCAGCAGCCTTTCCTACTTAATATTTCTGTACATGTATGGTCTTTAGCCGTCTTTTATTTCTTCAATATTTCTTGCCGTTTTCGCTAGTAGTTTCATTCGGTTTCCTGATTGCAGCCGCAATGTGGATTTCTTTCCTTTGTTCTGCAGTGTTCCTGGGGCAACAAGCCTACACCCGCTGGTACAACTTCTGTGCTTCTGCCTCCTCCCGCTGCTCCCAGCCTCCCTGCCGCCACCGATGTTCTGGCGTATCAGCGCGCTATTGCCTTGAACAGGATGGCTTCGACCCAGGCACTGATGCAGGCTCAGCATCTGAATCAAGCAGCCATGGGGGTGGGGACGGGTGTAGGTGTGAATCAGGCGATGTACGATGGTACTTCACAGAACGCAGGCGCCTTACAACAGCAGCATCAGCAGCAACTCATGTACTACTAATTCCAGCCTTCAAGGAGGCTCATATTTTTAATTTGTGACCCAGATTTTATGGTCTTCCCACTATGTTCGTCATGTCTATATGCAGTGTGACACTATGAGTCGGTGTTGCTATCTGGCTTCACATTTGGCTATGTCTTTGTAGTACAAGAGTATACCTGTGTCTTTGTGTAGTGATGCAAGCTGAACTGTTAATATCGAAGGTTTACGCTATTTTCTCATATGATATACATAGACATTTCCCTTTTCTTTATTGATAAGGTGTTGTTGTCTGGCTTCACATTTGGCTATGTCTTGGTAGTACAAGAGTATGGCTGTGTCTGTGTGTAGTGATGCAAGCTGACCTGTTAATATCGAATCTTTACGCTATTTCTCATATATGATACAGATAGCCATTTCCCTTTTGTTTATTTATAATAATATGATATGTGAGACTGATTGGAGAAGTGTATTCAGTCCAGGCATGGCGTTCTGTGCTCATCTTTTACTCTTATGAAGATGTGAATCAGTGCCGTCCGGGCATGGATTGTGAACGAACATTTCAAGTATAACCTGTTTTAATCGTGATTCTCAACAAGGGTGCACTGTGATATCTTTTTTTTCAAGGATACACCCCAGCAGGTGCATCAATTTCATAGAAGAAGAGGCCTAGACGGCGGGTACCACGATACAAATGCACACCACGCCAGATGGTATACAACACACTCTCTACAACGACCTGACGAAGAGAGCTCGCCTTGCCCAAGCTCCTACCAAAGGTGAGGAGATGGGGCACTAAGCAACCGGACCGCATCACAATCAAAGCGAGACACCACCACCGCACGACCCTGACTCCAAGACTGCCCGGATCAAAGCACCACTCCTTATACGCCTAGAGGGGGATCGGCGAGAAGTTGGCATCAGCGGCGGAGCCAGCGTACAAAATCTGTGGGGTCAAACATCAAACTGTGGACAATTTTTACCCTATTTCATTTTTTTTACAAGAATGCACACATGAATTAAAGAGGATTTGCTAAAAAGCTGTGGGGTCGGCTGACCCCACAGCTTGTACGTGGATCCGCCACTGGTTGGCATGATCCAACCGGACTTGAGGAAGATGTCGACGAAGAGGCGCCCACCATGATGTACATTGCGCCCCGAGGCTCATGTCCTGAGCAGCGACCAACACCAGCAGCACCACACTCCTCCACCACGTCTCCAGTCACATCAGCCTCACTCCGGATAGCCTTGACGATGTCTTCAAGAAGATCACGACGCCGTGACGCCGCCGCCGCTTGGTCCGGTGGACCGAACCTAGGGTTTCCCCCGGCACCGGAGGAGAGGAAGGCACGTTCCAGGCCTAAACCACGCGCATAAATAAACACTTTTAAGGACTCGTTATACAAATTCTTCCGAGCCTTGTTATGCATGTTTTGCCGTTTGTTGAAAAAACATTTTTTATTCCTATGTATCTTCATGCCTGCAGCGCAACACACCACAATTCTTTTATGGCTAATTTGTTTGATTTTGAAGAAGAAAAACATGAGTGATATGAATACCTCGGGGAAATAACACAAAAAATTCTAGCAAGAACAGTCTAATGATAGTAAAAACCACTATCACAAGTAAACTTTAACATTAGAATGAGCTCCAAGTGGATAGTTGTCTCAAAGTTGAAATTGGAAAAGTTACCATGTCACCCTGACTTTGGGTGGTGGCGGCTACTCTACTGTCAAATTTAGTGTGGTTAGTGGTTCTCACGTTTCGTTCTTTTATATTCGTGAACTTCTTACTCGACAACATGATGATAAATCCCGGGTTGACTACTTTTTTGCAAGGGTGTATTACTAGAACAACACGTTCCAATTTTAGGTTTCTACAAATTGTGATGTACGATTTCAGCGGCTCTACAAACCTTTGAGGTTAGTCCTGCTCGTGTTGGTTTTGTCTTTTCGAGTTTTATAAGGGAGATTTGGAAAACATCAAAGGTGGAGTTAAGGCAATGATTCCGAAGTTCTTCAATATAACTTTTATTTTATCTGTGTCGATTATTCATTGTGATGCACTCTAGTTAGTTTAACAATTCAGATCATTTGCTAAAAAAGATGATATAGTTTTTCGTTCTTCTGAAGACTAGATCGAAGGACTTATTTACCCAATATGAATTATAATTTCAATCAAATAAGTAAACAGTGATAGGATTTTTTTTGCTTTTACTTTGCCTCTTCTATGAATAAAACGAGCCTTAGAGGATCTCAACTTCTCCACTAGAAGGACAAAACCTCAATCACGAAAAGAAGCTTTTGGAAGAGGAGAGAGAGGGTTTGGGAAATTAATAACCCGCGACCCCACCGGCCTCCTAAAACCGGGTACCCAATTTTTGTGTGTGTTGTGCTTGTGCATACACATATCTATCTATTGCTCTATACTCTATGTTATCACATATATGATAATTCAAACTTTTATGGCAATACAATAAATAATCCACATAATTTAGATAAATAATCAAAAAATTCAAATACAAATTAAGTTCAAGCAAACAAGATAGCACATCTCACACAAAAAAGTTAAACAGTCAGTGCAAAAAATTCGAGCAAACATCAATAACTTTATTCATGGAACTTCCAAAACTCATCAACAAAATCATCCTAGAGTTTTGCATGGCTCTGGCACTCTTATCTTCCGGTGCACTCTTAGAAACCTCTTGATCCAGTCTTTATCATACTAATGGTCGGATTCTTCTTCACGTACACTCATAATCATAGTGGACATCTTGGTCATGCTCATCCTCTATAATCATGTCGTGCATAATGATGCACGTTGTCATGATCCTCTTGAGAGATATAATCCTAAAAAATAATTAGCTGGTCCTCCCACAATGGCAAAGAAATATTGCAACACTCCAAATGTTTGCTCCACATCTTTCCTAACATGAGCTTGCATAGTGGTATATTGAATGTTCTTTTTACCTTGCGCGTTTGATATTGACTTCACAAATGTTGCCCTATGAGGATAGATCTCATCCGCAAGATAATATCATTTTGCGTATTTGCACTCATTGAGCTCAAACTCAACATGAGGTGTCTCTCCACGGGCTAACCTACAAAAGAGTGGCGAGCGACGCAATACATTAATATTCTTATAATACCCTAACATACCAAAGTATGCATGCCAAATTCATAGCTCATGATGCAACAACTTAAGGAATGATGGTAAGATCATGGACAAGTCTCGTGAATTGCCGATGCCCCGCATGGCTGTTCTTCTGTTGCTGAGTTGTCATCCAAATTCAGTATAAAGAATATTCAGATAAAGGCTAACTTCTGCCTGAGCAAGCGAGGCCCGTCGCCGAGAGGCTTGGGCGAAGCCTAGAGAGGGACGCTCCGCATTTGACGTGTCAGCACGGGAGTGCCCCACAGAACTTCTCAAAGGCTGATCTAAGATAGCTTCCAAAAGTCGGCCTTTTACTAGTTATGCCCTTTAAATCCGTATGAAATCAATTGGTTTGTATTGGTCCGGGCTGAAGCGGGCATGTGCCGTGGCCGGTGGGTGAGTTGTGCCACGAACCATCAGTATTTTCCTTTTTTTCTTCTTTTTTTCATTTTCAAATCTGAAACACAATTTTCAAATCTAAAAGTTTTTAATAATTCGAACATTTTTTCAAATCTGAACATTTTTAAATCTAAATTTGTTTGAAAATCTAAATATTTTTAAAATTTGAACATTATAAAATCTGTTTTTCTTAAATATGAACAAAATCAGAATCTGTTTTTTTCAAAAAATCTAAACATTTAAGTGTGAACAATTTTCAAAATTGAACATTTAAAAAAAATAAAAACTAAAGTAAAAAACCAAAAAGGAAAAGATATTATGAAAATAAAGAAAGAAAAATAAAAGATTTTTTGAGCATCATATATAACAAGAAATGAAAAATCATAAAAGTAAAGAAACCTCACCGAATGGGCCGGATTAATTTCCATGCGGTGCTTATTGGACTGGGTCAGATTAGCGAGGAAAGGATTTCGTACCTTGGATTTGGCCCAGTCCAGGGTTACGTGAGAGGGCCCTCCACTCCACCTAAGCAAGGCCTCAGACGCCGCGTGGCTTTCCCCTCTCTGCCCCCCATGGCGCAGCCCTAGTTGGTCCGACCCCGAGCCACTCCTCCAGTCCTCCTTCCCCGGCGTCCTCCTCCGGCCTTCCGCCGTACTCGCCAGTAACCCTGCTTGCCTCTCCCACGCCTTCCACCCGTCGTCCGCAGAAGGTAACTGCCCTCCTCCTCCACCACTCCCTGTTATCATCCTCACATTGGGCCTCAGCTGGTCCCACTCGCGTAGCCTCCGGGACCAGCTTAATCCAGCGCCGACCGAAATAGTGGAAGCCCTTCCAGTCCAACTCGCTAGTCCGCACCGCCCTCCAGAGTAGCAGCCCTAGCCGACGCTCCCGTCGCCGGCGGCACCGCAACTCCGAGAGGCGCTCCGGGTCCTGTTTAGCTGTTCGTCGTGTCCCTCGTGCCATTGCTTCCCCTAGGTGTTTGCCTGTGTCAATTTATTTCAGTTTCTGCAACCCTAGGTTTGGTCTTGGACGGGGATTGATCGAGTTGGAGGGGATATGTGACGTGACGGTTCCTTCCTGTAACTCCTGGTATAGGCATTTTGTTACGAGACCGTTCGTCAATTTGGGGGTGGTTTTTACATCACGGTTTGCCTGCAGCATCTGTTACGTGCAGAATTATTTGTAGTGTGAATTTTGTTCTCTCGCAGTGACTCTTTCGGTAAAGCCGTTTACTTGTAGCAATTTTGTAATTGATTTATTCAAGCAATCGTAGTAGGAGGATGGTATTTTCCTGTAATGTAATGTATGAGGTGTGGACACAAGGCCTGAGGGTTTTGCTCTGCACTTTCTTTTGGTACCGGTGTGGGTGCCATTTTAATATGTTGTACAAAAAGATGATGGATCCTCCAAGGAAAATATACGAAGTTTTTCGTAGAGTGCGCAATAAATGGATTGCTGATGAACAGATTTTGGATATAGTGTTAATGTGTTATAGCTGATGAAGAAAATATCGAGATTTATGTGCTTATGGTTTATGGCTGGCCTACAAGAGAAGTGGAAGACTAAAAAATCACACAAACTATAAAGGCACACACATTTTATTCTCTTGCCCTATCCAACCTAATTTGACAAGAGAACAAGCCAATAGAGCCCAAGCCGTAGCTGAGCTGCAAGTTTTATGTATGCAGTTACACATTCTCTAACTTTGTTCCTATTAGTGTCTTATTTCGCCCTAGTTATCATGTAGGCTCCGCGCCAGCAAAAAATGTAGCAGATCGAAGTATGAGGGAGTTATTCGCTGTGCTACTATTATTGATATCTCAGTGTTTCATATTTTGGTGTTGCTTAATTTATCGAGGTTTAATTTACTTGCTTTATTTTTCCAGGCATGTGTTAAGTGGAAATTGAGCTGCAATTGTCCATTATCAGAATGGGCGAAAGTAGCGAGAAAATCCAGTTTTCATGGGGGAAGAAGAGATCAAAAGGTGGTGCTAAGATGGATACACAGTTCTATGGTTCCTTCACATTTGACAATGTGAAGTACTCATTGTGTGACTGTGTGTATCTGTTTAAAAATGGTGAACCTGAACCGTACATTGGAAAGATAGTAAAGATATGGCACCAACCAAATCAAGCTAAGAAAGTAAAAATTCTTTGGTTTTTTACCCCGGATGAGATCAGAAATCATTTAAGAGGTCCTGTGGCGGAGAAGGAGATATTTCTTGCTTCTGGTGATGGCACTGGCCTTGCTGATATCAACCCACTGGTAGTTTGTTCCTTCTTTATTCATAGATTTTGATTTTCTTATATTTGGATAGACCCACAGATCATAAATGTAATTTGAAGTTAAAGAGTTTTAATCTTCTTGTATAAAAGGTTGGTTAACACTTCTGGAAGTATATTTCGCAGTAGATGTAGTCACTAGGCACAACAAAAGCCTGACTGTATCAGGCCTGGCTTTGCTCATTTGCAAAACCTGAGCTAAGCCAGCTTGGTCAGGACAAAAATTCAACAAGCATGTGAACATCTCTATTTGGGTTCAACAGTTACACTTTAAAGCTAGTTTGGCACATCACTGTTAATTCAGTTCATTTTAAACCCTTCTTACAGCTAAAATGTTCTAATATAGCCATTTGTTCATTTCCCAATTAGGAAGCTATTGCTGGCAAATGCACAGTTGTTTGCACTTCAAAGGATGAGAGGAATCGCCAGCCTACTCCTAGGGAACAAGCAGAGGCTGATTATATCTTCTATAGGTTCTTTGATGTTGGAAACTGCACACTCTCTGATCAAGTACCTGAGAACATTGGAGGGCAGGAAGGTCAGACTAGTATCCAGATTTCGTTCATGTACTAAATCACATATAAATATTTTGTTTGCCCAACACATATCATGGACGTATCTAATTATTCTCCATCTGATGCAGTCAGCATTCTGCTTAATACTAAAGATGAGCAAGTTACATGCAATCCGGATCAGGATGTGCAAGGCGTGGATCAGAAGTTGGGTTCAGGTCTGCTTGCACCCCTTCCGCAGTCAGCGGTTAAGATGGATGATGAAAATCAAGTTGCTGCAGTGACTCCTCCCCAGTCAGGTTCTATTCCTCTCCCCCAAGCAGTCAAAGAGGAGGATAAAGCAAAGGTTGCTGCCGTTCCTCTCCCCCCAGCAGTTAAGGAGGGTGTTTCAAAACCAACACAAAATATTCACAAACGCACACAGAAAGTTCTCTCTGAGAAGTTGCCTTCCAAGAAGTTGAAATTATCCGAAGATCTTAAAGCACAGAGTATGGCCCCAGTTGTTCCTGACGTGAAAGTTCGCCCTGGTCCTCTGGAACCAGCGCCAATACAAGCTGTAAGTATCCTGAAGTAATAAATAACTGTTTTTAACCTATTTGAGAATGAGCATATTATAAACATGGAAAATGCATGTGTCACCTCTTGGTTTCTTTATGCATAGCAGTCAGTGATTTTTTTTTTTTGAAACGGAGCAGTCAGTGAAACTGTAAACAAGTTGATTGCTATCTAACAGTATCATATCACCATTTAACGCACACAAAAGGATAAGGAATACTTTGGTTCCTTCTTGGGAAAATGAAATTTCTTTTAGGATGTGTCTTGTTTGCAGCATTTTAGTTGACAATTTTTATCGGTCCATATGTCAAAGACACAGTGCTAGCCTATGAGCTTTATATATGTTCTCCGCTGTCTTAAACATCTTAAGTGCATGCATTTTGATATAAACATTGCTTATCTAGGTGGAGCTCCAAAATCAGAAGTATGTCTGAATTTATCAATCTACTAAAATGGTTGATTTGTTGCCATAAATCAGAAGTAAAGTTGAACTGCTGCCATGCACTAGAACGTGTATTTGGGGGCAGTGTCCGTAGCACATATTCCTTTTTAGACTTGGCATCCAAAGTGTTATTTTCGTGTTCAGCTATATTTATTACATTAATAGATTGAATCTTGGGCATATAATGGATCATTTGTGCAAAACAAGTAGGTTTCATAGTTTTCAATTAGTTTGCTTTAAGGATTTATTCTTTATTTGACCGAACATTATCTGCTTTTGCTATGGAGATTTGACCGATGCTATTAACGAGGAGGTTAAACGTGATAAACCCTACACAGAATGTTCTCGTTTACAATTTCCCATGTTTTCTTCCATGTGCTAATACACTTCTATGCTATTTAACAGGACCGAAGCAAATGGTTCAAACCGCTTGTGAGTGATCTTTCTTCGCTGTAGAGTCAGTGTATATATGCTATGACTGATGAAGCATACGTGTTATCTGCACTTGATAAGCCGTTTAGCAAAAAGTAGAATATTACTAAGAAACTGTATCATTTGACTTTCAGTTCTATGTTACTGTATTATACTTTGGCTTTCATATGTTACAGTCTATTAAATAAAATTTGCAGCCATGGGATGAGGCACTACTAGAGGCTGATGAGGACGGGAAATTAGTTTATATTCAGAATCTTGACATACGGTTTGGAGCTTCTGACATAATGGTACTATGTTCTCTCATCTATTTGGTTGTCATGAAACCCAAGCTTCATTTTGTTCTCTAGTGTATTTCTGGCCTAGAAGTATCATCTTCAATACCTTAAGCTGTTTGTTCTGTTGCACAACTGTGTGCACTTTGATTTCTGCGTGCTTAACTTCAACATTCTCTTACAAATCGTATCTTCATTTTCTGTTAAAAAATACCACTTCATTTTCTGCTACTGAAAGTGAAAAATATTTATGACATTAAATTAGTATATTATGAAACTACGTTCCAATATACATCTAGTGATATTAATTTGATGTTGTAA
The DNA here is from genome assembly GCA_947311845.1 of Poa pratensis. Lineage (NCBI taxonomy): Eukaryota > Viridiplantae > Streptophyta > Magnoliopsida > Poales > Poaceae > Poa > Poa pratensis. The sequence continues at coordinate 24,470,270 of CAMZMU010000092.1, read as the reverse complement.
ATATTGCTACTGCAAGTTTTTCTATGAAGTCGGTCAAACTTAAAAAGTTCGACTTGGAACAAAATTAGAAGTACACTTAGTTGGTAACGGAGGAGTATATTTTATTAATTGGCAAGTTTGTGCGGGGACACGTGGAGAATGTGGTGATTGATCTTTGTCGATATCTATTCCCTTTTGCCCAAGAATCTCTGTCAACCCTGTTTAGCACTCATTCTACTCTTCTTTGTTTAGTCTATTGTTTGTTATGTATATTTTAGCTGCTCCTTTCTAGTACTCCCTCCGTTCCAAATTAATTGGATTTAGTACAAAGTTGTACTAAATATGTGACAGTTAATTTGGAGCGGAGGGAGTATGAGTATCACACTATCAATCTTAAAGAACATTTCTCTTGCTAATCATGTTTGCAGGAACTTATTCGCGAGGCACTACAACTAACTTGTAGAGCTAAGCCTATAAACCACCCGACCTATGATGATCCAAACAATGGTGAGTGAATTTTGTTTGTAAGTTCAATCTTCTACACAACGTCTACATGTTTGAGGTTAATGCAGTTTAAGTAAAATTCCCTTTTCTTATCTGTAGGAAAAGCTTATGCTATATTCAGATCTAAAATTGCTGCTGATACTGCTATTTCGAAAATTAATTCAGGCTTGGTAGTGGGTGGAAGGTAACTACTCTATTGTGTTGATACTTGTTGGAATGATGAAATCTACTGTACTTTGTATCCGGTGCTGTCATGTAATGAAATTCATATCAAGTGAAGTGTCGCTACTGTTTGTTATGTTTCACATAATGCCTCCTCAGTAACTGCAAAAGCATCTAATATTGCTTTATATTACCAATTGCTTCTACCATGTGCACTATGTGTTTTAGTTCTTTCTTTAGTTGGCAAATCAGACAGGTATTGTGTATGTGCAACATTGCAATTGCCTGCCACTTTGCACTGCCCACCATAATTATATAGTTCTGTTAAGTAAGTAACTTTGTCTAATTTGGTTTTCTTTTTTAACCTGCTGATCCTCACGAATTGTATTACTTGCAGACCACTTTACTGCAGCAAAGGGTTACTTAAGGTTCCAACAGCTTCAGGAGCTCTTGTTGGGCACTTAACCATCACTAATCAAAGAATGGGTCTAAGGCAGCGAGAAGAGCAGGTGCTGATGGTGTTGTATAATTAATCTTTCTACAGTTTCTTGTGTTCTGAATGCATATTTCTGCAACTATTGTTTATTCTGCAGAAGAAGGCAGTATCGACCTCACACTGTTCTCAACCCAATACAATAGAATATGACTTGGCACTGGACTGGATGCTTGTCCGAGAAAAGCAAGCAAGGAAGTTCAGTATACTTCACAAGGTAAATACAATTCCTCCGTGCTTTCGATATTTAATTCGTGTTTATAAGTTTGCATTTTCATATTTTTCTGTAGAAGCACACCGAGGAGAGGAAATCGTTTGCAGCAAAGATGGGGAAGTGAGTAGCTTAATTGGAATCGCCTAACCAATGGGAATCAGCCTGTTTTTGTGTGTGTCAGTTGTCAGATGGGGTTCTCAACTGAGTACCATCCCTTGGATCCTGTTGTGTTGTTCACCCAAAGCAACACTTATCTGCAAGTTTTGTCGCGATGGCAATGTTATGCGTCAATGGTTTATATTTGGCTTCAACTATGTTGCTTTCCGAGGGGGAACTAACTGCACCTTAGGACGTTCTTTGTTACGTACTCACTCCGTTTCAAATTAGTTGACTTGGGTTTGTCCAAATACGGATGTATCTATACTTGTTTAGTGTCTAGATGCATTCGTATTTGGACAAACCTAAGTCAAATAATTTGGAACGGAGGGAGTAGTACGAAGGAATTTCTCAGGACGTAGCTTTAGGAATTGGAGTAGTGGGAAATGTCTCAGGACATAGTTTCAGGAATCAGAGTAGTACCGTAGAAGTAGCCCTTGCAGCAAGCACGAGGTGATTTTAGGTTAACTGTAGGCCAGTGTGCCAATCTGTAGCTGCATATTCTTGGGTAGTAAATGATGAACTATGTATGTTCCAGAAGTTCATGGCTAGGCTATCTGTTCTTATCCATGGTACTGCAGCTGTGGCCATGCGAGTTTGGCTTGGATCGGAACGAGCAGAATGTATCGGAGCCAAACAGTTTTTGTCCCAGGACTAGCAAAAGTATAAAACACTAGCTTTAAGGTTGGGCTAGTGGTGACAAAATATTCTTGGAAGTGTAGCTACCATGCAATGTGTGGGTGGTGTGACAGTTTTTGAAACGAGGGGCAAAAGCTTTGCCCCTTATATTAAATAAGGGAGAAGATTGCAAGAATGCAAGTTTTGGTATCCGAACATATTACAACACAATCACTCTCGCGGTATTAAGTTGCCCAAACATTTGGCACCCGCCAAAACCCACAACCGGGCCTCATTTTTTACTTTGCCTAACACCCCAAAGATGGTGCACTCTTATTCTTGAACACCCTAGCGTTGCGCTCATTCCAAACCTCCCAAGTGACAAGCAAGGTGAGAGAAGCTACGGCCTTGCGGTTTGACGCAACATTTGTCATCAAAAGCCACCATTCATTGAAGTTAAGGTTGAGCCAATCCCCGGTGTTGACGTTGAGGAGGCCGAGCCAATCTTTGGCAAGATCCCAAATTCTTCTTGTGAAGCGACAATGCACAAGAAGGTGGAGGAGAGTCTCCGTGGTTTGCTTGCAAAAAGGGCATAGCCCACAATTTGGCCAACCTCTCTTGGCAAGCCGGTCGGCGGTCCAACTCTATTTTGATTTGCAAGCCAAGCGAAGAACTTCGTCTTAGGCGGAGCCCAAGGCCTCCAAACCGAATTCTTCATGGAGGAAAAAATTGTGCCCATAAATTGCATCTTGTAGGCGGACTTGGCCGAATACTCTCCATTTTCCGTGAGCTTCCAACGGATCTCATCACACACACCGGTGTTTAGTTGAACATTTGTAGTGAGGCTCCAAAGCTCCACAAATTGCGCGAAATGGGCAACGGTGAAAAACTCATCAAGACGAATCTTGCCCACCCAACTAGCACCAAGCAAGGCCTTCCCAACGGTGCAATTCTTCAAGCTAGAGCATTCAAAAATGAGGGGGGCGATGTCTTTTGGTTTCCTCCCCTCCAACCATGGAGCATGCCAAAAAGGAGTCTTGAGCCCATCACCAATAGAAATCTTTGTTGCGGCGTAGAAAATATCCATGTCATCACTAGTGCAAGGGTTTCCAAACCCCGCCCAAATTTTTCCGGGTTCCTTCCATTCCAACCAAGGCCAACGCAAGCGAAGAGCGGTGGCAAACTTTCCCATGTGAAGAATTCCAAGCCCTCCAAGCTCTTAGGGCGGCAAACTAGCTCCCAATTGACCTTACATTTAGCACCGGTAGTTTTATCTTTTGCCGACCATAGAAAAGCACGTGAATCTTATTGAGAAAAGCCATAGTGCCCGGCGGAATGATGAGGGGTGTCAAGTAATAGATTGCTTGAGATGCAATAACCGACGTGACAATGGCCGCATGGCCGGCCGTAGCAATGTATCTTCCGTTCCAAGTTGGCAACTTGCCGGCACACTTATCCTCAAGATGTTGGAAATCCACCCGTTTTAGACGCCAAACGGAGAGCGGGAGCCCAAGGTATCGAATAGGGAAGGTGGCACGTGAGCCGGAATGCCTCAAGAATGTCATCAAGGTTGATAGCCCCACATCTTATTGGAACCACGGAGCTTTTATCAAAATTGGTACAAAGGCCGGTAACCTCCCCAAAAGCATGAAGAATGGCCGCAAAATTTTGAATGTCCTCTTTGTTAGGCGTCACAAAGACCGCCGCATCATCCGCATAGAGAGATGTCCTCAATATTGTGCCTCTTCCACGAAGCTTATGGAGAAGGCCTTCTCTCGTCGCATTCTCCAAAATTTGGGTGAGAGGATCGATTGCCAAGACAAAGAGAAGCGGAGACAACGGGTCTCCTTGTCTAAGACCGCGCCATGCAAGATGGGAGGGCCGGCCACACCATTGAGAAGAACCCGGGAGGTTGCGGTGGAGAGTAGAGCGGCAATCCAATTGCGAATCTAGTAGGGAAGCCTCTCCGTTGAAGGAGATCCAAGATGTATTCCCAACGGACCGAATCAAACGCCTTGCGAATGTCAAGCTTGAAGAGTAGAGCCGGTGTCTTGCCCTTGTGGAATCGCTTAGCGAGGTTCTTCACATAGAGGAAGTTGTCGTGATGCTGCTTTTTTTGATGAATGCACTTTGGGCTTTGGAACAAGATCATTCATAAGCGGCGCAAGACGGAGAGCAAGAATCTTGGAAATGATCTTCGCGATTGCATGGATAAGGCTAATAGGCCTAAAATCGGAGACCTCCTCCGCCCCATCCTTCTTTGGTAGCAAAGCAATGTTGGCGGAATTAAGCCAATGAAAGTTTTCGGAATGAAGGTTGCCAAAACGGTTGATCACATGCATAACATCCACTTTGATAATGTCCCAACACTTCTTAAAGAAAGCTCCCGTGTAGCCATCGGGGCCGGGAGCCTTGTCACTTGGCATTTGGTTAATTGCGTTCTTCACCTCCTCTTCGGCAAAAGGGTCTCCAAGGCTTGCCAAGTTTTGCTCCTCAAAATGAAGCCCCTCCCAATTGAAATCTTGTCCTAGCTTGACCATGCCCCATGACGGATTTGAAGTGGTTGTGTACCAACCCTTGCTTAGCAACATGATCGGTAACCCACCCATTGTTGACTTTTAGGCGGTGGATATGATTCTTTCCTTCTAGAATTAACCCTCATGTGAAAGAATTTTGTGTTGGCGTCTCCCTCTTTGATATTGGCGATTCTTGCACTTTGCTTCTTCCTAGCTCTCTCCACAACGGCAAGCGCAACGACTTTTCTCTTGAGCCTAGCACGAAGATCCCTCTCTTGTGCCGAGAGCACCCTATTTTCTTGCGCCATGTCGAAGTGAAGGATGACAAGAAGGGCCGCATGCACCAAAACCTTGGAGTTAGAGAAGAGGCCATGGCTCCATATAGACAACCTCAAACCCGTAGTGAGCAACTTGTGGTGAAGGGTGTGGCAAGGCTCCGTGTGATTGTGATCCTCACTCCAACATTTTTAACCACATCAAGGAACCCGGGGATGCGCGTCCAAAAGTTCTCAAACTTAAAAGTGCGAGGTCTACGAGGGCCTCGGTCATCCGCAAGAAGGAGAGGGCAATGATCCGAGAGGGAGGAGGACAAGGCATGAAGGACATGTGTGTCAAATCTAACATCCCAATCGGCGTTGCAATAGAAGGCGTCAAGCTTCGAAAGTGTGGGAGAGGCCCTTTCATTGCTCCATGTGAAGCGCCGGTTTTGAAGGTGGACCTCCTTGAGCTCGCAAGTTTGAAGGGCGTTGCGGAAGCGGATGATTCGGCTCCTATTGATGTTCCGGTTGTTCTTGTCTTGGGCACGCCTAATTTGATTGAAATCTCCAAGAACCAACCACCGAACACCGCTAGCGGGCTTGAGGGAAGTGAGCTCGGCAAAGAAATCTTCCTTACGGTTGGACGCCGTAGGCCCATAGACAACGGTGATCAAGAAATCACCCTCCTCCTCGATGTTCACCATGCTAACCATTGCCGAGAGCGTAAACTCGGTGGAGATAATATTGGAGAGTTGCACAATGGAATCATCCCACAAAATTAGGATCCCACCCCGTGTACCCGTCGCGGGTTTCTCGGTAAAGCTCTTCAGCCGGTTTCCACCAATGTAGCAAGCGTCGTAGGGAGACACTGGACCGAGCTTTGTCTCTTGCAAACACACAATATGACAAGTGGAGGAGGCGACCGTTTCATGGACTGCATCTTGCCTATCCGTATCGTTGAGCCCCGCACGTTCCAATCCAAAATGTCTGGGAGTTTTTCTAACATTGAACACTGCAGCAACCCAGGGAACGGACAAACAAACTTATCACACACATAACAGCAGTTCTAGGACAACAACAACAGGGAACAGACAAACACAGCTTCGCCAGGTACAGGCACCTGCGAACTGTAAGCAACACAGCAGCAGCACAAACAACACAGAAGCAGCTAACACACTGATACACTGGTTCAGAACAGACCACACAGAGCAGCAGCCCATCGACGCAAACAGCTGGTAACACTAACATAATCAGACTTGAGTAGCCCGACAGCAGCAAATGCAGCAGGGAACTAAGCATTGATAGCAGCATCGTCGGCCTCCAGATCCTCCAAGTCGAGGCCAGCAGCACCACCATGGCCCAGCAGCGCCTCCTCCATAGCAAGGTCTTCAGGCGCGTCCACCTTGAACAGCACACGCAGCGCCGACATGGCCCTGCCCGACACCTCCCCGTCGAACATGGTGGCGAACTGGTGCAAGGCGCGCTCCGTCACCAGCTCACCGTCTTGCACGATGCCGAGGCCACGACAAACCGCGAGCTCAGCCGCCTGCGCCACTGGCTTGGCCTTGTTCTTTGCCTTCACACGCGCGCTGGAGCGACGCAGCGAGAAGGAGCCGTTGCCGGAGCTGTTGATGACGATGCCCGCCAACGTCTTCCTCCTATTTGCCTGCCGACGCGGTGGCGTGGACCTCGGAGGAGAAAGCAGGTGGTCCGCGCTTGCCGTGAAGAGCGCGGCCATCATCCCTGAGGAAGCGTTGCCAAGAGCAGTGGAGGGGCTGGGCTGGTCGATGACGGGGACGCGCTGCAGAACTGGCGAGTTGTCGAAGCCCGGGGGACGCGGCGGGGTAAGAGCATCCGGAGCAAGCACCTCCAGCAGCCGCCTTGTCTCCGCGCTGTGCGCCGAGCGCTGCGAGAACTCAATCCGCGTGGGCGCGGCCAGGTCTCCACCCGAGAGGATGAAGAAGGGGTCTCCGTCGTGAATGGCGGCGATGGGCACACCCCTGAAGGCGAGACTGGATCAGGTGATGCAGTAGGCGTGAGAGCCATCCTTGAGCGGCGCCTGGCGCCGGCCGGAGAAGCGGAACGAGCCCAAGCCCGCCCCCGAGGACGCGGCGAGGCCGCCGATGCTGCGAGGGATGACGCCACGGTGGACGACTCCGGAACATCCAGCGCCCGCTGCCTGCCATCCCTGCTTCCTCCCCGGTTGTTGCTCGAGCGGTAAGCACTTGGGCTCGATGTAGTCCAGCGAGCAAGCTCTCCCGATCGCCTGCTGCGCCGAGGAGACGTTCCAAGCATAGAGGGGAACGCTCTCTATGCACAGCCGGACGTGCTGCTTGAGGTTGATCAGCTCAGCATTGTCTTCAAGGCGCCATGGCCTGACCTGCACACGCAGCGTGCCAAAGGGGAAATCATGTCGAGCCACCGCCTCGTTGCGGTGGTGAGGGTACGTGAACCTAACGAAGAACGGCTCGGGTAGTGCTCGGTGATGGTGACGTGCTCCGGGAGAGCGCCGAACTCGGACGCCAGCGCCCTGTGCAAAGCTGCCTTCTCGTCGCGCGCCGGCGGGCGGTCGAACCACGCGTAGGCGCCGCAGGTCAACAGCGCCGTGGCCTCCACGCCCATCTCCGCCGATGAATGGATGACCACAAAGTCCTCGCCCGGCCTCCCCGCGCCAACTTCGGCCGCCATGGCAGGAGCAGGAGGCGGCCGGGGACGAGCAGCAGCAGGAGGCGTTCGAGGGCGAGCCGCGGGAGGCGGACGCGGACGAGCTTGAGCTTCAGCAGCAGGCGGGGGCGGTCGATGACGAGCTTGAGCTTCAGCGGCCGGGCGCCACACACGCGGACCAGGCGTCGCAGTGTCGGGGCTCGGAGGCGGCTCGATTGGATGCGAGCAGAAGCGGGAGCGGTGGCCGGAGCGGAAACAACGCCTGCACTTGATGGGGTCTCTGCACTCGGAGGCTCGGTGCCCTGGGCGCCCTTTGTAGAGGCAATGGAAGCAGCGGCCATAAATCCAGGCCGGTGGCGGAGGGCGACAGGCCGCATTGAGGGCGGGACGCGGTGGAGGAAAAGCCGTGCGGCGCGGGTGACGGGACTGCACGACCTCCCATCGACCCTGCCCATCCTCCTCGAGCCCTTCCTTCTGCGGCATTGAAGACGAAGATGAAGCCGCTGCAGAACCGGTAGCCGCTGCAGCAGATGCAGTAAAGGCGATGCCCATCCCCTCCCGTCCTTGACCCGATTCAAATCGAGCAGCTTCAACGGCATGCCCAGATGGCACCAGCTGGAACCCATGACGCAGCAGCTCCAGTGGCGTCTCCGGGACCTCCTCCGAGCCGCCAATCGATCCCGAACGCAGGGGTGACGGCAGATCCAGATCTGCAGGGGCAGCGAGGGGGCCGAGGTTGATTACCTGAGGGACGAAACCATCGGGGACACGGGGCGGCGGGGGTGACAGCAGAGTCGCGGCGACCGCAGCGGCGTAGGTGGGCGGCGTGGCCGGAGCGGACGGCGCCGGCGCGCGGCGGAGGGGCTCGCCCGCGGCGTCGCGGGAGCTCCAGTCTTGAAATGGCATCTTTTTTTTTTACGTTGGAGTAGCGTTTTTTGTGGTGTGACAGTGACACTACCTACAGCGTATGCATGCCTTGTTACATGTGAACGAAGAGATAAGCTCATACGACGTCAAAAGCATAATTTCCTAACCATCAGGTTTTAAATTACAAATGCGCCTTGCCTTTTACTAGCTTTTGGAGTGGTGACAATTGTTGCTGGTCAATGGTCACGTACTCACGCGAACACGGTGGTGAACAAAACAGTAGCCACATTTTTTTTCTTCTAAAATGTTCAACACAATACGGTTTATTTTTCAATCCGTTCCGAATCGTATCTATATAGACGTGTTTCAATGTGTCTATTTACTCATTTAAGACCCCTTTGTACAGTCGTGGTGATTCAAATCCTTCTAAACCCTTGCACCTCTCAAACAGTGTATCATAGGATGTCAGCACCGATGAAGAAAATGCTGCTCGTGTCGCCGTCCTTGCCGTCCACCATTGTTGGCACCTTTTCTCTTCCTCGCGATTTCACCCCCATTGGAGCCGGCCACCCACCAGCTCGCTTCTGTGTGTTGTTTCTGTGCCACTCCTCCGTGATGTAGTCGTCTCGACACTCTGGCTTACAGAATCCTATATCACCTCTGCCACACAGAAAAAAGCGAAACATGTCATGCATGCATAAAGCTTAACTATAGCATTTCTTTGATCGTTCGCTTACTTGTACATGTAGACGGCGCCACCGCCGATCCAGTGGGAGCAGTGGCCGCAAGAGAGTACGGCAGCTCGAAACGGCCTCCGGTGGCTGCAGCAGAAGCTCAGTAGTGTCACCTCCAAAATGTCGCGGGCGTCGGAGTGGATCAGTGGCTCGACGACGCGTAGGCGGGCCGCCGCCGGGTCCATGACAGCCGAGAGAATCCCGACGCCGGCGCTCTCTGGATTGTAGCGGTAGACGTTCGGCAGCTGTGGCGCTCTGCGCAACCGCCTCAGCACGGAGCCTAGCGACGGAGCCATGGAGCGCCAGGATGACGATGCCTCGGCTTCCAGGTTGCACCAGGCCGACGCCCTGCAGCTTGCTGGCATTTCCATGGCAAGTGCGGTCAGGTGGTGCTTGATCGTATTTTCTTGTGAGGAGTCACCTGGTGTGTCACTACTAGGAAAACCATTATAGGTGGGTTGTATTCTGTGGCGCACCCCTAATTGGTGCGCCACAGAAATAGGCCTGGTGCGCCACAGAAATGTGACTTTCTATGGCGCACGTGGCCAGGTGCGCCACAGAAATATAACTTTCTGTGGCGCACCAAGCCAGGTGCGCCACAGAAAGTCACATTTCTGTGGCGCACCAGGCCAGGTGCGCCACAGAAAGTTATTCAGGGGGCAGGTAAAAAATTGAAAAAAAAATTCTGTGGCGCACCAGGCAGGTGCGCCACAGAAAGTTGACATTCTGTGGCGCACCAGGCAGGTGCGCCACAGAAAGGTCACATTCTGTGGCGCACCAAGCTGGGTGCGCCACAGAATCTCATTTTTCAAATCCCACCCCCCCCGTGGATCGCCTTTTTTAGTCTTGCAGGAATTAAAAGAAAATGCAAAAAAATTCAAAAATTAAAACCCTTTGACATGTGGCTAGGTATGAGTGTCTAGTACGTGTAGAAATTTTGAAATATGAATTTTGACCTTTTCTGCAACAAATGAAAAAGAAATCTTTGTACGGCCATAACTTTTGCATACGACGTCGAAATAACGCAAATAATATGTCAAAAAAATCGTGAGAAAAATCCGAACTCGATTCCACCAGGGTTTACCCGGTCAGCAATTCATAGATTCCTCAAATTCCAAAAGAAAAAAAAAGTTATTTCAAACAGACGATTTTTCGCAGCAAAACCAAAAAAATTCAAAATTTTCAAAAAAGACACAGAAATGTATAACAAAGAAGATTGTTTACTTTTCTTGACTTTTTTTATTTTTTTTTTGATTTTTTAGATTTTTTGAATTTTTTTGGATTTTTGGATTTTTTGAAATTTTTTAAGTTTTTTGAATTTTTTTGGATCTTTTGAAACTTTTTAATCTTCTTTTCAAAGTTTAGAAGTTTTTGAAAAATCTGAACTTTAAAAACGCACATTTATAACACATAGGTAACATACACACAAGACTTAAGAGGATTCATATGTTATATATATCAATAAGAACTTGAGTAGCACAAGGGTAGGTGAAGTGGGTGGAACTTAGAAGTTAAGCGTGCTAGGGTTGGAGCACTTTGAGGATGGGTGACCTAGCGGGAAGGTGGAGTTCAAAAGATTCAAAAAATCTGAAAATAATTCGAATAAATAGGATTTTTTATATTATTTCATATTTTGATTTTTCTGATTTTTTTGAAACTTTTTTTTGCAGTTTTTTTTTGCAGAATTCGAACAAAATCAGAATTCTGTGGCGCACCTGGCAGGTGCGCCACAGAAATCCACATTTCTGTGGCGCACCAAGCCAGGTGCGCCACAGAAAGTGGATTTCTGTGGCGCATTCCATGGTGCGCCACAGAAATAAAAATTTAGTGGCGAGTATTCTGTGGCGCACCCAGCAATTTGGCCGGGTGCGCCACAGAATGTTGATTTGGTGCGCCACTAATAGTGGTTTTCCTAGTAGTGTGTGTTGTATGTGTACAGGGCGTTTATACAGTATCGGGAGGTGTGTGCGTGTGCGCCTGTATGTGTGCGTTGGGAGTTCTTTTAAAGCAGTTTTCTTTTGGGGAGGTATTGTTCCTTGTTGGCACCATAGCGTTGCTGGAGCAACACCGGGAGGTGTGTGTTGTATGTGTACAGGGCGTTTATACAGTATCGGGAGGTGTGTGCGTGTGCGCCTGTATGTGTGCGTTGGGAGTTCTTTTAAAGCAGTTTTCTTTTGGGGAGGTATTGTTCCTTGTTGGCACCATAGCGTTGCTGGAGCAACACCAAGAGGGCACTTGCCTGGTCTTCCTCCTCTGAAACCACAAGATTTCTCTATTCGAGTTGAAATTGAACTGTTCCCTCTGAAATTCCGGCGGGATTCCTACATACAGAGACAAGGAGCTCAACATTTTGAAAGTTTGAGTTGGATTTTAGGGCTACATCTTCAATATCTTGACGTGGACTTAGCCTGTTAGCCATATAGCACATACTATTCATGGGCCTTGGCTAACTAATTTGCCCACAAAAGATGCTCACACTCTCTCTCTCTTCTTTAAGAAGAATTTTTGAACAAATTAACAAGGTTCTTTCCTTTGTTATACCCATTGCAGAATTTAGAAGTATAAAACTTAATAAAATTTATTTCCTTTCTTTCTCAATTATTTTACTTCGGCGGGAAACTAGATCCTACCCAACCAAAGCCCATCCCTATAGTCAAAATACAAACCCCTTCATCTCGGGGCTGCAACACACACGAAAAACTTTTACCGGCTACATGTTCTTGTTCGAAGGTTAAGAATATCTAGACATGAAACTCTCTATTCGGGAAAGTGCAAATCGACGTTAAAATCAATTGTTACCCAAATACCGACCTTCTCTACAAAGATTCAAAGGAGTGTGATGTTAGAAGAGAACATTACCTCGCCTCTTTAACACGACTCTCATCGGCACTCCTCTCGAAGGCACACTCTGATGATTGGTTAGCTTAACTGTATTTCTCCTATTGAAGTGGATTCGAACCCCACTCCCCCACCCCTTTTATAGCCAGTATGCAATATAGTTCCTAAATTTCGACTGGCTTAGTGACATTTACAACTGGCAAACATTTTACACGCAATGTGTTGCGTGTCATTAGGCCTTGCGTAATGTGGAACGACATGACGGTATCTAAAGTCTTCCACATCATCACATAAAATTAGGAGACGTCAATATTTCAGTAGGTCATTTCTTAATTCCTCCCGTGCATTTGATTCTTGTGCACCATCCCATGGACAGTCTACGTTGATTGGTAAAGCGGTGCATGAGTACACTGGTTAAAGCAATGTATTTAATTTACTACTCCCTCCGTTCCAAATAATAAGATGTTTTTTACCACATCAATATGAACCAAATACAAACTAAAATGAGTGAATGAATATACTAAAATACGTCTATATACATACAAATCAAGAAAATAATAAAAACCTTATATTTAGAAACAGAGGGAGTATTTGTGTTGGATATTTTGGATACAATGACAAGAGCCGTATACATAGCAAGAGACATTTTTTTCTCTTTCATCATTAAAGACTATTCCACGTAAGCAAAACTCCTAAGTTGCCATCTAAGAAACGATCTACGGTGTAGCATTAAGGACGGCCTTAGTGGGGCACGAGGGAGGAAGTGGATATTCTTTTTGAAGTGAAAAGGTTAATTATGTGGCAGGGGGGATTTACCGAAGTTGAGTCCAAACACAGGAGATCCATGAGTTGCTAAAGCATGTGGAGAGATAACTATACCATATATGTCCCGATGATCTGGGTTTGCTGACATGACATCTTGATCTCCCTACTATAGTTCTGCTCAACCAAACACGTTTCATCTTGTAGCCGAAGTAAACTAATTTTGTCACAACGTCCGTAATGGTGCAAAAGCGCTCCATATGTCACTAGCGTTTTCTATAACATGACGACAACTGTTTTGGGGCAAATAAGAATGTACACATGTATATAATGGTTTGCATTTATTAAATTACTTTCCATCGACTAAAACATTTATACGTCAATTTTATGCATGCCGGCCCTAGTTTGCTGGAGGAAAGAAAAGTGAAATATGTTTTGAGAAAAAGTGAGAATTAACTACACTTAGGTGAGTGGTGTGTATTTACCGTTGAATCTCCAAAAAGGCAAAATCGAGAACTCTGTAGCATGAGGAGAAAAGAACCATAGCATGTCCCGACATTTTGGTTTGTTCACTCAGCATCCACATCTACCAACTACAACTCCACTTGCCTGAACACGTATGTTTCGCCTCAGGACAGAAGTAAACATATTTTGTCTTGGTGTTCGAAACCGTGCATAAGTGCTCCACTGTTCACTAGGAAAATAATGGAGTCTTCTAAATAGTGGGGCTTAACTAGATTTTGGGTGAGCGGTGTGCATGTACCAAAATCGAGTCTCCAAAAAGGCAGAATGGAAAGCCGCAAAAGCATGAGGAGAGAGAACAAAATTATTTGCACAATGAGGAGAGAGAAGAATATCATCTGATATATGGGTTTGCTAACTCAATATCCACATCTCCCAACTTCAATTTCATTCAGCCGAGTACCGTTTCAGCACAAGACTAAAGCAAACAGATTTTGTCTCGATGTTTGCAACGGTATAAAAGTGCTCCACAATTCACTAGTCATTTTAAACTATATGGCGACAATTAGCGTTTTCTGTAGGGAAGGTGACAATTATTGTTAGGAATATAACACTTACGCATGCGTATGATGTTTGCATTCCATGGTTGCAAGTTTTTCTTTGTGATACTACCTCCTGGCACACCTGGTGTATTGTGAACACTTTTGAGATAGGAGCTTTTGTGATATGCACGCATGACATCTAGCTGTAGGTAATTAAAGACAAACTATCGTGCTATCTTGGATCTATTAAACATTTCCCTATGTATATGCATCTAAAGACATGCAACGGGAACACATGTGCTCTATTAGTCTAGAAAAGTATGGGGTGTTGTCAAATTATGTGTTGGAATCTTTAATGGATATTTGGTAGTTTTTCACGATTTTTTTCCAAGTGGATCCCGTAGTGTGCAACATACAAAAATCCATTATGTTGGCCACTCTTCATTTTCCATCACTTTTTCTTGCATTCGTGTTCCACCATTCGACATGTGGAGAACTCATGGCATGTATTTTCTGTCGGAAACTCACTGGGTGGGCTGTGGGTCATGCCTTAATCAAGATTACATTTTAGGTCAAAACCAGGCTTTACTTTCCCTCCATCCGTTCTTGGGGCTTCAAGGTTGAAATAGAAACACAACATAGAAATAATATGCATACATGTCTACTTATGTAATTCGAAATAAAAGTAAGAACACTATAAAGGTGACCATTAGTACAACATCATCCTTTTACAGACATGGAAATAATCAACCTCCGCCTAGTCGCAATTGTTGCATCCAACATTTTCGTACTTGGCCAAGTGGGATTACATAATTTATCTTCAGGTTCACCGTAGATTCAGGAGAACCTTTTTCTCCAAGAAAAATGAGAAAAAAATGAATTACAATACAATTTCTAAATATATGGAAATGGTACAATTTAGAATAGCTACCCCATTTGTACACAAAAAATTACAACATAACCCTAAAGGGGCAAGAGCTACAAAAAAGAAAATTTAACTAGGAGAGCATAAGGGTTGATCGTGAGGTTTACCTCGGTGAGCAACAACTACATGCCCACTTGCCGAAGTAGGAAACTTCCATACACAGATAAGTCGCGTGTATCTGTCGAGGTGTGCCCTCGGCAATTCCCATGGTTGCTATACCTAGGGTTGATTGTGTGGTAGAGAACGCGTAGTATCGGTGGAATCGACGGCTGACAAGCTGGATTTACCCAGGTTCAGGGCCCTCGAATGAGGTAAAACCCCTACTTCCTGCTTATCTGTGTTTATGATGAATATGAAGGTTACAAGGGTTCGACGAGCGGCTGATCTCGTCGAGGTTTTGGTGGCTATGGATTCTTTCTTTGATCGATCACCCTCCCAGCCTTTATATAGGAGGCTGGGTCTCGGGAAACATAACAGACCAAGTTTACATGTATGGAAAGTCTTAACCACTATAACTTGATCTAACTTGGAAAACACTCTTCGTCTTAGGCCTTCCTTCGTGGGCCTCGATTAATCTTTGGGCTTCTTTGATCATTACGTGCACCAGGTACCCATACGCTGGGGTACCCGCAGAGTATAACCTCGTCAGTATCTTTTCGGTATATTCCAAAAAATATGGGTGGCAATCTCAAAGGAACACAACCCATGAAAACATACAAAAATGTATCTGTTTCTATCTCTTCTCATTGTAGAAAGTATAACATAGATGCGCAACATGCACACCGCCACCTGCATACCCTAATGAGGGGCAGAGCCATGAAAAAAGGTCGCATATTACAACAGACAAGTAAAAATAATTCGTCGGGCATACTAAATTGCAATGTTTATAATATGTATTGTGGAAACTCACATATATAAAATTATATTTTCCAGTGTATCATAGTAAATTATATTATGCTTAGAAATGTAGTTATCGCTATTTTATATGTTGAAGCAGGTCATCTTTTCAGCTGGTTCATCAATTCTTCTTCTTGGTTAGAACTATTGGTTCATCAAGTCTTCTACTTGGTAATATGCCATAAAATTTATACCATAGGATTTTTTGTAAATGTGAGGACAATAATGAGGAACGGAACAAATTGACAAGAGAAGGCTGGATATGATCGCAAATGATTCCCTCCTAGTTTTACATATTTTTCACACCCTTCAACCTAACACGCGCCGGTTTACTAAAAAGAACATTCAAAATGCTAAAACAGGGTAAAATTGTGTTCAGATTTTATAGATTGGTTATTTCGATACAATTCTTACTAACAAGGGTAATATGTGTCACAGACGCACAACTATGGTAAAAGATGGAACTCACTTATTTTCCGAATACATTAGAGAGACTTCAAAGTGGAGTAAACTTAAAAGTCAGGAATACAACATGTAACACTAGGCAGGAGAATTGCCATGCGAAAAATAGATGACATCTCGATTGTTGGTCATTACAGAAGCAACGCCATTTGCTAACATTCTACTTGTGCTTTGCGGACCAAATTGGCTTTAGTTAAAACTAGTAATATGCCCATGCGTTGCAACAGGAACGTAAATATTCTAATAGTTACCCACTAATCTTGTGTAATTTTAGGATTCTCGTACACAACAAGTATCGTTGTCAAGTTGTAAGTAAAGGTGTAATACTATTTCAAACAGTGCTTTTCGAGCAAAGGCGGTGTTCAAATTTTTGGGCTGCATCATAAAAAAAAAAAAATATTACCATGTGTTGCCACAAGTGATCTTACCTTGTGAAAAGTTCATTACTGAAAAAAATCCGTTGTTTCTTAACAAGACACATAGTTCTTGACCGGGACATAGCTACCGTCAATAACCACACGTCTTTTTTTGGCGATTGTCTCCCCACTGTAAAAGAGCATGCGCTCTTCTTCCCATTCCCTATGTACCCGACCTCGTGGAGGTAGTGGGATATCTCTGTGGTCTTGATGAATCTTGTCTCTCCAACTATGATCAGCCAAAGTACATATGTTTGAAAATACATGGCCATATTCCTCAAGGCAAGTTTCTTCATCACAAGCAGCAATCCATTTATTTGTAAGAAAGTAACCACAGGTGAATGTACTTGGGAAAGAAGATGCATCACACAAGCAACACTTTGTTGGTGCTCTCCAAGCTTAAATGAATTAGCAATTAAACCTGCCACGACATGTTAGCTGGAACCATGTCTTGGCGATCTTATTAGGTTCCCAAGTGTCTAGCAGATGCCAGCAAGACTAATACCTCAGTGGTCCATTTTTTCATGTATGCTAACCATGCAGGACCAGGACAATCTTCTCAGGCCTGATAGTTCAGCTACATTGCACACTTCCCTAGTTACACGTCATGCACATCACATGCTTATCAGAATCACAAATACTTTTTAGATTTCTAAATGAAAACTTTTTAATTTCCTCACGCACCCATAAAGAAAGAAAATTGGCTTGGGAGGACACTCGGCTCTGCCAGCTTCAATGGCCTCACACCTGAAGTAGCAAAACTCTAGGAATTGGTCTCCAGTTATTTTTGTGTCACACTTTTTGCTTGAACAATCAGATATTCGGAGGCCACAGAAGTAGCTTTGTTTGCTTCTCCATGATAAACTGTGAACACACCCACATTCAGTTGTCTTGTAAACCATATCACAGTAAGTTATTCAACTTATGACCACAAGCAATTATATCTCAAATCATCCCTTTCATGGTTCCATAGCTGAAAAAGACCACTCGTTACTACTTCCAAAACATAGCAATATCCTCACGGCCAAGAACACATTAACTGAATGGTCATACCTCAACAGACCACATGTTAAATATCAAATATATAACACTGCAACTTACTACAAGTAACAAGTACAGCAAAATATAAAGCCTGCCAATTAAGATTGGGTGTGCCACACAACATTGCACAATTATGATAGACAGCTTTGACAGAGTATCAGATAGAATGACGGCAGTGGCACTCAATTCGCGATGAATCTCTCATGTTCGTTAACCAAACCGGGCACTCATCCCTGCCCATCATGTACTCATGTGTTCTTCTGAAAGCTCTCGTCTAGAATCCTGTAGAAAACAATGGGAAAAGTCAGAAGAAAATTGTAAGAAGCAATGAAGTTTAGTAGTCATCTAGGTACTCATAGTGAACAGAACAGGGAAATGGTCATCAGAGAAACACACACAAGAATGGAATATCAAACTTTATGCTATTTCGTTGAAAAGAACAAAAGGTTTGCGCCATGGATCCTCGAACTCGAAGATAGCCAGAAAGAGCAGGCAAATTGTAACCTTCTTCTCACACCTTGAACGAGGCCATGAATGTAATCCCGGCTTGCCTCCCGGATGGACCTTCTTCAATCTCCAGACATGTTATAGCGGGTGACACTCTGCTCTGTGACTAAAAATAACACACTTAATCCATGCAAAGAGTTATATTCTAGATCTTACACATGCAAAGCAAAGCAAAGAGTAAGAATTTGGGCTAAAATACAGATAGTGTAAAGCATTGCAATTTAAATTTCAACCACTACGCGATCATTAAGCACCAAAGTAAAACAGTTCTAGATCACCTAACATCCATTATTTGATATATGCTAAGTAGCATGCAATTGTTGTGGTAAACTAAGTAATAAATTAAATGAGGCGTTTTTTTTTTGCTGAAAGCACATACGAAAAAAAATGTGTTCCATCAAATTGTCCACACCTTGTACCAAAAATATGTGTTCCTTCAAACTGTGCACACCTTGTACCCGCTCTAGAAGGAAAGGGTGATTGCAACAAGGTGTTTAGCTGTGTTTCATCTGTTAAGCTTTGCCAATCCCTGATTCAACATGTAAAAAGAGGTACAGTGGTGAGGGATCTTACAGAGTAGACGAGGTAATTTTACATACCAAAACTAACGAATGTCGCGTATATATCTACCACCAAGAAGATGTAAATCCAATTGGCTCCTTGCACCCTGCGATGAACCAAATTAAGTTACACCATGCTCCACAAACTGAGGCAATGAAATATATTAAAAGCATCAAAATAGGCATATATTCATCAAAGATGGAGACAAGAGGAATATATGTGCACATATACACATATCAAACAGCTTGGAATGTTCGATTATGCCTGTTCAAATATGATATATGGGATCATAATGTCCTTTACCTTCCATTCCTTCTCATGGTTGCATCAGAATGACATTTACCTTCAATTCCTTCTCATGGTTGCATTAGTAATTTTGCCTTCTATCTCCTGTAAAATAGGACTTCTGAGTAAAATAAAAGGGAAGTACTAATTGCATAATCATTTAGGAAAAAGAGAGACTATAGAATATAGAACAAAATTAGTGTGATTAGGATAGGTTCTCCCACCTGAAACAGGAGCGATATTAGGGCAAGGAAATTTCCACTGTTCTGCAATTTTAGACCGTACTATCTTGTGGTTGCAATCCTATCGGGCATAATTCCATACATGCTAACAACGACAATGGATCCACCCAAGCAGTTCTTCATAACCTTATACACCAGCTAGATATTATGGACCTACCTTGAACTGTATATCCAGATCAGATGAAATAAGATCCAACGACATAGGCTAGCTCCCCAACAGATCATCAATTCCTCGATCCCTTCGGACATCCCCAAACCATTGGATCATCAAACTGCATAGCGGGAACCAAAAGGATAAAATCAAGAAAATCCCCCAGCATCATCAAGCGCAAGGGATTACAACCCAGATCTGTCCAAATTGATGCGACAGGAAAATAATTCGAGAAACAAAATTTGCTCAGAGGTGGATGGATCCATTACCTGGAGGAGAGGCGACTGGAATCATGTGGAAGATTCGATAGGGGGAAAAGCTAATCCGCCGTTGTGCTCTCGCGGCGGACGCCTATGGCGCGAGGTGCCGAGCTTTTGGTGCAGGGTGGTGAACATGGGGACGGGGTGGTGGCGAGGAGGAGGTAGAGTTGGAGGAGTCGGAGTCGGAGCCGGTCGACGCTGCTCTACGCTAGACTGCGGTCGATGGTATGAGAGTCATCGAGGCCGTAGCGGATGACGAAGCCAGCCTTGATGGAAGTGTGCCCTCGACGGGTCGCACATGGAGAAGACGGCGAGCTCGGCCGGCCGCGCGAGGATGATGAAGCGAGCTCACATGGACGAGCTGGGAGGACACTGAGGACCTCCGGATCCCGCCCGTGGAGGAGGACGAGATCAGTGGTGCCAATGGATTTAGACAAAGCGGTCAATATGAAACTTATTCTATCTTTTTTGAGGAGTTGTCTGGCTTAAAAATAAACTTTCATAAGAGTGAAATTTATTGTTTCGGAAAAGCTAATGAAGATTTAGATGCGTATAGACGGATTTTTGGTTGTGAGGTAGGATCTTTACCGTTCAAGTACCTTGGTATCCCAATCCATTATAGAAAATTGCTAAATATTGAATGGAAACCTGTAGAGGATCGGTTTGAGCGCAAACTTGGATCTTGGGTAGGAAAGATGCTCTCATACGGAGACCGTCTGGTCCTTATAAATTCCGTTCTTACAAGCTTGCCAATGTTCCTACTGTCTTTCTTTGAGATACCCAAAGGGGTGTTGAAAAGATTAGACTTTGATAGATCGAGATTTTTTTGGCAAAGTGACCACAAGAAGAAAAAATATAGGCTCACCAAATGGAATATTGTATGCCGTCCAAAGGATCAAGGCGGACTCGGCATAGAGGTGTTAGATATTAAGAACAAATGTCTACTCTGTAAATGGATCTTCAAATTGCTAAATGAACAGGGAGTTTGGCAAGAACTTTTGACTAACAAGTATCTATACGGGAAAACGTTAGCTCAAGTTGAGGGTCAGCCCTCAGATTCTCCTTTTTGGAAAGGATTAATGCGGGCAAAAAGTGTGTTCTTTCGCGTGGTAGGTTTGTGATTGGGAACGGTACTCAAGTGCGGTTTTGGGAGGATGTGTGGTTAGGACAGAATTCGTTAGCGGACGAATACCCATCCTTATACAATATTGTTAGACATAAACATGTGTGGGTGGCGGATGCTTTGAGGGCTGACACGCTGTCACAGACAATTCACTTTCGTAGGGGGTTGACAGGTGACAAATGGGACGCTTGGCTGCATCTAGTGGAGAGGATTATGCGAGTCACTCTAACCACAACACCTGACACGTTTAAATGGAGCTTGAATGCATCTGGAATTTTTTCAGTCAAATCTCTTTACGCTGATTTGTTGAATGGCCATACAAGTAATTTTTCTAAATACTTGTGGAAATTAAAAGTACCTCTAAAGATCAGGATATTCTTGTGGTTCCTTCATCGGAAGGTTTTACTCACTAAAGATAATCTGGTTAAAAGATATTGGTCTGGATGCACTAAGTGTGTGTTCTGCCAAGAACATGAGACGATTCAACATCTTTTCATTTCGTGTCGTTTTGCACACAATATCTGGAGATTAATTCACTTCACCTTTAATATCTCGCCTCCAACCAGCATTGCGAATTTGTTTGGTTCTTGGCTCAATGGGGTTGATTCCAAAACGAAAGCGCGAATACGTATAGGCGTGGCGGCTTTGCTTTGGTCAATCTGGAATTGTCGGAATGATGTCGTGTTTAACAAATCGAATACTATTCACTTCTTGCAGGTTATCAACAGGGCAATATATTGGATCAACGCTTGGTCCATTCTTCTACCTGTCGACAGAGGGCACTCATGGATATCGCCTGTACCCGTATGATGGCGGTGTACGCTCTATCTTGTGCCCGGGAGGATGGTTGCATCTTAGAAGGCTAAATGCGTAGTTTTGCGATATTCATTTGGCTAATTTTTTATCCACTTTGTGTGATTCGTAAACGTGTAATAAGCTGAATTCTCACGCTACAGACTTTATTATATGAAAATAAGGATGTGTGCATCAATTGATGCAGAGGCCGGGGTTCCCATTTCTAAAATTAAAAAAAATGCCGGTACTTCTGAAAAAGAAGGGCAAGAACATATATGAGATTTTTGTTATGGGAAAAAAATATAAGACATGTGGAAAATATAAGATCTAGATGTGTTGCGTTGTTTCAAAATCGCTAGAATACATTGGGCGTTTGTAACCCCTTCAAGTAAAAAATAAAGTCAGCACGTTTGAAATAAAAAGTTTAAAAATAGGCATTAAATAATTTGAGTAAGCACCAGATATGGCATGTGTACTGATGTACCTCAAAGACTGCAGACATACACAGAAAGATTGTTAAAAAAACACACAAAAAAGGAAAACTACTCCATATTTCTGCTTGCTTCAGCGCCTCATCGTCTTTCCTGCCAGTTGGTAGTTTTGGGGTAGGTTCATCATCTCAACTGGCACTTTGTAGTATTTGTGGCGGGCTCATCATCTCAACTGGCACATGGTAGCATTTGTGGCAGGTAGTAGTTATGCATATACATACATGGTGGCAGCCTTGCTCGTCGAGGAAGCAGCGAGTGCTCACCGCCGTTGCCTCTCTTGATGGCGGTCGGTAGAGCAGGAATCCCCCGCCTATGCGGACGGCCGGCCACCGAGGCCGGCGGATGAGCGCGACGGGGAGATAAATTCAGGCATTGCTTTGCATGGCTACCATCGAGGAGAAACGGGTGCCAACATGATGAAGTCGAGCACGTCTCATGCTGAACTCCAAAGGTGCCTCGTCCGTGAGAAGGCACGCCGCCGCAGGACGGCCTCCATACAGACGACAAACTGCCAGACACGCTACAGTATCTCCCCTCGAGCTCTCCTCCGCCTCATCCGCTCCACGCACGCAAGGGATCCATGAAGCATACATACGCCTCCTCCTCACCGATCTCGTTTGGGAGCGCTCGCCTCGTCGCCGGAGGCGGCAAACATCGGGAAGGTAAGCGAGAGGAGGGGTGGAGATGATAAAGGGGACAAAGGACGGGCATCGGGATGGGGAAGAGGTGGGAGATCGAGATCATCAGATTTAATTACATGTGAGTTAATTGTGTCAAATGAGGTGTATCTTTAGACCAGTTCTTTACTAGCCATGCCATTCATGGTGTAATCGTGCTGGCACCCCTGCTTGCAGAATACCATCTCGAATTTACCACAAAAAATGAATCATGCCAAACCCATGCATAACGCGTACCATTCTTGCACACTGCGATAAGTGAGGACTGGACACTTCACTGGCCGATGACATACCTGTAGGTGATGACTAGATGTAGTCCAGACCTCTGCTGATCAGTGCCGGCATAGGGCCCAAGAGAGTATGAACTCTCAGGGTCAGGATGGCGGCAGTGGCGATCCCCCTGACACGGACCCGTCATCAAGAAAGTAGCGGCAAAGTTTGAACTGTTTCCTCTGAAATTCCTGCGGGACTTCTGCATCACAGACAAAGACCTAGTCAGTCTGATAAAACAACTTATGAGTTTTCTCTTTGATTATAGGGCTACCTTTCCCCGTAAGCCTGGCGCAGGACTAGCGCTATGCATTCTTTTACGAGCCTATGCCTATCTGCACTAGTCTGTAATATTAGTGGATCTAGATTTTCTTAAGATGATGCGCATGCACATCAAGATTAAGGACACACTATTTTGCCTCTTAGCCGTTTTAGAAACTTTAGATGTAATGCGTAAATACATAATATATTTTGTTATTATTTTACACTAAAATAGCTCAATTAATAGTTCTTTGTTCCAACTTACGAACATCCTAATCTAACATATTTTCCCTCTTAACGACCAATTACCTATTTTCAGTCATTTCATTCACGTGGTACGTGTTACCACCCTAACATTTGCAACTAAAATAGGCATCTGAGTCAAATCATACCTTTCTTAATTTTTAAAGAAGAATATTCCATTAACACGATAAGATCTTGGGACAACCCCTTCAAACGACATTCCCTATGGTAAGAACCCGAACTTCCTCGTCGCCAAGGGACTAAAATCGACAACAAGAACACACTAAGAAAAAAGTCCATCACCAGACCAAGCGTACATTCGGTTGCATATGTATCAAATTCTATCCTAACATCGAGCACATATAGGAATAATATTAAGCATAAAAAAATCTTCTAGTTTCTAGTTTTGACACAAATTATGTTCAATATAGACAAGGACAATTCTGACAAATAAATTATATTCCTATATCTAACGTCACTACCCGATTTATTCAAATGTAAAAGGGTGGGATGTTAGAAAAGGATCACCTTGGCCTTCCAAAACGACTCTCATAGGCAAATCTTCTCGAAGACGGGCACCCAAGAACTTTGGCTATCTTACTTGTATTTCACTTGCGGTGTTGTTTTGAGTATCTAGACTAGCCCTGGCCTCCTCTTATAGGAGGATTGAAATAAATATCGTTCTTTAACTCTTGTTTTTTTGCACCTACCTCGGTTCCATCGAAGATTTACTCATTTGTTACAATCGACAAAAACATTTACACACAAATATTTTGCATGCCGGTAGTGGTTGGGGTGGTGGTAGTAGGGGAGAGGTGCTGTCATATTGTCGTGTATCCTTCCTTAGTTATTTAGCTGCCTTGGTCCTATCGATTCACTTTTTTTAGAAATCAAATAAAATCATTACACGACAATATGACAGCACCTCTTCCAAGTAAAATATCGTTCTTTAACTCTTGTTTTTTTGCACCTACCTCGGTTCCATCGAAGATTTACTCATTTGTTACAATCAACAAAAAACATTTACACACAAATATTTTGCATGCCGGTAGTGGTTGGGGTGGTGGTAGGTGGGGAGAGGTGCTGTCATATTGTCGTGTATCCTTCCTTAGTTTTTTAGCTGCCTCGGTCCTATCGATTCACTTTTTTTCGAAATCAAATAAAATCATTTACGCGCAAGGGTGCAGTGTGGGGGTGGTGAGCGGGTAGATCTAATTTCATATTGTGCCATGTGTCGGTGGTGGTCATGGGTGGGCTTTTCTATCACCACGCAAAAACATCTTGCAGAAAAGGCAGACCTAAACACGCCAAATATATATAGTTTCTTCATCCTAATATCACCGTATTTTGCTGGATGCATTAGAAGCATCAACAAGGAAAAATAGATTTTTTAACTTTCTTTGCGAATATTTGACCATCCTAATTAGATATTTAGGGGATTATAAAACCATCCACCCTACTGTAACATACACATTTTTAGAGTTGGAATGGTTTCTATCATCATATGCATTTTCATCATGTGGTACTGCATTTCATGGAATTGCACTTGAAATAAAACACCAAGACTCCAAATAAAACAATTATTAAATCTATATGAATGCAGGCACATAACCTATTTTTCTTGTTTACTTAAACAGGACGTGGTTCAAAAAT
The DNA here is from genome assembly GCA_947311845.1 of Poa pratensis. NCBI lineage: Eukaryota > Viridiplantae > Streptophyta > Magnoliopsida > Poales > Poaceae > Poa > Poa pratensis. The sequence goes on along the minus strand of CAMZMU010000092.1, from coordinate 24,445,242 downwards.
TCTAATTAAATTTATAGAACTTTTCCTGGTTTTATTTCAATTAACTTGGAGTTGATTTGATACTTAAACTAAAGAAAAAAAAAGCCAGCCGTAGGACATTTTGGCCCAAAAGAAAGTCACCGCACCAGCCCATGCTCTTCTCTCTCCCCACGTTCTCCTTTTTATTTTCCCCTGACGCATGGGACCCACCCATCGTCTCCTAGCTCTAAGAGCAAGTACAATACATCCTAGTCAGCTGGCTATTACCTAACTATATAAAAGAGGTGCAAAACGCCGCTCTCTCCGCGCTCCTCCCGTGGCTGCGCACTATTCATAACTGTAGCAGTCTACAGTTAATCGATCTGGGCCATCCAATAACGCACATCTACAGTACCCAAGGGCCTCCGCACTGTCGGATCTGCACATTTTGCAGAAAGAGACACGCAACACGACAAATGATCACGCGGCCCAACTTCTAACGCTGTCAGGGATCTATTTGCGAATACGCAATAGTCCACGGACTTTTCTGCAAAACGTCCAGAAGAATCCCCCTGCCCCCTCTCTCCTCCCGCGCGCGGCCGCACTCGCCGGCGCCGCCGACGCCTGCCGCCGTAGCTCCGCACCACCCCGCCCAAATCCACGCCCACGCCGGCCTCCGCCGCCGCATCCTCTCCATCCTCGCCCACTATTTCTTGCTGGGAGGCCGCCGCCTCGCTGGAATCGTCGCCGCCGTGACCGCGGGTCGCCGCCGCGTCCGCACGTCGCCGGCGCTGCTCCGGCGACCAACGCGTGGCGGCGCCGCCGTCTATGGCCGCCCCACGACCAGCCGCGTCCGACGCGCCCAGCGACGCGTGCTGGGACGCCGTGGCGCGCCGTCGGCGACCACCGCGCCGCCGCGGCAGCTCCCCCGACCGTGACGTCACGACAACGTCACGGCGGGCCTGGGCTGGCCACACGGGCCGCTATGTGGGCCGCCCTGGCTGCGCCCTCCCCCTGTTTAAAAAAAAAAACCTGCTTTTTTTTAAGACTAAATGCAATAACATTATTTCTCCCTATAAAAAATATTCAATTATTTACCAAAATTCAAAATATAATTCGAGAATACCTGCACTGCTTTAAAACGTGAATACTCCAAAATTTGAATTCAACCAACAATTTTTTTTTGAATATTCCAAACAATTTATACAAAAGAAAAAAAAAGGATTTTCCCTTGACATTTTTATCTCCTAAATTTCAAAAAACAATTCCACTCATACACATGGAGGTAAATTTTTCCACAAATGCTTGATTGCACGAATAATTGCAGATAATACGAAATATTTCAAATTCCACTCAAACACATGAAGGTAAATTTTTCCACAACTGCTTGATTACATGAATAATTGCAGAAAATACGAATTCATATCCCCAAATTATGGTTCACATTTAAATTAAAATTTCACAAACTCTCATAAAATGTATTTCCTCAAACTATTGAGCTAAATTGAACATCTAACGCAAGTCCAATAACAATATACTCGAAAATAAGAAGGATTCAAAATATATATATATATATATATATTGGAATCTATCCACCTGAAAATATGAATAACATAACCAACCGAAAACCAACATATCAAAAAGAAAAAAATACATCTAACACAAATTCTCATATGATATATTTCGTCAAATTTTTGAACTAAATTAGACATATTTCCTCAAATTATTAAACTAAATTAGACATCTAACACAAATTCAATAACAATATACTCGACAATACTTGCTACTTATGACGAAAAAAAAGTTTTCATATTCCAAACAAATTCAATAACAATATACTCGACAATACTTGCTACTTATGACGAATTTTTTTTTTCATATTCCAAAAAGGATCAACATATCGAGAAAAAAAAAACAACTACGTAACAATATGCTCAACAATACTTGCTATTTATGACAAAAAAAAATGTTTTCAAATTTCAAAAAAAGGCCAACATATCAAAAGAAATTCCAAATGCACTTCCTCAAAATATATGGAGGTAATTTTTTTCCACAAACACTTGATTACACGAATAATTACAAAGAATACAAATCCATACCCCCAAAATATGGTTTAAATTTACGATAGAATTCAGAGATTCTCATATAGTATATTTCCTCAAATTATTAAGTTAAATTACACACCTGCCACAAGTTCAAAAATTACCTAAATTTCCAAAATTTGACTTTTACCACAAGATATTTCCCAAAATCTGAACAATATTTCAACATACGCTCTCTTTGCATTCCAATGACTTACAAATACCCACACTTTCACAATAAGAACATTTCTAGATTTCATTTTCACCACACGGGCGCGGCGGTGTCGCCGCGCAATTTTTCCTAGTAAGCTATAACATGTCACCAAAATCCTAGGTGGAAGAGAGAGAAAAGATGAGAGAGCGCTATACTAATCGCCCGACTATAGCACAAGAATCTAAGGGCGTGTTTGGCAGACTGCAGCGAGCCCAGCCTGTCCCACCAGCTGCAGGGTGCTCGAGTTTGGTAGCCCGTTTTTGGTGTTGGGCCTGGCCAGCGCGAAGTTTAAAGCACCCTCGGGCCAGGCCCCATAGGAACGGCCGAATCGGCCATTTCCAGGGGGCCTGGCTCGTCTCTCTTCTCTCTCCTCAGATTCCCCATCCGCCCTGCGCCGAGCTCGTGTGACTCGGAGATGGCGGGAGCTCCCGTGGTGCAGCGAAAATCTCGGCGGGAGAGTTTGAGGTCACCTCCCGCCGAAAACCCTCCCCTATATACACTCTCTACCCTCACCTCTTTCACGAAGCCCACCATTTTCATCCACTCGAGCTCTCCGGTCTGAGCTCCCAGGTAAGCGGCGGTGGCGGCGGCTTACTCTTCACCTGCAGGCAGCACCGGAGCGGCAGGGTACGACGCGGCGGCACCCTCCTGGACTCGGATTCCGCTCGTCTTCGGTCGTCTCCATCGATGGCTGTAAGTGACAAATCCTTGCTTTCTAGGGTTCATATGTGTAGGATGTTGTAGATTTGAGCTCTGTTACTGGTCTTTGATGTTGTATCTATGATCTATCCTTGTAGCAGACGAGCTAGGTTGGGTAGATCTGTTAGATTTGATGTTAGTTCTGTACTTGTGGTAGGTTTAACACCATCTGTTAGCTGGGATGTTAGCTGTGATGTTCATTTTGTACATGTGCTTGCTTCGGAAGACTAACAATGGTAGATCTGATAGCTTACTACGTTGTGTTCTCGTCATCGATGTAGGAGTTCAAGCGTGAGGACCTTAGTATGTCACTCGTCCCAATTGGGGACTCGCAAATCCTTTCGTACGTCGACGACTCTCAGCCTATGTCAGACTACGGCATGAACGACTCCTCGCAGTTCGGTGTTGTGCACGATGTTGTAGGCTCCGTGGCTGCGACGGTGAACCAACAGATTGCCAAGGACAAGGCCCAGGCAAAAGCAACCATGAAATGGCTTCCGTTCATGTCAACCTTCGTGCTTAAGCACATGACTACTCTCATCAAGTCTGGGGTTAGGACAAACAAGGGTTTCAAGGAGGTGCATCTCAAAGCTTGCGCCTGGGCTCTCTTTGCACACTGTGGGGCAGAGGTGACCTCAACTCAGGTGGTTACAACATCAAGTCTGGGGTTAGGACAAACAAGGGTTTCAAGGAGGTGCATCTCAAAGCTTGCGCCTGGGCTCTCTTTGCACACTATGGGGCAGAGGTGACCTCAACTCAGGTGTATAACCACCTGAGTAAGTGGAGGCTGAGGTGGGTGCAGGTGAGCAAGCTCAGAGATTTGAGCGGCGCTCAGTGGTGCGAGGAGACCCACACCATCATCCTCGAAGATGCACACTACACGGGCCACATCATGGTGAGCAATCTGTGTACTAACAATCTGTTCTCTTCACACTAGTACTAACAATCCATTCTAACACACTCATCTTCCAATCGTAGGATCACCCCAAGGACGCTGACTTCTTAACAAGCCTATTGCGAACTACCCTCAGATGCAAACGATCTTCTCCTTTGGTTTGGCCACCGGCAAGTATGCCATGGGCTCAGGTACTCCCCTTGGCACGCCTCTGCCGGAGGATGCTGACACGCAGGAGTCTGACCCCGTGATCCTCGATGGTCCTCCGCCTAGGAAGGGAGATGTACCCAGCCACGCCCATGGACTGAAGAGGAAGAGAGGTGCCCTCGCTGAGGAAGAGATCAAGGCCTTTGCCAGTATGACAGAAGCTGTGAAGGAGGTTGCCTAGGCCATCAGGGAAAGCAAGCCGACGGACATGCACCCTGACCTGTACAATGCTGTCATGGACTCTGTTGGATTCACCGAGGAGGCTCTGATGGTGGCTCTCGGCCACCTCGTCGACCACAAGGCGCAGGGTGTGAACTTCGTCGGCATGGTGAACTTGCAGGTGATGGTGGTGGTAGGATGACACCCACTTTTTGATGTGGTGGTAGGTTTAACACCATAGACGTAGGATGAACTCGTGATCCTACTTTTGTAAGTATCATGCATGCTGCAGTAGTTTTATGTTAGAGACACATTCTCATGCTTGTTCTGATGTTGATCGTGTGACTTGTGATGATGCTATTCTGTTTATGTTGATCTTTGTGCTCTTTGCAGATGAACTGGTACGTTGTGTATAGAGGAAGGCGTCCAGGAGTGTACAATTCCTGGCGGAGCTGCCACGAACAAGTGACAGGGTTCTCCAACAACAACTATCAGGGGTTCGAAACTTTGCAAGAGGCTTAGGAGAACTACTTGAACTACCTGAACAACAATGAGGTGGTGGCTGATGAGGTGATAGAACATCAAATGATAGCTGAGGTGGTGGCTAATGAGGTGGTAGCCGATGTGGGTAATCAGGTGGCAGGTAGTAGAATGAAGGACTTCATCATCATCGTCCTGGTTGTGGTCATTATGAAACTTCTTCTGTTTTAGAGTATGATCGGTTGTATGATCATAGCATGGTAATCTCACCATGTTTGAACTATGGGAACCGTAGCGGGCTGCTTGCACGCAACCAAACATTGTGACCTCGTTCCAGCTTAGCCGAAAAGCAAAGATTGCATCGAACCAAACAAAGTGGTTCTGTTTACTCATTCCATGCGACTAACCCAGCTGCGGGCTACCAAACTAGAGCAACAACATTGTACAGGGGAAAGGCTGTGGAAGATGAGCAGAACGGGGAAAGGCTACGGAAGATGGATCGATGTGTCTGACAGGCGAGGTGACCTATCTGACTCGTTTTTACAGAGACCTAGCCAAACGATGTTTTACCACAGCTCAATTCGTTTGTAAAAACGAGCTTCTACGTTTTTTTTACCCATACAAAGAAATGTACAAACTCATGGTAACAGAAAAACAAACTAAAAACCCGTTTTCCTGAAAAACCGATTTCAAAATACCATACACTAAATCTTCTAATCCAAACAACTATCCTACATGCACCCTGTATATGGGGCAGCACTCAATTCGCCCCCAATTATTGACATTAAATACATTATTGTATATTAAAATTTACAATTATCCATGCGTAAGTATGTTATGCTTCTTATGTACTGCCAATGTCTTGTAGAATTCTACCATGAGAAAGTCTTACAATCTGGAAGTGCAATATCTTCACCAGTAACTTGAGAAAGGATAAAAATAAAGGATCAATGAAAATGCTGTAGTATATAACTGTCACTGCTTCTCTTCACCTGATAAAGTAAGAACTGCTTGGATTTGTATATAACCGTCGCTGCTTCTCTTCACCTGATAAAGTAAGAACTGCTTGGATTTATGGGTGTTTGTTCATCCTTCCTTGTGTATTCAGAGCTTTGATCTATTTCAAAACTACTGGTTGATGGTCCACTGAAAAAGCTCTCTGTCTCACTATCACGCTGTATCCAAGGATGTTTCGAAAGCTTCCTTAATCTGCTAAGCTCCATAGACACCTCTTTCATTGAGGGCCTGTTGTCACCACACATATCCAAGCATTGCTTAGCTAGCGCCGCTAGCCCAGTAAGCAACTCCATGTTCTCATGGCCTTTTATCTGACTGTCCAACATAGCATCAAGGTTGTTCTCCTTCATGGCCGATAGGAAACATGATGACAAGCTTCGTTGTAACTCTGAACCTTCAAGTTTTAATGGTACCTGCCCAGTGAGGATCTCCAAAAGGACGACGCCGAAGCTGTAAACATCGCTTTTATCTGTCAGCCGACATGTTTGCATATATTCAGGATCCAGATAACCACATGTCCCTTGAACCATTGTCACAAACTGGGCTTCATCAGTTGGCACTAGTATGGAAGCCCCAAAGTCGGATACCTTTGCCATGTAATTGTCATCCAGAAGGATGTTAGAGGTTTTCACATCACCATGAACAATTGGTGGGTTTGCATACGAATGTAAAAATGAAAGCCCCTCAGCTGCCTCATTTACGATCCTTAAGAGGGAACTGAATGGAATGTGCATGGTGCGGTTTTTTCCATGAATAAGTTCAAACAATGTTCCTTTTGAGATGAACTCATACACTAGCATTGGTACTTCCACCTCAAGACAGCAACCCAACAGCTTAACAATGTTCTTGTGGTTGATCTGGGAAAGAATCAGCATTTCTTTACCAAATTCCTTCTTATGCCTGTCGTCAATCAGCGCACATCTTTTGACTGCCACTGGGGTTGTGCCATTAATAATTCCCTTGTAAACAGTGCCATGGCCTCCATGACCTAGAATTTGGCTATCGTCAAACTTGTTTGTTGCCTGTTCTAATTCTGCTTCAGTGAACACCGTAAATGCAAGTCCCTGGTCTGATTTCATCTTCTCAAATAATAGTGCACCTCCATGTTGCTGAAAATACTGTTTCTTGACATCTGCTAGCTTTCTTCTCTCAAAAATTACTCGCACGCAGAAGATGATGATCACTAGAATGACAGAGCCGATGCAAATGCCTGTAAAGTACGAAATTTAACTCTGTTAAAATTGACTCCAAACATAATCGTACATATTAAAAGCATGGTAAACGTTGTGATCCAATGTAGCAATTCCTTGTAAAAACAATGCAGTCTTGCCTGCAATGTCGTTCATCTGCTATTTGGGGCATATTAGCCAGCACCTGTGCGCGCACAGTGCACTAATGCAGCTAGTGTTCCCCAAAGCTGATTAGATTTTTGTGTATCATACAACATATAACAATTAATCGGGATATGAATTAACTGAACTGGAATCACCCAGTGAGTATATGCAATACGTTTTTACTCTTATTAATATAGTTGTAACTGATTCGATTTTTCCAAACGAGAACTGAGCAAGATGCTAACATTTACTAATTTTACCTCAAAATATAAGATGTTTTGGTAGGATATTTTATCCTAGCAAAATGTCTTATAATTAGGGACGGAGATAGTAGTTGCTTACCTATGATCAGGATGATGTCCGGATTACAAGAGTTCGTTTCTGTTGACAACTTTCTGCCTGGAGGACATGAACATCTGTAACCTCCTACCGTATTGTGGCATGCTGCAGCATTAGGGCATGGGCTTGGATTCTTCGCACATTCGTTGAAATCTGCAACAAGAAAAGAAAATTCCTTGGGGTCAAATGGTTTATCTAGTAGTTATGCATGAAATAAAATTGGAGATTCAGTACCAATAAAATAACTATGATAATTAACACTGAGTTTCATTTTCACCAATAAAAGACAGTTAATTTGATTAGACGAAATGTCACTAATGTTCTAACCGGTGCTACTGTGGATGAAGAAAGTAAAAAACTACAATTTTCACCAGCATTTCTTTTTTTAGTTTGTTTTGGTATTAGTTACTTCAGTTTTTTTTTTGAAAGCCTGCGTACAATCAGAAGGTACAACATACACCATATGAAGTACGAGTACAACGTACAGAAAGCCCACGCAGGGGAACAGAGCAGATCAAGCACGAGCACCTCCACCGGCGATGAAGACGAAGACCGCCGACCTCCTTCCAGCCACGGCCCGAGGGCACCTCCTTCCTTGAAGATCGCCGCAGAGCCCGTCTGCCGCGCAGCGACGGAGCTTAAGCCGTTGAAAGAGTACGGTGAGCACCCTCCCGCTCCAGCACCACCACCTTGCCGCAGCCGTCTTCATCCCCAGCGCTGGCGGCAGCCGCGAGGCTCGCCAAGCCCTGAGTTCCAGCCTCCGGGACCTCCAGCGAAGCTCCACCGCGTGGAGATCTACCTCCCCGCCGGCCGGCAAGGAGGAGGAAGCACCGGAAGAAACCGCGAGATCCGAAGATCTCCGGCCACCAAAAGCCGCACGCGCCACGGCGGAGCTCCGAGGAGCGCCGCCGCAGAAGGGGAAGCGCGCCGGCCCCCACCTAGCCACCGACACCATCGCCACCTCCACGACGCCGCCGGCGGGGATCCTACTACACCCTACACTATGTACAAGCCGGGATCCGGGGATCCTCCACCCTCCCGCCGCCGGAGCGACGCCGGAGAGGGGAGAATCCCGCGAATCACCGGCGAGCGAGGTGGATGGAGAGGAAATTACTTCAGTTTTCCCTTACCAGAAACCCACAGGAAATTATAATAAACTTCATTGGTATCGTTTAATTTCCTTTTTGGTCACTCACTATAAGTTTTTTTCTGTTTACCTCTTGAACTTAAATCTTCTGCTGAAAAATTCAATATGTTTCAAACTTTCAGTACCTTTTTTACTGCTTGAGACCAGATGAAACAGGACGTGTTGAAATTTCTCTTAGGAATTATGCACAGAAAAAAAGATCCGCCCGTTTTATTTCTAGTCAAAATACCCTTAATATATTTGCACAAATGTGCTGTCTAAACCCCTGATTGGTGTCTTATATTCCGACCACGTGAATTATCTGAGAAAATATAGTATCTATTGTTACGTAAAAACTCCTTACCAAGGTTAAATTAACGCAAATGTTCATAATACAACAGAATACAGCATGCACAATTTCATATAGATGCGGGGCAAAGAGAATAACTTGCCTTTGCATCCATCTAAGAGGTAAGGGTTTCCTTCATACCCCTTGGTGCAGTTGCATAGATACCCTGGGCCGTTGGTTGAATTCACACACACACTGTTTGAGCTGACGCATGCATAAGAAGTCTTGTTGCTCATGGCCACCTCGCATGTTTCATTTCCAATTATCCAGTCCACCAGTCCACCACCATCGGCCATCTGCCTTGGTAGGTCTCGTTGAACCTATTGGTGGTTATGTACTCGGAGCTGAAATTAAACGTCTCTGTGTCCACAAGGGTAGCATAGCTGCATGGGTTGAACTGCCAACTATTGGAAGCATTATATACTTTGGCGAAGTTGACACTGAAGCGGTTTAAGCCCTTGGGTACAGCATTTTGGCAGCAACCTATACCGGAGCACGAGCCATTTGTCACGGCTCCCGGGCCGCACACACTGATGCACATGCAGTCGTGTACCCGTCCGGGTTATCTTCGTTGTAGATGTATGCAAGTGTGTTGCAGCCAATGACTATGAACTTGTTGTGTACATCGGAGAAGCGGTGTATACCCCCATACCCAAAGTAAAGGGACCACGCGGTTTCATCCATTAATCCTGTTCTGCGGTTGTAGCAATACGTCGAAACGTAGTTTAATGCCCGAGTTTGACCATGGAGCAGTAATATCTCCAAGATCTCCAGGGTACCAGTAAACATCTTCTCGGTTCCATCGGCAGTCCTGTTGCACTCAAGCTCAAAGCCTCGGTTGATAGCACAGCCTGTACCAATGCCATATGGATAATGTATTTTGACATCGCCACACTGTGGTTTGCATCCTGGGGCAGGTTGTGCTGATATATATGCTGGCTGTAGAACCATTGTAACGAGGAGCAGTACGAGTGATGCCATGACTACTCTTATGGAAATGCAGCAGCCTAAGTGGTACACGTATTAATTTGCTGCGAACAAAGAACAAAGTAAAAAAAAGCTTAACCATTGGTTAACTACCTTAAAATGTCGACTAGTTTTATCTGTCATCGGTGCAATATGATAATATGCATAAAAAAGGTGAATCATACATTGGGTCTATTCACCTCTTTTTTATGTTTCCAAATTGGAGTTATTCAAGAATGTTGAGTTCAGATTGCTAGCACTGAATTCACATGCCTACCTGTATGTCTCTTTCTTGTACATAATAAGATGCAGTTGCATATCGGCTAGGCATGCAGACCGTGGTGACATATGATGGTCGGTGATCATCTGGTCCATCTGGACACACCACAATGATGTTGTCTTCAATGGTGCTACGGTTTCGTCACGGCGGATCACCGAGAGAGTTAGAGCAGAGGTTGGGCAGTGTTCGAGAGCGAGGCTTCTTCGTAGATGTGTTCAGGTATGCCACAATAGCATTGACGAGGTTGGGATTGGGCAAGTAGTCCATTCGGATAGAGCCGTGGGCTTTGTGTGAGTGAAAACACATTGTCATAGGCATCGTTTTTGTTTTTGGTTTTGTAACCCTTTTGGGTGTTGACTAGCCGTCTAACTTCTCTATCTATGAAAATGATATGTTTTCCCATGGCGTATTTTAAAAGACGTTGTTGCATAAAGTTAACAGTGGTTTGTTATGTTTTAAGTAATGCTATTAACTGTTGATTGCTAGGAATAAGATGTTGCTCTAGATTAATTTCTGTATTGTAACATCCTAGTCAATGGGATTTATACTTTTCAGACATTTGCTTCTACTGTTTGGTGCATGAAACTTAACTGGTATATCAGAGCTGAGGTCTTGGGTTCAAATCTCGGTTTTTGCAACTGAATACAAAAATTGATTTGCCCTCTCTCTGTCCATGTATAGGTTTTACCGAGTTATACATGGGATTCTATTCACGTGTAGGTCCCATTGAGTCACACATGAGTGGGCTTTTGATTCTACTGGTTGATGCATGAACTTAATTAACAGTCTCAAGGAGTCACTCATCTCAAATTTCTCCCAGCTAAGCACGATTAACCGAGAATTTTGAATCACTTGGGAAATTTCCTGAGATGTACTCATCCCAAATTACTCTCCGTCAAGCACGATTAACTAAGAGCATCTCCACTCGTAGCCCCCCCCCCCCCCCCCCCCAAGGCCTTTGGGGTGTCTAAACCGAAAAACAGCTCCCACTCACACGCCCCACAACCTCACTTTCGTCCGGACGACCCGTTATTTGGTCCGGCGCTACCGGCCTACCGATGGAAACCCGAACCATGGGCTCTGTGGGTAGGGCCGGACAAAATTTTCATCCGCACTTTCCAGTCAAAATCTTCCACGTGCCTCCCATACCTCTCCTCTCTCTCTCCTCTATCCCGTCGCCATCTCCCTCCTCTCTGGGCCTCTCTCTGCGCCGCCGCCATGGCTTCTCCCATTCCTGCCTCCCTGCTCCGACGGCAGCTCGGCCGCAGGTCGTCTCCCGTTCGACTCCCACCACCGCCTGGCCTCCCGCTCCGACGGCAGCTCAGCCTTGGTCGCCTCCCGCTCCGGCATGGCGCGAGGCGGAGGCCGCTCCGGCATGCCGTGAGGCGTTCAGCTCCAGGGCGCCGCCCTCCTCCTCTACGAGCTCTGGCCGGGGGCGCCCGAGCTCCTTCTCCTCTGCGAGCTCTGGCTGGGGGTCCCTGACAAGATCCCCTTGCCACGTCTTGCTCGACCTGAAGAGGAGCACCGCGTCTTGCTCGATCTGATCCATGTGTGGGCACGCGCGGCGTCGAACTCCGCCGTCACGGTCGTCGCCGGCCCCCTCCTCGACCGCCGCCTCAGCCCGAGCTCCACCTTGGGGGCGAACGCCACGCAGGCCACGGCTCCCAGAGCCGCAGCGCGCCACCACCCAGGAAGCACCGGCGCGCGGGAGACTCGATCTACGGCCGTGGCGCAGGTGGCCACGCGAAGCCGCCGGCGACGCAGCTCACCACTGCCCCTCGCGCTCAGTGACCATGCGCCCACAGGGTGTTCGAGGAAATGCCACTGAAACATATACTAGTAAAAAAAAGAAAAAAAAAGTCCTATAGGGGCAGCGAGTGGGGAGGCTCTCACCCCATAGACAGTTAGACACCATATCGTCTGGACAGCCCCCCATAGCTCTCTTTTCGGCTTCAATCCGGACATGATTTGGTGAGCGTGAGTGGAGATGCTCTAAGGGTGTGTTCGGTTTGGGGATGTGGTGGAACGGAATGGAACTGTTCCGCACCCAGAGCCCGTTCCTGCGTTCGTTTTTGTGGTGGAATGGAACGCACCCGTTCCTCGGAATGGAATATTCTGCTAATATGCGGAACCAACCTGTCCGGCCAAATCGGCCGGACCGAGTGGAACGCGTTGCTAATCACCAGCGTCATCTCTCTCCTCTCTCCTCGCGTCTATCTCTCCATCTCCCTCACCTCCGGCATCTCTCCCTCCTCTCTCCCAAGGCAGGACGGCGGCGGCGGCCGGGCTAGCAGGACGGCGCGGCGGCGGCTAGGATAGCAGGGACGACGCGGGGCGGCCGTGCTAGCAGGGACGGCGCGCGACGGCCAGCGGCGGCCGGAGGTCGCGACGCGGGCGCGAGGTCGCGGACGCGGGGGCTGGAGCTGGTCAACGTCGTCGCCGCATTGCCTCTGAGGAGGCCGCCGTCGCCGCGCCGCTACGACCGAGGCGGCCGCGACCTCGCGCCCTCCTCCGAGGTGGCCGCCCTCCCGTCTTCGTCCTCCTCCGAGCTAGGGCGCCGGCGGCGGCCACGGCGGCGCCGGACGGCCACGGACGGAGCAAGGGCGGCCATGTGCGCGCGCATTACGTCCAGAAGCCATGAATTAGTGCTAATTGCTAATTCCTAAATTAGTCCTAATTCCTAAATTAGTGCTAATTGAATTGCTAATTCCTAAATTAGTACTAATTGAATTGTTAATCTTAAATTAGGGAAACCATTCCATTCCATCTCATTTTGTCTAACTGAACACCGGGACGGAATGGAACCATGACATTCCATTTTAGTGGAATGGAACCGTTCCATTCCGTTCCACCCGGTTCTAAAACCGAACACACCCTAAGAGCTTGGTAGAACTTCGTCCTCATGCGTGGCACACTCTAGGAAACTTCCTAGGAGATCACTCATCCAATATTTTTTCTAGCCAAACACTTTTTAACTTATAGTCTGAGAGGTTCTCACAAGTCTATGCGTCTAGTGTGTAACACCTCGACTGCTCTCGGGGTGAGAATAGTTACTGCCAAGTCTGAGAGCACTATGTCATCACTTATGCACACCCTTGGGTTCATCCCTGGAGGTACATCACTCATCAAAAAATTGCACCCAACCAAGCACGTTTACGGGAGAGTTTTGGAGGTTCTTACACATCCACGTGTCCATTGTGTAACACCATAACTACTCCCGGGCTAGCAGTAGTATTTTCTCCTTGCAACTCTCTAGGTTCTAGACTGGACCTATAATCCAATACAAGTAGACTTCGAAACTTCCCAGGATCTCACCCCTCTATACAAAGTGATGCCAAAGATCTTGGCATCTCCTCCATCGCACCGGAATTGGATCTGCTCGTTGGCGAATGCGGGGGATAAGGTAGTTCTCAAGAATGCGGAGATGCTTCGTCTCATCCTCGTGTGGATGCTCCCCGCCATTCCTGCTCGTGTTGCAATGTCGTATACCCATCTTGTGACCTTCCCTGCCCCATGCATCACCAGAGCACGGACATCGAATTGATTTTCGCTCAGGCTTCCTAGCCATATTGCGGCATGTCGTTGGCCAACCGCTCGACCTAGGAAGAGGTTCTTGGGACCATCAGCGTGACTGCATTAAGCAGAAAAAACGGTACGGCTGCTCAAAGGCGATCAAAAAGGCGATCTCAGATCTTCGTCCCTGTTACGTCCTTGCCGAGGATCACTCCATCGGATTTGGGACTCTGGATTGCTTGAGGAAGAAGAAGCTGGGGTAGAGAGAAGAAGAAGAAAAGGGGATCGGGAATTCAATTCTATTTCATTCGATAAGGTTTACAGGCAACTCGGGTGGCTTATAACACGCCCCCAGAACACACGCTCATTAGCAGGACACACACCTACTTGGGCCTCAGCCCGTGACAGCCCAACTCGACTCACTTCGAGCCCGTGACCGTTTCCGTCTTCCTTTCCTTCACCTTACGCCTTCCAGGAACAGCCGCACCCAGCTCCAACATAGCAGTTGTGACAGGTCCGCCCCCTTCAGAACCAGCTTGTCCCCAAGCTGGTGCATCTGGAAACCGCTTGCGAACAGCTTCGTAATCCTCCCAAGTAGCCGAACTTGCTGGTAACTTGGTCCAACGTAGCAGAACTTGAAGATGAGCATGGTTACCTTTCTTCACCAGACGTCGGTCCAAGACTTCCTCCGGTAGCAGAGTTTCGGTATCCATCAGCAATGGTACTGGAAGTGATGAGAACACTGGGGTGTGATCAGGTACATGAGTTTTGAGCTGAGAAACGTGAAACACAGGATGGACTAAACTGTGGTCTGGTAATTGAAGCTTATATGCAGATAACCCGATCTTCTCCAGAATTTGAAAAGGGCCAAAGAATTTCATCGCTAGCTTCGGACAAGGCCTGTTGACTACAGATGACTGGGCATACGGCTGTAGTTTCAGATAAACAGAGTCCCCAACTGCAAACTCCCGAGGGGATCTGTTCTTATCAGCATCATGTTTCATTTTCAGTTGAGCTCTGGTCAAATGGTGCTTAAGCATGGCTGATTGACCAGTTCTTTCGTGCAACCAGGTGTGCAGCTCCGCATTGCCAGCCTGAGCATTCTTACAGAATTGTCCCAGATGAGGTTCTTTCCCATAAACTGCCTTGAAAGGAGAACAACCCAACGAGGAGTGTTGAGAGGTGTTATACCAAAACTCGGCCAAAGGCAACCAACTGACCCATTGCTTCGGAGTGTCATGAACAGCACAACGAAGATACATTTCAAGGCATTGGTTGACCCTCTCGGTCTGCCCGTCTGTTTGAGGATGAAAAGCTGTAGACATTTGTAAATCTGTGCCCCACAGTTTAAACAATTCCTTCCAAAAATTGCTAGTAAATTTTTTGTCTCTATCTGATGTAATGGTCAAAGGCATGCTATGTAGTTTCACTATGTTGTTGAGTATAACCTGAGCAATTGTTGCTGCCGTATACGGGTGTTTAAGAGGTATAAAGTGACTGTACTTGGTATACCTGTCAACGACAACTAGAATAGCCGAATAGCCTTGAGATTTTGGAAGTCCCTCAATGAAATCCAGTGTTCATGTTTAGCTCGCTGGCAAATCTGACACTGTTGGACGAAGTTCTCAACAGCTTGCTTGATGCCAGTCCAATGGAACAACTTCTTTACTCTGTGGTATGTTGCTTGGAACCCTGAGTGTCCTCCGATTGGCGAAGAATGAAATGCCTGGATTAGTTTTGTTTGCAAACCTGTATTGGCTCCCACCCAAATCTTGTCATTGTATCGGATGATGCCGCTGGTAAGAGAATATGGTGGTACCGCCAGAGGATCTATCGCCAATTTTGCTAAGAGTTCTTGAGCAGCAGTATCAACCACATAAGAATTTGCCACTTCTTGTAACCATAAGGGTTGTGCAGTTGAAACTGACTGAACAGCAAAGGAATGACCAACCCGAGAGAGGGCATCTGCCGCCTTGTTGTCAGCACCTTTCTTGTATTGTATTTGGAACTGCAGCCCAATTAGTTTGGTCATCGCTTTTCTATGCAAGTCTGATGTCAGCGACTGGTCTTCCAAGTGGCACAAGCTTTTGTGGTCAGTTTTGATCACGAAAGGTCCCCGAGAGATGTATGGTCTCCAGCGATCAATGGCCATCATGATTGCCATAAACTCCTTCTCATAGATGGAGAGTTTTCTGTTTGCTGGACCCAAAGCTTTACTGTAAAACGCCACTGGGTGATTCTTCTGGCTCAGCACCGCTCCAATGCCACTGTCACATGCGTCTGTCTCAATACAGAATGGTGCAGAGAAATCTGGAAGTGCCAATACAGGTGCAGAGACCATTGCTTGCTTCAAATTATCAAATGCTTGTTGAGCTTCTGCAGTCCAGATGAATGACTGCTTCTTCAGTAATGCAGTTAAAGGCTTGACCAGGAGACCATAATTTTGAATGAATTTACGATAGTAACCTGTTAATCCCAGTATGCCTCTTAAGTCAGTAATTGACATAGGGGTCGGCCAAGCAACCATAGGCTTTGTTTTCTCAGGATCTGTCGCAACTCCTTGGTCAGAAATAATGTGGCCAAGATACTCCAGTTTCCGCTGCGCAAAGGAACACTTTGACATTTTTGCATACAACTTGTTGTTCCTTAAGATTTCCAACACTTGTTGCAAGTGTTTTTGATGAGCTTCCAAGTCCTTGCTATAGACTAGGATATCATCCATAAAGACTAGGACAAATTTCCGAATATGTTCTGCAAATATGGAATTCATTAAGCATTGGAATGTAGCTGGTGCGTTGGTGAGCCCAAAGGGCATCACTCGGAACTGAAATTGCCCATGGTGCGTTTTAAACGCTGTTTTCTCCTCATCTGGTTCCTTCATGCGTATCTGGTGGTAACCAGCTCTAAGATCGAGCTTGGAAAACCATTTAGTGCCAGCTAGCTCATCGAGCAGTTCATCAACAATCGGAATGGGAAACTTGCTCTTCACCAAAATGTTATTCAGCCTTCTGTAATCCACACAGAATCTCCATGTTCCATCTTTTTTCTTCACAAGTAACACAGGAGAAGCATAAGGTGACATGCTTGGAGTGATCAGGCCAGATGCCAACATCTCAGTGACTTGGCGCTCTATCTCATCTTTTTGCTGTGGCGAGTACCTATATGGTCTGGAGTTAACAGGTGCACTGCCAGGTAACAAGGATATGGCATGATCAAAACTCCTATGGGGTGGCAAATCTTTTGGTTCTTTGAATATATCTTCGTATTTGTCCAGAATAATTTGGATTTCAGCAGGCACAGTACCGGATTCCTCTGTTGTAGGCATGGTGATGAAAACTGAAGCCCAAATATCATTCCCCTTATAACAGTTTTCCAATTGTTCTACTGAAATCTCAATAATCTTTGCTTGTTCCTGATTTGGAATCCCTTGCAATTTCACGGTCTTTCCCTGTTTCTCGAATTCCAGCCATCTTTCTTCCCAATGGCATGTCATAGCGCCCCACTATGATAGCCAATCCATTCCTAGAATTGCATCATATCCCCCAAGTGGTACAATTTTCATATCTGATGAAAATGTGGTGCCCTGTATCCACCATTCTAAGTTTCTCACTTCTGTCGAGCATATCATGTGTTGCCCATTTGCCACCTTAACTTTCAGAGGATGTGCCAGAGGAACTTGTGTGCAGTTTAATGTTGCTACCATTTGTTGGTCGATGAACGTGTGAGAACTGCCTGAGTCCACCAATAACAGCATCACCTTGTTTCCCACGAGTGCTCTCAGCGGTACTCCTTTAGTTGCCTGCCTTCCACACATCACCAGGTGCAAAGGGTTGCTTCTGGGCGTTATCATATCTGCCCTGACCAGTTTTCTGCGGAAACTGCTTTCCAACTCGATGTGCTACTGATTTGCCTCTGTCCAACAGACTTTCCTGCACCACTGCATACTCTGCTGCCTTTTGAACAGTATTTGGTAACTGAATTTCCACTGCTCCCCTTATTTCTTCCTTCAAACCGAGAATGAATTGTGTTACTAGCATGGTTTCACTCATTCCCCCTTCATACAGGCGCACTTGGTACACCAATTGGTTGAACTGTGCTCTATACGCCTGCACTGTTCCTGTTTGTTTCAGTACCAGGAGCTCTCTCATGCAGTTTTTATGTACATTTGTGTCAAATTCCTCTAGAACAGCGGCACCAAAGGTCTCCCAACTTGCACAAGCATCAGTGAACTTCACAG
This sequence comes from Poa pratensis, assembly GCA_947311845.1. Taxonomy (NCBI): domain Eukaryota; kingdom Viridiplantae; phylum Streptophyta; class Magnoliopsida; order Poales; family Poaceae; genus Poa; species Poa pratensis. The sequence continues at coordinate 24,427,388 of CAMZMU010000092.1, read as the reverse complement.
ATTGATACCAATGAGCTGCGTTACCACTGAAATGCAGAGATGCTGACATAATCTTAAAATTCTCAGGTATGTTGTACATCAGAAAGTATGCTTCGCAGTTATCTATCCAAGCTCGAACCCCTTCTCCATTGAATCTAGGGAATTTCATTTTGGGCATCCATGTGCGCTTGCTGTTCCCACTATCATCTAGTCCAATCTGCATGTTCTGTACCTGAAGCCGGTCGGGCGGTCGGTGTTGAGGTTGCAGCCGTGCAGTTGGTGGCGGCGGCTCCGCGCTCGGCCCCCCAAAATTTTCTGTTGTCGACGGTAAAGCCACGGCCGTCGGTGAAGTCGCGAAACACCCCTCTCCTGCCATGCGGTTCAACTCCGGATCCCGTGCGCTGGCTGACTCCTTGAGCACCCGAGCCACATGAACGTTGTCCTGATGGATCGTTCCGATCGAGCTCACCGAGAGATCTACCTTCGTCTGTACTGGGTCCAGCCTCGTGACCTGTTCTCCAAATTTTGCATCCAGTTCATCGAGCCTTGCCCGGATCGACTCGATTCCCTCCATCTGCTTCTGCATCGCATGTAACTTCTCGAACTCCAGCAGTACCTTCTCTTCGAAGGATCCCATGATCTCGACTAGGTGTCGTGTCTACGCACTCGGCTTGAACGGTGCCGTCGCTGCTCCCTCTGAACTCTCCCCAACGCTGATTTCGGATTTACAGTCAATTTCTCGAGAGCAATCAACAACCAACCAGTCGATGTTACGGGGCGAATCTCGAGTTGCGGAGTGCGTGCGGATCGTACGAGCTCTGATACCACGTTGTTACGTCCTTGCCGAGGATCACTCCATCGGATTTGGGACTCTGGATTGCTTGAGGAAGAAGAAGCTGGGGTAGAGAGAAGAAGAAGAAAAGGGGATCGGGAATTCAATTCTATTTCATTCGATAAGGTTTACAGGCAACTCGGGTGGCTTATAACATGCCCCCAGAACACACGCTCATTAGCAGGACACACACCTACTTGGGCCTCAGCCCGTGACAGCCCAACTCGACTCACTTCGAGCCCGTGACCGTTTCCGTCTTCCTTTCCTTCACCTTACGCCTTCCAGGAACAGCCGCACCCAGCTCCAACATAGCAGTTGTGACAGTCCCTCCCGCCGGTGGAGCGGCCGGTTCTCCCACCTCCGATGGCCGTTGGGCCTGGAGTTGCGGCGGACCGTAGCCCCTTGCAGGCGGGGAGGTTTCCGTTCCTTTCTTTAGGTTCTTCGAGTGTCTTCTTCGGGATGGTGTGGCGGCGGCGAAATCCTGAAGGCAGAATAAATTCCTCCCTGTCCTATCCTCGCTCCGGTGGTGCGTCTAGTATCAACAGAGGGCGCATAGAGTTGTGTGTCCGGCGGATCTCCTTGGATCCAGTCCGTTTTTGTGTTCGTTCGTGTGGTTGTAGGTTTGGCTCTTCCGATCTATGGTTGTCGATCATTGGCGATGGTTGTTGCTCTACCGTGTTTGTCTTTCGGGGCCTTAGCACGACGATTTTCCGTCTGTCTACTACAACAAGCTCTACTTCGACAAGCTTTGCCCGGCTCCAGTGAGGGAGGGGTGAGGACGGCGGCGCTCCTTCGGCTCGCTTCACTGCTGGTAGTCGTCACTAGGTGGTCTAAAGATCTACTTGTATTTTTTATTACTTTTGAAATTCATTGTACCGTTGTTGATGATCTATAGAATGGTTGGCTTTTACGCAAAAAAGAAGAAGACTGCATTAAGCATGTGATGCTGACGACGAGGATAAGCACTAGGAGCGAGAGGCGTGGATGGACACGACGAGTACTTGCGCAGCTGGTGGTACAGAGCAGGGTGGTGGATGAGTCAGGGAGGCGAGCGCGGGCAGTGGCGTGGAATGGTCAGCCGGTCAGCCGTAACGGCAAGATGTGCACAAGCGAGCGGGTATGAGCAGGGTAAACAAAACATGATATACAATTGAAAACTGGGTCATATTTAAGTACTACTTTCGATCCATATTAGTGGGCACAACTTTGTCTAGATACACATGTATCTAGTCTAAATACTTAACTAGATACATATGAATTTAGACAAAGCTATGCCCACTAATATGGATCGGAGGGAGTAGAGAAATTATAAAACTCATTTTAGGGAGTTATTTTTATTTGAAACCGAGCCAAAAAAATTGATTAATTAAGTGTCCATTTAAGTAACGGAACTCGGGCAAAATCTGATAAAAACACGGCCAAGTCCACTCTAACACCAGCATCACAGGGCCACACCCAGTCACGCTGATGAGCGATGAAGGCCACAAGAGGACGCTAACCACACAAACACAACAACGGTTAAATAACTCCGTCAACCTAGCAACTCCGAATTTCCACCCAAGTCATGGTAGCCTCCACCATGCACTAGAGAGCACAAGGGCACGACTACATCACTTTCCGAGGCCACCACCTCAATGCACGACAAGTCGACAACCCTTTGGAGCCACTGCTGAGGCGTCCTCCATCCTCAAAGCAACAAGGGTGTCACGAAACATCCACAAATCGACTGTCCAAGTTGACGACCCTAAGGGCCAAAACAACCCCACACACACACACCGCGCGTATGTACAATCAGAGTCAAACTCTCTAAAAGTGATCTCGCCATTGTGCAATTGAAAAAGAATTCGAACTAGAAGATTCAGATTAGTTCAAAGAGTATGGTGGGTGTTGGGAACTTCTAGTATGTTGAATTTCCTAAAGCCTACAGCTTCCTTGAAAAAGGGCAAAGGATTCGCCGTCGTAAGTCAGCAAATCAGCCGATTCTCCTGATCGGTGATTTTTTTTTTGAGAGTACGCAATTGCGTACCTTATTTATATAGAAGATAAATAAGTTATTACAATCTGACAGATCGTCACAAACGACGTCTGTTCACACCCCACTCCACTCCACACTCCTAACTTAATGTACTACTCTCGCAAAAGTGTTGCTCCCTCCTAGCCCAGTACGCCTCCATAGTTCCCACTCGGCACAGATTTGCTCCACTAGGCCCCTGACAGAGAACTGCCCTCTGGTGTTCTGAAATGCCCTAGCATTGCGTTGCTTCCACAGCCGCCAACATACCAGGATGATCAGAGAATCCATGCCCCTTTTCTCCTTCTTGCTGAGATTTCTTCTCGCCCTAGACCACCAACCCAGCAGCTCATCCGTGAGTCGTGGTATCTCTACCTGCACCCCCAGACGCTGCAAACACTCTGCCAGACTTGCCTCGCATACACACAGCCAATCAAGACATGACTGACCGTGTCCTCCTCTTGCATGCAAGTGAAACATGCAGACGTTTGATCCTGCAGCCCATGTCTCACTCGTCTATCCGTGGTCCACAACCTGAACTGAACCGCAAGCCAGGCAAAAATCATACATTTCAATGGCGCCCAGCTCCTCCAAATGTTGCTGGCACCCTCCATTCTTGTAGCTCCCTGACACAACGCCTTATAAGTGTCTTTCGCCGTGTATACTCTCGTTGACGAGCACGTCCAACGGAACTGATCGGCGACATTTGGATCCCTCTCCAGATTCACAACGCAGTAGAATAGAAAAACACACTGCGCCACAGCTTCCTCTGACAGAAACCCTCGGACATCCCGGATCCAAGCATGATCTAGCAAGGCTTCCTGTACAGTCCTCTTTTCTGCGCACACTTGACTGACTGAATTCAAAACCTCAGGTGCTAAGTGTCTAACCGACTGCCCACCGATCCACCTGTCCTTCCAGAAAAGCGTGCTGGCGCCATCTCCGACTTGGATATCTGCCATGGCACTAAACACCTGGTATGCCTCCTTGTCTTGCAAACATGGCAGCCCTGCCACGGCCTCGAAGCATCCGTGCGTCTAAGCCACTCCCAGCGTACTTGAGAGCTAGACCCTGTAGGTATAGATCATTGATCCCCAGTCCTCCATACGCTAGAGGCTTGCAAATCTTCTGCTAGGCAACTAGACATTGCCCTCCATTCACCGTCTCTTTCCCTGCCCACAAGAAAGCTCACAGCCAGCCATTGATCTCTTCCAACATCCAAACCGGCGCACCTGCCACTAACAGATGGTGTACCAGCCTCGCTCCCACTACTGCCTTGATCAACATGAGCCTCCCCGATCTCTGCAGCAGACCCCTCTGCCAAGCCAGGATCATCTTCAGAACCTGATCCAAAATGGGCTGCCATTCCGCCTTCGTAAGCTGCCTTGTAGCAAGCTGCAAGCCCAAATACTTGCAAGGGAATTGGCCCAGTTCGCAGCCCAGCACGTGAGCTACTGTCATCTCGTCATTTGCATCTCCACGTATCAGAGTTGCCGCCGACTTCACGTAGTTAACCTGCAACCCTGACACCTCCCCAAACACTCGCAACACCTCTCTGATAATCACTGCATCGTGGACAACAGGCCGCAAGAAAATCGCCACATCATCAGCATACACCGAGATCCTTTGCAGACCATTGCATCCCGGTATACTTGTGAGGAAATCTTGTTCAACTAACTTGATCACCATCTTTGTCAACACCTCCATGACCAAGACAAAGAGCTGAGGTGACGTGGGATCACCTTGCCTCAACCCCTTGACATATCTAATGATCTTGCCTGGAATCCCATTCACCATTATTTTCATACTTGCCGTGGATAGCAGCAGTGCCATCCACTTAAACCACAGCACACCAAAATCTAAGGCTCTCAACACCTCGAACAGAAAAGACCACGAGAGGGAATCAAAAGCACGCGAGATGTCGAGCTTCAAAAAAAAACCTTTGTGCCTTCTCGAGTTGATCGATCTAGCCACCTGTCTTACCAGGACAAAGTTGTCGTGTAGGCTTCTACCTCTGATGAAAGCTGATTGGTTTGCGCTAACCAAATCACCTAACTTGTTCCTTAGTCTTGTCGCCAAGATTTTCGAGAACAACTTGGCGAAACTATGCACCAAGCTTATGGGTCTGAAATCCCCCACCTCTCTGGCATCTGCCCTTTTGGGAATTAGCGTGATCAGCGATTTGTTCAGTTTCCCAAAACCGCAACCATCTCCTACTGCCAGCTTCAAGAGCGCCGCCATCACATCCAGTCTGATAATGCCCCATGCCTTCTGATAAAAGGCACCAATGAACCCATCCGGTCCCGCGCGCGATCCGCTGGCAAATCCACAATCACCTTCCACACCTCTTCCTCTATAAACAGAGCATCTACCTCCTGTAGATCATGTGCTTGAAACCCTAGCGCCTGCAAGTCCACTGTCAGGTCTCTGTTCGTGATTTCCCCCAGCAGCGCCTTGTACGCGCCAAAAAAGCCTCTTGCTTCGCCTCTTGATCAGTGTGCAGCTATCCTCCCAATGAACAGCTGGGATGAAATTCCTCACCCTTCTCCCGTTGGCAACAGCATGGAACAATTTGGAGTTCGCATCTCCCTCTTTCAGCCATCTGACTCGAGAACGCTGCCGTGCAATGGTTCGCTCAAGCGAGGAAAGCCCTAGCACCGACAGTTTTAGCGTGTTCTTTAGCCATCTCTCCTCCAGGGACAATTGTTTCCTTTCCTCCGCTGCATCGAACCTAAGAATGATAATGTTTGCCATTGCGAGCTGCAACTTGATGTTTCCCACTGATTTCTGCCCCCAAGAGTGCAGCGCAGCGCCTATCACTCTGAACAGGTGATCAAGCCTCTTGAACGGGTCCGCGATGTGTGGCGCACAGACCCAGCACTCCTAACCGCTTCCTCGAATCCCGTAGTTTAGTCCAAAACAGCTCGAATTTGAAGCGATGTTTCGGTCTGAAGCTAGCATTAAGCGACAGATGTAACGGCGCATGATCCGAAATCGATGATGCTAGCGCCTGTAGCAGCGCATCAGCGTACGCCAAATCCCAATCCACCGACACCAGAGCTCGATCAATGCGAGTCATAGTAGGCTGCTCTCTGCATTACTCCAAGTAAACAACCTACCATGCATGTACAGATCCTTGAGCTCGAGCGAACTCACGAACTCCCTGAATTTGCGCATCATGGTTCTGTCCAAATTCAGGTTGTTTTTCTCCGCCGCGGTCAGAATCATGTTGAAATCTCCTATCACTAGCCACGGCCCTGGGCAGAGCGATCTCCTCTCCGTCAATTCCGTCAGAAATTGCACTTTTCTTCCGATCTTTATGGCCCGTACACCACAGTTAACCACCACGAGACATTGCTCAACGTGTGCACCTCTGCATTCAGGGAGAACGAGTCGTGCGAGATCCTCGACAGGCTCAACACCGAACTGTCCCAAGCTACCAGAATTCCGCCACGAGTTCCCTGAGCAGGCAAGTACGTGAACCCATCGAACGTAGGGCCAGACATTGCAACACCACGAAGCTATCCACTACCTCTAGTTTAGTCTCATGGATACATACAAGATTCACTCTCGCCGAGTTAGCAAATTCACGCAGCGAATCTCTCCTGCCAGGGTTGTTAAGTCCCCTGGCATTCACACTCAGAATCTCTGGGTTGTGATCCATCTAAAAACAATAGAAAAGCACCAACACCCCGCTGATCCAGTGCCCTACTGGGCCAGGATCCCGCCGGTTTCGCCCTCAAGGCCCCCGCAATTTGCTGGCATCGACTTGCCAAAAATGGCCGCCATCGTCCGTAGGTGCAGTTCCCTGACCGGAGAGTCGAAGAGGCTACGGAATTCAAATCCGCTTCGGCGACATCCAGGTTTGGCTGCGTGATGCCCAGAGTCTTGAGAAGCACCGATTCCGCGACGGAGGCCTTCTTTGCTCGTCTGCTGGCCGCCGACGGCGGCAGCGGCGTCGCACTTGCACTCGCGCGCGTTACCCGCCTCGGGGTACCCATCTCCAGATCCGTCCGCACCTTGCTAGACTCGATCTCCTTTAGGAGCGGCGGCGCTAGCTTCTTCAAAATTCCGGCGCAGAATCTCCTCATCTTCCCCAACGCAGCGTCGGCTTCGGCTGCTATCACTTCTCTTTGATCAGAGCCCATGATGACACCCTGCATCTGATCATTCGGTCCATGAAAGGATACGAGTGGTTCTATCGAGAGCCCACCCGAACTCAGTTCCTCCTGAGCTTGCGGGTGTCAAGGCCCAACACATCGCACGGCCCCTGCGCTCTGCCTTCTGTGTTCCCGCCAACAGAACCAGACAGCGAAATTTGAATGTAGCCGTTGCTGTTGGTCTCTTCGAACTCCTGTTCCCTCTGCTGGGTGGGTCCCTGCGCAGATCCAGACGACTCAGTCAAAGCGACTTTAAAGTAGCCCAATCCCGAGATCGAGGCCACTTCCTTGTCCTGATCGTGGACAGCAGCCAGAGCCTTGTCTCCTTGTGAGGCCACCACATGTACGCACTCGCCAGCTGTCGCACACTCCACTGGCTCCCGCTCCACAACAAACGGCTCCCGATCCAAAGCGACCGAGGTGGGCCTAGCCTGCAGCCCCACCCTGTCCTCACACACCCCTTCCTCCAGTACACCTTTCGCACGTGTCACCACCTCGCTGGCTCACGCGTCTGAATGGCTGGCCGCCTGAGATGCCGTTGCAGCGGTGCTTCCCAAACGTGCAGACCCTGCTGCCTCGGGATCCCCTGCCGCCAAAGCTGTTTTGTCGGCTCGCTTTGTTGCAGGAGCAGCAGTCTGCTGGGCTCGGAAGACCAGTGGTCGTACCCCACTTTCCACCCCACGAGCCAGCACGCTTTTCCTCGCCGCAATCCTGCCGTTCAGCTTCGGCAACCTCCAATCCGACGGTTCAGAGAGAAACCGTCCAGGCATGGACTGGTGTCCTCCCAGACTCCGGCGAACGCCGCCGCCGCTACCACCATGGTCGTCGTGCGGCGCGAACGGACCTCTGCTGTCCGGCACCCCCGCACTCCAAGACCTATCGAAGACGCCTAGAAGCCTTCACCATCATGCACCAGATCATCTTCCTCCGGCAGCCCGTCACCATCGCTCCCCGGCGATCCGCGCATACGGAGCCCAGGTTCTTCCAGGAAGAAGAACTCCTCCACTCTCTCGATGTGGGTGAGGACACGGTATTGCAGCAGCCCCAACTCCTTGATCCTGTCCACCGGCTGCGGGAAAGGCACACCAGGCGCTGGATCCGGAATCCACAGCAAGCTCAGCGGCGGGATCGCCTCCGGGTCCGTCCTCCACGCATCCGCCCTGAACGTACCAAGATTAGTCCTGTCCGCGGTCTCCTGCGCCACCGCCTCAATGGAACCCGACGTACCCAGTAGGCTCTGCACCGTGTCAGTCTCAAACGCGTGCGGCGGAATGCCTTCCACCGCCAGCTGCTCCTTCGAACGCATCACCACCTTCCTCGCCTGCGACTGCCGCGTCCATTGGCGGAAGTACAGCTTGAAGCCGCCATGCTCCAGGAACGGCCTCGCCGCGACACTCCTCCGGTGCTCCTCTGAGCTAAGCACGAACAGAAAATCCTCCAGCTTGAACTCGTGCACCGAGAACGATCCTCTTGGCACATCCGTCTGCGCAATGAGCGCCTCCTCCGCCTGCTCCTGAGACACGGCAGGCCTCGGCCCTCCAACGTAGGCCACCAGCGCGAAGCGAAGCCAGTGCTCCATGTCCTCCATCTGTGCCGTGCGACGGATGATGCACACCGGCGGTGGCGCAGCATCCTGCACGATCTCCTCTCTTGCCAACTCTTGCTCCACCATCGGTTCGCCCACACGCGCCGGCGGCTGCCCGAACCGCGCGGCACCCACGCAGTCCTCGAGGGACCCGGGTGTGCAGCAGGCATCCGCTGGCCCGGTGCGCCAGGCTGACTCGTAGCAGGCGCACCCTGACCCCGGCTACCAGGCTGCACGTACCCAGACCTTCCCGTAGCGGCTTGCAGTCTCCTCGCCACCGCCTCCATGGCCTGCTTGCGGAGCTCATCTTCCGACTCCGGGGCCCGGGCTGCGCGGTCTCTTGCAGCCCCCGAGCCGTGGCCTTCTTCCCACATCGGATGCACACCTGCTTGTTCGTGCAATCCCGCTTGTAGTGCCCTTTCTGAAGACACTTGAAGCACCTCCCCGCCATGGTCGGCGTGGACCTCCCCGCCGCCTGAACTCTCTGCAACTGCTTCCTGCGCCTCCAATGCGTTTTCCTTGAGGGCTTCGGCTTCTCCCAGACCAGCCGGTCCCACGCCCTCCGACCTGCCGCCGCCTGATCTGCCGCTCCGGTCGTCACAGCTTCCCTCCGACCAGAGCTAGCCATCGAGCCACCTCCCGACTGCGCCTCCATCGGTGATGAGGATAGGGAGTCCGACGACATCTCCAAGCCCGACACCACTGGCCTTGCTGAAGACGACGCTCCTGGGCTCGACGACGACCCCGGCACGAGTCTCTCTCCTCCTGCGCTCCCCCGAGGTTCCCCGCAGTGCGGAGTTGGGTGGCCGTCGCCTCCGGAGCGGCAGGCGACAGGTGGGTGTACGCCGGGGCCGGCTTGGCCACCGGCGGCGGAGGTGGGCACGAGCGCGCTAGCCTATCGCCTTCCATCTGCACCGGTTTCCTTTGATCGGTGATATGGGAACCGGTTATTGCGGGTACAAAAAACGAGCCTTGATTTAGCTTCCAATACATATAAACATGTAAACAAATGTTTTGACTTCTACCTCAATTGAAGGGCTCATCTTCTCCCAAGTGAACCATAGGCATATTGAGCTGACATGTTTCGGCAGACTGACGGAACTTATAGTAAAGAGCAAAGTGAAACTTCAGAAAATGCATCAAAACGATCATCATCCCCGTCACTTGACAGAATGGGTTTTTAACAACTGAATCCAGTCCATCCTCGACTCGATCAAAAACTTGACAAAGGCCGGAATCACGGGGCTTGAAAATTTCATTTGGGAACCACCGTGATTTCCTTGCAGTTTTTTGGCTATTGCCTAGTAAGTATTTTCTAGTACCCGCAAAAAAAAAGTATTTCTCTAACTTTTTCCCTGGTACATTTTCACCATGAATCACCAGCTTGTAAATTGCGGGATCTTTCAAAAAGAAAATATAGAGAGCAAAGGTGAAACTTAAGTACCTTGTGGGGGCGGAAGAGTGGAAGAAGAGGGCGCTTCAAGCGAGCCGAAATGCGTGTTCTGTAAAATGTCATTGATCTCCGTTCTTATGCTCTGTTCGAAGCTACAGTTCAAAGCTATTGACTTCAGTTGCCATGCCAAGTCTTGAAGGATTTTTCTTTCAGTTCAGGATAATACTATTGAGAATTAGTCTTCTGTAGATTTTTTTTCTAGGGAGTTGACTCGTGATTAGTCGTGTCGGTAATGCACGACGCCACAACCTAACATGAAAGCTCCCCTCCCCTATCTCTAGAAGATGTCTCGAAAATGACATTCTATTTTCTCATAATAACAATTGTGTAAACAATTGATGTACGTCTCTGTATTGTGCATTTCTCTTACTCGGTCTCTTTTTACAACTGACATTTTATTATGTGTTTTGAATTCAAGTTAGCTTAGAGCATCTTCACTTGCGGCGCCCAAATGACGTCCGGATGGGCGTACGGACAGGCGCTATGGGCACCGTCCTGATGAGTTGCCGGCTATGGGGGGCGTCGCTCCCCAATCGCGGCGTACAAACATTTTTTCAAATCGACATTTAAACACGAAAGCACATAGATTTCATTGATATTTCGTTCAACCTAGACATAATTCATTTAAACTAGACATAATTCATTCGAACTAAAACATAGACCTAATTGGTAGGGCGGCACGCTGGGCATGGGCAGTTTGGGCAGGAGCCCGCCAATGCAGCCAGAGAGCCCGGCGGCAACCGATGCAGAGGCAGTTGACGTAGCCGTCGGCGGCGGCCGGCTGCTCAGGAGGGGCCAAGGACGCCTCAATGGTGAGCTGCATCTCCTCTGCTTCCCACTGCGGTGACGGCCAGTCCTCGGCATCATCACTGTTAACCTCCTTCGCCTTGTTGAGGTTGTGGCGGAGGAGGTAGTACGCGGCCCTGTTCTTCTCTTGCGCGCCGAGCCGCCTACGCCGTCTCGTACCTCAGCCTCTCCCTCTCGATGTCCACCCAAAATGATACGGTGTATAGGATATTAACTATGTCAACTATTGATCCTATTGAGCCGAAGCATGATGAGAAGAAGCTGGACATAGGCCTGCATGGAATTAGACGCGTACAAGCACCAAGATGCATGGATGAGCCGGAAAGCTTCTTTGATTGGCCACGTACAGAACCCATATCAGGTCAAGGTCTGATTTAATTGCTACTGCTAGGTGCGTGAGTCTTGGAGATTGGATCACAACCAATTCAGGTTTCTTGTTTTTATTTGTGCCAGTCAAAGAGAAATACAAGGAAATAATTAGTTGCTATTTATTTGGACCGCCACGACCACCAGAAAAGAAGATACGTACAATGAGTATGAGAGAATTGTTAAGTTTGAAGGATAGCGGATGGGGTCCACCAGACATCCACGACCAGATTGATACTACAAATCAATTAGATAGAGTCCACAATTATTTGCTTGCCTTTCTTTGTAACCGACACCGGCGGATCTACAGCTTGCTACCCGGGTGCACAGGACACCGGGTAAAAACGATTTTCTTTACAAAATAGCATTTTTTTCACCATGTATGCACCCCTTAAAAATGGGTTTTTATGTGTTGTGACAACCTCTAGGCACCCTGGTACTAAATGTTGTAGCTCCGCCATTGGTAACCGACTCGTACTAGTATTAGGGATATTTTGCATGCGGCTGCTTAACAGCCAAGTTAAGGCCGACTAATATATAAAGCCATCGTTCTATCATGTAAAAGTCAGATTTGAGTTATATGAAATAGACATGATGTGTGTTTGGGGTTAAAACCCTCGTATCGAGTTCAGGGAAAGCTGTCTAAAAATGCCTAAGTTTCTTGAGGAATCTTTGCAAAAACCTCTACTGGCGTGTGAGGTCATGCGATGCGTAAGAGATTACAAGCTGAGCCTATACGGTTCGTCCACGTTATTCCTTCGACTAGAAGGGTTGGCGTGTTGTTTATGCGGAGTTTGTGAAGTTATTCGTAAATCCGCGATTGCTACTTACTGCAATGGAGGTTCGTGCCGTGAAAGATCGGGCCAACAGCGGATCGAGTCTCTCCATGAGGTTCGCTCCACATCATCTGGGGTATCAGAGCACCAGGTTGCTCATGGCACGACGGAGGAGATGGCCAGCGCGTCATCACCGAGGAGGAGCTACTGGTGGTTGTCTAGCGATTTCATGCTGGAGAAGGAAGGCTACGGCGCTGAGCTTTTTCATACCTGCTGTAAAGTGGGGGAGAGAGCTTGCGCCACCACGATTGACCACGACAGTATGATCAACGTTGTCGGCATCGACATGGTGGAGAAGTTGTCGCTGCTGATGACACCACATCCATGACCGTACGTGTTGAGAAGGTGCCACGACAGGCTGGACGTCACACACCAAACTACGGTACAGTTTTCGGTTGGCAATTTTTCTGGTGAAATTCGTTGTGATGTGACACCGGTGGTGATGGGTTCCTGCCATTTGCTACTGGGAGAACCATGGTGTGAGGAGAACGGTGCAACATACAACTGTCTCGGCAACACATACAGTATCAAAAGGGATAAGCTGTGCGTTCTCATGCCAATGGAGAAGAAGCCATTTAAAATCTGGAGGAAAGATAGGCTGCAAAAGTTAAAAGATCAAATAGAAGAAGAGAAGAAAGAGGCCGATGTTGCTGCAGTTTTTTCTACACTAGTTCCATCATTAGATGTAAACATTGCTGAAGATACTAACTCGAAACCGAGGACGGTTTCCTATGAAGACCGGGAGGATGATACGGTGCATAGGATATTAACTATGTCAACTATTGATCCTATTGAGCCGAAGCATGATGAGAAGAAGCTGGACATAGGCCTGCATGGAATTAGACGCGTACAAGCACCAAGATGCATGGATGAGCCGGAAAGCTTTTTTGATTTGCCACGTACAGAACCATATCAGGTCAAGTACGAGTCTGATTTAATTGCTACTGCTAGGTGCGTGAGTCTTGGAGATTGGATCACAACCAATTCAGGTTTCTTGTTTTTATTTGTGCCGGTCAAAGAGAAATACAAGGAAATAATTAGTTGCTATTTATTTGAACCGCCACGACCACCAGAAAAGAAGATACGTACAATGAGTATGAGAGAAGGAAAAATCTACTGTAAGGCGCCGCATGTTGCCTCGTTCCGTGCGGCGGCAGCACCGTGCGTATGATCTTTTTTTAGACGTGTCAGATCTCTTGCAGCGGGCCGACACGACCCTACCACACTTGCCTGGTGAAGCGTGGCACACGGGAGGTACAGGCGTACAGTGTCACGCAGGAGTGCTGCAGTCACCTGCATCGCGATGCGTCTTGTTGCTACACGGATAGGAGTAGTGGAGTACTCCGTATACTAGGACTAGGATGACGTAGTAAAGGCTACAAGAACACATCACGGTCCACTACAATACCCGTCATGCTATACATCAATTGCATGGTATTTACCCACCTATGGTTCAGGGTGCAAGCGGCAGCGGCCCGTCCGCGGCGCCGCTATTTTAGGCCCACCTAACAACAGATGCGAACGTCCACGTTATTGGAAGAAAAAAAACGGCGTATATGGGCCGGGCCGCGGTTGCTGCGGCGGCGCCGCATATCACGAGAGAAGGGAATCGTGCAGCAGGACAAAACAGAAGGGAATCGGGCAGCGCCGCATCCGTCGTCTTCTCCGGCGCGCCGGGCGCCGCCAACCACCATGGCCGCTCCGGCTGCGGGGGTCTCTCCCTCTCCCTCGAATCCCCGCCTCGAGTTAACATCCCCGAAGGCCGGCGACGGGCAGCCGCAGGCTATGCCGGCAACGGCGGCAAGCAAGTTAGGGTTCGATGGCGGTGAACCACGGCATGGCATGGACGGCGTGGGGAGGGTGGTCGACCAAGACCTCGATGGCGGCGAACCACGGCATGGCATGGACGGCGGCGGTGATCCAACGATGCTCACAAATGCCGCCGGCGGGAAGCGGCCGCAGACGCCGCAATCCAAGAACGGATCCCTCGTCAAGAAGCGCAAGACGGACGACGAAATCTCCCACGTCCTCGTCAAGAAACCTCCCACAATCATCAAGGTACGTGAATATTTGTGATTGCTTCATGGCTGATGGATGCTGCTGCATGTGTGTCGATCTCTTCTTGTTTCCGTTGCGAGATTGAGTCAGAACTGGTAGATGTTGCATGTGAGGACGAGTCGAGATGAGGAGTTGGTGTTGTACACTACGAGATCCATGGTGTTTGTGTAATATCTGGTTATCCTTCAGATTAATCAAGACATCTCTGTTCTTCTGCTCACTGAATTGCTCTCTTCTATTTTTGTGAATGTCAAGTTGTCAACACAGTAGGTGCCTAAAAAAGTTTCTGAATTTCGTCAAAGGATGTACAATTTCCAAACAATACGTTCTCACTATCCATTTCAAGCATGATGAACCTAGCTAACTCAACAACCAAACCATACTGTTTTTCTGCTTACTGCATTGCTCTGCTCTAGTTTGTCTGAAAATATGGTCAATGAAAATATGCAAAGCATACAGCTTCCCTAGTGCTGCAGCTTGATTGATAGTGATTGTATACAGTGCATTTTTTTAGCAGTTCAGCAATTCAAGTATTAGAGATTTGAGGATCAGAACTGACTTGTAGGAGTAATTCAGCCGTGTCTTGTGTGTTGAACCTGATCTGTCTATCTATGTATTCCCTTCGATGAACGTGATATCAAAACTTCTTTGTTTCACAGGCATCTCAAAGCAGAAATCAAGGACTACGATCTCCAATGCAAGCAACGAGTTCGCCGGGGGTTAATTTCCTTCTCAAGTCTGCAGCAGTGAAAAAGGAAGCAATGGTTAGAGCAAGTATGGCTGGATCACCCAAAATGCCACAGCCACCAAGTTCTCAATTAGGTTCCCCTTCTCTTCATGATCTATCTCCTGATACAAGAGCGACGAATTCACAAGGTATGACCAAGTTTTTATTCTCGAGATTGGTTGTCTAATGTTTGGTTTGTGAGCCACAACTTGCAATATTTCTGCCTCACTTGCAAAATCATGCTTCTCGCATATCACTCACAGGAGATATGTGGACATCCAACCAAAAATTGGGATATTTCTGCCTCACTTGCAATATTTGAAAGAGCACTTGACACCTCGAAAGGAGGAGGTTGACATTCTACAATGGTGGAAAGCAAGATCTGACATATATCCCGTGCTGTCTAGAATTGCATGTGATGTATTGGCAATCCCGGCTTCGACTGTGCCTTCCGAGTCGGCTTTTAGCACCGGAGGACGCGTCGTAAGCGATTATAGGAGCAGCCTCGCGCCCACTACCATTGAGGCTTTGATATGTCTGCAGGATTGGTTTAAGGCAGCATGTATGCATTTTTCCCCTTAAGTTTTTTTTTCCCTTTTGGCTCATATAATGTTTTCTTGTGTCTGATAAAATTTCTCTTCCACTTTCAGACGCTAGGAAGAATGATGGGATTTCATCTTGATGCTGAAGAAATAGGAGAGAAGGTGACAACTACTATTCTTATACGTGCTTGCTGTAACTTAATTTATATGTATGTGCTCAAGCTGCTTTATGACCTGTATAAGCGAACAAGAGAGTAAAAATTGTCCCTATACTTTGTTCTTGATGCCATTAAGTTGAGGTGTTCATTGATTTAATCGTTTACAAGTTGATGGAATCCTCTTTTTTGGGCTTCCTGTTGCATTGTTGATTGTCATTTCTTCTCAGAAAGGGTTTACCAACTTACCACATAGTAATTTTTACAGTTACTGTTAAATAACCAAACTTCTGGTCTTAATTCCTTGTCAATTTCATCCATTTTCCCTGTATATATATCCTCCCTTTGCTAAATTGTTTTCAGTTGCTGACTAACCATTCATATTGCAGGATGACGATCTTCAGGTGAAGGTCAACAAGCTGTCATCTATAAAGACA
This sequence comes from Poa pratensis, assembly GCA_947311845.1. Taxonomy (NCBI): domain Eukaryota; kingdom Viridiplantae; phylum Streptophyta; class Magnoliopsida; order Poales; family Poaceae; genus Poa; species Poa pratensis. The sequence goes on along the minus strand of CAMZMU010000092.1, from coordinate 24,411,440 downwards.
CAGCTACCTGATGTGTTATTGTAGCTCAAATTTTCTGAACATTGGTTCCTGTAATATTTAATTTTTGGACAAGAAATATTTAAAATTTCTGAATGTCACTTGTCTGAATGATTGCCTGGATCCTCTGTTCACTGTTTTTGTTGTACGAATGTTTTTGTAATAGTTGGAACATTTGAATAATTGCTGGTGTTCTTTTTCGTAGTACAAAGTCTGGAGAAAGCTAGCGGTTCTGTAAATTCAGCGAGCTAGCGATCAAGCGAGCTAGCGATCGAGCTAGCTAGCAGCGTGCGGCGCGCGCGGCGCCGCAAAGAGCCGCGGCCCATACGCGGCCTATACGCGGCATACCGCACTAAGCTAGCGGCGTATGTGGCGTACGCGCGGCAGGCCGCGGTGCGTCCCGCTTGCAGCCTGACCTATGGTACGGAGTACAACTCGCTACACGGATAAATATTTGGCGTGGCTTGTGCACCAAAGCTGACTACTACTATTAGGTAATGATTACAACTCACACTTTGTGCATGACACTTTGATCCACGAGTGTAAGAAAAGTAGAAAACACGCAAATTGATTTATACTCCCTCCGTTCACAAAAAGATGTCTCAACTTTATCCAAATTTGAATGTGTCTACACATGAAACATGTCTAGATACATGCAATTTTAAACAAAGTTAAGACATCATTTTGTGAAAGGGAGGAATAGAAAACATGTCATCTGGTCGATGACCAGCCTGATAGTGTTGACCGAATAATCTGGTACAGTAGTTGTTAACCGGTAGGATGTTAAGCGAGTAACCTAATAATTCAAAAGTGTGTTAACGGTTGTTACTAATTAGTCTGGTGACTGGGACTAATTAATCTGGTGACCGGGAGTAATTATCTGATAACATTAACTAAGACAACCAGTGGAGTGCTCCTTATGTATATGGGTAGAAAATGATGTCAAGTAATTAATCTAGTGACCAAAACTAATTCATCTGGTGAGCACAACTAATTAATCTGATAACTGCAGCTAAAATAACTGGTCGAGTGCTCATTCTCTATATGTGTAGAAAATGACCTAGGGTAATTAATCTGATGACTAGGACTAATTATTCAGGTGACCATGACTAATTAATCTGATAACTGCAACTAAGATAACAGGCAGAGTGCTCCTTTTGTACCCCGTGTAGAAAATTTCTGTCGAGTAATTAATCTGGTGATCAGGACTATTTAATTAGGTGACTACGACTAATTAATCTGATAACTGCGACTAAAATAACTGGTGGAGTGCTCCTTATGTATCCGTGTAGAAAACGGTGTCGAGTAATTAATCTGGTGACCGGGACTAATTATTTAGGTGGCCGCGACTAATTAATCTGATAACTGCGACTAAGATAACCGGCAGAGTGCTCCTTTTGTACCCCGTGTAGAAAATTCTGTCGAGTAATTAATCTGGTGATCAGGACTATTTAATTTGGTGACTACGACTAATTAATCTGATAACTGCGACTAAAATAACTGGTGGAGTGCTCCTTATGTATCCGTGTAGAAAACGGTGTCGAGTAATTAATCTGGTGACCGGGACTAATTATTTAGGTGGTCGCGACTAATTAATCTGATAACTGCGACTAAGATAACCGGCGAAGTGCTCCTTTTGTACCGTGTAAAAAATTATGTCGTATAATTAATCTGGTGATCAGGACTAATTAATCTGGTGACTACAACTAATTAATCTGATAACTGCAACTAAGATAACCAAGTAGGGCTTTTCCAAATGAAAGCATCGTAGACACTAAGGTGTAGCTAGTGCTATATGCATGCACTGTTCTTAGTTCTGCCCACACCGATGGGACTTTGCATGTGGTGGCAATCGGCTCATTGTTTTACTTTTCCTACTCGATGTGGCCAGTTTAGGCTTTTTGTAGAGCGATACTCGGGCAGGCACGGGCGCATGTCGAGTCCAACTAGAGCTAGTTTACAACTGTAGCTAGTAGTACGGTAGTTGGTAGCTAGTAGTACTTCTAGCAGTTCGCAATTTTTTAAGAACTGCCTCTGCATGTCACGAGTCGCGTGCTTTGCCGTCTCATACGCGCTTACGGCCTAGGAACGTGTTTATCAGGCCTAGTTGGGGTGATTATGAGCTCCTAGTGGGCTGACTAGGGCCGCCGCACGCAACGACAACGGTGCGGCGCCGCCGCGTAGTCTTCTCCATGAGAGAATTGTTAAGTTTGAAGGATAGCGGATGGGTCTACCAGGCATCCAAGACCAGATTGATACTGCAAATCAATTAGATAGAGTCCACAATTATTTGCTTGGCCTTCTTTGTAACCGACTCGTACTAGTATTAGGGATATTTTGCATGCGGCTGCTTAACAGCCAAGTTAAGGCCGGCTAATATATAAAGCCATCGTTCCATCATGTAAAAGACAGATTTGAGTTATATGAAATAGACACGATGTGTGTTTGGGGTTAAAACCCTCGTACCGAGTTCGAAGAAAGCTATCTAAAAATCCCTAAGTTTCTTGAGGAATCTTTGTAAAAACCTCTACTGGCGTATGAGGTCCTGCGATGCGTAGGAGATTACAAGGTGAGCCTATACGGTTCGTCCACGTTATTCCTTCGACTAGAAGGGTTGGCGTGTTGTTTATGCGGAGTTTGTGAAGTTATTCGTAAATCTGCGATTGCTACTTACTGCAATGGAGGTTCGTGCCGTGAAAGATCGGGCCAACAGCGGATCGAGTCTCTCCATGAGGTTCGATCCACATCACAAAACTCCTAGTCAGAGCTGGTGGTGAGGAGGTCGTCGTCGGAGTCCAGACACCCCGCAGGTGGCGAGTCGTTGGCCAACGTGGCGAAGGAGTTGAGGCGGTAGTTGAACTCCATCTCGATCTGCTCGTCCTAGTACGCCGAGTTCGTCTCGTACCGAATGTCATCGTACAGCTCCGACGGCATGGTTTGCTAGCACCTCTCGATGTAGTCGAGGCGTGCCTGTCTAGCGAGGCATGGAGCAACCGGGACGTGGACTGGGTTCATCGGCCACCCCTCGGGAGGCGGCAGTTCGCCGACAACGGCGTGCTGGTGCGGATGAGGAGGCGGAAGCGCGCGGGTGGAGGAGCCCGGCTCGTGGTCGTTGAGCAACCGCCGCCCGAGGAAGCCCCCTCGTTCGAGTGCGGCGTGACGGCAAGCGTTCATCTCTTGCGCATCCCGGCGGTCCCTGCGACGCAGCGCCTCCTCCCGGTGACGGACATGTTCCTCCTCCGTCAGGTGAGCGTTGTTGCGCCGGGGAGAAGCCATGACGGAGGTGGTGGAGAAGATGGTGTGGTAGCGGCGATGAGGAGCCTGCTCTATATAGCGACCGGGGAGACGAGCGGGTGGTGAGCCTTAACTCCGGCCACCCGCCCGCCTGCCACCCATTTACGGCGACGCTTCAAAATACGCGCTCGTTTGCATTGACGCCGTCGTGGCGCAGACGCTTCCTCGCCGCAGAGGTGAAGCGATGGCTCGCTGTACCCGGCTGAGAAACCGAGACGCCGCCCGCCATAAATGCTGCAGGCCGGCCGCATTCAAGTTCATGTGTCTATGACATGGCTTGCCCGCGCGTCGCAGTCCAACATGGCGTTGCACGTGGTTTCGTCCAGCGCAGTCTAGCGGCTCCACATGGGGAGAGCGTGGGCTGGGTGTGCCGGACCAAACTTTGGGCCACGCCGGACTAAATATGAGTTTGTGCTCCGCGAGTGGGAGTCATTTTTGGCCCGGCGCGCCCCAATTGCCTTTGGGTGCCGCGAGCGGAGATGCTCTTACTCTCTTAGAGACTTAGAATACATGTTGCATTGCCATCAAAGTTGTAGTTGTAGGATGTTGTACCAATAGACGGGAGTTGACTACAGATGAATCGTCCAACATGTTGTGTGCAGTCCAACATGGCGTCGCACGTGGTTTCGTCCAGCTCAGTCCAACGGCTCTCCACTGGGAGGGCGTGGGCTGAGTTTGTGCTCCGCGAGTGGGAGTCATTTTTGGCCGAAGCGTCCCAATTGTCTTTGGGCGCCGCGAGCGGAGATGCTCTTAGAGGCTTAGAATACATGTAGCGTTGCCATCAAAATTGTAGTTGTAGGATGTTGTACCAATAGACAGGAGTTGACTACAGATGAATCGTTAGGAACGCACGCGCGCAATATGGATACATCTTGCACGACATCACAAACCTAACCTGAAAGCTCCCCTACAGGACTGCTTCACATGAAGGTTCGGCTCTTCTCGCAATTTTTTTTTTGTTTTGAGGGGGGAAGGGAGAGAGATTACATTCCAACACGGGCCAGGAGTGGGGAGTCCCGGATTACAAGTTCCTCAATCGAGGGTAGAGGTCTTTGTAGAGGACTGAATGAAGGTGAAGAGGCAAACTTTGCCAGGGCGTCGGCCACACAGTTACTCTCTCTTCCGGTATATCTGATGGAGCGGGCTTCGAAGTGCTTCATGGTGTGTTTAGCTTCTTCGTAAATTGTCCAGAGCATAGATCTGTCGGCATCGGCAGAGGACAGCGCTGTGATCGTCTCGGTACTGTCCAGTTCTAGCACAACCTTGGAGCAGTTGGTTGTGGAGAGCATTTTGAGGCCGAATAAGGCAGCGCGAGTTTCGGCTTCCTCTGGGATAGACAAAAGTTGATCGGTTCACAGGCTGCATGAGATACTCTGCCCAGACTGTCTCTTGCCACCGCACCCATACCGCCTCTGTTTATCGAGCTGAGGAAAGATCCGTCGGTATTCAGTTTGGTCCAGCCGGGAGGAGGGCATCCCACTTGGCTGGAGGTTTGTGCGATACTGCACCTGGATTTGCAGCAGAGGCTTGTGTTTTCTTTCCTTTGGGATCATAGTGTTTTTCCTCTCCATAAGCTGTCAGGAAATTGACAGAGTGAGAGATGGTCTCTTTCCCTTTCTGATGGATGCAGTCATTTCTGAGATGCCAAGCACGCCAGAGTACAAGCAGGGTCTTGGATCTGGTGCTCTCGACAGACCGGTTGAGAAGGTTCTGCAGCCAGTCGTCACCGGTGTTCATGAACAAATTTTCCGCCGGCAGGTCCCAGTGATCTCGCATAGCCTGACGCAGTGCAGTTGCTTTGGTGCACGCAACTGTAGCATGGAAGGCATCCTCGATCTCCTGACCACAGATAGAACAGCAAGGGTTCGTCTCGAGAGTCCTTCTCCATTTATTTTTCTTAGTGGCGAGAGAATCAGTTGCGACGCGCCAGCCACTCTGACTTTAGGTGGGACAGAGGCTTTCCAAACCAGGTTCCAGGCTTGACGGTCACCACTAATGGCAGAACTGCTGCTGGTGTGTTGCCCCTGGTGCTTGATGTCCCAGGCTAAACGATAAGCACTCTTGACGGAGAACTTTCCGTTCTTCTCATAGTGCCAGGCAATGATGTCGTCGGTTTCTTGTTGTGGGATGTTGATCGTAGTGATCATCTCCACATCATGGGCATGGAAGAGCTCGAGTAACAGGGGTTGGTTCCGCTCTTTAATTCCTGGGATAAACAGCTGGTTGACCCAACGTCTTCTAGAGTTTTTCTTCAGACCTGTGACTTTCAATCCATTTGATCTAGGGATCCACTGGTCTCTAGTAATCTGAATGTTCTTTCCGTTGCCCACACGATGGAAGATTCCTTTCTTCAATAATTCCAGGCCAAACTCAACACCTCTCCAAACAGGGGAAGGGTCAGAGGCAAAAACGGTGTCAAGAATTTTACCGTTTGGGAAATATTTGGCTTTTAGAACCCTAGCACAGAGGCTGGCAGGTTTTTGAATCAGTCTCCATGCCTGTCTCGCCAACATGGCTTGGTTGAAGAGATGAATGTCACAGAAGCCCATGCCACCTTTGCTTTTAGGCTTGGTCAGGTTTTCCCAGGCCATCCAGTGTACCTTTCTGTGTCCATCTTCCTCTCCCCACCAGAAATCTCTGGTCAATTTTTCATAGTCTTCGCAGAAGCCAACGTTCAATTTGAAGACTGACATTGCGTAGCTAGTGAGGGATTGGGCGACAGATTTGATCAGAGTGTCTTTAGCAGCATGAGACATGAACTTTTCCGCCCAGTTTGTAAGCCTCTTGGTGAATCTGTTCATAATTGGCTGAAATTGTTCACTTTTCATACGGCCATCCGGGGTGGGGAGTCCCAGGTATTTTTCCTCAAATGTGTAGCTGGAAATATTCAGGATGTTTCTGATATCTGATTGCATAGCCGACGAGCAAGTGGTACTGAAGAGAATGGAGCACTTGCTGGGGGCTCAATAGTTGACCCGTGCACTTCTGAAAAAGCTACAGAGCGCTGTCAACGGCCGAAGCCTCCTCTGCCGTGGCCTTGAAGAAGAGGAGGCTGTCGTCGGCGAACAACAGATTAGAAATCCCTGGAGCACCTCTGGCTACCTTGAGAGGGGTGATGCTTTTCGTTTCAATTTCCTTCTTGAGGATACAGGAGAGGGCTTCACCAAAGAACAGGAAGAGATATGGGCTAAGAGGGTCTCCCTGTTTGAGCCCTCTGGATGGGTTGAAAGGCTCAAGAGTATGTCCATTTATCCTGACCGAGAATCTGACAGACTTCACGTAGGACATCACCCAACTGATCCAGACGTCACAGAAGCCCATTTTGCGCAAGATCTCCTCAAGGCAGCCCCAGTCAACTCGATCGTATGCTTTAGATAGATCGAGTTTATAGGCACAGTGGGTGTTTCTGAGGTTTTTACTCCTCTGAATCTTGTGGAAGCACTCGAAGGCGATCATAGCGTTGTCGGTGATCAAACGCCCCGGAATGAAGGCGCTTTGGGTCTCGGAGATGATGTCATCGAGGATAGGGCGCAGGCGGTTGACCAAGCATTTGGATATGATTTTGTAGATGACATTGCAGAGACTTATTGGTCTGAAGTCCGTGAAACATTCAGGTTTGTTTCCTTTAGGGATCAAAACGATGACGGTGTCATTTGTCCCCTCAGGCATTATGCCCGTATCGAAGAAACTTTTAACAGCTGCGATCACCTCTTCCTTCATCACACCCCAGTTGCGTTGGAAGAATCTGGCTGGCTGGCCATCCGGTCCAGGAGCTTTGATGGGACCGATCTGGAACAGAGCATCGCTGATTTCTTTGTCAGAGAAGGGTTTGCACAGGTTTGAGTTGATTTCACTCGATATTGGGCTGGGAAGCAAACTGATCAGGTCTTGCGGGCAGATCATTGTGTCTTTTGTATACAAATTCCGGAAGAAATCAGTAGCTTGGTTCTCTATTTCCCCAGGGTCGTCAGTCCAATTTCCATTCATACCTCTGATCTTGTTTACTCTATTTTTTGATTTCCTCCAAGTAGCTTTCCTCTGGAAATACTTGGTGTTTATGTCCCCCTTTAACAGCCAGGTGACACGAGACCGTTGCCTCCACATCATTTCTTCCCTGTGAAGTAGTTCATCCAGTTCTGTGCTGATCTTCTGAATTTCATCATCTCTTGCTTGGCTGTAGGCCTTTTTCCAAAGGTTGCTGATTCTGCTTTTCTTAATTTTGATTTCCTTTGTAACATTTTCCAAAGTTCTCCTTGCTCCAACTGTGCAGGTTGTTTCTAGTGTTGCTCAGTTTCTGATTCAGCTCTCCTAGCGTGGCGCAGCTGGCAGTGCTAGACGACATCTCCTCAACAATGGCAGGAAGGTTAGGGTCCCTCTCCCACATATACTCATATTTGGGAATTTCTGCTGCACGTTTGCTTGGAATTTGTTTGTCAAGCTCTAGCAGCAGAGGAAGGTGATCAGAGCGAGTCGAACATACATGGGTGAGTTTTGAGTCTAATCTGGCCTTAACATTCTTCCTGTCTTTTTGTTTGTTGTCAAGGGTCCATGGAGGGCCAGTGAAGCCGATGTCATGGAGGTTACAGAAGGACAACACTCTTCTGAAGTCTGACATTCTTCTCTCTGACCTTTTAGATGCTGAGAAGTGTTCATGTTGCCACATGGTCTCGTTGAAGTCTCCAATCATGAGCCAAGGCATAGAAGAAGCAGGTTTGATCCTGCGCAGTGTGGTCCACATATGATGCCTCTCCGAGGCTTTTGGTTCACCATACAGGAAAGTACACCGCCAAGTACGGCCAGTGGTGTCCTCCTTCACAATCACATCAAAGTATCTAGGACTCTCAGACAAAACAGAAATATGGATGTGTTCATTCCAAAACAGAGCGATCCCGGCACCCTTGCCTACACCATTCTGCGTGATGCAGTTTTTGAGGCCTAGCCTCCATTTCAAATCTTTTATTTTTCTCTCACCCTGTCTGGTCTCGCTAACGAACACAATATTGGCTTTGAAGGTGCGGACGAGCTGCACCAGTTCTTGAACTGTCCGGGGTAGCCCCAAACCCCGGCAGTTCCAGCATAGGAGTATCATTGTTTCTGACAGGCTCTTCTCGCAATTGATTGACGTACGGTTTCCTATGTAGTTGCATCGTACATTCTAGTGTTCTATTATACCCAAAAGTACTCGTAGAACGGAACTGGTCCACGGGGCCAAATTAACCCTAATAATGTACACCCTTCTCTATATATTTTCACTATGATCTTCGTAAAAATGTTGCATCTGTTCTACTTTCTGCTTTTTGCATTAATAATCATTTGCTTGTTTTCACAACCAGCTCGGAATCGGAGCTCTGTTGCACATTGGATTAGCTAGACTATGATAACAATGATCTGCTGAAGTCGCGGTTGTGTACAAAAGGGGATTAGGAAGTTCTAAAAGGAGTTCTGATGCGATAATTAATTCAATGTCTGATATCATATTCTTCCTCCTCGAAACAGGCTTTCGCCCCGCTTTATAAATAAAACCACACGACCGAACAGATACAAAGTGATGAGGAAACCCTCTTACAAAGCAGATCAAAAATAAGACAACAAAACCAAGAGTAGCCACATCCCCAAAGAAACGCCCAAGACTCTAACTAAGGTGCCACGACGCCGCCTTGTGAAACCACCGGACATCGTCACACCACCCCACCAAGCCGTCGCCGAAGAGAGCCGCCTGCCCTCTCACTCCAGGCCGTGGAGCGCCGATCCTGCTAGCAGACAACGAGGACGGGGTAGTGATAACTCAATCACGTGTAAATGATAGGAGGCCGCCAAGGACGCCCAACGCCAGAACTGAAAGCGCCTCGAAACAGGATCTGGACTTGCCCACCGATGCCAACGGAGCAGGACCGAGAGGAACCGGAGCTCCACGACAACGCCCCCAAGAGGGTAACGACGTAGTGCGCCGCCGTTGTCGAGACCAAATGGTCAAGGGTTTTCACCCGGAACTCTGATGTGGGGAGGGTAACCACAGCGGCGCCCCCAAGAGGGTCACGACACCCGCATGCATAGCCGCCGCTGGCGCAGAGGCGCTGAGCTTTCACCCGGAAGAACCCTCGCACCACTTCACGGTACCCCGGACTACCCACTGCCACCAAGTTAGGCCTCTAGAACACGATCTGGGAGCTGCCGTAGCCAAAGCGCCGCCAACACCAAGGTCCCTGCTGCCAACTCCTCGCCATCCACATGGCCAAAGAGAGACCATCACCACCGCCGCGTCGCTCGCCGCAAAGACACCCGCGCGGTCCACCTTCTGAGGCCGCCGCCCCGGCATCCGAGAACTCGCATCAACGTCACGACGAACACAACACCATAGCCAGACCACCGGAAAGGACAACGGAGGATGGGGCAGCCAGCCAGCTCTCAGACAGCAGGGGACGACGAGCACAACGAAAATCGTTCGCAAGTCGAATCCTCAGAACCCGACACCGGGTCTGCTAGGCGGCCACCAGATCTACGCCCGCCTGGCCCGGATCCAGCGCCCCAGCCACGCCATGGCCGGGGGATGGGCTTCCAGCAGTATGACGCCACCAGAAGCCCCTTAAACTGCGTAAGCAGCAGGCGCCCGTCCAACCCAGATCAGGCCCGCGGGCCCAGATCTGGGCCGAGCATCCCGCCGTCGCGAGCCAGCACCGCCCGCCGCTGCCCACCGCTTGCGCCGCGCCCCACGAACTCCATCCTCGCCGGGCAGGGTCGCCGCCATGGCCGCTGCCGGCTGCCGAGCGAAGTCCCCAAACTCCAGCGCATCGTTGCCAAGGAACAGCCCGCGCAGCTCCTCATGCAGACGGGGAAAGGAGCGCCCGCCGCCGCCGGCACCGTACGGGCTTTGCCCGGTGGCGCTCGCCGGCGGCGGCGGGAGAGAGCGAGGAGGGCTAGGTTAGAGAGGCGGTGCGAGTTCGCGCGTCCGGTCGCCCGCGGGGACGACGCAGACGCGAAACGTTTCGCAACGACTCCATCATATTCTTAAAATTGCCCTTTTGTGCAAATTCACTTTTCATTCTGATGGTGGACGGGATCACCAAACCTGCTACGTTCAATCTTCGGACGAATCTCGCAGCCATGTCGCACGTTCAGAAAATCCCTCTTTGTGCATGAAGGCCCGACCCTGCCATTCTACCCCTAGAATACTATTAATGAATAAAGCAGGATTGTTTTGACTGAAGAGGAAACTATAAGAAGTGTGTATGCAAGGAAAAATGGAAGATGCACACCCACTGCATTCTAAGTACACATTAAGATCAAACCTCATCTGCATAATATAAAGATTGAAAAGCGAGTACAAATATATGCTCACAGCATGCAAAATCGAAACCGTATTTTTTAAAACTCTAGACTACACAAAAATGACAAAACTTATGAATTTTGTAGTTTTTACAAAGAGCACTGTTCACTTTACTTGGACCATACTTTTCATTTATGTGGAGCTCAAAATACAAAAAAAAATTAGGTGAGATTTAGCGCATCCGTAGGATACATCATTGAGCACGTCTAGCATTTTTTCAGATATATGAAACACTTAGAAACTAGGTTTAGAGTTTCATGGGGTCTAGCCTCCACATGATCATGTTATATATAACAATACGCTATACAAGACCGATGTTTAACACTCCCCCTCAATCTAAACTTCTAGAAACTAAATTTAGATTGGTCCTAAATCGGTCTAACATCTGCCGTGTGGCTGGTTTAGTGAACACATCAGCCAATTGATCATTGGAGGAAATGAACCTGACTTGGAGATCTCCAGCAGCTACTCGCTCACGCACGAAATTGAAATCAATCTCAATGTGCTTGGTCCTAGCATGAAACAATGGGTTTGCTGTCAGGTATGTAGCCCCTAAGTTGTCACACCACATAATTGGTGTGCGCTGCTGTAAGACGCCAAGCTTCTTGAGCAATGACTCGACCCACATGGCCTCAGCAGCCCCATTTGCCAATGCTTTGTACTCTGCCTCGGTACTAGATCTCGAGACGGTAGGCTGCTTCTTCAAACTCTAGGAAATCAAGTTCGGGCCTACAAAGATGGCAAAACCTCCGGTAGAGCGTCGATCATCAACACACCCTGCCCAATCTGCATCTGTAAAAATACTGACATTGGTAGAGGAGGACTTCCGAAAGAGCAGACCGGTGCTGATGGTGCCCTTGACATAGCGCAATATGCGCTTCACGGCTTCCCAATGTATCTCTGTCGGCTGGGAGAGAAACTGACACACCTTGTTGACAGCAAAAGGAGATGTCTGGCCGAGTGAGGGTTAAATACTGAATACCCCCAACCACACTACGGTATCGGAAAGCATCATCAACACCTAGTGGGTTTCCACCATCACGAGCTAACTTCTCGGAGGTATCAAGCGGAGTAGGACTAGGCTTACAATTCTCCATGTTGACACGATGAAGAAGATCGAGGGCATACTTGCGCTGTGTCACACTCAGGCCCCCGGAATTGGAAGACGCTTCTAATCCAAGAAAATAATCCAGCGGGCCAAGATCCTTGAGAGAGTGCACCAGACGATCAACCGCAGCAAGAGTGGACCCGGCAATGACAATATCATCGACGTATACCAGCATAAAGATCTGAACAGCCCCATGAGAGAAAATGAACAGAGATGTGTCGGCCTTGGAAGAAGTGAAACCAAGCTCAAGTAACCGAGCACGCAAACGGGCATACCAGGCGCGAGGAGACTGCTTAAGACCATAGAGAGCACGCTGCAACTTGCAAACATGGGTCGGAAACTGTGGGTCTTCAAAACCGGGTGGCTGCTGCATATATACTTCCTCTGTCAGAAAACCATGAAGAAAGGCGTTGCTCACATCAACCTGACGAAGCGTCCATTCGCGAGAGACTGCCAGGGAGAGAACCAAGCGAACAGTGGCGGGCATCACAACCGGGCTGAACGTGTCGCCATAGTCAATGCCATGTTGCTGTGTAAAAACGCGAGCAACCAACCGGGCCTTGTGCTTATCAATGGAACCATCTGGGCGATCCTTGGTCTTGAAGATCCACTTGCAGCTGACCAAGTTAACACCGGGAGGGTGTGGCACAAGCGTCCATGTGTTGGTATGACGAAGAGCAGCAAACTCATCAGACATTGCGTCACGCCACGCAGACTCTCGGAGAGCCTCCCGATGGGAGGTAGGAGCAGCAAAGAAGGTACGGCGACGGGGATCATATCGAACGGTGCCGTCTATGATCTTCCTCTCACGACGAGTGTCGTCGCGGATGCGAGCAGTCATAGCGTGACCAGGAGGCGGGGCGGGCGCAGTCGGGGGCGTCGCGACCAGTGGGATACTGGTAGAAGGCGACGCGGACTGAGCCGAACCAGCCGGCCTAGAAGCACTGGGCGGCGTGGAAGAAGAATCTCGCGCGCGCGATGGAGCGGGGTTCGATGACCCGGTGATACCCAATGATATGGGTTAGGTTGAGACTCCAAGTGTAGAGTGTATGTATTAGTGGAAGACAGTTTTCCCCACAAGGGGTGACTCGAGAGTTTAATATCAAACTCTCGGGGAACCAGTATTTCAGGTGTTATCTCCTTATCCTTCTCTTGAGAAACTGCAACAAAATAAATTGTTTTGTGCCCTCAACCTCACCAAGTGGTTGTCAAGCACAAGGTGTGAGAATGATAATAAAATAAATATGCAAACAGTAGTAAATATGCAATGATGGTAAATAAATATGCAAGGATGATGGTAGTAAGGATAAATGATATTTTTGGCTTTTTTATGATGAATGTAAGATATAAAAGTGTTTTTGTATTTTCGGATTTAATAATGGCAGCAAACAAAAGTGGTGATAAAAGTGTTGGAAAGGTGTTTCTTATGATTAAAAATGGACCGGGTTCATGGTTTCACAAATGCACTCTCTCTTGATAACGTGGTAGACACTGGAACACTAAAATTAACATGAAAGATGGCAAGACATGGTTTGACAAGTTATTAATAATATGGGCATCACGTCCTAACATAGAGATCTCAAGTATAAGTTGTTCTCTCTCTTATGCTCCACCAAGATGTGAACTAAATCATAACACCTTAGTAATTAAGATAAATCAGAGCATAGCAATAAGTTCAATGACATGAAGTTGAAATAAGAACATGCTAGATCTAGTCATGGAGGTAGTGGCCAAGGTCACATCCACTCTCCGGTAGCATGGTATTTTTGTTTATCCCTAGTGAGGCAACAAAGTAAGGTAGAAAACCCAAGTGGATCGCAGAACTATCTGTCACGTTCACTGCACTAGCCACCCCCCCCATTACGCCAACTAATGCACACGTTCCCCCTCACATGCTCTCATAAACATGTTTGATCATGACAAGTAAATAAGAACGGGTACATAATATGCATCTACTTTCATAACTGAAACAAAACCATTGCAATCTCAAACATGTATTAACTCATAATAAAGATCCACCACAAAGGAATTACACAGATGACCGTAATCATGTTCAGCAGCTCATACGGTACTAATTAGTGAAGCTCATAGAGAGGAGAGATACATAAGTTACTTCTATAAACCCGTAGTCCAGGGTGGACTACTCCCTCTTCATCATGGTGTCGGTGGAGATGTTGTTGGAGGGGAAGGAGACCACACCAGCAGCGCATATGGTCTCCGTTTTTTCGATTCCTTTGCGCCTACGTTTCGTTCCTTCCAAAAAAATGATCCCCGTAAAGTTTCAGGTCATTTGGACGTCGTTTGGGTCCCTGAAACATCAAAATATAGAAAAAGGGTTTTCTGACAGTGCAGGGTTAATTCCAGAAAAATGGGGAAGTTGTTAATTATCCCCAAAACTCAATATAAATCATGAATATAACCCTTATATGATGCAAATAACATGGAATAACATGTAATAAAATGTAAAGTTCATGTATGCATTTTACATGCATCAACATCCCCAAGCTTAACCCATGCTCGTCCCGAGTATGAAGGTGATAAAACTAACATGGACTTTGCATTTTAATACTATCAATGGATATCAAAGGTGATTACTATTGCTACATAGAGTCAAATGATTCATTCTTCAAAGGAATAACAATATGCAAGATAAATTATGAAGTGATATCAAATACTCAATGTAAAGATGTTCAATGATAAATTCACAAAGTGTAACATATAAGAAAGTACTATGGACCAAATGTATGCATAATGAAAAGTAAAAACATCCTATGGTGGTCATAGAGTACTTCTTATGAAAACTGAATATAAAAGGTGGACACTTTGGATAGATAAATAAGTAGAGGTAAAGCATGAATAAGTTTCATCTAACTTCCAAACACTTCTACTTAAGTTAATGCTTGCAATGTGGTAGTCATTGGTGTGGAGCTCTCATTACCCCTATCATAGCATCTTGAATGATTAATGTTTAAAGTGAAAGCAAATATGAGTGGTGTGCTTGACAATGTATTGGTTGAATGTCTCATGTCCCTTGAATACAAGTACCTACACCATGTGTTACTCACTTTGGTCCACAAAGTAAATTCAAATAAAGGTCATTGCAAGTAATAATAGTATCATCAAGAACTGCACTGGGGTACCTCTTGCCCCTTGACATGAACAAGCCCATGTCAAAACAACAAGACAAACAGACAATGAACAATCTCAGCACTCTTTTATTTACTATGGGTATAGCTTTTTATTATGAGGTGCATCACTGAATGAACATTATGGTTATGCTGTAAATTTCCACCATGAATGATGCATGGCTTAGATTAGCGGCCCAGGCATTTCTCTAACCATTTATACAAACTCTTTGAACTTACTAAGTATCCACATTCATTTCACCCATGATAGGCATCCATAAACAAAAGTACATGACATCAACTAAATATAAATAAGTGCAATGTTGAAAGCTTGCCATGTGACAGCACATATGGGCTAACTCCCAACCAAAACAATTGTCAAGCCCACAACTTCATAATTTTAATCACAATGGTTCATGCTTATTAAATGCAATAAAAGTAAATTGTGCATCAAGTTCGTGAGAGCTTTTAACCAATTTTTCCCATGACAATCAATAACATAAGCATTTAAATTCAGAAATGTAGATAACACAATATAACATGATAAACATACTTGGAATAGCATAAAGCTAATAGGTAGATATGGTGGACTCACTGGAAAAACTTTGGTTGAAGGTGTTGGGAAACAAGCTTTTTACTTGTTGTAATTTTTGGGCTAGCAATAGGGAGAAAGTTGACCATCTAAATGCATGCATAAGTGTCCATAGAACTAATCAATCCATGTTAAACCAAGTAAAGTTAAAATTCAACATCTAAACATGGTAAAAGATAGCTCTTGACAACACACTTGCAAATTAACATTCATTCAAAGCACATGAATTATGCAACTATATGTATCTTTTAAAATCAACTCAAACATCCCTATCCCAATATATTTAATAGCATCCAACATAATTCAACCCAAACTTCCAGTAGCTCTCTCATATATAAATGATAGTGGTGGTCTTAAAAAAAAAAATCAAACCGAAATAACAAAAGCAAAAAAAACAGACGCTCCAAGTTTATACGATAAAGTGCTTTGATCGAAAAACAGAAGTTAGACGTGTGCAAACCGAGAGTGTGTTGGTCCAGTGGGGTTGTCTTGACATCCCCAAGCTTATGGTCTTCACCATCCTTGGATAGCTCTTGGTGCAGCTCCTCTAATCCCTGTGAAAAAACTTCAAAACACCGTTTCTCCCATTTCTTTTCTGTGGGGTGATATTAGTAGTGATAAACAAATAGGTTCCTTGCTGCATAAAATCCTTAGGCAAAAATTCATATGAATGTCCAGAGAGTATATAATGTTGTATGCCTACTCATAAACTCAATTGAATCAAAAAGATTCAAGCAAAAAGCTCAAAGAATGCATCAAACAATATCAAGACAGAATCTGTCCAGAAAAACAGCAGCAGCAAAACGCATTTTTCTACCCTACTTAAACTCGTCAGAAAAATCTGAAAAAATCACGTATACAGAGGATGAAAAGTTGAAGCTACAGTTCAAATTACAGCTCAATCGGAGTTACAGATAAAAAATGAAAAATCAAACCGTGCACAGACTTCGTGCAGGCAGAAAACTCTCCGAAAATGAATAGCAACTTTTCAAACCCAAAATAGGTAAAACTTGGTTCTTTATTAAAAATCCAGAAACAAAACTAACAAACTACTCTCTTGTTACAGCAAGAGGACTCAAAGAAAATCTCAAACAAAAACAACCGGGTTGCCTCCCGTAAAGCGCTTTCTTTATAGCCATATAGCTAGGCTTACTTACTTGATAATCAAAGGGGACGTAGCTCATGAGGGAGCTTGAACCTTGGTGTGTCCCTCTTCCTTGGGAAGTGTTCCATGCTCTTCTTGTGTGGAAACTGAAACTTCACATTCCCTTCCTTTGAATCAATAATGGCACCTGTAGTACGAAGAAAAGGTCTTCCCAAAATAATAGGACTAGAGGTTTTATTCCCCATGTCCATGATTAG
The DNA here is from genome assembly GCA_947311845.1 of Poa pratensis. Taxonomy (NCBI): domain Eukaryota; kingdom Viridiplantae; phylum Streptophyta; class Magnoliopsida; order Poales; family Poaceae; genus Poa; species Poa pratensis. Next base: position 24,394,638 of record CAMZMU010000092.1, on the reverse strand, counting down.
AAAATCAACAGGCACAAAAGTCATGTGTAACTCTACCATAACATCACTTACTTTTCCTAGAGCATGTCTAATGGAATCATCAGCAAGTGCAAGTTCAATAGAGCATTTCTCAATATTTTTAAGTTCAAGGACTTCATATAGTTCTTTAGATAATATAGAGACACTAGATCCTAGATCAAGTATAGCATGGTGTGTCTCTTTTCCAATGGTTACTAGTACCTTAGGGATCCAATATCCCCAAGCTTAGGTGGTATCATAGCTTCTTGATTGTACCTAGCAATCTTTTCTTTTAAGACATGATTAGCAATATAGGAACCAAAACCAGCCTGGTTAATATTAACAGAAGGATCACTTGCAAATTTTTGTAAGATAGAAATTAATTCATGCAAGCTACACTTCTCTAAATCAACAAATGGTTCCTTAACTTCACTAAGCATTTTAACTTCCTCATACTCAAATAACAGAAGAGATTCATCATCATTTTCAAGGTAATTCTTAATGTCCCTGTCTAGAGGCTCTAACATAGAAGATATCTTTTCATTCAAATTCTTAACACTAAATGGCCAAAAAGTTCTTTTCTCCATTGAGCAAGTTTTTATGTGTTTTTAATTTTTTATGCAAAACTGAAAGTAAAATGACACTAATGCAACTCGAAATAACAAATGCAACACAAAAATGCAAAACTGAATATAAATATGCAAACCGAAATATAAAGATGATATGCAAGACAAGAACAAAACAAAATAAAATGATTGTAGGTAAAGATGGATACGATGATGCTCACGTAGGTGCAACCTCCCCAAGCTTAGGTTGCTACACAAGTTGGTGATGAAGTTGACTTGATGTGAGTGATCGTTGGATAAACCTTTCAGCTATGGTTCCCCGGCAACGGCGCCAGAAAACGTCTTGATACCCAATGATATGGGTTAGGTTGAGACTCCAAGTGCAGAGTGTATGTAGTAGTGGAAGACAGTTTTCCCCATGAGGGGTGACTCGAGGGTTTAATATCGAACTCTCGGGGAATCGGTATTTCAGGTGTTATCTCCTTATCCTTCTCTTGAGAACCTACAACAAAATAAATTGTTTTGTGCCCTCAACCACACCAAGTGGTTGTCAAGCACAAGGTGTGAGAAGGATAATAAAATAATTATGCAAACAGTAGTAAATATGCAATGATGGTAAATAAATATGCAAGGATGATGGTAGTAAGGATAAATGATATTTTTGGGTTTCTTATGATGAATGCAAGATATAAAAATGTTTTTATATTTTCGGATTTAATAATGGCAGCAAACAAAAGTGGTGATAAAAGTGTTGGAAAGGTGTTTCTTATGATTAAAAATGGACCGGGGTTCATGGTTTCACAAATGCACTCTCTCTTGATAACGTGGTAGACAATGGAACACTAAAATTAACATGAAAGATGGCAAGACATGGTTTGACAAGTTATTAATAATATGGGCATCACGTCCTAACATAGAGATCTCAAGTATAAGTTGTTCTCTCTCTTATGCTCCACCAAGATGCGAACTAAATCATAACACCTTAGTAAATTAAGATAAATCAGATCATAGCAATAAGTTCAATGACATGAAGTTAAAATAAGAACATGCTAGATCTAGTCATGGAGGTAGTGGCCAAGGTCACATCCACTCTCCGGTAGCATGGTATTTTTGTTTATCCCTAGTGAGGCAACAAAGTAAGGTAGAAAACCCAAGTGGATCGCAGAACTATTTGTCACGTTCACTGCACTAGCCACCCCCCGTTACGCCAACTAATGCACATGTTCCCCCTCACATGCTCTTATAAACATGCTTGATCATGACAAGTAAATAAGAACGGGGTACATAATATGCATCTACTTTCATAACTGAAACAAAACCATTGCAATCTCAAACATGTATTAACTCATAATAAAGATCCACCACAAAGGAATTACATAGATGACCGTAATCATGTTCAGCAGCTCATACGGTACTAATTAGTGAAGCTCATAGAGAGGAGAGATACATAAGTTACTTCCACAAACCCGTAGTCCAGGGTGGACTACTCCCTCTTCATCATGGTGTCGGTGGAGATGTTGTTGGAGGGGAAGGAGACCACACCGGCAGCGCCCCGCCGGAGTTTTCCCCCTGCAATCTTCAGCTCCAGATCTCTGTTTCATGGTTTCTGTGTTTCTGCGGCGCTCCCTTTCGCGAAAGCCCTGGGGGTCTATATATAGTCTTTTTAGGTCAAGACGAAGCTTCGGGAAGAAAGATCGACGGCAGCGGAGGCCCGAGGGCCAGGATGGGGGACCCACGCGTCCAAGGAATCTGGCCGCGTGGGCCCACCCTTTTCGGCCTTCTGGTCTCCGTTTCTTCGATTCCTTTGCGCCTACGTTTCGTTCCTTCCAAAAAAAATGATCCCCGTAAAGTTTCAGGTCATTTGGACGTCGTTTGGGTCCCTGAAACATCAAAATATAGAAAAAGAGATTTTCTAACAGTGCAGGGTTAATTCCAGAAAAATGGGGAAGTTGTTAATTATCCCCAAAACTCAATATAAATCATGAATATAACCCTTATATGATGCAAATAACATGAAATAACATGTAATAAAATGTAAAGTTCATGTATGCATTTTACATGCATCACCCGGGCGTGCACGGTGAAGAGGGGCTCGATGGCAGTGCGCCTGACAGCCCATGCGCGCCTGACGGCCCATGCGCGTCAGGCGAGGGTGACATGTCAGTTGAGGACGGCGCCTCGGGGGGTGGGACATGCACATGCACGTCGATCACGGGATCGGCAGCAGCGATAGGAGCCGGCGTGTGCTGGGGTTGTTCCTGCAGTGACACAGAGCCTGCAGGAGACACATCAGTAGACAAATAGGACATGTCGTAATTCCACACATGAGCACTCGTAGCCGGTTCGGAGGACGGAAAAGTGATGGAGTGCTCGAGGGTGGAAACATCAACCATGACACCAGGGGTGGCAAAGGGAAAAACAGACTCGTCGAAAACAACATCGCGAGAAATGTAGATGCGCCCCGTAGACCTATCCAAACACTTGTATCCCTTATGCATAGGACTATATCCTAGAAAAATACACATTTTAGAGCAAAACTCGAGCTTGTGCGTGTTATACTTCCGGAGACTAGGCCAGCACGCGCAGCCGAAGATGCGAAGAAAAGAATAATTGGGAGGGACACGTAGGAGACGATGGATAGGTGTATCTTGCTGAATAACAGGGGTGGGCATTCGGTTTATGAGATAGCAAGCCGTAAGAAATGCCTCATCCCAAAAGCATAATGGGAGAGAGGCGTGCGCAAGCAAAGCAAGACCTGTTTCGACTAGGTGACGGTGCTTACGTTCCGCAACACCATTTTGTTGGGAAGTATGGGGGCAGGACACACGGTGAGAGATGCCCGTGCGCTGAAAATAGCGATGGAGCTTGTGATATTCATCGCCCCAATCGGACTGAACTGCCTTGATTTTGGAACTCAAAAGGCATTCAACATGCGCCTGAAAGGCGTAAAACACCTGCTCTACATCAGACTTGTGTTTGAGAAGATAAATCCAACAAAAACGAGAGTAGTCATCGATGAAACTGACATAATATTTAAAACCACCAGAAGAAGAGACCGCAAGGCCCCAAACATCATAATGAATCAATTCAAGAGGCATAGTGGAAACATGATATGATGCAGAATACGATAACTGACGACTCTTTCCACGCTGGCAAGCGTCACACACTAAAACATGACTGTCTGAAGGAGAACACGAAAGATTGTTTTGCCTAACAATAGTTTGAACTACATTATTCGCTAGATGACCGAGGCGTTGATGCCACTGTGTGGAGGAGACCTTGGCGGTGGAGAGGGCATGGCGAGGCATCGGGGATGGGGAGGCTCGACAAAACGGGATGGGGTAAAGTCCGCCCTGGCTTCTACCGTGAAGAAGAACTTTCCTCGTGGCCTTGTCCTTGACACAGAAAAATTTACGGTGAAACTCAACAAAGACATCATTATCAGAGACAAGGCGATAAACAGATAGAAGATTTTTGCTAATGTGTGGAACATGGAGAATATTTTTTAGATGAAGAGAAGAACCGGCTAAAGATGAGTGACCAATATGCGAAATTGACAAACCTGCACCGTTTGCTACGTGCACTTGATCCTTGCCACCGTAGCGGTCGTGAACGTAGAGGCGTTCGAGGTGGCTGGTGAGATTATCCGTGGCGCCGGAGTCCATGAGCCACGGAGGGTTGTCGGTGGAGCTGGTCGAGGTGGAAGCCGCGTTCCCGGAGCGCTGGTTGCTGAGTTTGAACTCAGGGTTGTAGCGGTTGCGGCAGACCCCGGCCACATGCCCCCAGATCATGCAAATTTGAGAGCGGGACGCTGTCTGTTATGGCCATTGCCGCCATTACGACCTCCGCCGTTGTTCTGCTGACCTTCGTCGTAGTTGTCGGAGGGGCGGGAGTTGCCCTGGCCCTGCTGCTGTGAAGGGGCGGCATACGGGCGTCCGCCGCTGCCACCTTGGCCGGCGGGATTGCCGTTGTAGGGGCGCGGCTGGCCATTGTTGTGGAAGGGGCCAGGCCACGACACGGCGTTTGCCGAGGAAGACCAGTCCTCGGCCTATGCCTCTGCTTGCTGCGCACGGATCATGGACTCGTAGCTGAGCACATGCGAGTAAAAGTCGGAGAGCGAGACATCGGAGTTGTCTCGGATCATGGACGCAGCAAGGGGGTTGAACTCGGGGCCGAGCCCCGTGAGCATGTAGTCGATGACCACGTCGTCGGAGAGGGGCTCACCAGCGGCAGCCATGGTGTCCGTGAGGACCCTGACCTTGTTCATGTACTCGCCGGCGGAAGAGTCGAGCTTCTTCAGCGCATGGATCTGGCGCCGGAGGTGCCGCACGTTGGCGCGGCTCTGGGCTCCCAACATGGAGTGGACGGCCTCCCACACGGCGGCGGCCGTGTTCTTGCTGATGAGCTGGCAGGAGATCTCCTTGGCGATGGAGCCAAGGAGGAGGCCGAGGACGCGCTGATCTTGCGTCCACCAGGTGGCATACGCGGGGTTCGCGACGGTGGTAGCCGTGGTACCCGTGCCCTGGGTGATGGTCTTTGCAGGCGCCGCCATGGTGCCGTCGAGGTAGCCGTGCAGCCCTGCCCCGGAGAAGTTCGGCAGGGTGAGGGCGCGCCAGAGCATGAAGTTGCTCCGGTCCAGGCGGACGGCAGGGGTGGGGATGGGTGAAGGTGAGGCGGCGGCGGCGGAGACGGCAGGCCCGAGCGGAGAGAGAGCTGCATCGCCAAGGAGGAGGACATCTCGGCGGCGGCGACTAGGCTCTGATACCAACTTAGAAACCAGGTTTAGGGTTTCGTGGGGTTTAGCCTGCACATGATCATGTTATATATAACAACAGGCAGGTTACAAATGCATGTACACAACGTGTACGGTCAGCGTATATACGCTATACAAGACCGATGTTTAACAGAAACTTCTAAATATGATTTTCGAAACTTTAAAATAAAGGGAGGTAGTACATTAGCCTTGTTTGACTTTCTGAAACTTGTAAACTGTTTTTTCTAAAAACTTGGTCAAACTTTACACTGTTTGACTTTTCATAAAATTATATATCTTGATTTTTGAAAGGGTGGTAGTACGAGAGCAAAGTCATTTGATACCCTTCTAGTTGTATTTTTCCACACCAAACAGAGTGTTGTGAAAATAACCCCACGAGAGAGGTACCAAACAAACATTTTGACCTTTTGGAGATTGGGTGCCTGATATAAATGGAGTTTTGAGTCAATAACTACTCCCTTTACTGTAAAACGTTGAGAAGAGGACTGGTTACACCTGTATATGATCTCAACCGAAAAGGCTGTAACGAGGGGTGTTTAAACCCAATTTGGAACTAATGAAGGGAATGAATTACTGCAATGATTTTCGGTTTCCAATGTTTCAGTTGGCACTGGGTATGAAAACCCCCCCAACTGAACCGCTCGTAAAAGCTTGCAAAGAAATTCTAAGGCTGCTATCTCCGACTTCAGAGTTTCCAGTTCAGAGAGGTTAAACTGTACTGAACAACAAAGACAAAAATTGCACTATACTCTTTAGGCTACTTATCAGTTCGGGACATAGGCACAAATTCTGAAGGACAAAGAACCGATGAATTAAGTAGATGAAGGAGCACCGTCCACCTAGGTTCTGCCGATCTAGGTCTTCTCCGACGTGGAAAGATGCAGAGCAGGCTACCCGCTATTCTCCGACGTGAAAAGATACAGCGGAGGCTACCCGCTCTTCACCTGAATTTTGAGAATATTTTGCTGTTCTTTAGCGTCAGCGTCCCGAACATCTTAACGCGGCTTTCGCAAGAAAAAAAAATCTTAACGCGGCCGCATGCGCCAAGGTCAGACGTCGGGTTGGCAATGGTCCCAGCGAGCTGAGCAGTACCCCGAGATGTCGGAGGTCTGGACGCCATACTCGCCATCCTTGGACGCCGTTTCAGAAACGTCCTCCAAATCGGGCGCGGCGGCGCCTCAGATCACAGCGACGAGCTGCCCAAGGAAGGAAGGACTCGAAGTTGCTGTCTGCTGGCCGCCCTCCCCTCCCTCCTCCAGACCTACTCCTCTGGCTCGGTCGCTCGGGAACGGCGAGCAGGGCGTGCGGCCCCTCCTCGAGCCACGTAAAGGGGGCGTCCGTCCAACGCCGCCGGCTCAGCGTCCCACGTGTGGCATCCACAACGGCGTCATCTTCTCTCCCCCTCTGTTCGGCCACGTGTGAGCCACGAGCAGCAGTGCAGACGAGGCAGCGCGGCGGCCGGGACTCGGGAGGCGGCGGACCGGAGCGGGCTGGGCGTCGGCGGGAAGGCGGCGGACTGGAGCGGGCTGCGGCGACGGGGAGGCGGAGGACCGGAGCGGGCTGGGACCGCCAGGCGGTTAGAGTATTGCGGGGCGGAGGACGTAGGTTAGAAACATTCATGCGTGGAGGATGTGTGAGTACGTGATTAGAGGAGGTAGAATTAAGTCGTTCCTGTCATAATCAGGCAGTTTTTGGGTCGTTGGTTTTCGTCCGTCCGTGGCCGAGACAGGACAGTTCATTCTTTTGTACTCCCTCCGTTCCAATTTACTTGACTTGGATTTGTACAAATACAGATGTATATATACTTGTTTCGTGTCTAGATACATCCGTTTGTAGACAAATGGGTGTCAAGTAATTTGGAACGGAGGGAGTAGTAGAGATACATCCCTTATATAATTGTGAAAAGACCAACAAATTAGACACTCTTGAGCCCTCAAACTACACCTCTCGTTGCTACTGCGGTACATTGGTACTAGCACAAAGACAACCACACATCTGTTACATTACGTGATCTCATGGCAGGTGAAGAAAATCCGGTCCCAGTGAACCAGCAACTCTCTCTTCTTGTGCAACTCCTCCACCAATATATACGGGAAGAAAATGACTCAATGGCCACGGTTTTAGGGTCCGTAGACCGTCACCACATTCGTTCCACGGAAGTGCCATGTGATGCACACACAAGACACCCAAATCCAAAAATGGAAGCAAGCCGTCCTCTTGCGTCTGGCAGCCACGGCACAACATGGCTGAGCATGTTGCCACCATGGCCCCGACTGTCCCCATGGCCAGGTCCTTACAATTGCCCGTCCAATATATGGCGCATTCATCCCTGTGAAAAGAATGTCTGAACCCGGAAGGCAACGGCCGAAGACGGACGTTCCTCTCCCATGTCCATGGTAATTACTGGAGTTTCCCGGTTTATTCATGCTGGAGGAGTTCCGTCTTTCAGATGAATCGCCAAATGGATTGGACTTCCCTGTGTCACCATGGACCCTTTTTAAATACAGCCGGTATTTCTGAAATAATAAGAGGTGCAAGAAAATATATGAGATTTTTACACATAGGAAGGAAAATGGAAGATACGCGGGGAACAGAGAGATCTGAAGGTGTTGCATTGTTCAAAAAACGCTAGAAAATGTGGTGCATGCATTGCTAAAGGTAGGGCTTATATAAGAATAATTGTTTGCCCAGAAAGAAGAAACCAAACATACAAGAGGCACAACAACGTCACCTGTAGGTGGGTCGTGCGTGCTGGAAGTGACCGACGATGAAACACAGGCAGAAGGAGCGCTGGTCAGCCATAGCCAAGAGGATCCCTGATGTCCTGCTGAACTGCTTCAGGGGCGACCCTAGCACCAGTGTTATGGCGCGCTAGGATGATAGCTCGTCCTCGAGGTCGGGCGACGCGGTGTACTTGCAAAACTTTGAACTGTTTCCTCTGAAATTCCTGCCGAGATTCCTGCGTCATAGAGAAGGCCTTAGTCTGGCATTCAATTGCTTATGCGTTAACTGAAGGGCAAAATTTTCGCGTAATCTTTTGTATGGCTGTATATACTGGACGAATGCCTAATGTTAATGCGTCTAGATTTTCTTGAGGTAACATACATCTGAATTAAATAACACAATATTTAGCCCTTTGCAAGATTTATATGTGCGGTGTAAATACGGAGTTAATTTCATTTATGGTTTTATACTGAAAATAGCTCCGATTAAAAGTTTTGGTTGTTCCAACTAACAAACAACAACGTGTTAACAACCACCAATAACATTTTTTTCCTCTCAAGTTAACCTATTTTCCGTCATTTCAGTCACATAGTGTGTTTCTATGGTTTTTATCACTCTCACATCGGGATCTAAAATAGGCAACTAAATCAGTTCATACCTTCCTATAGTTTCTAAGAAGAAATTTCAAAGTAAGATTTTTTTACTTCGGTACACCGTGTATTTATTTCACATGACCCTTTCAAAAGTCCATCCCTATAGTAGAAACACAAAATTCGTCGTGATCAAGAACCTACAACGCTAACACACGCACACAAGCACAAAATCCACGGCCGGGCTTTGCGCACAGTCGGCTACGTGTGCTCTTTTTTAACATTGAAATGCTATATAAGGAACTATGTTCAACAAAACAAGGACGAACCTAACAAAAAATAGTTTGTACCTTGGGATATTTAATTTTGATGCAGATTATGTTTAGCAAGACAGGGACGGATCAAACAAAGTAGACCATAAGTTCCCATATCTAATATTGACAGTGCTCGCCCAATTTACTCATGCAGGAAAGGGGTGTGATGTTAGAAAATAATATCACCTTGGCCTTCGAAAACGACTCTCATAGGCAAATCTTCTTGAAGACGGTCTCCTTCGAACTTTGGCTACCTAACTTGTATTTCACTTGCGGTGCACTTTTGAGTATTCAGACCTTGCACCCTCCTTGTATAGGGTGCTCGAAATAAATGCTCTTTTTTATACATATTTTTACACCTGCCTCGGTCTCATCGACGATCTCACCTTACAATCGACAAAAACATATACACGCAATGTGGCCATGTGTCGGTGGTGGTGGGGCGTTGAGAGGTGGAGTCGTATTGTGTCGTGTGTCCTTCATTGATTTTTGTTTTTATACTTTTTTTTTTTTTTTTTGCGAAACACAGTACAACGCAAGCGCTCATATACACGCGCACACACTCACCCCTATGAACGCACGCACGCACACCCTACCCCTATGAGCACCTCCGAGAGACTGAGTCGGCGGGTCGAGTCTTGAGATTGACGAAGTCACCACGGGCGCCTCGCTGTCGACGGGAACGTCGCCTCCCACTGAAGAATATTCCGCCTTAAATGAGAAACACCAGCGTCAAACCTGGGGTTTGAACTCTGGTGGGCTAGGGGTACAACCACCCAACTAACCATCTTGCCACGGATGGGACCGATTTTTGTTTTTATACTCGCCTCGGTCCCATCGACCTACTGCCTGTATACAACTTACAAAAGCACACACACCATGCCACGTATCAGCATGGTGGGTGGATGAAAAGAGGTGGCATCGAAATAAACGTCATTTTTTTAATACCCGCCTCGGTCTCATCGACGACGTATCTTACAATCGACAAAAACATTTACACGCAATTGAGCCATGCGGTGGTGGGCGGGGAGAGTTGGAGTCATATTGTGGCATGTATCCTTCAATGTTTTTTTGTATACTCCCTCCGTTTTTATTTAGTTCACGTTCTGGGTTTTTTCAAAGTCAAACTTTTCAAAGTTTGACCAAATATATACGAAAAAATATCAACATCTATAATATGAAAATATATAATATGAAAATATATCTTATGAAGAATCTAATAATGTTAAAATTTTGTTAATTTTTTTTATAATTTTTTCTATATATTTGGTCAAACTTCACAAAGTTTGACTTTGACTAAACCCAGAACGCAAACTAATTATAAACGGAGGCGAGTCCACCTCGGTCTCATCGACGACTTGCCTTACAATCAACCAAAACTGGCGCACATAAGTAGATTAAGCCACCAAATAGGAAGGCATGCGTGCGTCGGTTTGTGCAATACAATGATGTGTGCTTCGTCGTAAGGCCCAGTTATTTTGCTTGCTTCCCAAGAAGCTGCCCTCTCTTAGGCTTTTCCCTATGAGCCGTCTCACAAATTATCTTCCAAACTAGCTTCTCTCATAAGTCTAAATGAATTTAGAGGCCCACTCATGTGGGTGGGGTGGGGGGGGGGGCAGCTTCTAGGGGAAGTAGAAGCCAGGAAAAGAACTGGGTCTAAGTCATGTGTAGTATGTATGGGCGGTCTTGAGCCACTGATTTTGAATCAAAAACATGATAGTGATGTATCTCAACAATTCTTGAAACTTGGGCATCTAGGGCTTGACACTAGAGACTTCAGTTTTCTGTAGCAATGTATAACTCGGGCAGTGCTGCCTTGCAGGAATCCATGGTCACGATCGATTTCGACCAGGTGCCCGCGGGTGGTTTCTTGTCGAAACAGATGGAGGGGAAGGTGAGCGATGTCGCCGCCAGAGATGAGGGGGAAGGGAGAATTGCAACGCCCTCGCATCCACCGTCGGGCGAGCCACCAGCCTCCGCCCGTTGTCGCCTCGCCAGCTCAAATCTCGGCCTTCGACCCCAACCACCACCACCCCCCCAACCATAAGTTTTTTGCTCGCCGTCTGTTCGCTCTATTTTCAACGACGCCGTCTTAGGTGGTGGGGGAGGTGGCAGTGGAATTGGGAGTCATGGCGACGTAAGGAGGAAAAGAAGGAAGAACATAGGGGAAGTGAGGAACAAGGGGAAGGAACGTGCACGTGGGGTCCACCGGGCGAGTGAGTGTCTGCATCAAGCATGGTGCATGCACACGGTCAAGAACCGCTTCCATATAACTCATGCCTACAGAACTTCCAAGAGGATTACAGGCAAACCTTCTGGGTTTGGTGCTATAATCGAAGAATCGGGAGAAATTAAGGGGAGTGTCACTTTGAGAGCTGATTAGTCCTCTAGTTAATGAAACAGGGAAGATGCACGTCCAGTCAATCCTAAAAAAGTAGTACTACTATTTAAGTTCAACCCTCATCTGCATATATTAAGATTGAAGAACGTGAGCCCAGAAGCAGTTCGCTCACAGCAGCCAAGTCATCTAAAACTTCGGAACCTAGATACCACAAGCTACAAAGTTAAGGTGAACAACAACACATGGCCAGTCAAGTTTCGGTGCCAAGAAATAGCACTTTGTTCTGTGGTTAGTCCCTCCACCTGTGACCACAGGTAGGGCTGCAGCAGATGAAGTACAGCGTCAGGCCCTGCTCTCCCTTTGTTGGAGCCTGCATGTTGGAGGAATCAAGGTAAATTGGGATGAACACTGACAGAAAATGATGCAGCAAAACAACATGCTCATGGTTTTGTATTGTCATATCTGTACAGATGGTAATCATAATCTTTAGCAACGACTGCAGAGGAGAACAATGCTCATTGACAGACCTGGAAATAGGCAGCTTCTGGGTAGCCGCAATTGTAGCATCTAACACTTCTGGTGCGAGGCAGAGTAGGATCAGTTGCTGCATCCTTTAAGACATCTGTAGGTTCACCAGCAGATTTACGGAGAACCCTTTTTTACACACAAGTATCAGTGGCAACCTCCTGTCAATGATTTAAACCAATGGAAATTATTAATCAACTTGTGTGAATACTTGTGAATAAAAATTATAAGATGTTGCTCGAAAAATATAATTCAGTATAACTGAAAAGAATACAAACAGCGACAAAAGCTCATCTATCACTGCGAAAAAGAGCATCTTGTGGAGACACTTGGGTATGGCTGAAGACATAAATCTTGCATGCGCAAATGATACAGAAGGAGCTTCGGTTCTTAGTACCTTGTTAGCTAACAAAGATGCTGCTGCACCTCTGATGGAAGGTATAAATCGAAATGACTTAATTACAACTGCAATCTGGTACATTTGGTGGGAACGAAGGCAGTTCACACATGGAGAAAATATTCAGTTGCCCTCAAGGTCTGCACAAGCCATTGCTGCTCTTGTTACGAATTATTCCAGGGCAATCTACCGCTAATCTGGCATGGCTGGGTTAAACCAAGGGAGGGTTTTGTGAAACTGAACGTTGATGCAGCGTTTGATGTTGACCTTGGCTTGGGAGCGACTGGTGCTATAATCCGTGATGCAAATGGAATGTTTATTGCAGGCTGTAACACCACTTCACCTTATGCTGAGGATGCTAAAACAGCTGAAGCAATGGCGCTGAAGAATGGATTAGCCCTAGCTAATGTTGTGGGATGCAATCGTGTTATGATAGAAGCTGACTGTATGGAAGTGATCGAAGTGATGAAGAATGGAGGAAATTCCATTGGATCAGCAGCAGCTATTTATGAGAATATCTCTTTTCAATGTCGCAATTTGTCTCGTGTTTTATTTAGCATTGCCCCAGGGAAGCCAATGTGGCAGCTCATACTCTAGCTAGTAAAGCGGAGGGTACTCAGTTCACTATGTGGCATGAGGAACCTCACGATTTTTTGGTTGCTGTAATCATGGATGATGTAAGTGTGTTTGCCAATTAATAGAAACCGCCATGATGGCTTTCCTTCACAAAAAAAAGAGCATCTTGTGGAAGAGGAGCACCTCAAATACCACCTAAAACACCACAGACCAACTTTTCGTCCTGTGATGTGACTGCTTGTAAGCGTGAATTCAATAGACCAGCCCATGAACTAGCAAAGCAAGAATTGGGTGGTCGTGTGATGTAAACAGAGCATTGCTCTGGGAGTATGAGGTACCAGCACCTATTGCTGGTCTTGTGTCGGGCGAAATGCCCCAATAAAGCTTAGGCTTTCTCTAAAAAAACACCACAGATCTACATCTTCTTTCTAGAGTTGTTTCCAACTTGGTTGGCCACAAGCCATGGACATATATGTTTTGGAAGCATCACAAACATAAATATGGAAGCTCTTTTCAGGGTCATTTAGTTGAAAGTTAGGCCATCCTTGCATACACATCTTCAGGGACAGGGTGTGCAATCATTCCATCCAACCTTATCTAGAAAGTAGAAATGGGTTGATGCTACTAGGTTAAGCCCAATATAACTACCGCATTTCACCAAACTTGAGCTAACCTAGAAGCATACTAAAAAAATAAGCCTTGGTGGTTCTGTCAACCCTAGAGTGAAAGTTAAGCCTTGGTGGTTCTATCAACCCTAGAGTGAATGTGTCTCTATATATAAAATTCAGAATATTTACTTGTTCTTACATGATAACTGTGTCTTTTATTAACTGTTAACATTAGTTATGGCTATTTCAATTCCTTCATTTTTATGAGATGCTGTTGCATAATTCTGAAAAGGCAAGGAAGAGTGCCAAGCAATGACATAAACAGGAAGAGGCATTAACAGATCAAAATGGAGAAGTGGACAGAGTATTTAATACATTGACACTGTATTTAATACATGTAAAGTTCAAGGTCGTGGTGTAAACAAATAAATAATAAAATTACCACCAGTGCCACATAGGAAAATAAAATAAAATAAAATAAACAAAGAAAAGAAGAAGGATGTTATACAAATTATGGGCAACGCTATAAAAAATAAAGTAGGTTTCTACAAATTTAATAATTTATAGCTGTATCATGTCAGTCGGGACATAGCAGAACAAGTTAAATGGTGTGACAAGTTCTCTAAGTTGTCTTAGGGACGCAGAAAATGTTTGGGCAAGATCATGCCTGCCAATGGCTAGTGAATTCAAAAATCTTGTATGTAAATTTCATTTTACTATAACTGATAATGATAATTTCCTAAAGGAAGTTTTAAATACAAGATAGACATAACAATAGACAGATACATACCATAGCCATGAGATCTACTGTTTCCGCGGATCACAAATAAAAGAGTGATGTGTGTGGACATATAGAGAGAGAGAGAGAGAGAGAGAGAGAGAGAGAGTGTGTGTGTGGGGGGGGGCATAACTCCGGTTCGCAGACACACGATCGGATATCTCGATTGTTAGAAAGGTAAAATGTTAAACCAGCAGATGCACATCAAAACTTTTCTTTCGAACGAAAGTAGTCATTGTGTATCTTAATGATCATGTGGCTCGAGAAGGCATTTCGGTATGCATGGTTTAATGCTACAGGTCACAAGTTCAACAAACTTATAAAAGCCGGCTGAAATTCTGACTTGCTCAGGGCCACCAGTCACTCAAGCCAAATGATCTTCTCAAGAAATTCCAAAAATCCTCAAATACTCGCTCATGACTGTGTGTGCATCTGCGCCATGCCAGCTTTCATGCCGTCACCATCTGCTTTGGCGTCGCGGCTAGCCAGGCTCCAAGGCCAGCTGCTGTATTTTGGTTCCTCCGGCAGTTCAAGTAGCACACGATCACGACAGACCATGCAGGATCCCCTGGGTCAAAGTGCTGCCCACAGCATCTTCGCCATGGGCGAGCTGCTGCACCAGATTAGCTGCTGCGGTTATACTACTTAGTGTTAGCTGCTGCCTGCAATTTCGTTGTTGTGGTTCGTTTGAGATCGACAGCTTGAGATGCAAACTTATTCTGATGTGCAGCAATCTCAAACCCTGAGGTAGATCAATAAATCACAGTTTGGGTCCTTAGCCTAGTTCACCAAATCAGGTAAGTATGGTACAAACAAAGAAAACGGGATAACCTCATAGGATACTACTTTTACCTTCTCCGTGCTACATTATTACAAAATGGGGTACATATAATGAAAGCAAGACAAACCTCCCAGGATACTACTCCCCCATGCCACTTTATTGCTAAATGCTAACAAGTAGCAATATTCTTCTCCTAAAGGAATCCTCCAGCAAAAAGAAGCATTGAATAATTAATTTACTACGTATTACTTACTACTACTTTTTTTCTATACAATGGAAGGATTAAGCTACTACTACTGATGAGTTCATAACAAATACTTCAGTTGTCCACAAGTGTAGGCCGGTATCAATCAGAAAATAAATAAGGAATAGCCTAAAATGACTATGTTCTCATGTTGTCAATTTCCATGTTGCATCTTCAAGTATGAGCATTGAGAAGGAAATCCACTTAGTAACGAGAGTGATGGTTATGGAGATATAATAATAAGAATGTGGGGAAAAGTGTCTATAAACTGCAGACAGATTGATTCATGCACAAAACGTGATGGATAAAACCTACTCCCTCTTCCATTTGTCCACATGTGCATGTATCTAGACATGTTACAAGTATAGATACATCCACTTTTAGACAAATGAAAGTCATCTAATTTGGAACGGAGGGAGTATATAAAAAGGGCTAAATGACAGGCACCTCAGTTTTGTTTCTTGTGAAAAGCAATTCTTCAGAGGGACACGGTGTTTCGGGTCATAGGTCTAGATTCACCCGTTATGTAAAACTTTTTTAAAAACTTTTTAAAATGTCACTAGGTCTAGATTTTGAAACTTTTTTGCACAGCCCACAAAAATTGTCTTTTCTTCACGAAACTTTTTGTGCTAACATACAATGTCCTGATGTATATCCGAAATTTTTAGTTGGAATTTTTTGACATTTTGAAAAATGATTTTTGGGTTGTGGGTGCATCTGCACCTATGACCCGATATGGATTTCCCTTCTTTGGAGTGGTTTAGGAAGATCTCATAAGCTATTTTGTGGGCGGACATTATTGCCCAGATGAACTCGAGTAAAAACAGTTCCTAAGGAAATACAAATAAAATGATATGGAGTAAAATTAAAGCTCCATGTGAGTTTATGGAACCTTCCACACTTCACCGACCTAAGATTTTTAGTGGGGGTTTAGCGAACAAATCTAAGAGAAATCGGTTGTATAGTCTTCAATCCTGAACTTACAAGAAGCAAACATGGACAGACACACCCTTTAGCAAAATAAAATGGTGAGTATAAAACCTGGCCTAAATCATACACACCTAAGAAAACAAATCAACAACCTTAATAATGTGCCCCCAAAACCTAAAACCGCAGGCATCGCCAGTCACTGGGTCACTAAGCCCACAGGTTCAACCTAACATATTGTTCCAAGAACCCAGGCCCCTCTTCAGTTTCGCAGGCAGACCTTAGGGTTTCGAGAATGCACAACCAAATCCAAACACAAGGAAATTCGTCATCCGAAAAGGGGGAAGGGAATCAACCACCTTGTGCTCGCAGGCTGAGCAAGCGTAGTGGAGGGCGCGCATCTCCTTGTCCTCCTGCGGGTACAGCATGTTGTTGCTGCAAGAAAAGAAACGCGACAAGAACACATGGGGTTAAACCACCTTGGTCCATCGGAGAACAAATCTCGGAAGACGAATGCTAGGGGATTTGTCTCCTCACCATTTTCCGCAGAACTTGAGGGCGCTCATGGCGACGCTGCTCTCTCTCTCTCTCTCTCTCTCTCTTCGCTGCTGTCCCCTTCTCGCCTTGGCCTCTCCAGTTCTCTTCTCCGGTTATGTGAAAGAGGCTAATGACAGGTCGGTCCAGAGTGTCAGTGAACACGGAGGGAATGGCTAAGCCCACGTGAGATCAGGTCCGTACACGTGTCGAGTGTGGATGAGACCACACGAGGCCACCTACCGCGCCGCCGCACCGGATCCCTCCACACTCCGCTCATCTCCTCTCCTTGGCCCTCCAAACCCTAGCTCCAATCCCCGCAAAACCAAAGCATCCTGCAGAATTCCTCAGAAATTTCGCCCCAAAACCCTCCTGGGCGCATTCTAAGGTACATTTTCGACTCAAATTTCTCCATTTGTGCGCTATCCTTGTGGAATTTTAAATGTGACTCTGGCCATGGAAGGCAGGGTGGTGATGCGATGATGCACATGCTGGTGGCCTCCGATGGAGTCGGAGGAGAGATGCATCCGTACGACGCTGTGCCGGAGGAGCACGAGCTGGAGCTCCACCGCGACAACGCCGACGACAGCCTCGAGGGCCACGTCCGGTATGTGCTTCCTGCCGCTAGTTATTGTGCGGAAAATCACCTGTGGTACTGTTTGGTCGCCGTTGGTGATGCTGTTGACCGATGAAATGGTCTTGACTGGTTGATTCTGATGGAACAATTAACAGTGCACCTGTTCAAGTTCAATTATGTTTGCTTCTCGTGTTGCAGAAGTGACTTCAGTTCAACCATAGGTTTGCCCCTGTCATTCTGACAATTTACTGGTACTTGATCAGGTGCCTGCGGTGTGGTATATCTGGTAATGCAACGCCACATATGCGGCGTGGTCCTGATGGCCCAAGAACTCTCTGCAACGCCTGTGGCATTGCTTACAGGAAGGTGAAACCACATTCTTATATTCTGAGCCGGTGATCCTACAATCATTTTTCTTATTTTGCGTATACTGCCTGTGAATCTTGTTTCGCAATCTGAGCCTAACTCCTTACAGATATCTTAGCTGGGTACATAGCTAACTTTATGGTTAACCAAATCCCATTCTACATTTTAGAGCAGCTTGTATGCTACATAAGAACTATCCCTCTCTTTGAATGCTGGAAGTTGAACTTCTGTGAATAATGTTAGACTCAGTGGCTAGAAGGAACCATGGTACCTGTAGCACAGTTTCAGGCATCTAGTTATTTGGTTGTCTGCTACAACTTGTATGGTTTTAACTCATTTTCGAAAAAAAATCTGATCCATTGAGTCCATAATCCTTGAATCATAAAATACTTGCAGAGTTCCCTCTATGAAATCTTCTGTGTGTTCCCTTCATCGATTTGTAAACCTATATGCATGCATTATGTTCAGTTAAGATCTTCATACAGAATAAGTGCCCTTTTGCCTTGAAATCACAAAAAGATAGGGAAAAGGAAATGTGTATGCAATGGTGGTCGCTTGAGTTTTGGGTTTAGCTACTTGTGCATCGTGAAAAATCTCAAAACAAACCATAGATTTTATTATGTTTGATCATGTGGGTCGTGCAAAATTCATGCAAATATATCATCAAGTGTATCCTGTGCAAAAAAAAATACAATCCGTTACCGTTGTAGTGTTCGAAAAATAAGTTGAATCTTTTGTCTGTGGTGTATTTCATCATATTTTTTTCATTATTTTTGGTAGACTCACTCAAGATGTACAAGTACCTAAACCTTACAGAATAAAGGTGACTATTTTTGGAGTTGAGAATTTACATTATGGCCCAACCGTGCGGATCTGTTTGCCGTTTTCGTCCTATTTTGGTCTACTGATGAAATCCTGGTACAATTAAATGTGCCTCTTTTTTCTTGTTACTGAACTTAAGTATGCTCGGTTCTTCAGGGGAAAATGAGAAGAATGATAGAAGCTGAACCACCTATAGATGAGGCTTCGCTTGCTAAGCTTGTTCCTGAGGTGGACATGGAATATGAAAGCGAGGAAAAAGCATATGAATTCTACAATAAATATGCTGGGCATGTTGGCTTTAGTGTTCGAAAAAGCACATCACATAAATCTTCTGAAAATGTTACCAAAGTAAGGACTTTTGTATGCTCGAGAGAGGGTTACAATAGGGATAAAAAGTCACTGGAAGCCAAGAAGCCAAGGTTGGATACAAGAATTGGCTGTCCAGCACGGTTGATTATTAAAGTCACACCAGATTGTAAATACAGAGTCACTGATTTTAAAGCAGAGCACAATCATCAGCTGGCCCCTCCTTCGACGATGCATATGCTAAGGTCACAAAGGGTATTGACAGAACTTCAGTCTGGGGAAGCAGAGCTGTCAGATGATTCTGTACTGACACCAACAACAAAGGCAACTGGTGATCTTGTTGTGCGACAAGTTAGTTTCCTTCGAAGTATTTCTCTCCTCCCAGCAGATTACAAGAATTATCTCCGCTCAAAGCGCATGAAGGCTATGCAACCTGGTGATGGTGGAGCCATATTGAAATATTTGCAGACTATGCAAATGGATAACCCCTCATTCTTCTATACCATGCAAATTGATGAGGATGACAAGCTAACAAACTTCTTTTGGGCAGACCCAAAATCTAGAGATGACTTCAGCTACTTCAGTGACGTGCTCTCTCTAGACACAACATACAAGATAAATGGGTATGGCAGGCCATTGGTACTATTCCTTGGTGTGAATCATCACAAACAAACGATTATTTTCGGTGCAGCTTTGCTTTATGATGAATCGTTTGAGTCATTTAAGTGGCTGTTTGAGAGTTTTAAGATCGCCATGCATGGGAAACAACCAGCGGTAGCTTTAATAGATCAATCTGTTCAGCTGAGTAGTGCAATGGCTGTAGCCTGGCCAAATACTATTCAACGAATTTGTGCTTGGCATGTATATCAGAATTCTGTTAAGCACCTGAATCAAGTTATTCAAGGTTCAAAGACATTTGCAAAGGATTTTAGCAAATGTGTCTTTGGCTATGAGGATGAGGAAGAATTTGTGTTTGCATGGAGAAGTATGCTAGAGAAGCATGATCTTAGGCATAATGAGTGGCTGTCTAAACTGCTTGATGAGAGGGGAAGATGGGCACTGGCATATGATAGACATATATTTTGTGCTGACATAATAAGTTCACTTCAAACTGAGAGTTTCAGCAGCGTTTTGAAGAAATTCTTGAGCCCTCAACTGGATCTGCTGTCCTTCTTCAAACACTATGAAAGAGCAGTAGATGAACATCGCTACGCTGAGCTCCAAGCTGACTTCCAGGCTAGTCAAAGTTATCCAAGAATACCGCCGGCCAAGATGTTAAAGCAAACTTCCCATACCTATACTCCGGTGGTGTTTGAGATCTTTAGGAAAGAGTTTGAACTTTTCATGGACTCTGTATTATTCCCTTGTGGAGAGGCCGGGACAATCTCTGAATACAAAGTCGCTCCCTCTGAAAAACCCAAGGAGCACTTGGTTAGATTTGACTCAAGTGATAACTCTTGTATGTGCACTTGTAGGAAGTTTGAGTTTACAGGTATTCCATGTTGTCACATGTTGAAGGTACTTGATTACAGAAATATCAAAGAGTTACCTCAGATATATCTTTTGAAGCGATGGAGAAGGACTGCCAAGTCTACAGATGAAGACAACTCAGGTCATGTAGCAAATGATAACAGGTTGTCATTAAACGTCGCTGTACCTTCTGCAAACCACCACCATGGACTCCAAAACATCAATGCAAGGATTCAAGTAATTAACTCTCAACTCTCAAGATTCATGTGGAAAATGAGTTTTCTTTTGTATATTGTTTCTGACATAACTTTGGTCAAATGCAGGACACATCTCTTTCTAATATGCATGAGAACCCATTTCATAGAAGCTGATAGTGAAGGTACCGATTCATAGATGGGCTATGATATGCCAAGTTTTGATATTTTGTTCATTTTATCCACTTCTTAATCGAAAATAGAATGCCCTTTATCCAATTTAGGTCATTGATGAGTTCACAACTGAAGATTCTTCTCAAAAAGGAAAAAATTTCCTTGCCTGCTAACAGAAATCCAGATTGTCAATTGTTGATCATCCGCTTGAAGACCAAACTCTTGTGATGAGCTATCCACTTCCCGCTCAGGTTGTGGGCTCTGTTTCTTCATGATAGAATTGACAAACAGTTATTTTTGCCGAATGCAATGCTCATTCGACTGTTTTGAGTACCTCCATCGGAGTATGATTTTAAAGGTGATTTATGGTTACACTTTGGAGCATCATGGCTCTGTTTGGTTAAATAGTTTAAACCTAGATTATATGCTCCGTATGCCTTCGGTTCTGCTCTCCAATCCAGCAATTTAATTGCTTCAGTTGTCATGCAGGTCGCTTCACCCCGAAGATGATGCTTCCATGTGTACCTTGTCAGACGTCATAATAGTGTCAGTTGAAGCAGTGAGTAGGACAGCGTGGAGCCCCCCTGAATAAGTTTCTCAACGTGTAAATCATGCAGCTGTAGGAAATTTGAGCAACCTTAGCTTAGTCTAGATGCTGATACAGCCTCGTGCTTGTATTGCACTGGAGATGATTCAGATTTTGTGTTGTATCGTGTAAACACTCTGTACTCTGTAGCCATCCTAACCCATGTATTCGAAGTACAAAAAATGTGGATCTAGCAACTCAGCTTACTGCAACGCTGCATGCCCAAGAAAGCTGCATAAACAGAGATTGTTCCTGTGCGTCTACAGATGAAACTTGTGCAGACATCCTGACCATTGTGCGGACCGCAAGTAGGCCCAGTCGTGATGACCGAAGGGTTTCTATTAGATTTAGATCTGGTGTTTCACCTGCAGGTGAGCTGGACAGCTAATACATTGAAACGTTGGAAGGAAGCTGTGGATCTCAGCTGAAAGGAGCTGCCGTTGACGTTCCAGTGGACTACGATGCTCAAGCCTTGTATCATGGTATGCCACCTTGCCTCGCCCCTCGTGATCTTCTTTCTGTATGTGTGCAGAAGTGCATAATGCAAGCAAACATGGTACCGTATTGCATAATTATCTTGAGTTGTTACTAAAACACATCATCCTGACCCGCGCTGCGCTGGAGACTGATACTTATGCTATATAGCATGTGTTCTTGGGATGCTGGAGGAGACTTCATGTTCTTGTTTTCTTCCAATTTTGTAACAAGAAATAATGTTTGAGCCTCAGCACGAAATATCATTCATTCCATTGCCATGAGTATAACCAACACTGTCATATATATTGGTTTCTCCCACTAACTTAGTACTCCCTCCATTCCTAATTATAAGATGTTTTAGATATTTCAGTGTAGGCTACATACAGAGAGTGAGATGAGTGAACATATACACTAAAATATGTCTAGATACGTACGAATCTGAAAAGAAAAACTAAAGTAGTCTATATTTAGCAATAGAGGGAGTATATAACTGTCTCTCCGTCTCTGAATATGTCTTCCTAAATTCGACCACCGTGTCTTGAAGCTATTTTAGAACCGATTTTTCTGAATTGTTGTGTTCTTTTTCTTGTCAATATTGCGCTAACCAGGCTAGTACGTTTGTGAATCAACACCATGACATCTGTCATCCCGCTTCTACAAATTTGTTTTGTTTCGAATGTTTAAGGTCTACAGAGTCTCCTGGTCAGCAACTACTACTCCTTCCTATACAAAATAAGTAATAGTGTCGCAGTTTTGAACTAAGCTAGTTCAAAACTGTGATACTTATTATATATCGGAGGGAGTGCTAGTCACATTCAGCGGGGTTCCGTACCGTTACCGTAGGATGCCGTACCGCTGCGACCGTGACGCCGCAACCAACTGACAAATACGCCATTGTTTTGCAGCGCTAGCGACGATTGACTGATGTTTTCTGGTGCTGCGACGAAGCTGTTGGTGTCGTTCCTTCATTGGCGACGCGTATGGGCAATCCAACCGTGATAGCACGATCAGAGACAGGATTGTGAGGCAGCCTGAAGTGGTCCATGGCAGCAGTAGACGCCATCACTCTCACTCTCACTCTAACAGGCACCCACTCAGCTTAGCGTCCTGCCTAATTTTCTTGCGATTCCTCGGTGTAACTGAAACAATCCTAATATATGCTATTTGAAGCACATGCTCTACTGTTATCGATTTCCTTTGTGCTCTATCCAAAAGTGCAACCACTCAGATCGATACCTTCAGATATGTGCACCACCCTTTTTGAGGTCATCTGTGTTGTTCTTTTCAGCACCGCTAGTCTCCTCGTGTACAGATGATCGCCGTTAGTTACAAACTCGATTCGGTGGTTCATCAGTCTTGGTCATAATAGAAGCATTTTTGCCTTTTACTTTCTCTGCCCTCTTGCTCTAATAAAAAAAAGATTCCACCTCGCCAAATGAGCTTTTAGCAAACCGTACGAATTAAAAGGATAGACCAACGTCAGGATTGATGAGTTCATGGTACCGATTTTAAGGGTTAAGAGTATGGGTTCAACTCAGATCATCTATTATAAGTTCGGGATTGAAAATAGACTTTACTCTCATGATCATGCCCATATACACCCTACCCTTATGATCACCTCTAAAAGACTCAGCCGACAGGTTAGATCTTGAAATTGACGAAGTCACCACAGACGTCTCGCTGTCGACGGGAATGTCGACTCCCACTGAATAACATTTAAGAAACAACATTATCAAACATGGGGTTTGAACTCTGATGGGTTAGGGGTACAACCATCCTTCTAACATTCAACCACAGGTTGGTTCTCATGTTGATCGCTCACACTTACCAAATAGTGACACATGGATCGAAACAAGCTGCCACCCGCACATAGGCCCGTATCTCAATTAAATTCCTGAAAATCTCTCTAGGCTCATTCATATACGGTAAATAAAAGGTGTAAGTAAAGTTTAATTATACATGGCTAGTTGAGTTGAGAGGGAGTTCGAACTACATATATATTATAGGAGGGTCTCCTACCTATGGCCACCGGCGGAACCAGGGGGGTGCGAGCAGGGGCCATGGCTCCCCCCATGGTGGAAATTTTTTCTGAAACCCCCTTGTAAATTTCTAGATTTGACCCCTATATTTACCAAGATTTACCTATATGGCCCCCTCCAAGATGTCTAGTGTGCAATTGGCCCCCTCTATGTTGTATTCCTGGTTCCGCCCATGCCTATGGCATATGTGTGTAATAAGTGCTTAACTGGAATCTTGCTGCTTTTTGTCAAGATAGCTCCATTAATCATGGCTTAGCTTCGAATTAAGCAACCTCGCCGGAAAATGTCTAATTGTACGTGATTACTTTGCGTCCCCGTCTAAAGCAGAGTTTTCTTTCTTGCCGTAATCACCACATGTGGAGTAGTACGATGTACTATGTGTAAAGTGCAAACAGGACCTGCTGATCTCTATCCTAGTGTTGTGTGTAAAATAAGCAAAAGTTTGGTCGCACAAACGGAATTTTCACAACTTACAGCAATGGCAAACACTGCTTTAGTTAATGATTGGTGTACTATTAACTTCCACTGCTACATTTACTGCTCTATGCTTATTTAACCTCACATGTGTGCGCTGAGCCGCAGAACTGACAAGTGGGCCACTCACTTTGCTCGCCAAAACGAACGCACAATTAAAGCTACTTGCACCCTACTAATTCATGACTTAATCATCACGCTCTCAAGCATTTCTTTTGTATGTGTGCGCTAATGCATGCCTACAACCTCAAAGATTATCGAAGCCGTTAACCTCCCAGCCAGTGGCGGACTCAGAAATTTATGTTTGTCTGGGCGAACAATTTAAGACAAAAAATTTGAAGCACAAATTCTCTTTTTTTAGGGAGAGCACAAATTCTATTTTTAAAGAAAAGCAAAGATTTTATTCAACTTGTACGAATAAAGGTACAATATCGGGTGGTTCAATGAGCGTGCGACGGATCCAGCTGAGTGACACGTCTGACGGATCCAGTGACAAGGCCATCATTATGACAGACAGTTAACAAACCCTCTGATGAACGTGCGCGGATCTTAAAGCTCGGCTCGATTAGATTAATCAAATGATCAGTCAATTCTCAAGTGGGGGAATGGGGGAAGAGACGACACAAATGCATGAACGACTTGATTTGACCAATCCCAAAACATGCTTAACAAGAGTACAAAGCAAGATACTTCCTCCTCCTCACTGATCAACCAGAGCACAAGCAACTTTTCATTAAAGAAATCTAAAAAGCAGAACACTTTGGTCACTCGCCAATTAATCCCCATCTCCTCCTAGCTAGTGTCGGCTGGTTAATTTTCTTACACACAAAAGGACTTTTGAACCACAAAATTATGAAAGCAATAGCATGTGAACTGAAGCAGAAGGGTGTGTTATTAAATATGTTATACTTAGGGGTCTATAGGTAAGTATGTATGAATTATTGTTTACTTATTTTTATACTGCACAAAGTCAAATACCAGAGCTGTATAGTAGACAGGAGATGGAGCCAATAATTAAGAAAGTTTAGTTCAGAATCAGAAGGCCAGACTAGCTGACTGACTTGACACTTTGACAGGGGCATGTATGCAGAGTACAGCCCTGTACTGAAGAATGTCTTAACGTGCCATGAGCAGTATAGCAGGTTCAGATTAGCAGTGCTTATTAATTTGTTTTGTTGTCTGCTGGACCATTAGCGCAGTGACATGTGTACCTGCATGCTTCTTTAATCAGATTTCCCGGAATCATCGCTAACTAGTGTATCATTGAGAGATGCACCATCCTGATATTTTTAATAGTAAGAATGTACTCCTTTCTTCTTCAAAACTGAGCCTAGGAGAGTTGAGAATTGTGATCCATATTTTAATCAAGGAGCAAGTGGCAACATGTTAGCATTATTTCACCTCAGGTTCAGATATTTCTAATTATCCAGTTCAACATCCCTGTAAGTTGCCACATGCATGCTCAACTGCCGAAGTTTTGCTAACCGAACAATAAGCTCCAAATACCTTTTTTCTTCTTCTGAAAATCCAAATACCTTTGTTTCTGGCTAGCCACAGTACACCGTGTTAATGATTGTTCAGAAATGCTACCAGAAGCCATGACTATTCATCATCTATATGCAGTACGGTGCTACTCCGTACAAGGCAGGTGATCAACTCCTATCCTAGAGTTGACCTAGCTTCGTTAAGGAAAAGTAGAGGTGAAACACTGCAACCACATTAACACAATTAGTCAGCAGTCAATTTAGGCACAGTGTTCATCAGAATGCAGCAACAATGTCGCCTATTTATCGACGTTCTCCATCTATCATGTCATACATGCATGCTTCATGTATACACTTATCACTTGTCTAGGACAACCGTGTTACCACATCAGTAGTAATAACTTAATTAAATTTTGAAGGAAAAAACTGAAATATTTCATGGGAGCATTTTATTTGGTCGGAGAAAGTTGTGATAAAAGAACTGGTTTTTAGTTCCTTTGGAATAAAGAAAAGCTGTGGATGTTACGTCAGACATACCTATAAACAAATCCAAAGTAATGGATAAATCAAAGTTAGTTAGAAACCTTGAGCCAGAATCTAATGACCTCAGTTGAAAGGGACTCCCTGGCCCCTGGGTGTCAAGTGATGTGTGAGATCAATGTGCCAACGACTCCCCCTCGCTCCTTAAGAATTGTACCATGACTATTCTGTATCAAACTGCTTATTTGTTAGTTCGTAGTGTCATTTTATCTCATTGTCAGATAAGTTTTCCTTGAACAAAAATTGTCCCCATCGCATAGAAACAATACTTCCGACACGCAGATTTTTTTTACATGAAAACAACTAAGAGAATGATGTTGTCATCATAATTTTTTCTATCTCACGTGTTCATATATAATGTTCTTGTTCTATGGTGAAATGTTTTCATTTGATGATAAAATCGGTTCCAAGCATCACCTTGTTTTGCTGCATACTCATATGATTCAAATTGAATGAGTAGACATCATCCATGTTTCATTAGAAATATACGTTTACATGTGCAAACCGATCCTAACTTCGGTTGAATGAGTTTCTATCGTAGGGAACAAATTTACGCGAAAACATTCCAAAAATAATGTTGCAGTAAAGCTATTGTTTGAAACCCGGGCAAAAGCTTTACCTGTTTGATTGATCAAGAAGAATATTGTTGCTCAATTAGTTACGAAAAATCGATACAACAAGGGCAGCCCGCTCTCATCGGCGGCACGATGAACACCGCAACAAGCACCTAGCAACGTAAACACACACAAAACGGGAGAGAAGAAGCCGCAACTACTATGTGAGAAGCGGACTCGGGGCTCTTCCGCACCATCGGAATAGCCGGTCTCATACCTCTTCCGGATAGTAGAAGCCATGACAGCGAGGAGCAAACCTAATAATCTTTATTGAAGGTGAAGAAGCAAGCACTCCACTCAAATATACGCCAGTTGCTTCACTCGACACGCCTACAAGCAACATCGAAGGCAATCTCGTCACCCACGCGACACAAGGTCAAAGCTCTTGAAGCTGCAGAACTCTTCAGTCGTCGCCCTGACCTTCATCGTTCCGGTGGTGGGCAACTCCCCGACACCACCTTTCGTGGCCACTGCACCGGATTATCATCGCTCATCCCCCACCTGCAAAGTTGCACGACCCAATCTTCTAGAGCCCAAGCTGCACATAGCCAGCGGACCATGGTTGCCACATGAACACATCCGCGGGCGCAACCTGACATAAAGTCTCATCCCCTTAGATACACATCGACTGAGCCAAAAACCTGCCACGACGATGTTACAATATACAAAAACAACGTTGGGTGGTTTATATTTTGTTCTCATGTTAGTTCGCCCAATTTCTAGTCAATCGCCTGTGTAAAGGAGGTAAGGTGTGAACCCGATGCAATAGATTTAACACTTCGACAGTGTGTCCATCTTTCTTCCCCGAAGGCCAACGGGTTTTTTAGTGCCGAATCGCGTTGGATTTGGCATGCCAGAGGGGGTGCAACGTTTCTTGGCGAGTGAGATTTTTTGACAAATTTTTGTGCGGTGTTTAAACATCGTAGTGGTCGAATGTTGCCTGGTTCACGAGCGCTTAAGTGACGTGTTTGCTTCTTGCATTCACCATGTTGTGGGTCTCCAGGCTTGGTCATGCTAGGGGATTGCGCATGTTGCATCATCTTTTGACGATTTTTTTTGTCAACTAATCAATTATTTCGTCTATTCAACCAATAGCCTGGGCTCTTGGTGGTTGCCCGAAAGGAGAGAAAGAAACAAAGAGAACAATTATCACTACGTGCATGTGTTTTTTTCATACAGAAACATGCATATTTAAGAATTTTATTTTTAAATACATTTTTGCATACAAATTTCAGAAATATTGCGCCGAATTAATTGTTTTTGAATAATTATTTAATTATTTGCACATAAACAAATAATATTTTTAAATAGTTAATTCACGAGAATATTTATGAATTTTCTATTAAAAATAAATTCCTTATTTAAAGGGTACACAAAAAATACAAATATGTCGATCTATAGTACACATTCTTTTTTGTGCAGCCCTCAAACAATTTTCTTATTATTGCATATTTACGGGCATGTAGATCACACCTAGATGTACGCGTAAGATTTTTTTAATTTTCAGGGTCCTGGGTGGAGGCAAAACACCTCTCCCACGAGAACCTTTTTAAATGTTCACTCCGTTGAAAAAAAGACTGGACTTTACACTTCATGACATTCTTGTGATGTTGTTCGTGAATAAAATATGATGATAGTTGTCATAGACAAGAGATGGAGAATTTTTGAGTTGCTTTCACCGACAAGAGATGGAGAATTATCATCCACCGTGCCTCATGATTTGGTAGTTACTCTTATGATCTTTTTTTTTAAATCTACTTCAGCCTCCATACAATTTGTGCATGGGATTCTCTTCTCTCGGTCTACTCGTTGTTTTCAATAGTAAGGAACCAACAGATGATGGTCAACAATTAGACCTAGATTTGTGAACAAGTTTAGGAAAAAAATACTGTTTGAAAGACCAATTAAAGTAATGTATAACAAGAAGGTAAAATGAAAAAACTGGAGCAGATTATTCTTCATTTATTTGTATCAGTTATGCATGACTATAATAATGCGAGCTATAATTAAACAAGTCATGGGAGTCACATAAATAAACTGATACTAAATAAGGGATGTCAGCTCTTGAGCTCCGATGACATTCCCTGTGAGTCAGACCCTAGTCATAGCCACCCAAAACTCAAACTGGCAGCGCTTAATGCGGTATGAAGCAATATTTTTTCAAAATATTATGTCGCTTATCTAGCAAATCCATCTACCACCAAATTCCTCATCATGGCCACATCACATTCATTCGGTGATGCCGAAAGATTGAAAAAATATACTAGTGACAGACGTTTCCATTTGTCGCGTGAAGATTAGTGATCAGACTTGCACACTAACAAATCAAGAAATGGTACTACTCCATTATGCTATAATACACTTTGAATGTAAGTAAGACGTCCTCCGTCTTGATTTCATATCAACGTCAGTGATTTTGAGCTAGCAAAATTCCCGATTCTGTTAGTAGAAAAAGCCCTCCTCCAAGATTCAAAACGAAGCCCCCTGGATCGGTTTTCTGTTGAGGGACATAATGGTCAAATCCATACCAACAGTCCACTCAAAGCCGTTGTTAACCTGAAAAGCCATAAAGCAAAATAGGAAAATAAAAAAGAAATGACAAAAAAAATCAGCTTCCCTTCAACCCCCTTTTCCCACAATTTTTACACTCCCAGAAAAGACCAATCTCTCTTAATCACACCTAAGCTTCACCAAAACTCCAAATTAAAGCCACTAATTTCTCTCAAGCATCCTTAATTTTTTCTGGTTTTACCTTCTTCTGTTTTTCCTCCCATTTCGAGGAAATTGCACATAACACCAAGTGTTGGGGCAGTTGTTGCACAAAACCACAACCACAAATATTTTTTGCACAAAACACTACTATTTGGGGTAATCCGTTGCACAAAACACAAATTCACTTAGTTAACAGGTTTGACACAGAATTAGACAAGTTGGGCCCACTGGCAGTACCTACATGGCAGTACGAGAGATATCGCGAGGATATGTTGACTTCCGGAACTTCCGCGATGAGCTCCACGCCGCCACGCGTGTCTCGTCGCCGCCGGCATCATCATACTCCAGCGTCTCCGTCTGTCGGTACAGCGCATGCGAGCACAGCCATAGGCTCCTAGGTCGTCCTCCGGCGTAACTCGTCGCCGTCGGCGTCAATGGCTGCCCGCACAACGCATGGGATTACAGCACTGCCGTTCTCCGCGCCGCCGCGGTCACGTCTGCGGTGTTCCAGACGAGTTCCAGGCGTACCTCGCCGCCGGCGACATCAATGGCGCACAACGAGTGGGATAACAACAGTATGCTCATGCCGCCGTTCTCTGCACTGCCGCGGTCGCCGGTCGCCGCGTCTGCCTCGCTGCTCCAAACCGTCGAAAGTAAGGCCTCCCGGTGACACTCGTGTCTGCTCGATTTCTTCGAGTGTCGCGCCAGCTCGGCCGGCGAGACGCCGCCAACCAATTTCTGTTCTGAGTAGTTAGCATTGCGGCCGCTGGGCGCGGAGAGCGGCTCCGGGCAACGCCCGTCGAGCACCGACCGGCGCACGCCGCCGTAGCCATCCTGGAAACTTGCCACTTGCCGTGCAAAGCTAGTCATGCAAGCAGGCACCTTGATTGATTCGGAGTGCAGCAAGCTAGCCATGCGGATGCAAGCGAGCTTCTCTGAGTAGGACATGATGAGGAGGCGGCGGCAGCGCATGAAGCATCCTAGGTCGATGTCCTTCTCGACAGCCCAGATGTCCCCCAGGTCGTGGTCATCGACGCCCGTCGCCACCTCCCGCGCCCGTCGCCGCCGACCCTCCTGCGCCACATGCCCCTACTCTTTCTTACCCGGATCGACTCGCAGCTGTGTGCCTGTGTCGCACTGAGACGCACGAAGCTAAGCACCATCCGAAAGTCAACTTGTCTAATACGATTCTCTAGTGCTGCCACGTAGGTACTGCCGGTGGGCTCAACTTTTCTAATTCTGTGTCAAACCTGCTAATTAAGTGATTTGTGTTTTGTGCAACGGATTACCCTAAATAGTGGTGTTTTGTGCAAAAAATATTTGTGGTTGTGGTTTTGTGCAACAGATGCACCATCAGTTGGTGCTATGTGCAATTTCCTCTCCCATTTCCCACGGAGGAGAGAGAGCAGAGGAGCAGACCAGTGAAGTCTCCAGCTCCACCAAACAAGCAGCTCGCTTTCTCTCTCTACTCCTCTCTTCTTCCACTCCGCTCTCTCTCTCTACCCCACAGCGCAGCACAGCAGGCGCACGTTATCGGATTCGGTGGGGCGAGATCCGGCCACGCTCCGGCCGCCGCGCGATCTCGTCGCCGCGGGAGCTGCATTGCCCGGCACGCTGCCTCTCCGGCGTTTCTTGGGCGGGCGGTTCCAGTCCAGCGGAGACGAGGAGCGGGCACTGTACGTGATCCATCAGATCCGACCTTGCCGGCGGCGGCGGCACTGGCGGCGTCGCCATGGAGCCCAACGCGCCGCTCGACTACGCGCTCTTCCACCTCTCCCCACGCCGCTCCAGGTGAGGAAGCGGGGAGAAATCTCGCATTTTTCCGTGCGGTTCCCATGGGCTAAAGCTGGCTGCTTTCTGCCTGCGCAGGTGCGAGCTGGTGGTGTCGGGCAGTGGGCGGACGGAGAAGATCGCGTCGGGGTCGGTGAAGCCGTTCGTGGCGCACCTGCGCGCGGCGGAGGAGCAGGCGGCCGTTCAGCCGCCGCAGCCCGCCATCCGTCTGCAGCTGGACCGCCGCGCCGCTTGGTTCAGCAAGGGCACACTCGAGAGGTTAGGGCTTATTGCGGAGGTCTTCTTCGGGTCCGTGGTGCCCAAGAGATGGGATTCTGACACTCTGCTTATTGGTTCGTCTGTGCGTGAAGGTTCGTGCGCTTCGTGAGCACGCCGGAGGTGCTGGAGATGGCGAATACATTCGATGCGGAAATGACGCAGCTGGAAGGGGCTAGAAAGATTTACGCGGCACAGGGAGTAAGTACCAACAATCGAGCACTTCTTTCAGCATGTTTTCTAGTGTACTACTACTAGCATTTGTCTAAAATTGGTAATACTTTATGCAGGGCGCTGGAAGTGCTTCCTCAGGTGGAGATGGTATGTCCCGATTGTTTTACATCTCTTCATACCTCATACTGTTCACACTCATCGTTGGAATTGAATCCTTCTTACTGGACTTACTCAGTGGGCTGCCCGTGATGGTATCAGTTCTTTGATTATTGTCTTAATGACAACTGGGTAATTGGCATGCATGAACAATTTAGGGATTCTTGTTTAATGCTAGATACATTATGCGTAAAAGAAAGGCTAGATCATTGATGCAAACATTCATCACATGTTATACGAACCTTGGTTTAATTTGGTAATGTATTCAATAGCCAGTTCTTACTTTAGGAAAGAAACAGAGAACACAGTTCATTGGTGCATGCTTTGAAGGCCAACCTTCACCCCAAGAATTGTTTTAATATGGCATAGTTACAGTCATGCATGTCAATTTGTGATGCTTCTGAACATAATATATTATTTATGTAATCTTTTTCTCTTGTGCTACTTGTCAGCTGAAGCCTCAGCAGCAGCAGCCGCAGCAGCAGACATTACAAAGTAAGCTCATCTCTCATTTCAGTTGCAGCTAATTAACCTCTCCTTTGCCAAATAAACTTAATGTAAGTGAGTAGAAGATGATCTACGATTAGTGTGTACATTGTTTAATTGATGAATAGAGAGATGACTAAGTATTGCACATTTTATGGTTCATACTCCATATACTTATCTAGCTGTATGAAATTATTGTCTTTATCCTGGATGATAGGTTGGACTTTTTCCTATAAGTACATCCTGTGGACCTTTCATGGAGATATTTCTGGCTTCCATATTTGGGAGCTTCAAATGAAGCAAACTGTCCACCCTTTCATTGGTCTATATTGCTTATACAAGGATTAATTGTTAGTAGTTTGATGGAATTTCATTGACTGGAAGACCGTGGATATCCATTTTTTCTAACACCTCTGCTTATGTACATACAAGATCTTATTGTATTACTCCTTCCGTACCTAAATAGGTGAGGTATTAATCGAGTTAAAAAGCCAATGGTTTCTAAGTTTGACCAAGCATATACACATAAATATGAAGATTTAAAATACCAAATCAATATCAGTAGTTCCACCATGAGATATATTTCATAATGTTCGTTGTTGATATCCAGTTCTGTATATTTGGTCAAATATAAAAAGAATTGACTTTTTGACCAAATTTATACGCCACCTATTTATGGGCGGAGGGAGTAGTATATTTGATGTGCAGTGATGCAGCAATGCGTGCTGTGATTGATAGATAAGACATAATGGGCGGTGCTGTGATATCAAGTAATTTACATTTTCAACTCTTTGGATGCAAGCTGACATATCTTAACCATCCATTATTTTTGTGCAGGAAGGAGCTTCTTAGAGCAATTGATGTCCGTCTAAGTGCACTTAAACAAGACCTTGTCACGTCTTGTGCCCGGGCATCGTCTGCAGGGTTCAACCAAGACAGTGTCTCTGAGCTTCTTCTTTTTGCAGACCACTTTGGTGCCAACCGGCTGAGGTATGCTTGAAACTTGTCAAGCCCATAACTCAACTATAGATGCTTAGTGTTATGATTATTATTTAAATATTTTGCTGGTCGGTGTTATGTACTTCAACGAGATTACAGTTAACAGCTTATCCAATAAGCATATTATAGAGGCACAACCCATCAGCCACCAAACAATTTTGGTATCTCCAAAAGTCGATATGCAGATTTAGCACAAATGATTCCCCGTCAGCATAGACTAATGTGCTCAAGTTATCCTTTTTTATGTCAAACAAGCAGATCTCATTCATGATATGAAATAACAGGCAGCTGTAAAAAGGAAGTTTATCACTGTATTTATCAAATGCCATTAATATTACGCACCAAACGCTACTTAGTTCCATTTGGACCAGTATGGTACAATTAAGAATTTGAGATGCTACATTGTGGAAGTTTCAAACTTAGAAACCTTAGAGCTTAAAGGTTAGGAAAAAAATTCAAACCCCCTGAAGTTATTATTCTGGAAAGTGGGGAAAGTTTGCATGAGAAGGTTCTCGTACAATTACAAGGGTCATGTTGGAGTGAAGTGTGATGACAATTCAACTTTGTAATGTTCAATTTTTACATGATTATTATGTGTGGTTACCATGATAGCAATGGGTTTTCTTAAGAGCTAGTGGAGGGAAACCACGGTTTTGCTTTCACCAAAAATGGAACTAATAGCATTGTGCATTGAGATATCTTCTGTCCCAGTCATTGCTTCTTTATCAGTCCCTTTGTTGCCTTTCTTAGTTAATGATGTTTAGATGCATATGACAACATTAACTTACTATATCCAGCGAAGCATGCAATAAATACATGTCACTTTGCCAGCGCCGTCCAGACATCAATCCTCAGCATGTATCGCAAGCAGCTTCATCACACTGGAAGAACTTCGAAGATGGGAATCTTCGTGACTCCTGTGGTTCAGACATGTCTATAGATGAGCCACAGGCTGATCATGGTGGATCCATTAATAAATCTATAAGTGATGGTAGTGTCCTGCATATCAACAGAGTAAGCAACAGCCAGCAATCAGTAGATATTCCACCAGGATCCAGCACGGAACAGCACTCTAAGCCAACCATCCAGCAAGCAGTGGATAAACAAGAAAATGAAACAGATGCTCCTCCTGCTCCTGTTAAAGAGCTTTCAAGGCGTTTGAGTGTGCAAGACAGGATAAGCATGTTTGAGAATAAGCAAAAGGAGCAAACTTCGACTTCTGGTAACAGCAACCCTGCAAGTACAGCTAAGGTGGTTCCGGTGAAAGGTGAGCATCGGAGGGTGCCTTCTGTTGTGTCCATGGACAAGTTGGCAAGGAGGTGGAGCAGTGTCAGTGACATGAGTATTGATCTAAGTCAAAATGATAACGGTGGCTCTAATGACAAAAGTGAAAATGGAACTCCTTCTGGGACCCCAACATCTGCCAACCAGGAGGCAAATTCATCAAAAGTAAGAGCTGATAAGGATGCTAGTGGGGCTAAGCATCCAGCAACATCTCAGCCTTGGTCATGTCACAAGGATGGTGACACACCCAAGGATTCTACCACTACAAATGCTTGTTCAACCTCAAGTTTCAATACTACATCTCCATCCTCCTTACCGGCCGTTGTTCCCGAGGCTCCTATAAAACAGACTGGGTTAGTTTGGAGGATGACATGGTTATAACATCCAGCAATGAGAGTGAGTCATCCTTCGACAAGGAGCAGGGATTTAATCAAGGGCAAGGCGACACAAGGATATCAAGCATCTTGCTTCAAATGTTTCTACTCGAACCCGACTAAAAACATTTCCAAAGACAGCTGAGGAAGCTTTGCCAAAACATTATGATACTTTAACTAGCCCATCGTCAGAGGAGCATACCCGGATGATAGATAAGGAAATCCCTTCTGTTGCTCATCCGGTACCAGTTACAAGTGAACAGGTTGGACAGAAAGGTAATAGAGGTTCTCGCCTCCGTTCAAAAGAGATGCATACTGAAGCAGTTCCAGTTGGAAGGAATGATCGATCCTCTCGAACAGTTGGGAAGGTGTCAAGTAGTGCCGATCCCAAATCAAGAGCAACATCCAATTCCCGTACTAATTTTAGGGGTTCATCTGGAAGGGATGGAGCAGCTTCTACAGAAATTGAAGGCCATGATAGCTTGCGGCGGAAAAGTCTACCACGAAAGGTAGATAATGCACGGAGAAAGGTCGCAGTTGGGTCTGAAATACTTCCTCCATCAGATTATTCTGGTCGCCAGGGAACAAGTTTGAGCAGACAATCATCTAATGCTGAGCAGGAATTGAGTTTACTGGGAGATAAAGTTAAATCAGTAAATGATGGAAACGCTGTTCCCTTGGAGCAGACCAGGATGACGAGACCGGTAAAGGGGAATCAAGATCGGCATGATGAACTGCAAATGAAGGCCAATGAGTTGGAGAAATTGTTTGCTGCGCACAAGCTAACCACCACTAGGAGAGGAAAGTCTACAGATGCGCAGATTGATGACACACCTCGGATAAGTGAGGCGAAGCCTACACAGGTTCTTCCAGAGAAGATATATATGAAACAAACTGTGAATGATAGTATGACTGATAACTTTGATGCCAATGAACTTCTGAAGATGGTGGACAATGAAGGGTATAACAATAACACACCAGAGAAACTTGACATGCTTAGCTTAGAAGAGTCAAGAGGGAGGTTTTATGATCAATATATGCAGAAGAGGGATGCAAAATTAAAGGAGGATTGGAAGCTGCAGAAAGAAGAGAAGGAAGCAATATTAAAGGCAATGCACGAAAGCCTAGAACGGAGCAAGGCTGAGATGCGAGCCAAATTCTCTCAGTCTGCAGATCTCCCCGACTCAACTTATATTTCTCGTTCTGCTCAGAAGATTCCTCCTTTGCAATCAGCTATACGGAATAAGGATCAGGTATTAGATTCAACACGCAAATAGTGTAGTACTCTTTTCAACATAAAATAGCAATTCAGAATTTTATGGTATTTCGTAATATTACATATACCCCAAGCACTGTATTCATGTTTTTTCACTAAAAATAAATTGTTTGTTAAATTGCTTGTGAAGTACTGAAAATATCTTTTCAGCGGTGTAGATGTAGAATGAATGCTATAATCATGTGACATGTTGTAACTTGCAGTAATTGCACAGTTGTGGAGTTTGCTTGCTGATAGTTTGCCATCTTTGCCTTTTCCAGGGGGTAGATTCTTTCTTGGTAGAAGATGAAATGAATAGTGACTACCTATCTGGTGATGGTTCTTCCAGGAGTGCTGATTCCAGGAAGCATTTTTCAAACAAAGTTGCTTACACACAAAAGACATCCATTGCTGCTGTCCATAAGCATTCTTCAAGGACTGTAAGATCTAGTTATGCAAATCGCAGGAATCCACCAGAAAATCCTCTTGCACAATCAGTTCCCAATTTCTCTGACTTCAGAAAGGAAAATACAAAGCCATCAGCTGGTTATAGTAGAGCTATTGCAAGGGCTCAGCCAAAAAGTTTTTCCCGTAGTAAGAGCAAAATTGAAGAGTCAAAGAGTATTATGAAGGAAGATCAATCAAGGGGGTCACAGTCTATGAGGAAAGACTTAAATGCTAGTGAATTAAGGGACACTTCAGTGAACAAGGACATTCACAATTGGGATCCCTCGAGAACTACAAGTAGCACCCATAAATCTGGCGCACCAAAGTCTTTTCTTAGCAAAGCAAATGGGGCCCATCCTATTGTCGGTATAACCGGATTTCGTGCACCGATGTTTGCAAATGTCAACGACGACGACGACGATTTTCCAGATCAGCAAGAGGATTCCCCAGATGAGGCCAAAGATGAAGAATACGAAAGCATTGAAGAGAATCTTAGGGAAAGTGATTTTCCTGCTGATTCAGACAGTGAGACACCAAAACTAAGTCATGATTTCGGAAATTCAGATGACCCAGGATCAGAAAATGGCGATGTTTCGTTTCCAAGGGAAGCAGCCAATACCAAGTTCAATGCTTTTGCAGGAAACATGCATGACTTACCTGGCCAATTACCAGCTCCCTGGGGCTCGCGCCTTCCAAACCTATTGCCTTACGCAAATGATACCTCAGATGGCGATGCTTTTGTCGATTCGCCTACTGGAAGTCCATCACCATGGAATTCTCATTCGCTAGATCAAATAACAGATGCTGATGTTTCCCGGATGAGAAAAAAGTGGGGCAGCGCTCAGATGCCTTTTAGTGGTGCGAATGCATCTCAACAGCCGCGCAAAGATGTTACAAAAGGGTTTAAGAAACTACTGAAATTTGGGCGGAAGAATAGGGGTGCTGATGGTTTAGTAAACGACTGGGTTTCTGCTTCAACTGCCTCGGAATGTGATGATGATATGGAAGATGGCCGGGATCTGGCCGTAGGATCTTCTGATGATTTCAGGAAGTCGAGAATGGGCAATCTTTCTTCATATGATGGTTTTGTTGAGAACGAGGTTTTCACCGAACAAGGTATTCTTCTTCAAAGTTGTCACCCTGCACATGCTATTCCAGTATCTTGGACGAGTATTGATTGGTGCTATGCTTCTTAACCCATTTAGGATTCTAGGTTTACCTTTCACCTTTTGTCGACTTTCCATCTCTTTTATCAGAGTAAAAACTAGTAAGCATTTATTTTAATACAATAAAGTGATACTCCCTCAGTTCCAAATTATAGGATGTTTTAGATATTTTAATATGGATTACATACGGGCTGAAATTAGTGAATCTACACACTAAAACACGTCTAGGTAAATCCGAATCGGAAAAAAAGCTAAAACATTTTATATTTTGGAACGGAGGTAGTACTTGCAAAGTATCTCCTTGTGAATCCACCTGTTTGCACTAATCATGCATATTCTCCCCAGTTCCAACTACTGGTGTTTTTATGACACTAACATATGGGACAAAGTCCTTGTCAGTGACATGTTACGAGCAAAGTTATCCCTTCACAAGGTGGACCCCCCCCCCCCCCCCCCCCCCTCCTCTCTCTCTCTCTAAGAGGACCAGAACTGAAACAGAGCCCCCCTAGCTAGATTATCATGTGCATGCAGTATTGAAAAGGTTTTGCTGATGGGAATGATATGTTCACATCAGTGGATATTTACTTATATGCTTCTGACTTCTGAGTCTTATTAAGATGTTTGTCTTTCAGGCTTGTGTTACCGATTCATTTTGCTCTTCATTTCTTTGCCTGCATAATTAAGTACACAGCTTTACATAAGATCTTAATTTGCAGAACCATCGTTACACAGCTCCATTCCAAACCCCCCTGCAAATTTTAGACTGAGGGAGGATCAACTAACTGGTAGCTCAATTAAAGGTACACAGACTTCTAGGCATGTCTATTCTTACGTTAAGCTGCTCCATTAGCACATAACCCATGAAGGTGTCTGCTTTCTTATTATCTCCATCTATCACAAATTAGTGTTACTTCTTCGTCAGTTGTAACCTTGACTAAAACTATCTTCACCATAAAATTGCAGCACCACGTTCGTTCTTCTCCCTCTCAACATTCCGAAGCAAAGGAGGCGATGCTAGGCTAAGGTGACCCTCAAGCACCAGAGGTGGATTGTATAAAACATCTTCCAAAACTAGGTAAAATGGTATCAAATTTTCATGGATGGTACGCGGACAGTGCTAGCTTGTCATATATAAATACATATCTTGTATCTATGGTAATTCTTATAAGCTGCCAGATGAGCGTTTCCATTGTTGTTTGATAGTTATTTTTCTTTAATATTTCACCTCTTGTGTAGAATTGGACATTTAGATTTTTTTGCATTTTTTTGTTTCAGCTGGCCCAGAGATAATGTATTATTTTTTATTGTTTTGGTGATATGCTTGTATCTCCCACTCTATTTGTTTAGTCATTCACATATATCTCTCACAAGTCCACTTCCGAGCAGACCGTACCATTTTCTTCCATTTACGTATATGTTTCTACAGATTTCTGGAGGATTTTATTGTATAGGCGTTTATATGACATAATGTGATTTACTTCTTTGCCCCTTGCATGAACACTTTTCCGGCTTATTGTAAGCTTATTTTCCCCTTTTTGTGAACCATATATCCTTTATTAGTTGGTTTGATATGGACGAACTCATGTCGAAATACTTGAATTTGAAACATGTAAATGACTCGCATTTTCTGCCAACATGCAAATTCCCTTTCCTGATTGACAATCAGGAATGTTCCCAACATTTGTAGGGTGGATTGCTCTGCTCTTTCATGGTTTTCTATGGAGAACTTGTAAACAAGGAGAAACATACGCAAACTTCTTATGTCCAGTTCCTTGCTCTTCCAAATCACCGCATCGCCATTGAAATTGTGATGTGTTCCTCCTTTCAGAAATAGAAGGCATACTTTGACTGTAAATTCAGTCTCTCGAGTAATTTTTTTGGCAAGCATAAAAAACACTTCTAATATCGCACAAAACCAAATGTCAGCTGTATTTTTGTTGGCCAAAGCTTAAACTTGTACACTCGGGATCTTATTCACTCAGGATAACCTTGTATTTATGAACTGAGAGACTATGAATGCTCCATATAAAAAACTTGTAGATAAATAGGTTGATTTCGTGTTTCGCTGACTGATCCATGTATTCTACGAGGGAGGGTAAACCAGGCTGTACTGTGCATATGGCCCTCCCCTCACATGTTCCTTGTATTGTTGTATTGGTGCCTACCAACTGTAAGAGCATCTCCAACGTCGCTCTAAATACTCCGCGCGCGCGAAATACCTGCTTTTTGTCGCGCGTGGGGACATTTCACTCGCTCCAGCGGCCGTGGTAAATAAGCCCGCGCGCTGGCCAAAGCGGTACGCTCGGTGGCATATATCCTGCCCCGCATCCAGTGCGCTGGCTCTCCACG
Source organism: Poa pratensis (assembly GCA_947311845.1). Classification (NCBI taxonomy): domain Eukaryota; kingdom Viridiplantae; phylum Streptophyta; class Magnoliopsida; order Poales; family Poaceae; genus Poa; species Poa pratensis. The sequence continues at coordinate 24,354,391 of CAMZMU010000092.1, read as the reverse complement.
TGTCTCTTCTTTCTCTCCCCAACCGCTTTTCCTCTCCCGCGAGCGCTCGGAAATCGCCACTGCCAGCTGGAGCTTCCGTGCCGCGCCGTCGCCACCATGCCTCCGCGCCGTAGGAGCCAGCGCGGCTACCGCGGCGTTCGCGCGTGGCCGAGCGGCGTGTTCTACGCGGAGATCCACTCCGGCGACGATCGGATCCCCCTCGGGACGTTCGAAACGGCGCACGAGGCCGCCCGCGCCTACAACGCGGCGGCGTGGCGCCTCGGCCGGCCCCGGAGCCAGATGAACTTCATCGACGTCCGAACCGCGGAGCAGGCGCATGATCTAGCGCCGTCGCCGCGTCTCGACACCGCCGAAGAGCGGGCGCCCACCGCCGGACCGAATCCCGCCTCCTCGTCGCGGACAGAGACGCGCAAATGGTTGTGCAGTGGCGAGCCACCCACGTGAAGCCGCGGAGGAGGAGCAGTACTGGGCGACCCTGGCGGCCGAGCGGGCGGAGCGGCGGCTCGACTGGGAGGAGCGGCGAGCGAAGCAGGACGAGGTGTCGAGGCGATGGCGCAGCTGAGCCACCCCACTTGGGCCCCCAACGATCCCAGGTGGGAGGCACTGGACGACCACATCTCCTCCGACTCCGAGGAGATGGAGTTCTAGGGATGTGTTCGTGTGTGTTCGTGTCGTGTTCGTGCGTGTCTAGTGTTAAGTTTAGTGTTCGTGTGTGTGTGTTTTAGGCAAATGTGTTCGTCTGATCGTTGATAGTGTTCGCATGTGTCTATTTGCAGTCTATTTATTTTTGTTTGTTTGATCTAGTTTTAGGTTGCAAAGATGCAAAAACGTGTTTACGGCGCGCTATTATCGTGCGCCTAGAAAACCTCCTACTCCGCACGATTAAAAATAACGCGTCTGCTAAACGAGAACACGGCAGCCGCGCGTGTACGCTATGGAAAACTTTTTTTACAGCGCGGTACCGCGTCAATTGGAGATGCTCTAAGCCCCAACCTAGAGCATAGACTTTTTATTTGTTTATAGATCATGTCTGGCATCATGCAACCGTCGATCATCCTCTCTTAACTCTACTCAGCCCCACATTTGACGTTTTGCAGTTGACGTGGCATGGGTGTGTTGTCAGGTGCACCTGTCGCAGCAGTGTAGTGCCGTTTGCTCTTTTGCCAGGAACCGCCAAAATTGAGATGAAACGGTCTTCAAAATATGGCCAAAATGTTTTGAACTAGAAATGTGGTTGGGCGTGGTTGTAAGAGAAGCCACCTTTCAAGCGAGAGGAAAGTAGAGTGGACATTGCCCAGAGAACATTGAAGAATACCGTGAATTTGGATTCGCGGTTTCTAACGGTTCGAGTAAAGGTATCCTAACCTAACTCATGATTTTTTTAACACGGCAAAAAAGGCATAGCCTCGAATATCCTGGTGATCCAGAGAAATGACAAGCGTGTGTGTGTCCATGTTTGCTACCACTCAAGCGCCGAGATAGGATGTCTGGTATCAGGTGTAAGGTCATCCAAGTCCCCAGAAGGTGACCATGCACTAACGTATCTATGCGACGCGACTTACTGCATGACACTCATCTAGCTCGGAACCATATCTGATTCAGCCCAAGAGCCACGCTAGCTAGCTAGTTAGGCCAGTCGCACGCAGTATCCTCTCCTTCATCCACAGCTAGGAAGACCATCCGTTCTCAACAACATCAACAAAAAAAACTAGGAAGATCATCGATCCAAAGGTCACCAAGGCCGCCGCGTGCCAGGCGACCCAGAGATGATCAGCACGAGCAGCAGCAGCTGATGCAACTGCAACAACAGCAGCAAGCGCCATGGCCCCCTGCGGTGCTTTCTTTTGCGACTATCCGCTGCGTTACCTCGCACCTGTTCCGGTCGCGCTGCCCGCCATCGGGGTGGGTAGCGTGCTGGAGCACCTGGACCTCAGCCTCCGGCCGGCGCTGCCGCTGGGGCTGTGCTCAACCTCAGCCTCCATGGTTTTACCGGCTCATCCGTGTGTGATACCAAGAGCGGTGGCGATTCTGCTACCTCCTCCGACTCGCCGTCGCGCTCGTCTCCCACACCCACTGGAGGGGATGCTGAGTGCAGGAGGGCAACCATCAGCGAGAAGCCCCCCGTCAGAGTGGTGGAGCATGGAGGGCATCTGCAGCCTTCACTAATGTGATCTATTTTTGAACATTGATCATCTGCAGCCTGCACTAATGTGATCATGGATTGACCACATGAGGGCAACCACTTCCACAGCAATATACTTCTGAACACTAGCAGGAAACGTCTCAAACCAAGTAGGTAAATCTTCTACATTCCTAGGCGTATGCTTGAAGCCGAAAGAGCAGCTAGCAATATTCCACAAATTTCTAGCCACTGGACAGTGGGAAACAGATGATTTATCGACTCATTATCTGAAAAAAAAGCATTTTAGGACTAACGCTGCGCAAAAGAATATCTCAAGTCAAAATACTTCTCCTACAAGTTAGCCACACAAACACTTTGACCTTAAGAGGCGCTTTAAGAAACTTTAAGAACCCACATCTTTGTGGAAGGAAATTTGAGTTGTCTGTTCTTCAGAGCTATATACATAGAATTAACAGAGAACAAACCAGATTTATTTAAAATCCAACTACAATTATCCTGCTGCGCATTAAGCACCAGGTCCCCACTAGGCCACTACTAATGTGATGTCTGAAATCTGATTGCGTCGGACAGTTTTGGCGATTATTTGGAAGCAACGGATTCAAAGGAAACAGTTCAATTCCTGCGTAAATCAGGAAAAATCGAGACACTGACAAGAATGGCCTTTAACGTTTCAATGAGCATCATTCCACTCGCCAATCTTATAACTTGGTTATAACATGCAATTACACATGGAAGCGAAGTATATCAACGAAAAGAAGAGCAGAGCTGACAAGCTCAGACATGTTTACAGCGAACCGCGGTTGCTTAAACATCAATACAGCGGGAAAACCCAGCAGCGCCTCTGCAAGGGTCTTTCGTCATCAAATCTAGGAAAGAGCACCCATGAGGGGCTGGCACTAGACGGTGAGGTGAAAAAACGGCGGGCCCTGGAAGGCCAAGCCTTGCGGAGGTGGACTATCCAACAAATACTGTACTGAACAACAAACAATAGACATAGGCCATAGGCTACACCACGCAATTCTTGGCTTGATAGGGATGTGCCTGTGATGTTAAGACACATATGAACATAGCTCGGCTTGTGCCGCTGTCTCAATACTTCAAAGTAGTGCGATGTTCTTCTCAGCTCAGACCTCCACGTAATATCGGCAGCATGGAGAAGCAGCCTTAGCTAGTTCACTTAACTTTTGTATATATGCAGTCCGAGTTCCATGGCGTAATTAGAATAGGAAGCAAGCGGATCGGTCCCGAGTTTACTTCAAGGGGGCAAACAGGATCGATGAGTTATGCCCGCCAAATCCAAATGAGTTTGATAGCGCCACCTTTACTTCGCATCTCTCCTTCTTTGATCCCACCAACACGCCCATGTCCTGTGGTCAAGATTGAGATTGGAACATTCGTTAGATGAAGGAACATTCATTGGATGAAATGAGCTCTAGATGATAAATTGCTGTGAATTTTGTTCTTCCATATCTAGCTTGTTCAGGGCAAGCAAATCTGATGGAGATCACATTAGTTCTCATGTAGTCATGTCGATATACTTAAAAGGGTAGGTCTTAATCTACCTTAAGATAGTTACCAACCAAATAACAATAAATATCGTCCAAAAGACAGATCTACAGTGGAAAGCTATAATTTCAAACAAGCTTACCACTATTTTTTCTGGGTTCTCCAAATTCAGATTCGGATGGACCCAACCAGTTCTTATAGCCTGCAATGAACAAAACAAAAGCAATGAGTAATATGACCATGGTGATCTCACATTGTTCGCACTAACACAAATGCATTGCTCTGGCATTATGGTGTTCATTTTTACTGGCAGAAGTTAGTGCAACAAGGAAGAATAGGCAGGTGATTGTTATAATGAAGTGAAATGCAAGTGGGCATGTTCACAGGAGAAAACGGTGAATGTCTGCAAGTTCATACTGGGTTTACATGCACAGCAACTGGAGTAACGTTAAAATGAATTGTGCCTGAATCTTATCAAAAATGTTGGATAAATGTAGAAGTATCATGTGCAATAGAAGCTCTTGCTCGACACTTAACTTTTGACTTACTATTTCGTAACTTTTGTTCTCATACGGATCAGGTTGAAATGTTCTATGTGAATGATCAATGATATAAGAAATGGTTATGTAAATGAGCAGTAGATTGTCTAGCCTTGCTAAATACACTGGTTATGTATGTTCCATTTCACAATTCTGATAGATGTATACCAAACTGTCAAATACGAATCTTTACCTTTTCTACAACTGCTACCAATTGAACTCGAGATCACTATGTTGGATCAATATTTGGAAATATATAATTAATGTGGAGACATAATATAAGAAATCCATAATGGTAATAGGCCATAGTACGGAAACTTAAATTCCCCTAGTATTAGGATAACACAGAGTAAACCCATAACGAACGGGACTTCCTTACTTGTATAGAAGCAACAGCCTCTATTCCACCAGCTGCTCCTATAAGATGCCCAGTCATTGATTTTGTTGAGTTCACCCTTAGCTGCACCAAATGAGTATAATATATAATACATTGATTTTATTCATGAAATTGCTAAAACATTCTGGCATCAAGTAATATATTGCTAAAACATTCTGGCATCAAGTAATATATACCTGAGGGTTCTGGCCAAAGCAACGAACGATGGCTTCATACTCCTTTAAGTCACCTGATTGTGTGGATGTTGCATGGGCATTCACATAATTGATTTCTTCCCTTGTTACCCCTGAATCAGCTAGTGCCTTCTCAATGCAGAGAGTGATCCCCGTTCCTGATATGAAGTAAATGGAGATGTTTTTTTTTTAAATTAAGTAAATGGAGATGTTGGCATAAGGTCATACTTAGGTAAGAGAACAGAAGACAAAGTTCGAATGTGCACTTCACCTTCAGGATGCGGCTCAGTCATGTGGTACGCATCGCATGTGAAGCTTCCACCAAGAAATTCAGCATATATTGTTGCACCTCTTTGCTGCAGAACATTCACCCATAGCAGAAAGTATTGAACATTTGAACATTAGTACCAAGTCAACCAACTGAAAGAAAAGAAAAAGCAACAGATCCACATGAAAGGGATCAATGAAACTGTATGTAGAGAACCTTAGCATGCTCAAGTTCTTCCAATACTAGAACACCTGCCCCTTCTCCCATAACAAAACCATCACGGCCCTGCAAAATATACACTATTAAAATTTGGAAAATCCAAGAACCAAGCCACTAAATTTATTTTCAGAGAAGCCCGTAAGCTAGCAAAGTGCTGATGTGTTGGGATATGCGAAACAATGATGGTTTACATTTCGTCCACAAACTGATCTTGCAAACAAAGAAAGAACCAGCCAATGTGCATGAAAGAAATTGTTTAGCAACATTGACAATAACAGATTTTGCAACGCAAAGTACACTAACCATATCCCAGGGTCGGGAAGCTTTTGTTGGGTCACTGTTCCTCTGTGAAAGAGCTCTGCAAGCAACAAAACCTCCCAATCCTGCATGTAATAATTTATATGATTAAAACAGCCAAGATTGGGAGAACAGTGGAAAAGTGAAAGAAACAACAGCGATGTTGGAATTAGTAAATTATGCTTTCTATTTTTAACTATTACCAGGATCACATACCGATTGGGATGAGTGGCGCATCAGAACCACCGCAGAGCATGACATCCTGGAAGATTAGAAACAATATCAGACAAGATGTTACTCCCTTGTAGATCCTGCAAACATGAAGTTACTTACAGCTTCCCCTCTTCTGATATGGTTTGCTGCGTTGAGGATACAAAAGTTACTGGTGGCACAAGCAGTGGAAATAGAGTAATTTGGTCCCATCCAGCCCTATGAATCACAGAAAATATGAGCCATCAACTATAGTTGTCATCCATTTTCATTTTGAGAATAATAACTACAATTGTTATAAACCATGCATGAAAGGATATTGTATATTACCAGATCCATTGCAAGTATTGCAGAACCCATATTAGTAGTTGCAAAGGGAACACAAAACGGGTTCATTTTCCTGTAAGACACCCTCAATGCTTCAATTGCGTCATTAAATACCTGCATGATATCATATTGTAACTAGTATGAAACTACGGGAAACAGGCATCTGTATAAAATTATCATCGATTTAGAGATATAACTATATTAGTATAGTATGATGAATCCACACCTTCATTCCGCCCATCGCAGAGCCAATGAGAACCCCACATCTGGTTTTATCCAACTCATTCCTGACTTCTTCAGTGAGTCCACCGTTTTCCAATGCCTTCTTACCAGCAGTAATCAAATACAGCATGAACTTGTCCATACGCTTAGCTAGCTTGGGTGCAACCCAACCTTCAGTAGAAAAGGATTTGATCTCTCCTGCAATTCTCTGTACAAAAGCCCACATGTCAACCTCTGCATGATATTCAACAAGATTGCAACAGTGAACCTGCCTACGCTGCACATAAATAGAAGAAAAACATCAGCCGTGTATTACCGTGGGGAACTTGGAGCAGTCAAACGTCTCAATCTCGCTTATTCCACTATGACCGTCCAGAAGGTTGTTGTAAAACTCATCAGGATCATGGCCCAGTGGCGTCACTACACCCATGCCAGTGACGACCACCCTCCTTTGCTTAACATCAGGTCTCTTCTTCTCGACGATTACCCTTTCAGGCTGCAATGCAACAGCCATGGCCATTCCTGCAAATTGTAATGAGTTTCATTTGGACCCTTGTCTACTTTTTGTAGTGGGAAAGACCCTAGTCTGCTTGAGTAAGCACACATAACAAACAACCGACAGACATAAGTAGACAACTAACATTCTCCACAGGTAAGCACGCATCTCAGACACTTCGTCAGGTGCCTCATTTGACATCCCATGCCACATCACACTCATACACAACTTAAAATTCATGCTGGAAGAGAAGTATTACATGTCTGCAGTTTGTTTGCTGCATGGTGACTAATTAAAACCGCGTTTCTCGTGACAATAGTTATCAGGTTTTTGAAGTCATCCATGCACTTCCTTTTGACTAATGACCTTAATTTTGAAACCGGTGCAAGATCATTCTTTCCACACTCAGGTCAAGAGTCAAAAGAGTACTCGCTGGTCACTAATCAAAACTGTGTAGCGTGTGCTAACAGGAAATGCAAGCAAGCAGAGCCAAACAAGCTAACATAAAACAATGTTGATGCAGCCAATTCACCACAAACGTGTGAATTTCAGTCATAAGCGTGTAAGCTGACAGCGAGACGAAAAACAGATATGCCACTGATGCACAGCTTAATTCATGCCAGAAGAAGAAAAATATTGTAGGACTACAGTTTGATTGCTGATTGGTGGATCATCATTCAAGATTGTGTTTTATATTGACTATCTGTTTTCAGGTTTTTGGAGTCTTTCACACACTTTCAGCCAATGAAATTAAGTTTTCCACTAATGCAAGCTCATCCTGTCTACACTCCCTAGTCAAGACTCCAAAATCCTGCGGCTTGTGCTACTAACAAATGCAAACAAGCAGAGCCAGCCAAGCAAAATGAAAACGATGTCGATGCAGCCGATCCACCACAAACGTGTGAATCCTGACAGCGATGCCCAAAACCCCACATGAACCACTGCGCCATGATCCTTGGCATAAAACAGGGATAATCCAGTCGCATAGCCGCATCACGGATGCACAACGCACAGCATGACGCCAAGAACGAGATAAAAGCCGCGGGCTGACCCCGGGCGATACAACCGATGCTCTGAAAATTACGCTCGGATTCGCGCGCGATGGTCAAGCAAGAGTAACAAGAGACAAATGCGGGATTTAGGGCGGCGTGGTATCTCACCAGAACGGGCCGACCGGCGGCGCCGCGCACCGATGGGGCCGCGGTCGCGGCGCGGGCCGAACATGGCGCCGGAGCCGCCGCCGTCGAGGCACTGCGTCTGACGGTGCTGGTGGCGGTGCTCGTTCGCGCCGCAGTCGGCGTGCGAGCACGCGGCGACGAGCCACGTGCAGAGCGGTGGCGCGGCTGCCGCCATTGTCCGTCCGTCCCCCGGTGATGCCCGACGGCCGCTCGCGGCTTGGCGGATCCCGCGGACGGCGAACGGCGCAGGGGCGCTCTGATTCCGCGTGGACACGGAGCCGCGCGTCGGGCCGGGAAGGAACGTCGGAGGCACAAGATGCGGGGAGGGAGGAGGGGTCGCGATTTGAGGAAGCGGACGGCGCGGGGGCGGAGCAGGGAGCGGGACGGCGATCTCACGAGGAGAGGAGGTGGGTTGGCTGGTGTATCGCGCGGGCGGGAGCCGACATTGGCAGGTGCTCTGCTCGACGCGAGCGAGGTGTGGAGTGGAGGCTGTGGTGTGGTGTTCCGGAGGAGGAAGAGGGGTTGGGGAGTTTTAATATAGGAGGAGAAATTTGGAGATTTTTTTGTTTGGGGGTTTCTTCTCCCATTTTTTCAAGTTCTTGAACTTTCTTGTTCTTCAATCATTTTGTTGCAAACAAATCCCCCAATTTAGTTTTATTTTACGAGGGAACGAGGAAGACGTACACCATACTTACACCATGAAAAGGCGTGTGCTGTCTTCTATACATGCCACGAAAATGTCGAAATTGTCGCCACGGAGAACAAGGAAGACGCACACCATACTTACACGTGTGCCGTCTTCTATACATGCCACGGAGATAACGAAATTGTCGCCACCCTGACTTGGTGCGTTACGTGTCAGCCCACTTACCATTTTAGGAAAAATACGACATACTGTATTAATTCTACAAATAAAAATAAATATTTGAAACAATTGAGAACATACAATCTTACTATCACCACTTGACGACAATGTAAACCTTACAAGTGGCTTTAAATGTATATATTATTTTAGATATAAAAAGCGCCTAAGTTTGAAACATCTTTGCAAGGCCGTGATAGGAACATCGGATTTAATACAAGACGGTGGTGATGTCAATGGGACCCCCGGGCAAAAGAATATATGCAAGTGTCAGTGACTTTGGGATCTGTCTCTAATGAACTGACATTATTATTTTCCTTGGTTGGTGAGATTGCGGGAGAGTGAGTGAGTGTGTGGGTGATTCAGCAGGGAGGCCAGATTTTGTTTTGTTAAGTCAAGGCTGAGACATTACCCACAGCAAGCAACGTTGTCTTCTTTTGTTTGAGGGAGAGAGAGGGGGGTGGGCACTATAAAAAAATGAGACCGACCAGGACTAGCTCATGGTGGCTTCTTTTTATAGAAGAAGTGCTCCTTAGTGAGAATTCCAGAAATTCGTCCCCGACGAGGCTTGAACTCTGGTTGCCAGGTTTAGCCACTGCTACCTTTGCCACTGGGCCTCTGCCCCGTTCTCAGGGGTGGGCACTATGATTTGGACTGTGACGCCATGGATTTTTGCTGCCTTAATTGGTGAGAAGATGGACGGAATGCGATGCTCGATGGATTTTCTTTTTCTTTTTTTGAGGGCACGATAGCTTCTCAGTACATGCTTGCACTAATGGGCTTATGGGCCTATGAGCCATGCGCCAACGGGCTTATGGATCGCCGTCTTTGACACCCACTGTCCTTAATTCAGCGACTCTAGAATGCACAACTGTTTCTCACAGAAATCGCTTAAAGGCAGTTTCTAAAAGAACACTGTCTGCACAAAAGTTATTGGAAGCCCTTGAAAATAAAGCAGCAGCCTGTACAGAGATCGTCAAAATCAACAGCTCGCACGTGGTAAGTTGTACTGCTCACGGCCTTGGCGAGAAAGAAAAAAACGTGTGAGAGCTCAAATGGTGCCTGAATGTCCACCACTTGAGAGTTAAGACCCATCAAGTTATGAGTGCCTTTCCAACTTTATCTGGTAAGCTCGGATATCTCTCTCTTAGGAAAAAATGAGTAGTACTCCCTCCGATCCAAAAATGTTGTCGCAGGTCTAGCGTTAAAACATACGTACGTAGTTCTTTTTCTACGCCCCTTAATCTGAACCGGAGGGAGTAGTTAATATCGGAAGGAGTCCTGAAATGTCGTTCAAGGCCAATATCCACCATTGATGACATTGCTGCCAAACATATGAGTATTACTACTACTACACTATTTAGAATCAACGACAGTTTGACGATTCTTCAAGCACTAATGGTATAGTATGGAAATGGGGTTTACCAACCCTAGGCTAAGAGTAAGAGCTGAGAACCTATGTCCGAGCCATCTTTTCTTAGTGATCAACTGATCATGCGCGTACGCGAGCCGAATCAATGCTCGTGTCGACGGATCGATCGAGTAGCTATAGGCAGTGTGCTGCAGCGCTGGTACAACAGCGTCAACTGTCAGTGTATGCATATATCTTCCTAGCTTCGAAGAAAAAACCTAATGTAGCTAGTGTCCGGCGTGTTGTGTCAAACGGCATTGAAGCACATCAGATGCTAGCCAGTGCCTAGCAACATGCATATATGGGTCCTTGAACTGCACGCAGCTTGGGAGAGTTGGGAGTTTCAGAGCAGCAATAAGAGAGAGAGTGTGTGTGTGTCACCTTTTCAGAGAAACGCATGTACTACACTACTACACATAGATTTGGCAGCAGCATGGACGTCCAATAACTGCAGCACGAGCATGGATATCCTTCTCTCGCGCGCCGAACCCCGGCCGGCCGGCGGCCGGCACCTCACATGACCCCGGCCGGAATGGTACGGCGCGCAACAGTGCAATTCACGCTAAGTCTCTCCAATCTCCATAGCTCGCTCGGTCGATCAATGCGGCGGGTAGCTAGCTAGGTCTGGTGCCGCTTCAATGGCGCCAGTGCATGCAGAAGATGATCAGCTTTGGCCATGCGTCGAGAGAGAACGTGCCTCACTACGCACGGTTCTACGAAAAGCTAGCTCGATCTCTGCATCTTCCCAAATTTCTTCGTCCTTATGCAGGTGCAGCATCCTCTAGCTGCGGAGACGATGTATGTCGATCGCATTCAGTGTTGTGTAGGCTGCTACGATCGCGTCCTGTTCATCGATCACCGACGTCTGATTCGGCCTCTGGTGCGTCGTCGGCCGGATCTCATCTAGCGAATGAAGTAGGACACAGTACTGGCCTGAAAAGGTCGGTCGTCGCATGTGCAGTTGTCGGGGATGTGACCCCGGGTACCCCAGAGTTGATGGTTTCGTTGAGTTGTTGGAGGAGGCAGCAAAGAAATAAGTAAGCAATAAAAGGAAAAGCAGACCAAGCTGACCGAATCAAGTTCTGGACCGAATCAAGGAGCAGCCTCGGCTGGGCTTGCATGCATATCTCACGTACACATGCATTCACGTACCCATGCATGCTCGCGTACGTACACGGCAGGCCGAATCTCCCCAGGCCGAATCTCCTCTGGCCGGGTCTTCTCTAGCAGGCCGAGACGGGCTGGCGAGGCTAGCCAGGCCGAGCTCTCTCACCTGGGATGGGCTGAGCTCTGTGTACTTCGGTTTGGGCAATCTCGGATCGGGCCGAGGTGTACATCATCGACCAAGGTGGCTGATTCTCAACTGAGCCGAGCTAGTTAATTCGGCTGGACTCCATCTTGGCCGGATCAAGGATTCCCTACGTCGGGCAAGGCCAAGGTCTCTGACTCAGCTATGGACATGGGCCGAGATATGTCAACTCGGCTGCTCTGACACTTCGTCGCCTCGGGCTATCGTAGCTTCGACCGGGTCTTCCTGGACCGGATCAACGCCAAGGCTCGGATGGACCGAGGCAGCACCAGACTCGGCGCTGCCGAGGTCTGCTCAGCTGCGATCAGGACGGACTAGCACTACCCCAACCGGATCATCATCAACACCCGGCACTGCCACGACCGAAGCTCACCTCCGCCACACTCTGACACCCCCTATCGCCTCCTCGACCGGATCATCGACACCAACTCCTCCAATCCGAGTCTACTTCGACCGATGCCGGGTCATCCTTAACCGGATCATCTCCGCCGATGCCGGGACATCCTTATTCGAGTCATCACAAATATCTTCGGGAGAGGATAAGAGGAGGACATGGAGATTCTGAGGACAACAGATAGAAGACAAAGGAAAGGATGGACAAGATGTTCTCCAGAGCTCAAGGCCCGAAGCCTGGCAGAAGCCAGCGAGGTAAAGCCACGGGTACGAGGACCTAGGCGCTGACCCAGCCAATTCGGGAAGGGGCTATGGCTTAGACCCCGGTGAGCTACGCCTGTCATTACCCGAAGTGGAGTACTAGCCCTGCTGTTGGACTGACAGGGCAGTGCCATTACCTCATTGAGCCAGGGGCAAAGAAGTAATCTGGCCAGGTTTTATATACAGCACCACCACTTTCTCTGGAGAGGGACACGACCCCGAGAGCTCATTTCCCCCTGTGCCTTCATCTTCACCTTGAGTTCTCACCATTGTAACATCATACAGCTCGAGGAGCACCTTGTATTGGTCATCATCAAAATATATCGAGAGTAGGCTAGTGCTGCAGTAGGGGTTTTACCTCCTCACGAGGGCCCCGAAGCAGGGTACATCGTGTGTGCTTTGTGTTTTTGGTTGTTCGTTCTTGTTCTTGCATTGGTCTTCGTGTGTTCTTCGTGTGCGGTTCCATCACGCAATCCCTCCCCGAATCCACAAGCATCCGTTCGGCCCCAGAATAAGCCACCCCGTGGCATCTGCGTGATTCCCACCACGACAGTTGGCGCCCACCGTGGGGCTGTAGTGGCGCTTGCTGGGCAAATTTCGGATGGGACCTTCATCGTCAGCGCGGGGACTCGACATCGCCATTGTCCTCCGTGATCTTGCTTGCGGTGGCAAGCAGAGGTCGGCGCTGTCTTCGTCAACGGCGTCATCAGCAGATCCCAGATCTGCTCCTACTTCGGTTGCGCGCCGGCAACACCGCGCCTCGCCGGCTCGTTGGTCGCGTTCCGGCCGCGTCTCCGCCGTCCAGATCTGCGTCTGTGCCCAGCTTTTCCTCCGCGCGTGTTCGTCCTCTTGCTGGTCGTCCTCACCGCAGCTTCCTCGAGCTCCTGCGGCCGTTGTCCGTCAATCTGCATCAACAGGGAAGCTGGCTAGCAAATTGCTGGATCAAACCAGCTAAGCAAGAGCTAAGCAGGCATGTGATCTGCTCAGTCAAAGCAGCTAGGCAAGTAGCTAGGCAGACAGTTGAATCGTTGGAGCATGCGAGTGTGGCCAGGGGCCGTGCTTCGTGCATGCTTAACCGAGTCTGTTTAGCCGAGTCTGTTTGCCTGTAGCTTGCTTAACCGAGTCTAAGCAGGCACGCAGCTAGCATCTGAGCAAAGCAAGCAAGTAAGTAGGCAAGCAGCTGGATCGTTTGGTGTGTGCATGCGTGGCCGGATCAGGTGCTGTGAATCGTGCATGCCTGTCCGGATCGGATGCTGTGCATCATGCATGCGGGTCGGCAGCGCTGCCTCGGCTGCTACGTGGCCAGTGGCCAGCTAAATGATGCGTGTCTGGCCGGTGGCCTCGGATGTGCGGCCGGTCGCCAGGCTTTTCTGCCTGCGCCTGTGGCCGACAGTTGGTCTGCAACCCTGCTCGGGTTCTCAGCCAGTAGCCCGCGCAAATCAATTTGCATCTCCGACATTGCGCTTAACTCGGAAAAACCGAGATGTCTTTGCCTCGGCTTCGTCCAGCTCGGCATCCCGACACTCGCGCTGGTTGCCGAATTCGAGTCGACATCCTTTTTCAGGTACTGCACTGCATCTACCCTACACCGAGACATCTATGTGAGTATTTACAGCATATTAGTGTTGCATGCTAAGCGCATATTCTTAAAATTAGCTCGGGGGCTGCCCCTCTTTGCCCTGCTTAGTTGTTTTCCCCGGCGTCAAAATGTTTTGATCCGGGGACTGGGCGTTCAGTCCAGTTTTGCTTAATCTCAAAAGTATCTCGGGGACTGCCCCTTCGTTTTTTGTCTAGTGTTTCCCCCGGGACAAGATGTCTTGACCCGGGGACTGGGAAGCCAGTCTGTTTTACTTTTTTCTCCTAGATAAGAAAAATAACTCGGGGACTCGGTCGAAACCGAGTCTAGTTTTTCGTGTATAGTATCTGCTGTTAAATTCGTTTTCTATTGAGTTTGCCTCGGTTAGTATAATGGTTGTTTCCGTCAATTATTCTTCATGATATGTATGTTGGACTAACGTTGAAAGGTGACATCGGTTTTGTTAAGAACATTCATTACTGAGGTATCCTGGAAATTCGGAGTATTCCAGTAATCCAAATCACATTTGGTAATCCGGGTCATATTGGTAATCCGAATCACATTTGGAAATCTGGATCGTATCGGTAATCCGAATTATATTGTAATCCGGATCATATTTGTAATCTGGATCATATTGGAAATCCGGGTCATAATGGAATCTAGAGTATCACGGTTATATTGGTCATGTCAAAATCATCAAGGTATCCTAGCATTATCGGTACTCTCTAGATCGCCGTTTATTTCGGTTTACCACAGTATCACGGTATCACTCCCTATCCCGAATCGCCGTTTATTTCGGTTTGTCACAATATCATGACATCATTCCATATCTCACATCGCTGTTTATTCGGTTTGCCAGCGTATCATGGCATCTTTTGCATACCAGATCTTTGTTTATGTTTGTTAGCCAGGGGCAACCTTTGAGATATGTTTTTGCAGGTTATATGTCATTCCAGCAGTGGCTGGAGACATCTATATCGGTATATGCCCGGAGTGGCTAAAACCGGCATTCAAGACATGGTTATGTCAAACCAGCAGTGGTTGGAGACATCTATGTCGGTATACGCCCGAAGTGACTAAAACCGGCATTCGAGATATGCTTATGTGAGTCCAGCAGTGGCTGGAGATATCTATGTCGGTATACGCCCGAAGTGGCTAAGAACCGACATATGAGTTATGCCCAAAGAGGCCGAGGTACCGAGACATGTGTGATATGCCCAAAGAGGCCGACATACCGAAATGTGTGATATGCCCAAAGAGGCCGAGGTACCAAGTTATGTGATATGCCCAGAGGGGCCGAGATACCGAGACATATGAGATACATACTTGCAGGTTTATGTCGGTCCAGCTTACGCTGGCGGCTTCCCAGTCGGTAAAAGCCAGGAGGGCTAACCGACGCTGGCGGCATCCGAGTTCGGTAAAAGCCAGGAGGGCTAACCGATGCTGGCGGTATCCCAGTCGGTAAAAGCCAGGAGGGCTAACCGATGATGGCGGCATCCCAGTCGGTAAAAGCCAGGAGGGCTAACCGACGCTGGCGGCATCTCAGTCGGTAAAAGCCAGGAGGGCTAACCGACGCTGGCGGCATCCGAGTTCGGTAAAAGCCAGGAGGGCTAACCGATGCTGGCGGCATCCCAGTCGGTAAAAGCCAGGAGGGCTAACCGACGCTGACGGCATCCGAGTTCGGGAAAGGCCGGGAGGGCTAAGAACCGACATATAATGGTGGCCATGCAGGCAGTGTGCCAAATTGCCCAATGTCGGCAGAGACATCTGTGTGTGACCATGCCCATGCAGGCAGCATATTTCCAGTACAAACTGTCATCTCGTTGTTGATTCGGGTGAGCTCGGTCAACCGGATGTCCCATGTGGCCAGGAGGGTTGGGAACCGACATGCAAAGGCGGCCATGCAGGCAGGAGGCTATGCATATGGAGATTTCTTGGTATGCTTATTTATTTTTGTAAGTCTGCGCGCGACTCTGCGAGTCCCCCGCAGCCTCGGGGACTACTGTCGGGGATGTGACCCCGGGTACCCCAGAGTTGATGGTTTCGTTGAGTTGTTGGAAGAGGCAGCAAAGAAATAAGTAAGCAATAAAAGGAAAAGCAGACCAAGCTGACCAAATCAAGTTCTGGACCGAATCAAGGGAGCAGCCTCGGCTGGGCTTGCATGCATATCTCACGTACACATGAATTCACGTACCCATGCATGCTCGCGTACGTACACGGCAGGCCGAATCTCCTCTGGCCGGGTCTTCTCTGGCAGGCCGAGACGGGCTGGCGAGGCTAGCCAGGCTGAGCTCTCTCACCTGGGATGGGCTGAGCTCTGTGTACTTCGGTTTGGGCAATCTCGGATCGGGCCGAGGTGTACATCATCGACCAAGGTGGCTGATTCTCAACTGAGCCGAGCTAGTTAATTCGGCTGGACTCCATCTTGGCCGGATCAAGGATTCCCTACATCGGGCAAGGCCAAGGTCTCTGACTCAGCTATGGACATGGGCCGAGATATGTCAACTCGGCTGCTCTGACACTTCGTCGCCTCGGGCTATCGTAGCTTCGACCGGGTCTTCCTGGACCGGATCAACGCCAAGGCTCGGATGGACCGAGGCAGCACCAGACTCGGCGCTGCCGAGGTCTGCTCAGCTGCGATCAGGACGGACTAGCACTACCCCGACCGGATCATCATCAACACCCGGCACTGCCACGACCGAAGCTCACCTCCGCCACACTCTGACACCCCCTATCGCCTCCTCGACCGGATCATCGACACCAACTCCTCCAATCCGAGTCTACTTCGACCGATGCCGGGTCATCCTTAACCGGATCATCTCCGCCGATGCCGGGACATCCTTATTCGAGTCATCACAAATATCTTCGGGAGGGGATAAGAGGAGGACGTGGAGATTCTGAGGACAACAGATAGAAGACAAAGGAAAGGATGGACAAGACGTTCTCCAGAGCTCAAGGCCCGAAGCCTGGCAGAAGCCAGCGAGGTAAAGCCACGGGTACGAGGACCTAGGCGCTGACCCAGCCAATTCGGGAAGGGGCTATGGCTTAGACCCCGGTGAGCTACGCCTGTCATTACCCGAAGTGGAGTACTAGCCCTGCTGTTGGACTGACAGGGCAGTGCCATTACCTCATTGAGCCAGGGGCAAAGAAGTAATCCGGCCAGGTTTTATATACAGCACCACCACTTTCTCTGGAGAGGGACACGACCCCGAGAGCTCATTTCCCCCTGTGCCTTCATCTTCACCTTGAGTTCTCACCATTGTAACATCATACAGCTCGAGGAGCACCTTGTATTGGTCATCATCAAAATATATCGAGAGTAGGCTAGTGCTGTAGTAGGGGTTTTACCTCCTCACGAGGGCCCCGAAGCAGGGTACATCGTGTGTGCTTTGTGTTCTTGGTTGTTCGTTCTTGTTCTTGCATTGGTCTTCGTGTGTTCTTCGTGTGCGGTTCCATCACGCAATCCCTCCCCGAATCCACAAGCATCCGTTCGGCCCCAGAATAAGCCACCCCGTGGCATCTGCGTGATTCCCACCACGACAGCAGTTTTCCCCATGCATGAAGCTGTTTGGCCCTCCATTTTTCATGTTTCGAAAAAAGTTGACGGAGCTTTTGAAAAATGTTCATGCATTCAAAATAAATCTTTGCGGTGGTTTAAAAAATGTTAATAGGCTAAAAAAAAATATGTTTACAGGTTCGAAAATTTTCATGGTGGTTCGGAAAAATGTTCACGTGTTCTAAAATAATCTTCGTGGGGTTAAAAAAAATGTTAGTTGGTTCGAAAGAATATCTTCATAGATGTTCATGGGATTCGAAAATTATTCACGCTGGTCCGACTAAATGTTTGCAGGTTTTAAAAGAGTATTTTCAAGGATTCGAGAAAAACGTTCAGGGGCTCAAAAATTATTCAAAAAATTAGTGGATCCTCTCATAGTATAGTACTACGCACACTGTGGTTTCGTTTTTCAATAAAATGGAGCCGGGGGCTCCCCATGTTAGTCTAAAAAAAGTATAGTACTATCTCTATTCTACCAAAACGTATTACATTTTGGACATAGATAGTAGAATTTTTGTTTATGGGGTACTCAAAGGCTACATCACGTAGCTCTCTTAGGCCATGTTTTGTTGGGCTTTTGCGGTGGCTTTCTGGGGTTATAAGCCGTAAGCCCAACCAAACGTGAATAGCAGCGAATGCCCAAAGCCGCGCGAAAACGAGGGTCGCGGGCAAAGCACGCGCGGGGTGCTTTTCCGCTTTGGCTTCACGGTTTTTGAGTCCGTTTTTTTTTTTCTGAAACTGCGTCGCAATTATGCACCCCCGCAAGGCACCTCTCTCCCGCACGATGTGTTGCTCCTGTTCCCCAATCGATGCCCACTCCTCACGGTCGCATCGCACCTCTCTCTCTCTCTCTCTCTCTCTCTCTCTCTCTCTCTCTCTCTCTCTCTCTCTCTCTCGCACGATTAGGGTAGGCGCCTCCGCCGTATCCTTGGTCGACGGCGAGCTTCCCTACCGGCCGGCCGTGTCCCCGCCTCCCTATCAACCTCCTCTGCCCTCCTCTCCCTGCGCATCAAGTCGAGGCGAACGACAGGCCAGTGCGGCAGCTCGAGCACGACGACCGGCCGGGTACGCAAATCGAGCATGACGACTGGATAATGTCTCTGATCAAACAATTAAGTAAAAAATGTGACAGTAGGTCGAATTTTAATCAATTAATTAACTAGATAATGTATTAATTAGCTATAACACGATTATATATGTAAATCAGTACTATTATTCTTAATAAACAATAAGTAAACGTTCTCTCCGTTCTTGAGGATATATATATTTACCCTCACAGCCACAGTCCACACGTCTACTAGCCACAACTTTCAGATAAGCCACACCTCAACTGCTCAAGCAAACAGGCCTACTGCTCAAGCAAGCGGCGGGTGCGTCAGCAAAGATGCAAGTTGCTTCTCTTTGTAAGAGGAACAAACTGCACATTGGCACGTAGCTTTTTTTCATGGCACGTAGTACCACGTAACGGAATAGTTTTTTTATTACCACATAGCTACTCTTGCTAGTTTCTCGGCTACTCGATGAAACACACTGCAATTTCGTTCAAGCTTTGGGCCGAGCCCAAAAACTACGGGGGTTCGCGGACGGAAATTTTCCTCTGGAGCGCCCCTGCCTCCGCCGCCGCCGTCGCCAGTGGCGGAGCCAGAGTATAAACTCTGTGGGGTCAAACACACAATATCTATAGATATTATTATTTTTTTACAGCATATATTTAAAGGTTTTGCTGAAAATCTGTGGGGTCAGCTGACCCCACAGCTTGTACGTAGATCCGCCGCTGGCCGCCGCCGGAAGCGAAGATAAGGGACCGACATAGGGGCTGCCGGAGTCGAAGACAAAGGGCCAACGTCACCCGCCGCTTCCCCTGCCTCCGACAAGGGGGCCGCCGAAAGCGAAGAAAAGGGGCCGACGTCACCCGCTGGAGGCTGGAGTCTGCGCGCCATAGTGTTGGTTCTCATGGCGGCGGTGGCCGTCTCCGTTCCTATCTTACTGCTGGTGCGCTTCCACGGACACCCCATGTCCCAAGTGTGGATCATTTCGGTCAGCATCTGCTCATACGTATTCTTCTTCCTCGTCTGCATCTGGCGCAGCCGGTGGTTCTTCTCCTACTTCGTCCGGCTCTCCTACGGCCCCCTACTCGCCTTCTTTCTCGCCGCTGCGATAGGCTCAGCCACCGCCACCTTCGTCCTCCTCTTCAGCATGGTCTGGGCTGCTGCAAACCTGGGCTACTCTCTCGCCGTGCACCGCCTACTCAAGGACGACGAGCCGGCTATCCACGCGTCGCCTAGCCCCTCCTTCAATTCCAAGAACAGCGTCAAAGACTTGAACTTCAATATTTACATCGGAGCACCCATTGCAATTCTGGTCTGGACTTTGCTCATGGCGATGGTTATCTATGTAGCGAACGTGACCGACGAGCTGGACATCGCTTTCATCCTCTCGTATTTCGGCTGGATCCATGTTGGCGTCTGGGTATTCTTTGCCACGCAGCTACCCGTGCAAGGAGTTCTCCTCCGACAGCAGATGCAACAGTTACTGCACCTTCTTGTCGTGATAGGGATGCCAATTTCTCCTGCGATCATCCTAATATCCCAGATCCTCTCGGTCTTGTGCCATTTGCTACTAATGCTGGTCTTGGTTGCCTTCCTTTGGTATAATCTTGCCATTTACAGATGGTTCTTGGAGTTGGAGACTGATGCACCAAGGTATATGCATATTTCAAACCGAACTACCTTCACATGTTTTACTAATTATTCGATCTCTATGAAATATCCATTTGAGTAGCTAGGGTATGTATTTTTCTACATATGGTCTACTTGAAGTTTTTTTAAAATTAATAGCCTTGTTACCTCTAGGTCATAGTATAACATAGTGTTCAATATCCTCTTTGGGGCAAGAGTTTCGTGATGATAGAGAGTATAGCAGGTTTTCAAATTAGTATATAGACTAAAGGCATTGTAAAATCTAACCAAAAGTAGGACAATAGGTTTCATGCCTATTTAAACTTGTGTTCATACTCATTTCAAAAAAAAAACTTGTGTTCATACATCTAAGATTGAAACTCTGAGCCAATTAGTAAAACTACTATGATCCCACACGTACATATGTAGGTTCATACTTGATAGATACCAATTTTCTTCCAACTGCATCATAAGATAAAAAATATAGATAATACCTTTGATATTACCTGAATTTGTTGCTTGGTTTAGTACAGCAACTCGGGGGAATGAAGATACCCTGCAGAGTGAGATTCTGCAAGACTATTGGGAAGAAGTCTGATCCTATACTTCGAGAAACGCCAAGTGAAGCTGCCGCTACTCTGCTGCGGTCTAGTTAGTTGATGTTATGTTCTTTGTTTGGTTCAACATGAAGGTAAAATTGGAGAAGATGGTCAAATGAATAATATGTATATAGACGTTCGATATAGCTTGATCTTGGTGCATCATGATATCCTAGACCTTGTCAGTTTTCACAATGCACCTACATTCTTCCATACGATTCCAAAGAGGCTGCTTTCAGCTATCTACAGATTAGTAGTATATGTTTGGATGGAAATTTTGTTGTCAATTTCATGCCCATATGCTTCTTTATTTTGTTAATGTGTGCTTTAACTCCAAAAAAAAATTGTGTTGTAATCCGAAGTATGGAGTGTCTGTAGATTATCGTGGTGTATGTTCAATGAAGGATGGAACTCATATTTAACTCATGTTTCTACAGTTACGTTTGTGTTGGTCTATTTTAATTATGCACTTCCACTTTTGGGGTGTTGTATATGTGTGTCATGTCTCTCAAACTTTATGCAGGATAATCGACTGTTAACTTTATATCGACTAGTATGACATTATGATGTAATTTAAAGAATCAGGTGTTGCTTGGTTTACAAACTTTGCAGAACGTTTTGGCAATGTTCACTTTTGGTTCAAGCCATCATGGGCATGATTCTTTTCTGACAAAAGTTGATAAATGTGGGACGATTTAGTCAATTTCATTGTTGTTGAAATTAAACAACGGCTGATTTGGGGGTGTCTCGAGTGACGTGATTAAATAGCGATTAGTAGGGGGTGCACGTCGGCCTCATGGCGAAGGTCGTCATACACTATGCGAAAGTTGACACAACGATGTTTGTTTTACTAGTTTAAGTCGTCTCGTTGGAGGGCGGCTGAATCCCACGCTAGGAAAGCGTCAGAAGGGTTGAGTATACACCCTAGGCAAAATGGAGGCTTTCTCGGGACAAAGTCAAGATCCCACACAATGTCGCTCCGATTCGCCGACGACTTCTCGGATCCGAAGCTAGGGCTCCTGAGCGAGGCTTGAAGCTCTAGCCCTTTCCCCTTATTGTATTGCATGAGGAGTGAATGAGCCCTCCACCCCTTTGGCGGGTTTATATAGGGAAGCATTTTGACAAATAACCAGGGTTACCCTTCATGGTGGTAGGTGAGAATGGTACAGTGGTAAAGTTTGATCCACTATTCAATGTGGATGAGAGAGAATATGGGCCATTGTCCAAGGTGGACTAGCCCAACTAGACCTCAACCTAATGAGTTTCTTACTTCATGGGCTTCATCTTTGACTATGTATTTTACATCTTTTTTATTTTTGACATGTTGACCATGCCACGAATATGGACTTATGTTGACTAGTCTTTGAATTGACCTTGTTTTACTTTTGTCCAAGAGAGAGGGTTGATTACTCTCCACATCCACGCTCATACTACATACCATATGCCATGTTCTTCCTTACGAGGAAAAGCAGACAG
This sequence comes from Poa pratensis, assembly GCA_947311845.1. Taxonomy (NCBI): domain Eukaryota; kingdom Viridiplantae; phylum Streptophyta; class Magnoliopsida; order Poales; family Poaceae; genus Poa; species Poa pratensis. Next base: position 24,332,295 of record CAMZMU010000092.1, on the reverse strand, counting down.
ACGGATTCTCGCCAGCCGGCACATCCCTTGTACTCTAATCACCTCACACGTTTGAATACATCGACACACACATGAATATGGTTGTTACTAGAGACGATTCTGCCCCATGCTACTCGGATCAGAGCGTAAGCTAGTGATGCTTTCGGCTACTGTACTTTAGCCATCTAGGGTGAGGCACTCAACCACTTCGCCTAGCAGCACAATGCTTATATTGCTCTCCCACAACCCCGTTTTCACGGTTTAGGCTTCTCCCATTTCGCTCGCCGCTACTACGAGAATCGCTTTTGCATTATTTTCCTCTGGCTACTAAGATGTTTCAGTTCGCCAGGTTGTCTCTTGCCTGCTCATGGATTTAGCAGGTAGCTTAAGATGTTTCAGTTCGCTAGGTTGTCTCTAGCCTGCTCATGGATACACGGTTTAGGTTGTTCCCATTTCGCCCGCCACTACTACGGGAATCACTTTTGCATTTTTTCCTCTGGCTAGTAAGATGTTTCAGTTCGTCAGGTTGTCTCTTGCCTGCTCATGGATTCAACAGGCAGTTTAAAAGGTTGACCTATTTGGGGGCCCAAACTTGTATACAACTTTGCGTTCCTGGGTTGTTAGCCCATCCCACCATGGTCACAAGTCCTACCTACGTACAATTTCACTAACCGGTTAGGAAACATCGCAACGATTCTATTTGCTTAGATAAACCTCTACAAGAGGCAACCGACCATCTCTTCAACTCTTCGTGGGAAGGGACTCTTACTTAGAAAATAGCTACAACCACCTTGTTCACTTGCAGGTATGAGGGTGTCCTTCCACATTCCACTGCGTCATATGGGACTAAAACCTGAGTATGCACTTAAAGGTAGCATTAGTCTCATAATCCTAGATTCCTAGTGTTAACTTCACCAAAATGAACTAACTACAAAGATGTCCTTTCACTTTGTCTCCCCTTTTCCATGATGGTGATCTCCTCTGCAAATATCTATCTCCGTATTTTGTGGTATTTTCCTCGTCCGTGACTTGATCAGAATCAGCGGTGCGGCCCACTAGTGCAGTAAATGCGATAACAAAACAAAAAGAGATAAAATTTACAGAATAAATGTGTGATGACAACAAGAACTAAGAATTTACCTTTAAAATATTCGATACAAACTGCACATATTTGTGGCGACCTTGGAAGTTCCAAGCCTCGCTAGCTAAGCTCGAGAGTGTCCTTGGGAAGTAGTCCCGATGATTTCTCTCCTAGTGATGGTCAATAACATAAGATCATGTTCTGTGATGCCAGCACATTGTAGTCAGATACGAAGACATTTGTCTTGGCAATGAGAATACATTGTCATTAAAGGTGGATCAATGGTGTCTTTGGTGGTGGTGATAGCTATGAAGAGGTGAGTTTGGTAGTGGAAATGGCAATGGTGCGGACATTAGCCGAATTTGATCTTGGTGGTGGCTTTGGTGATGCCTTTTGGGTGCTTTTGATTGTTACGTTTCATTATTTTGCATGATCTATGTTTCATTTATGGCAATGGTGCGGATAAGCTATTTCTAAGTTAAAAAAACTGATTTTGAATTATTGTGTTGAAATTGTGGATGTGAATTGCACCTTTAGGGCGTCCTTGGTGGCGCGGGTGCCCTTCCCGGTGCCACGGAGGAGGGCGACGAGAGCGGCGAAGAGGGTCCGCTTGGCATCGACGCAGAGGAGGCCGCCGACCAGGGTGTGTGCCATGTGCAACTTCAATCGTTGTTGTGTAAACCGATCTGACCGGGATTGCGTGCGCGCGTTGGTTAGTGGGAATCCCTCGCCTGGAGTTCTTCGGCGTCTCGGTGCGTGGTTGAAAGGAACGGCAGGGAATTTTAGGCCGCTGATTGTGTATGTAATTACTTATTGTTGATTGATCGCGTAAAAACCGGTGCGGGAGGACTGAGAGTTGGATGAAGGGGTGGGCAGAATGTGGAACCAATGGTTCTTTTTAGATAGGAAGGAAGAGATAGTTTATTCAGCCGAGATGAGGATTTTTTTTTGGTAGAAATGAGGATTTTATTCAAACAAGACTAGACTAGCAACTAGGGATGAAAACGGAACAGAATCTTTCCGACTTTTCCGCGGAAAAACGGAAACGGGATGAAAATACGGAAACGGAAACGGAATTTTGCGGAATAGAAACGGAAAAGGAAACTTTTATGCGGAAACGGAAACGGAAACGGAACAGCATATTCCGACGGAACGACCAAACTTTCCGTTTTCGGTAATACGGAACTTTCCGTTTTTACTATGCGGTGCATTCCAAATCCTGCAGGGCCAGTAATTCATGTGGAAATATTTAGACACAATCCAAGATATGAATAAAAAATATGCATAGTATATTATATAATCATGATATCTCGTTATATTTTATTTCATTTTAGAAACTTGACAAGATTGTTGGTTTGATTGAATTTTTCTGCATTATTCAAGAGGTCTCTTGGTTCTGGCAAACATCCGCTTTTTGTTCCGTATCCGCACCATATTCGGTCCATATATGTTTCCGACAATATTTGTTTCCGTATTTGTTTTCGGGTTTCTGTATTTGTTTCCGCTTCCGTAAAAAAATATGAAAACAAACGTGGCAGCACTCAGTTCCGTCCGTATCCGATCCGTTTTCATCCCTACTAGCAACTAACATTTTCTCAAGAAAAAAAAACAGAAAAGAACAGCATCTAGAGCAGAGGTGGTCATCACTTCTGCAAGCGAAAGCAGCATGAAGAACTTTGTTAAATTGTTGAATGTTGAGCAATCTTGGGATCACTCCGTGTGAACCTGCACCCGGGGAGTTGAAGCACAGGTACACTGACTGCCATTTTCATTTTGAGTGTAGCGTCAACAGCATCCATCTTGTCCTCTACCTGGCTTCTGACATCACCACACTCACTGGATGCTAGTACTACCCCATCAGCTAGGCAATCAATCCCCAAACTTCGTCGTCTCATCCTCCCGACATCTCCGGTAGCTGCCCCTCCTCCCCCTAAATCTCTAGAGGTATGGTGCTCGCTTGCTCCTCCGCGCATGATCCCCTCATTCATTCAGTTCGCTGTCTCATACCATACGGGCGTTCCGCTCTTGCTGTCGGTCTCCGGCTCTCTCGAGTCTTGATTTCTGTGGGAAACCAGGCAGATGAGACGGCCGTGTTACTGTGGATCTTGATTGATCTCTTAGTAGTGAAATTTTAATGTCTTCTGTGATTTATGGTGTTTAATTTTGCTTATGGGTTGATGCCAGATTGTTACTCAGTCTATCCATTTTGGTGATGTAGTAGGCTCAGATCAGGTGTGCTGGCCCAGGACCTTATACCGAGTAGTTTGATTCTGAAGTCATTTCAATTTGCCCGTTTCTCCTCTATTCCCCACAGTTAGCACAAATTCACTACTTGCCGCTTCAATTTGGATCTACCAAGTCCAGACAAAATTGAGTTGTGGTACGCACTTTTCCAGTAAAAACTCTCTATGTGGAACTATTACATTCAAAACTGTGAAATTAGATTTAAAAACTTCGGTGTCCAGTTTTAGCCCGACTGAAAGCTCATCATACTGGTACTTACTTGTTGGTCATGCGTCAAAACAAAATTCTGAACCAGTGTATAGTTGCAAAACTGATATTTGCATCAGTTCAATGACATCTAAACCTTGCCTGCAGCAGAAATGGAGAATCGTCTACCAGTCAATGTCCGCGAGTACCAAGAACTTGCCAAGAAAGCTTTGCCAAAAATGCACTATGATTACATCAATGGAGGAGCGGAGGACGAGCACACATTAAGGGACAATATCGCAGCATATGGAAGAATTTTGTAATATTCTTATTCTGCCTATGTACGTAAAATGTTCATCAATATGAAGAATTTGTACTAAAAAAATAGCGGTGTGCATCCTTCAGGTTACGGCCTCGAGTTCTTGTAGATGTCAGAAACATAAACATGTCGACAAGCTTATTGGGATATGACATACCCTCACCCATAATTGTTGCACCAACAGCGGCACACAAATTAGCAAATCCAGAAGGTCTACAACTCAAAACTTATAATTTCAAAATGTAAAAATATTGCATTTAAGCACTAGCAATATCTCAACTTCTCTTGTTTTGATGCTTATTTCAGGGGAGGTGGCTACAGCAAGAGCTGCAGCATCATGTAACAGCATAATGGTTGGTGATAACTGATAATTCGGGATCATTCATTCATGTTTTAGTTTCTTTATGTTTGCTGTACATGTTTCTACTTTTCATGTCCAGGTGCTATCCTTCTCATCCAGTTGCAGAATCGAGGAGGTTGCCTCCAGTTGTAGCGCGATTCGCTTTTATCAGTTATATGTATGACATCTAGACTTCAAGCTCGAGATGAAATTCATTAGGATAATGTATCTCTGATATACTTTTCATAAACATTATAGGTCTTTAAGAAAAGAGATGTTTCAGCAACATTGGTAAGACGGGCCGAGAGTCATGGGTTCAAGGCACTTGTTCTGACAGTTGACACTCCGGTGCTCGGTCGGCGTGAAGCTGATATTAGAAATAAGTAACATACTATTTTCAAAGTTCTTTCAAATATATGTACAACTTTATGTTATTTTTCTTTGTACTTAAACTAACTTAATGCTTGCATAAAGTATTAATAGCTCAAGTATATGCATGGTCGATCTGCATTGTTATCGTTTGAACCCACCAAAATAACCATATGGGAATTTCCCTCTTAATGTGAATCTGGTGTTCTTTTTAGTACCATCTCAATATGACGGTATAATTGGGCCAGTAAGGTTAAAATTTGATTAGCATACAGATGGCTTATGCCAGAAATTATACCAAAAGATGCTTATATGGCTCTTAAAACAATCACCAGGGTGCAGAATTCTTATATCTGATTGTTCATGCAGGATGGTTGCTCCTCGGAATGAAAACCTCGAAGGTTTAATGGCAATAGATGATCTTGATACTGTGAGTCGATGTCTACTTGAAGAATATCTTATCTAGAGCATATTTGAGTTTGTTTGTGGTGGACAAAGATCAACAGAATAGTTTATGATACTACATGAACTCATCTTTCTTTCTGAAAGACTTCTTTTTGAAAGACTCAAGTACGGACTCATCTTTCTGGCCTGCAGACAGGCGGCTCGAAGCTTGAGAAATATGCACGTGATACGCTGGACCCGTCTTTATCATGGAAGGTACAGCACATTGGCACCTTTACGCGAATTAAGTTATAGATCCTACAGCATGTGCTCCTACGTCTAGTCCTTAAGTATATATCCAACAGTAGTTTCGAGGATGTAACTCTGCATCGCCCATCAGGCAGGAACAGAGTTCACTCTGAGTAGAACATGCTGATATAAACGCAGACCTGCCCACCCTGCATATAGAGGGGGACAGTAATCTTGAATTGCTCCAGTACTTGGCAAGAGTCCCCATTACTGCACTTATGTCTGAAACCTAGGAGCCATGAGCCAACCCTGCAGGCTGCAGGAGTATACTGGAAGTTGGAACGTGAATTCTGACTCTCTGTCTCCACTAACCTTTGTGCAGGACGTGGAGTGGCTGAAATCCATAACCAGCCTGCCGATTCTACTGAAGGGCATCGTCACCGCCGAGGACGGTACGTCGCTGACCACTGTTCATCATCTTCTCTGCAATTGAGAGGAGAAATTTGTTGTGTCAATGTTTTTTACACCATGTTAATCATCTTTTCTGACGTGAAATGCTGAACACCGTTGGGGAACAAACAGCCAGGAAAGCGGTGGAGGCTGGGGTGGCCGGCGTGATCGTGTCCAACCACGGCGCGCGGCAGCTTGACTATGCGCCTGCCACCATATCCGCGCTCGAAGAGGTATTACCGAACCGGTTCAGCGGGGACTGCTAGCGAGTAGATAGATTTCATGCCGCATTCTGAAACTTCAACAGTGTGCATCAGTCGTTGCAGGCAGCAGTAAAACACTTTCCAATTTTGGAAGTACTACATTCTAATGGGGGGCGCGTCATGTGATTGTTGTGTGCAGGTAGTCAAGGCGGTGGCCGGGGCCATCCCCGTGCTGGTGGACGGCGGAGTCCGGCGGGGGACCGACATGCTCAAAGCGCTGGCGCTCGGTGCGCGGGCAGTCATGGTATGTGTTCTGCCGTTCAGCCGCTGGCTGTAGAAAAGGTTTAGACGTCTCGTGCACGGAGATGAAAGCGTTGCGTTGCAGGTGGGGAGGCCGGTGGTGTTCGGGCTGGCGGCGAGGGGCGAGACGGGGGCGAAGCACGTGATCGAGATGCTGAACAGGGAGCTGGAGCTGGCCATGGCGCTCTGCGGCTGCCCGAGCGTCGCGGCGATCACCCGGGACCGTGTCCAGACCGAGGGCGACCGCCTCAGGGCACTGCTGTGACCGACGTGCTACTATTGCAACGTTTAAATGGCGCGCGTGGCATGTGCCACTGTGCAACTGCAACATTGATTATTCTGAGAAACGAGATGTGGCGTTGGTAGTAAATAATACAGTAATGAACAGGAACAGTAAAACCGGGGTTGTCGGACCTCTATTCGGACGCGCTAGCAACATTTGATTTATTGGGCTCGCCGTTGGGTGCCGTTTTCGTGCCAGCACGCCTAATAGACCTATTAGGAGCGCTATTGGGCGCGTCGGTGGTGATGCCCTCACTCTGGAAAAAGATCACCTGCTAGCACAGACCGAGGCTAACAACCTTACTGGAGAAAGTTTAAGACAGAGTAAACCGACTAGAACCAATACTTCATGGGCGTAGTGAAATGCAGGGATCCTCTCAATGTTAATAAAATCTATCGATAATGAACTCTCCTCCTTCATATTAGGCCTTATTAAAATGTGAGAAATTCAGAGAATTTATACAGTTTACTGGGCCTAGAAGGAAACCGACGGATATCTGTTAGACAAATCACATCTAGAATTTAAGAAGATGTCTCCAATGCCCGAATCAGAGCTTGAAGAGGTAGATGCGCATCCCTGCCTTGACCTTACTCACGAGCCGCATTCGGAGCCGGACTCAGAAACCAACGTAAGTACGTACTCCCTCCGTTCCACAAGATATGACGTTTTAGCATGTATGCATGTTCAAATATATGTAGATATATGTAGACATGTTTTAGTGTGCATGTTCACTCATTGTAGCATGCATTTAGACAATATATGTGAGAGCTAAAACGTCTTATACTATAGAACGGAGGTAGTACTAAATATGATGCATGGCTGCTGATTGAATACATGACCGAATAGGATGGCTAATCCGACTATACCTAGACCTCTTCTTCGGTATAAAAGTGCATGAATCCACCTTGTTTCTCAAATCGTCAAGCGCAACAACGCACACCTGTAAGGCCGATCAACGATCATCTCAAGCATAGCGATTCCTTGGTGTGTGTGAGCCCAAGTCGATATGGCCTCGCGTGCAGCACTTCTCATCGGCGTATTACTGCTCCTCTTGCTGTAGGCCGGTGCTCACGCAGACTCTACCGCCGCCCTGCCGGTCATACCAACTTCTTTGTGCGCCGTCTGTTAAGACATAAGAGCGAGCACAATCAAAGGATCGAGGTCAACGTTCGTAGGCACGGAGCAGACAGCGGTTACGGCCATAAACTTGAAGAGAAGAGCGAGCCTTCGCAAAACATCGTCGAGGTCCACGTAGCTACGAAGCTGTGGGCGACGGCCAGCAAGATGGCATTTCCGCGTTTCAGAAAGCATTGATCGCTGCCTCTTCATCTCATCCGGCCACTTTCTGGTTCTAAACGAGAAGATATATCTCGTCAATTAGCTCATGTTCTCAGGTAAATGCAACTCTAGCATTACATTCAGCCTCGAAGAAAAATTGGTAGCTCCCGCCTGGTCAGCAGAGAACATGTACAAGTGGATCATGTGCAACAGCATAACTGTGACCTGTGGCAGGACCATAGACGGAAAGGCGAGATGTGGTGGAAGAATTCTTACCGAGTGGACAAGAACCTGAAATGTAGAGGTCCCCTCGATAGCGTTGTTGCTTAGCAAGTGCAAGACAAGAACCTGAAATGTAGAGGTCCCCTCGATAGCGTTGTTGCTTAGCAAGTGCAATCAGCTTAGGGTGAAAAATATTAAGCTCTTGAACAGCCTGCGGATCCACATGTCAGTCCAAAATTGCAAAGATGTACTTCTAAATCACATCACAATAAGTGCGCCAGTTACAGCCCAGAGAATGACGGGATCCATATTATTCACACCAAGGATATCAAAGTGATGGATTGCAATATCAAAACCGGAGATGATTGCATGTCGATCAAGACATGTACCAAATACTTGTATGCTTCGAGAATAAGCACGCTAGCCCGTGCCATACTTGTGGCAAGTTTGGGTGAACACATGGAATAATTGTGGCAAGTTTGGGTGAACACAACTCAATGGCCCGAGTTTCCAATGTAACAATCTATAACACACACCTCTCTTGCACAATGAATGGCGTACGAATCAAAACATGGCAATGAGGAAAAGGATACGTGCCCGACATCACATTTGAGGATATAACCATGACCAAAGTCAAGAATCCTATTATAGTTGACTAGAACTATTAATTGCACGATGGCCGATCCTTTGAATCCTAAGGCGTGCGAGAAACAAACTTTCGCGGTAGAGCTCAGCAACATCCAGTTCAAAAATATACGTGGCACGAGTGCGACTAAAGAGGCTATCAAGCTTGAGTGGAACAACACAATCCCATGTCGTGACATATGCCCTGTCAGTCTGCCACAACAAGTATATGTAAAACCGTAAAGCTAAAGAATTCTGTCAATGTCTCCCCAAAGACCTGCTGAGGAAGTGACACCTATCTCTTTCTTCAATCTTTGTTGCACGTGCAAACAATTCCCTTGTGTAGGCAGAGTTGATATTTATGGCCTATAATTACTTATTACTCATATACTATGAGTCATCCTGAATTTATGCCACGCACGTTTTCTTGGATAATGAAGAGTTTTTTTTTTTGCAAATTGGATAATGAATAGTTGAGAGTTCACTCACCAAGCACGTAATCCCTGTTATTTGAATGCGGATATCAAAATCGTTTCTCGATTTGATGGATGACCAGATTATGTTTGCCCGTTTGTTATAAAAAGATTATGTTTGCCCATGATACATACTACGCTACACGGCTACAGTAGTAAATAAAAGCTTAGCTAAAAAAATAGGGAAGGAAACAGGGACAACGAGCAAGACTGCAAGAGGGAGTGATTGGATACGAGCAGAGCATGATCAGGGGCAAGTAATGCAATGCCTATCATGTTTTTTACCCAAACAAAAGCATGATATTGTTCAAGCTCGTTTAATAGGGGTATAATTTCAAAAAACAAAGAAATCAAGAACATTGACAAACTCACATAACCAGAGGTTCAACATTACTCACTGGGACCAAGTGAATCTCACTAATTTGTTGCAGGACATACACTTGCCAGCAAAATGAACTTCAAATAAAGCTATCCATGAGCGGCAACATAAAGCTGTAGCCAGCTCTCAGACCCAGCAGAGTCAACCAGACAAAATCGTTTCACACCTAACATAAAACTCAATGCTGTAAAATTAAATCTACTTAAACGGTGTCTACCAACAGATTCCTGACAGCAAATAACTCCTTCCACCCATAAAAATCATGGGTTAATTCTTCACTCCCAGTTCGGAGTAGGTGCTGCCGCTGGTGCCGGCGCACTGCCTTGTTCCCAGCCGGTGGGAGCAGGGGGCGCAACTGCATCCCATCCACCTTCAGCCGCCACAGGAGCTGCAATTCAGAATAGCAACTTGAGCACATTTTGAACATTCCAGGTTGAATCAAACAATAGTCAAGCTTGAAGTCTGTATATCAAACTAGTAGGCCGATGCTTAAATGGAAAACGAACTTATAGAATACGGATTAGATGGTGAAAGGTATAAAAACAAGAAACAGAACTGTGGACGAACTTTACCATGTAAACTTATTACTCGCTGATTAAGTTGAGCCAGATTATTTAAAAATAAACTCAAGAGGGCAGAATGACTTCAAATGTACTGCAGCTACAGGCTCATACACAGCCATGAAAGATAAATAGATGCTTGCCTAAAGTTGATTTTTCTTTCGTTTGCATTCAGCTCCAATTTTATTATGCTTAAAAGAAATAAGACGATTCAAACCTGCAGCAGTCCAGTCAGCCGCAGCTTGCCCTTCAACGGCAGCAGGGGGAGCCACAGCTCCTGGCCACTCAGCACCCCAGGTATCTCCAGTTGGGGCAGCATATTCAGCAACTGCACCGTACTCAGGGGCAGCCAGAGCGTCTTCTTCCTCTAGATCCTTTGCTTCCTCTGGGTCCCTGTAGAAGAAGAGATCAACCTACAAAAGAGAAACACCATCAAGGAGCAATTAGATGAAGAAAGTATTGTATTAATTAGCATAATCAAACAATAAGAAGATACTGATTCGCATGTGAAAGCTAACCATGATTTCCCACTTGCGTCCTGGAAGAATTGTACCACGCATCTGCAGAACCATCCTAGCGAGGAGCCAGTATAGGCAACCAATGCTCTGCTTCCCCTTGTTGTTGGCAGGAATGCCGATATCGACATACCGCATAGGAGAGTCAGTGTCGCAGAAGGCAATGGTGGGAATGTTTCCAAGTGCAGCCTCCTTGATGGGCTGTACACAGTTGAACGGAATAGTTAACAAATGCCCCCATTTGACCAACTGAACAAAACCTAGTAAACAGTTGTAAATTTTACCTGATGGTCAGTCCTGGGGTCAGTCAGGACAAGAAGGCGTGGCTCACTGAATGATGTTTGCATCTGGTTGGTGAATGTACCAGGAGTGTGCCTACCAGCAATGGCGTTTGCACCAGTGTACTGAGCAAACTTGAGGACAGCCCTCTGGCCATATGGCCTAGCAGACTGCACAATGATGTCCTGAGGGTTTTCAATCGCAACAATGACCCTGGCAGCCATCTGAAGCTTCTCCCAGGTCTTTCCAGGTTAATGATGTAGATACCTAAAATGGAAGAGCAGAAAGACAGCATCAATCACTTGCTGGTCATCATGGTTAACAGAGAAAATAAATTGTGTTCTTGACAGTAAAGCAGCTGCCACTTAATCAAAGGTAATCTCATGAATTTTCCACATGCCTAATGACACCAAACTCAACATACAATGACTTGGTCATCTCCATTGTCCACAAATTGTCATCACAACTGACAATGGCAGATTCTAGTCACAACTAAACCATCACGTTCGATAAGACTCAACAGCCATCACGGGAATACAAACTGAACGACGCAGCGCAAGTAATGAAAGGCTACTGAATGAATACTTTTGCACAGCATGTTCATATGATTCGACAAACATTCGCTTCGCACACGTCCATACGTTACAAGTAAACAATCATGGGAACCATACGAGCATGACAAGATCCAGACCGAGTATTTCAATTTAAGAGCAGCACCTCCGGCGCCGTGTCAAAGCAACAGGCACCGACAGATCTATGATTTATACGCGCAACAGAAGAGTATACAAGAGGATTCGATTGGTACCGTCAGTGCGGCGCTTGTAGACGTAGCGCTCCATCTGGAAGTCGCAGTTCTTGGTGCCGAGGTGCACGTCGGCGGCGAGCATCATCTGGATGTCCTGCTCCCGCTGGGACAGCGCCGCGGCGCCACCTCCTTCAGCCGCCATGGTGGGAGGTTAGGGTTTCGGACGCGAGCCCCGTGCGCGAGAGAGCGGCGAGGAAGACAGGGCACGGGTGGTGGCGGCGCGAGAGGTCGCGATGGGTTGGGGCGAGGCTACTTATATGGGCTGCCTCTTGAACCCTAGCTCGGGTTGGGCTCTGCTGCAGTTTTCCTTTTCGCCCCCGTATGGGCTTTTCTGATGAAAAGAGGGAGCTATTTGCGTTTTTATGGTTTCAGAAAATTTGGCCATTTTTTAGGCATGTTCAGGGAAACTCGGCAAGATTATGTCTCGAGCTAATTCCAACGGTTGTCACTATGTGCAAATTAGACGAACTTTTGTAAATGGAGATTATGTGGTTCAAATACTAAGTGAGGGTGTGATTAGCTACCTCTTAAACAATGGTGATTATGTGGTTCAAATGCTATCGATCAGTGATGGAGCCAGCCATTACCATTGGAGGGGGCAAAGTAGCTTAGAACTACTCCCTCCGATCCATTATAAATGTCGCCAGCAAACAACTAATCGAGTACATCTTAACTGTACAACTCACGACAGTTTTTCTGAATCAGAGGGAGTACCGATTTTAAGCATTAGTATCACAAAGTTTATGAAAAAATGCAGAATGTTGGGGGTGACCTAGCCCCTACTCGTCCCCCCTTCCTCTATCCCTGCTATCGATGCATGTTTGACGCATGCATCGATGTGTATCCTATGAACGTCAGACACAAAGTGTCATACGTATAGCATCGCTCTTTTTCAACTGCACCACATGTTTAAACTTCACCGTTTCATCTACATAGCACATCTACTGCACTGCACTTTCAGTTATGTATCAAACTTACTACATGTCTCGTTTAAACTATGTTGCTACCAGTTGAGAAAGTAGTTAATGTACAGGGATCCTGTGTAACTTTCTTTTGATTCATATCTCAATATCTAACAGATTAAACAAAACTAGCCATGACTTCAAGGAAAATATTTTAAAGTGGCATGCAACACATTTTGTAACTACTTGAAATTATTCATAACCACACTAATATTAGTTGTGCTTTCAATGTGTGACACACTGTAGGAGTCTATCACATATATCATAAGGTTAGAGTAAGGGGTGTTCACTAGTGCACGGTTCTTACAAAATCGTCGATAGCATGGTTGTTGCACTAAATGCTATCCCCTAGCGCGCTACTTTTCCTATTTAGGAAGAGAATAAGAGGAGAAACACGGTGTTTCGGGTCACGTTGAGTAAAATATTTTTAAATGTCAAAAAAGTACAAAAAAATCGGATATACAACAGGACATTTTGTATTAGCACAAAAACTTTCGCAGAGAAAAGACATTTTATGTGACCTGTGCAAAAAAGACAAAAATAAATGTCTCGCACAAAGTCATTTTGGAGCGCTCGGATTTTTTTTTGTGCACAGGTCACAAAAAATATCTTTTCTTCACGAAACTTTTTGTGCTAACATAAAATGTCTTGCAATATATCCGAAATTTTTATTTTAATTTTTTTGACATTTTGAAAATTATTTTTTGAGCAATGGGTGTATCTGCACCCATGACCCGATATGGATTTCTCGCGGAGTAGGGACTATTCGACACAAAGAATCTAGCGCCAGCCGGAGCAAAGGCTATGAGGTAAACCTAAGTTGAGGCCATATCACATATGCCACAAGTGTACGCAGAGTACTACCTAGGATTAGGAAGCATCGGAATTTGCGACGATGGCCTTGGACACAATTTTGTGTTGATCTCATTAACAGTTTGCATGGCATTACTGGCATGGCTTAAGGTGGAGATTTTTGATTCGCGAGATCCAGTGCTCCCTCCTATTTAAAAATTCGAAAATCATATTTATACGTTTCATAAAATTCTGAAAAAAAATCTGGAGGTAGCCAATGATATATCCCAAGAATGTGCAAAATATCAACTTCAAACACGTTTTATTTTGAGCTACAAAAAAATGAGAAAAGTGTGGATCCGAGTATACATAGTTCAAATCTATAAGGATTGTCACTTGTTATGTTTGTGGAGCCCAAAATATAAAGTATCTCAAATTGAAAATGTGCATGTTCGTGGCATATATCATTGGCTACATCGATTTTTTTTCCAGAATTTTTGAAACTCGCACATATGATTTCGAATTTTTTAAATAGGATGGAGCACTGGACCCTGAGAGCCAAAAAAAACACTTTCCGCGTGGCTTTACATCCATCAAGAAATCCACTGATTGGCACAACAGTAGAAGATTCGCAGCAAATTTAAATTTGATTTTCCCCTAAATTAGTGCGATTGATCTCTTTTGCTTGGAAATCAAGCAACCTCGTCCTACTACATAATCCCATCACGGTATCTACTCAATTTAAGCGCAACAACTACAAACTGCATTCACATTGAGTCATTGGTGCACACCTGAATATACTTTCAATAAATCAAGCTCATGAGCCTCTCCTCAATATACTTTCAATAAATCAAGCTCATGAACCTCTCAGTTTTCTCGGACCCCGAGTATTCAATTTTCACCTCATCGAGATCAGTCAACGAGTTGGGTTCTCCACACAGCGCAGCGAATTAACTCAGTTCTGGGTAGGAGGACAAAATTCTGGTGGTGAAAACAACATTTGAATAGAAGATGTGCATCTAATTGTCCCAGTGGATAAATAACGAATACGGAAACAAAAACAGCCCTTGGACCAGAGAATGGAATTGCATTATAAGACCCCAATTGAACAGACCGAGCAAAATACTCCCTCCGTTCACATATAGTTTGCGTTCTGGTGCAATCACGGATACCAATGTAGGCTTTGGATGAGCAAAATTATAGCATAAATGGACGCATGTGCCCCTGGTGCAATCACATTCCGCAAGCTGCTAATTAATGCATGCATGTCCTCGTCGCCTCGCCTCCGCCGCGATTCAAAGCGCGTGCATGGCCAGCTGCCCTCCTCTCTCAACTTTGCAAAGCGCGCGAAGCAACTCCCGCTACTAGAACATCGTGCCACTGAGAGCTTAAACCACATCTGTATATGCATCACTAGATTGGAAATAACTTCATGTCGAAAACTCACGTCACCTAAAAATACCAACTAAAACACCAATGCAGCAGTCATTACCGACCTCTACACACTATCATACTATCGTTCAAGTACTGTGGAGAATACAGGCAACATTTATCCAGACAGTAAAAAAAAAAACATGCTATTTCTTTGGTTAGATTGCTAACAGGTTTTCCAGAAACATTTCCCAAACTTCTGATAATATATAATACGTGCACATCATTATCCGTGCAGGATTGCCATAGCAACATTTAGGTTCTTGTTTCACAACTAGCAATAACAGTATCCCTCCCATGGACTTAAACGGGACAATAACCATACAAAATCGCCTCCTACTGCCCGTCTCAAGAATTATGTGGACCTAAGCACTTTTCTTTGAAGATTTCTTGTGAATCTTCTTTCCAGGCTTCAACTTATCTGATCGGGATGACGATTTCTTGTCTTTCCCTCTCTTGTTGTCTTTCTTCACCTTGTACATCGTGATTGCCTGGTATAAAAAATATGCACAGCTGCTGTTAGATGGTGGACTAAACAATCGGGCACACGATAATATTTGATTTTGAAGCTTGCCTTGCTGACATCCAAGGGTTCCTCGAAGTTTTTGGCCAGTAGGCTGTTCAGGATTTTGTCATTTTGCTGTTTCTCCAGGTTACCCATTCCTTTTCCTTCAGCAACAGGGAGGAACTGCAGAAAAGAAACAGGTAAGCTACTGAAACTATTCAACTTACAAAGGCACATGGAGTTACAAAAGGTCGACATGCTTAGGTGGAGAAAAACCTTTCTATGTTTGCCAGTTTTCTTAAGAGGTTTCTCGCCAGGCAACTTTTTGTCGAACTTTCCACCACTAGCCGTTGCTGAAGAAGCCATACCAGCAACATTCTCAAGGTCTTCCTTCTGTTTTCTAGGCAGATCAGCTTTAGTTCCTGTGATCGGAATGGCTGTGGCAGCAAGCTGTATATGGCTGCATAATTGTTTTCAAAAACTGTTATATTGGAAACTTGAGTGAGGCGGTGATTTGATTTTTCCAAATGTCAAAAAATTCAAAATAAAATTTTTGCATGTAGTCCAACACATTTCAAGTCAGCACAAAAATTGGCATGGTGAAAAACTTTTTTTGCAACCTGTGCAAAAAAGACAAATTCGGACATACCGAAATGTACATATACGTGTCGGAATTTTTTCTTTTTTGTACAGGTTGCTAAAAAAGTTTTTTCACCATGCCAATTTTTGTGCTAACACATCACGCTGTAACGTACATCCGGATTTTTTTCTGAAATTTTTGACATTCTGAAAAAAAACCAAAAATAAATTAGCTAATGGGTGCATCTAGACCCACCACCCGGTTTGAATATCCGAAACTTGAGCTGCTAATGTAATGAATAATAATAGTGCATGCATATAGAGATGAATTAGATAGTAGGAAAGGATTACCTTGGCAGAGCACCAACTTTTGCAGCATTCTTTAAATTCCCAAGTCTGTTCTTTTCTTGCTTTTCGACCCTGCCCTTCTTCTCTTCCCTTCTTTTAGCAAATGGGTCAACACCAGGTTCTGTAGACCAATATTTAATTAAAAAAGGGGTGACAGATTGAGCAAACAGATTTGACGACAGATACATTTTTGTTTCGAAGCCTTTAATACAGATACATGTTATAAACTTATAACTAACGACAATAATACGGAGTTGCTAACATTCAACCAGTCATAAACGTAAAGAGCATTGGAGATCTAAAACGATTGATGGACTAAATCTGTGTACATATAAGAAAATGCATGCAGGCTGCCAAGCATTTGTGTCACATCCCATGATAACTGCAGTAGGTACTCAATAGGGGGAAAGCTCAAGAAGATTGCTACTATTGCTACAAAAAAACAAGCTTTGCTAGCCATAAAAAAGAATACAAGTTGCTAACCATCTGTCATCTTAGCTTCAATGATGGGAATGTCTCTGTCATCATTAACACGATCATAGCCATAATTCCGCTTCCACGAAGAGGTTTGCTCATCCCATGTACGCTTGTTCTTCTTGCGCTTGATAATCCCTGAAGGTATGTTACTGTTATACTAATAATCCAGGCATGCACACTTGCAATAAAAACACTCAAAAGGCTGGTAAGAATAACAATTTCACCTTTCTGCTTTGCAAAAGCCTCCCACTTTGTAGGTGGTGCCGGCCTTGGTAACTGGTGACAGGAAAGAAAGGTATTAAACATCTTGCAATTTGCAAAAGCATGCATTATCAACACAAAAGAAGTTGCCGTTCGGCTTGATATCTCATTTACGGATGCACAGATCAAGAATGGTAAGATTAAAACAAAATCTCCAGGTGTTCTATCACGGTTCCATTTTGTGCTAACCGGTTTCCAGGGGTTTCTATCCGAACCAGGTTTGAACTACCCTGCTAACAATATCGTCTCTTCATAAGCTGAAGAAGCAATTACCACCAGAGTGACTTCAACTTAACTACATATTGCCATATTGGGCATAAAATTCGTAAAATTAAGCTGAAGAAGCAATTGCCACTAGAGCGACTTCAACTCAACTAACATCTTGGGCGTTAAATTAAGCATGGGCCAAGCATCGAAAACCCACACCAATATACACTCACTCTCGCAGAGTAGTTGCCACCAATACATGAAGACTAGACTAGTTCCATATCTATTCTCTTGCAGAATCAACAACAATCGATACGAGCGAGCAGAGATGGTCTGAGGGAGAGAAAGAGAGAGGTGTCATATTCTCACATGCTTCTCGCGGGGTAGGCGGTTGGTGGGCGGCGGGAGGCGGACGACGGGCCCGTCGCGCCCCTCGGTGGCCGGCAGCGAGAAGAGGGCGTCGGCGACGGCCTGCGCCAGCTCCGTGGCCTTGCGCAGGCACTCCTCCCGCAGGTCCGCCCTGGAGGAGGGCGCGGCGGCGAGGTGGTGCGAGGGGTCGCAGGCCATGAGGTGGCCCAGGTCCACCTCGTAGTTGGTGGAGGAGGTGGCGGCGGCTGATTCTTCCGCCATGGCTGCTGCGGCGGTGCGTTGCGGCCGGGGGTTTGGGGAAGAGGGATGCAGGTGAGCTAGGGCTTCGTGGTTTTAGTAACCTGGGCATGCGGTTTGGGCCTGCGGGCTTGATGAATACTTCTGGGCTGCTTAATATGTTATGGGCTGGGCCTTTACAGGCCAGATTATGTGCCCATACACTCGATTATTTCCACACAAAGAAAAAAAAGGTCAGAGTTGTGGCGCAGTTGTCGAATTCGAGACCAAAACGATGGAAGAGGAGGTGGCGACGGTCACCGGGTGAGAGGAGGGAGCGCGACATGAAACTTCCGATTGGTAATTGGCGTGTGCGCGTTGACCTATTATTTTTCTAGCAGTTACCCAAGTGTTGTATATTCGCAGCACTTGGTGTTGCTTCCTTGTACTGCCCAAGCACCAATGGCAGCTATTGGAGTAAGGTTTAACCCAAGTGTTATATATTTGCAGCACTTGTTACTGTTTTTTATTTTGTACCATCCAAAGAAAATTGGGCAAATGTTTTTGGTAGCAAATGCCTAAAAAGTAGTTATGTGCAGCTATTGGAGATACTCTAATAGAGGAGCAGCTCCTTAGATTCGTGTGCGCGGTAGATAAAAAAGTCATCGCTAAATTTTGTGTTTAGCTGAACGAACGGATAATATTAGTCCAATCAGTGATTTGACCGAAAACCAATGGGAGATTGCCACGTGGAGCAACCAGGACGCTTCATTTCTAGGGAGTTTAGAGATTGGAGGGATGCCCCATTTTTCTTTTATGTGCACCAGTTCCACTATGTATAAGGGCACTTGTAAATGTTCAGTTATCCTATTTATATTGAATGTTCCTCTATTTATTTATGCTGAAATAACTGGTTCTGCAAATAACTAAACAAAATTCCACTTGAAATCAGATTGATTTATTCATCTGAAATAATCAAGAATTACTTCACCAATATGCTTACACCCGAAATATTCCCTTGCTATCGGCTCATACCAAAGCAATAGACTTACACCCAAAGAAATACACTTGCACCTTATGCGATCTACTTCAGCTCATCCTCTAATAAGAAATGCAAACATGGCAAAAGTTGTGGCAAATGTAGTAACTACAAAAACTATTCCAGTCTCCAAAAAGTGATCCTTCGCTACCAGTCTTTTCCCCAAATCTTGTAGTTCCTGGACTTTCTACTCGTCAAATTTTCCACTACAACTTTCATGATGAAGTTGCTACATCTACAGCTACAGTGCTTTGCCCCCAACCTGCTCAGTTTTAGCCCAAATTGCCTGGAATAAACCTTTGAATTGTGAGCATCTAAGTCAATTTAAAATGCGCATTAGAAGACACATAGGCCTAAACTTCTTCATAGTGGATGCATCCGGTTCTTTAGGGATTAAAGATAGCACAACCAACGTAAGTAAAAAATATCTAATTTACCCTCGTAGAAATCCTAAAACAAATCCATGAGACGTAGCTAAGTCCCAATTCTAGTAGAACATAAAAGTAATCCCATCGGTGCCAGGTGCCCCATTTGAGTAGGAAAACTCCAATTCGACTTCTTTTTCGAAAAAGGGAGGTTTTAGAGCAAATTTTGTTTGAATATGTTTTTCCCCATCGAGGAAAAAATATCATCCAAAGAAAAACATGTTCTGGCTTCAAACCTAAATAGATATTTATAATATCAAGTGGCTATATCTAACATATCTCCTAGATCAGAGTAGGTCCCCAGACTCATCTAGAGAAAGGATCGGAGGTGTGTTCCTTAGGAGATGACGAGAGCTGGAGCGGCAAAAACTTGGAATATGGGTCGATTCGCTCTTTTAAAATGTTCCACACGATGTAAATATACACTCGTTATATTCACGCCTTCTACTCTTATTGATAACCTTGAAGGCATGGATCTGAAAGTAAGCGGGATTTCTCCTGTAAAAATGATCTAATTTAAACATATGCGACTTAAAACAAAAGTAAGTGATCTTGTGCATGGGCGGACCCACCATCCCTGTTGCCCGGGCCAGTGCCCAGGCTTCTCCGTCGCTCGCCTCTGTTGTTTAGCGATTCGCCACGGCAATTTCAATGGCTAGATGGAGCTGTGCCCAGGCTTGAACCGGCCAATTCTTGGGCCATGCCCACAAGCCAGCAAATTTTGGGCCTTAAATTGGGCCAAGTTCTCTTTATTTATCCTACTGGGCCAATGTGCTAGTTACAGATCGATCACAGGAATCGATCCCCACTCGACTCGTCTCCTTCTGTGACTGAAACCCTAGTCGAGCGCGTCCTTCCGACGGGAAGTAGTCCGGCGAGGTGGCGACCTCCGGCGCTCCAAGGATGGCCTCCGGCTCCGCCGATGGGGTCGATCTTTCCACGCATCAGGACTCATCCGGAGCTGCGCAGCCCGCGCCCGCGTGGTCAGGCGGCAAGCGGAAGCGAGGCTGCGGCGGCTCGAGCGTGACGGCGACGGCGACTACGGCGGGCGGAAGTGCGGGGGAAACTTCGACCGGCGGGGGCTCGACCTAGGGGCGGCGGGCTGGCTCTATGTACTTATATTAACAATCTCATATTTAGTATCGTTGAACATTTATATGTGATATTATGTTTCTATGTACTTTGTCCGTCTCTGTATATGAAAACTCTTGTGTTTCCCTAGATTGGTGTTTACATTTGCCGATGTGTGTGCAATTTTTTTTTGTTCCACTTTGGCGTGCCCAAGCTTGGAAAATTTTCTGGGTCCGCCTTTGATCTTGTGTATACTTAGTATATGGTACGAGGGAGTACAATCCAATACCTTCTAATAACGAGATATAACCGCCAATAACACCGAGCATCCCAAAAAATGTCCCCTATGTGCAAACTAGTCCAACTTTGCAAATGGTGACTAGGTGGTCCAAATACTAAGCAAGGGTGTTAATTATTAGTAGGTCCAAATTGTTGTGGTGACAACACATTCACCCCACACTCGCGCGTGTCCAAAAATTTAAATTTTCGACCCCCTTAGACTCGATCATAATCGACTTCAGCCCTCCAAACCGTTAGGCCGTTCGTAATAGACGAAGCAAGTTCCTGTTCTCTTCGAAATTCATACCTCTCCTTACCTGGTTGTCCTCTGAACTGTGAGGCGATCGACCTGTTGGATGCTATTAGTTTCAAAAGAAAACACCCAAACCCATGGAACCCTAAGTTCCCAAATTTTCGTCTCCTCGACAAACTTGAGCTCTATGTTGCGGCGGCCGGGCGACCGCGACGAAAGGGAGGACATGGCAGTGCTTAGAGGAAGTAGACGACATTGCCAACATGGCTTTGTATCGTGCATCGATATGTAGGTTGGGTGAGCCTTGGATAGTAAAGGCCGACACTTGATTTAACTGAGACCAGCTAGTTGCCTTAGTTTGAATTTGCTGAGTGTAGCTTCTCCTCTTGTTATTTAGATAAGTTGAATCGCATCAAAAGAAGGCATGGACAAATTGATATAGACAAATCACTGAAAATAAAAGAAATAAACATGATAAAACTTGTCTATGAAGGTTAAAATGCCCCTTAAGCTGATGCACTCACTTTCTAAACCTTAGCAAAAACATATTTATAATTTTTGTGAAGTCTTCAAAAAATGTGCACAAATAATAAACTTAGACTGATCCAAATATTATAATTTTGTCGCGGGATTTTTCGGAAGTCTAAGCCCATTATCAACCAGGATGGCAGGCCACAGGCAGAAAGCTGAACCCAAAGGTGGACATAGGCCCATAAATAACATAAAGGCCCATCCACGGAGTTAGGTGAGATTGAAAGTGCATGGTTGCCCCCATGTGTGGTTTTGGTAATTAATGACAATCCTTATGGACTAATGTTTGCATTGAGATATCTTTATAGATCTTGTCCATGAAGAAGATTGGAGTTCATGTGTTGGACTCTAGAAGATTTCATGATGACCAAGGTTCCATCCAAGGGTTTATATGAAGAATGGTCATGTGAAGAGTTGAGCTTATTGCAAGCATGGCTTGGAAAAGAAGATTGAGTGAACTTCATGTTTATCTCCAAGCCATCATCTATATGAAGATAAGAAGATGAAGTGCAAGTGGATTCATGAAGACGGAGTTTAGCAAGGCTCTCCCATAATGGTGTATGGGGGAGTATTTGGAGAAGTCTTCATCAAGCATGTGCTAGCAAGCACAATCAAGAAAGGTGTTCCAACTTGAGAGAGTCAAGATCGTCATCATCTAGCTCAAGTGGAATGCGCAAGGCAAAGGTATGATCTTGATAGGGTTTCTATTTTACCGGTCTCATGGTGTTAGTGGGAGACCGGGTTATAGGATAGACGGCGTACTATCAAGAGGGGCTCTCAAGTGAGTAACTTGATCGCATCTTTGTGGAGAGCTCAAACCTTTGCATACTTGGCATATCATCTTTCTTGGTTCTTATTTGGCTTTTATCCATGTGAGAATTTAGAGCTTGTGTTCATCTCCATACCAAGCTCTAGTTCACCGAAAACGGATTTCGTATTGAAAACTTGTTGCGTTTTCGGTTTTGAGGTTTTGCCGGTTCATCTTCTTTAGAGAGGTTTTACCTTTCTACATTTGGTCTTCTCCTCACATGATGGACTATGATGTTTCTCTGCATAATCTTGAAGTGCTCTTCGTTGCGATTCCAACGAGCCCAAGATCATCGAAATCGGAGTCCGGATGAAAAAGTTATTGCAGTTTTCTTTTTGCTGTTTTCGGGTTCTGGCAAGCCGGCCCACAGGCCGGCGGCCTCGGGTGGCAGGCCGGCCCACAGGCCGGCCCAGGCCGGCTCCCAGGCCGGCTGCCTCGGGTGGCTGGCCGGCCCCCAGCCCGGCCAGCCGGCTCCCAGGCCGGCCTCACAGTTTTCTCCAACGGTCAGTTTTTTGAGGGGACCTATTTAAGGGGTTTCTTCCCCAACGGTTCCCTAAGCTCTTGAGCACGAAAAAGCCCCCCATTGTTGACCTTCTTGAGCTTGGATTTCTCTCTATTCCTCCATGATTCTTGCCTCAAATTAGAGGAAAGAGAGAGGAGATCTAGATCCACCCTTCCACCAATCAATCTCTCCTCTAAGTGAGGGGAAGCCTTTGGATCTAGATTTTGGAGGGATTTGGTGTTCTTCCTTTGTTCTTCCTCTCTTCTCCCCCCATAAGCATTAGTTGCTTGTGGTGGGATTTGAGAGTGAAGGATTTGAGCACTTGTGCTCTTGCCTTTTGCATTTGGTGCATCGGTGTGCTCTCCACGAGGATTCGTGGAAGTTGAAAGCTTGTGAACTTGTTACTCTTGGGTCTTCGGGCCCTAGACGCCTTTGTGGTGGTTGGACCCTTGTGTGGTCACTTGAAGCCGTTCGGGAGCCCCCAATCCCATTGTGGGTTGTGCCTCGAATTGTTGTTGAGAGCCGTTCGGGAGCCCCCAACCTATTGTGGGTTGTGCCCCGGATTGTTGTTGAAAGGCTCCGGATTCCGCCTCGAAGGAATACCGATAGTGGAAGGTGAACCAAACCTTTGTGGTGCGGTTCATCGGAGAAGAGGGTGAAACCTTTGTGGTTGTTGAACCGTTGTGTCGGTTCACACCTCTCCAACGAGACGTACTCCCTTTCAAGGAGGAACTCGGGAATACATCCTCCTCTCCGCGCGCCTCGGTTATTTCTATACCCGAGCTCTTTACTTATGCAACTTACATTGTGATAGCCTTCGTGCTTGAAGTATTCTATTGCTATCACCTTGTTGCTTGTCTTGCTTAGCATAAGTTGTTGGTGCACATAGGTGAGCCTAGTTTATTTAGGTTGTTGGCTTGTTAATTTAAACACCTAGTTTTATTCCGCAATTAGCAAGCCTAAACCGGAAAAGTTTTAATCGCCTATTCACCCCCCCCTCTAGGCGACATCATTGTCCTTTCAATTGGTATCAGAGCCTGGGCTCTCTTTTTGGGCTTTACCGCCTAGAGAGTAAAAGATGTCGTTTAGGGAATTAGTGCACGATCCCACTTTCATATTCGATGGCACAAATTATGATGTTTGGAAAATTCGCATGCTTAATCTTTTTAGGGCCATGGGTCCAAATTATTTAAGAGGATTGTGATGTGGGTTTTTCTCCTCCAAAGGATTCAAGAATTATCTTTAGAGGATGAGGAAAACTCTCATCTCGAGACTCTAGTTTCTAATGGTCTTATATGTGTTTTGAGCGATGTAGTTCTTGCTCAATCATGCCTTTTCGGAACGCTCATGAGCTTTGGACCAAGCTTCAAGATATATATGAAGTGTCCAAAATTATTGAGGATGATTGTTCTCCCTCCACCTCCGGCCGTGATGAGTTCACAACTTCTTCCACTTCACCAACATGTGATTTGTCACAAGGTAATGATATGGTGAGTGGTGATAGAAATTGCATTGGTGATGGTGAACTTACTATTGATTATACTTCTTCTCTATCTCATTGCAATGTTCTATCTTTGGACTTAAACTCTTCTAGCACTCCAAATGTCATACATGCTAGAGTTGATAGTCCTTGCATATCATGTAATAGTTTCTTAACTAAATCTCATGATGATATGCTCTCTATGTCTTGTTGCATGAAAATAATGCTTCCATATCCTCTAGTACTTGCATGACTAACAATGTAGAGGAATCCCAACATTTGTTGGAACAAGACATGGACCTAAATGGTGCTTCATGTAATTCTTCATTCTTTAATCATGTTTGCCTTATGGCTAAGGATTCCGAGGTGTCTCCCACCTCAAATCCAAATTGTGATGATGAGGATGAGGATTCTCATGAAGAAGGTTTTGATTTTGAATCCTTAACCAAGATGGGTGAGATGGTGCTTGGTGCTCTCCCAAAGGTAGTAAAGCTATCCTCCTCTATGTGAAATCATTGATTATGTTTCTATGAGTAGGGAATTTATTGAGGATTTGGAAAGTCAATTTGATGAGAAATGTCAAATTGAGAGAGATGACTCTATCACTATAGCTTCCTTGAAAGCTTCTCTTGAAGAAGAAGAAGAAGAAGAAGAAGACTTAGATCTTCTCTTGAAGAGAAACTTGAATCTCTTGATGAGTCTAATGATCTTCTTATTGCTAAAATCATTAAGGAAAGAGATCATACTATTGCTAATATAAAGTGCTTAAAAAGGAAAAAGTTGAATTTGGTGTTGGCAATGCTAGACTAAGTGAGGACATAGAGAGACTTGACAAAGCTCACAAGGCTTTAGAAAGTGAACACTCTCTCCTTATCAAGTCTCATGATCAACTCCAAACTCAACTATCTAAGAATGATAAGCTTGTCAAATTGTCTTCTTCTCATTCTAATATAATGATGCTTGTGCTACTAACTCCACTTCTTGTGAAGCATCTATTTTGAAGAAGAATGTTGAGCTAAGGGCTCAACTTGAGTTGCTAATTAGCAAGTATGGGAAATTGGAAGAAATTCATGAAAAGCTCTCTAGCTCTAATGAGGATCTTCTAGCATCCCATGCTAGGCTAAAGTTAGCTCATGAGGCTATTATGTCAAAGGTAACATCTTGTGAGCCTCATGTGGACAATGGCACAACTTCTACTCAAAATGCTATATTGTCTTGTGCTAGTCCTAGTAATTCTACATCACATACTATTGCTAAATCTTGTGATGAATTACTTTCTATGCCTTGTTGCTCTAACAATGAAGCTTCTACTTCCTCTAGTATTTGTGTTGATACTAACCATGTAGAAGAATTAAATGAGCTCAAGGCCCAAGTCACTTCTTTGAAGAAAGACTTGGAAAAGCGTCATGTTGGGGATTCTACACTTGACAATATGTTGAGTGTTCAAAGACGCCCCAATGACAAGAGTGGACTTGGATTCAACTCCAATATTAAGATCAAGTCCAAGTATAACAAGAAGAACAAGGGCCAAGAACAAGTCAAGGATTCGGCCAAGATTGTTTGCTTCAAGTGCAAAGTTGAAGGGCACCATGTTAGATCTTGCCCTTTGAAGAAGAAGGCTCTTAGTGAGAAGCAACAAGGGAAGAAGCCTCAAGTTCCTCAAGTTGAAGAACGGCCTCTTCCCAAGAAGAATCAAGCTACCCCTCCTCTTCCCCAGCCCGGCCATGCCGGCTCCCAGGCCGGCCTCACAGTTTTCTCCAACGGTCAGTTTTTTGAGGGGACCTATTTAAGGGGTTTCTTCCCCAACGGTTCCCTAAGCTCTTTAGCACGAAAAGCCCCTCATTGTTGACCTTCTTGAGCTTGGATTTCTCTCTATTCCTCCATGATTCTTGCCTCAAATTAGAGGGAAAGAGAGAGGAGATCTAGATCCACCCTTCCACCAATCAATCTCTCCTCTAAGTGAGGGGAAGCCTTTGGATCTAGATTTTGGAGGGATTTGGTGTTCTTCCTTTGTTCTTCCTCTCTTCTCCCCCCATAAGCATTAGTTGCTTGTGGTGGGATTTGAGAGTGAAGGATTTGAGCACTTGTGCTCTTGCCTTTTGCATTTGGTGCATCGGTGTGCTCTCCACGAGGATTCGTGGAAGTTGAAAGCTTGTGAACTTGTTACTCTTGGGTCTTCGGGCCCTAGACGCCTTTGTGGTGGTTGGACCCTTGTGTGGTCACTTGAAGCCGTTCGGGAGCCCCCAATCCCATTGTGGGTTGTGCCTCGAATTGTTGTTGAGAGCCGTTCGGGAGCCCCCAACCTATTGTGGGTTGTGCCCCGGATTGTTGTTGAAAGGCTCCGGACTCCGCCTCGAAGGAATATCGATAGTGGAAGGTGAACCAAACCTTTGTGGTGCGGTTCATCGGAGAAGAGGGTGAAACCTTTGTGGTTGTTGAACCGTTGTGTCGGTTCACACCTCTCCAACGAGACGTACTCCCTTTCAAGGAGGAACTCGGGAATACATCCTCCTCTCCGCGCGCCTCGGTTATTTCTATACCCGAGCTCTTTACTTATGCAACTTACATTGTGATAGCCTTCGTGCTTGAAGTATTCTATTGCTATCACCTTGTTGCTTGTCTTGCTTAGCATAAGTTGTTGGTGCACATAGGTGAGCCTAGTTTATTTAGGTTGTTGGCTTGTTAATTTAAACACCTAGTTTTATTCCGCAATTAGCAAGCCTAAACCGGAAAAGTTTTAATCGCCTATTCACCCCCCCTCTAGGCGACATCATTGTCATTTCAGAGATCTCGAGTCAGGCCACAGGGCTTGGTTTGCGAGTGATGTTTGTGTTGGGGCTTCTGCGTGCTTTCAGGTTGTCATCTGACCACGCTGCCATGAATGGTTTCTTGCATAATCTGTATGCCTTTATTATCTTATTTATGGTTGTGAGGCCTTTTGGTTCCCCCTTTTGACAAATATTAGATCCACCTTAACCTACTGTGTAGGTCAAAATTAATTGTTCGCATGCTTTTTTACATGTTCATCTCCGTTTTATTTAACATTTTTTACACATATTGCAAAAACAGTAGCCTTTTGTTCATGTTGTTTGGCTTACAACTCACTACTGCTAGGTGTCCTATAGGTTCAGGAACACGTGATTTATCTATCCTAGATGAATAAATCAAGGAGATTATCCAGATGATGTCTCGCTGTGATTTACTGCCGGATCATATCCATTAGGAAACACACAGCTTAATCAACATGCATTTTTTTGCTACATTTATTTATCAGCTTCCACCATCCATCGGCGTGATTTTAGCTCATATCAGCCTTGAATTTGTTGACTCATGCATTTATGTTCCACCTATTTTTTTGGACATCTACCCGCTGATTATTGTGGATTGCGGGAAAGGCTAGGGTGTCTCTTTAGTGACACAGAACTATGTTGTTTTCCTCTGATACTAACTTCACAGCTTGACCTATGTATTTATGTTTGGTATCACAAGAGACTTCCAATATCATTGATCCTGCAAGGATTTGTTGCAACCACCGATTTAATGGACTTTGTTTGAATCAATCTACAATGACTGCTCTAAGTTGAGCTCTTAAGGTTTTGTTTCATGAACTGCTAGGATTCTCAGGGGTTGATATGTGTCATATTTGTTTTTCTGCAACAATGGATATGATCTGTACTTCTGTGCCTCCTCTATTTTTAGGTTTAGTTCGGTTTTCTCCTTTTTTGTTATGTATGTATTACAAAAAACATGCTTGGTCTCTGTATTTTTTCTATTTGCAATGTCGCTTCTCATTGCTTGTGTTATTCTATAAGAAAATGTGATGCATGCAACAATCCTGGCTAGACTAGCCAAGTCATTCAAAGATGTGCCTGTGATGCAATTTAAGGAAATAATTAGCTTTTGGTCTGTGTGTTTGTATCATAGGACTACTGAAGCAAGTTTCTTGACCAAAAATTATCGCAACTAGCATTCCTCTGAGTGATAGGAAAAAAAATCTCTTTGTAGCTCAGAATCTATCCTGGCCATGTACCTATTGCTGAGTATTGGCACTATATATGCTATTGTTGGCTATATGATTTTTTTCCAGATGTGCCTTATTCCTTCTATTTATCAGTTGTCGGTTTCTTTTGTACATTAATTTGATTAGGGAAAGACGAGATGGTTTCTAAGATTCAGGAGATCCAAAACCATTTTGTCTTGCATCATAAGTGTAAAATATAGATGTTAAAGTAAACTAAATGGTCTCTCTGGTCATTTGCTACTACATATGTTCCATGGTAATGCAGGACAAAGAAATAATATCAGCTCAACTGATCAAATATAGGCTATTCACAATTATTTTTGTGATATATGGCTCACTGCAAAAAATATTACCCAGGTGATCAAATTCAATTCCAATAAACCATGGCTATTATGAGATGGGCCAATTTCCGTCGAGATCTCCATCTTTGTCTTGACCTCTTATACTGTCGTTAGGAAAGATGTCATAGTTGCCCTCGCTACCATGTTCTTCCGTTCAGGTGAGACAATTTCAAATGCCACATCATATATATCTCATTTTTATTTTTTCCTTTGGTAATTTTTAACTGCGAAACTTCATGGGTTCGGATAAGAGTGAGTTTATATATGTTAGCATATATTTGTTACATGGGGTGATCAGATGTTACCGAAAAATCATGTGATCTCATAAAGACCTTGGTGTTGTATTATGAGACTGCTTTTAGAATTCCTTCTATTCCTAATTGTGTTTGGAAATGCAATTTTTTCTAATCAGCAAGACTATTGGATGAATGGATTAGGTATCCTATGCATGACCATTGGTGATGATATCCTGCAATGTTTCACTGCCATATCATAGACATAAAATACATGCATCTTAATCAACATCATAGAAATGTTTCTCATCTGTAGTCTAATCCATATACACGGTGTGCTAGAAACAAGGTCACCTTTCCTGCTGTTTTTCCTTGAAAAAACAAATAAGCAGTGTTTTGTTCATATGAAACCATAGTTTTGATAGTGGCAACTTGTGAAAAGTCAAATTGGTGCATGCAGGGAACACTCAATTTGATAAATACACTGGTTCCTTATATTTATTACTTTTACCTATCATCTTGCATAAATTTGATAGTGAAAACTCTTGAAAAATCAAGTCGGTGCATGTTCGGAGCACTCTATTTGACAAATACACTGGTTCCATATATTTATTATTTGTTTCCTATTAGCTTGATAGTTGCGATGTTCAATCAATTTATACCATTCTTTGTCGTGTTTCAATTTTTGATTGGCTTCTTGCAGTTCGTCTGTTCTGCATGCAATTTCCCATTGGTGAGCAGTTTAATATTCGAGTTTCTGATTTCTGTCAGTATACATGTATTCTGTATCTTTGTGATTGCTATTGTATGTATATGCCTAACGATGTCCTTTCGCAGGAAGAAAGTTTCGAACGCTTCTCTGCCTGTTTGCTTGCTGTTAGAGGTTGTTTGCTACATTCTGTTAGGTAGATGTCTTCCTTTTTTAATGTCCGTGTTTTAATTTCTATGCATGCTTTAATGCCTATTTCTTATGGATGTGCTTGTGGACGTGCGCTGTGACGTGGGAGTGTCGAATTCGTTTCTTGGCTGGGTTGTTCTTTCTTTTGTGTTAGGTAATTCATTTCCTAGCTTTTTTGCGGCAGGATGTTTGTTATCTATTCGTCCTACCTGCATTTGTTGGACGTCGTTGCGTAGAATGTGGACTGACCTTTTATTCATGTGTGAGCGAGGTGGCTGATGATGGCGATGTCCTTGAAGGGGCTGAGTTTGAGGTCCCTGTTGCTCGCGCGCAAGCCTGTTGCAGCGCCGCCTTTTCAATCTGGGCATGTGCCTCCATTGATTTGCCTTGCCCTCATGACCAGGCTCCTCTCCAAGCTCTTTCTTTCCTTCAAGAGTTTTATGGGTTCTAGCACTTGAAGGAGGGATTGTTAGACTGTTTTGGGAAAATTTACCTGCTTTGTTATTGTTCTTCTAGGATACTCCAACTTTTGCTTGGTTACTCTTACTTGCTTGAGGGAATTCTTTGAATGGCTCATAAATAAGTTGTTGCTTCTTTTTTCCCCATTTGCTTGATATACTGAATTGGTCATGTTGCGTGTATAAAAATGGAGAATCGATATCGCAATTGTTGTACTCTTCATTGATAAGCATAGTTAATTATATTTTACAACCTATATATTGTTGTTGACGCTTCTGTCCTGTATTGAATTTATTTGGAATTGTGTGGCTGCAGACCTACAGTAGTTACGATTCATCATGCTTACGATTTTGTGTTGATTGTGCTAAGGATTCAGTATTATACTATTATCACCATTTCTAATATCATTACTCTTGCTGGTCATGAACAGGGCATATCCTCATTTATCTTGCCAGTGGTCCTCTCTCCTAACTATTGCCCATTTGTCTATACATGAAGGTAAGAAATGGTTGTCGATATCCATGATGGCAATAAACAGTTGTTATTCTCCTGTTTTCTGTGAAATCTCTTTATCTGTGTGCTCTGAGAACCATCTCTTATTTGCTGAATGTGCCTATAGTACGAAGTATTATTCAGATATCCACATAGGAAAGCATCAATTCAGTCGACAAGGTACAAAATACATTCAACATTTGGCCTTTTGTTTGTGTTGTCTGTTAGCACATAATTAGTTATGTACTCCTGCTAAAGTTAAAGCAAAATAGAGTCTTAAACTTAGAAAGTTAATAATAAGTTAGTCTTTTGATTAGTTTGCATTTACTTTTCCCCTTCTGGTATTGTTAATTATGTTTTGCTATATTGAATGGCATCCATTTGTATATAGCTTTCAGCTTAATTCCTTTGGTTTTCTCTATAACATCAGTGTTATCTTATTGATTCCTTCCCAATGTTTCCTCATCAGTATGTGGACTACTGAAAGGATGGCTTGGGTAGGTTATCACTCTAAATTATTTGAAAGGTACTCTATCGATCTTAATATGTTGGGAAAATAGTTCTGCCGATTATGTATCCACCAACTTATAGGCTCTCTTTTCTCTTATTTGTATCTATGTTATTTAGGAGATAGCATAAGTTGCTTGTGCAATTCCATTTGGTGTTACGTACTGGGTGGCACAATATCAGTTAGTTATATATGGTGTATATTTACTATGGTAAATCAGATGTGTATATTTCAGTATTTGACAGTCAAGTGTTGTAATTGGTCTCACAGTAAAAGCCTCATCTGGTTTTCTCCCCAAATAGACCTACTGTTGTGGTTCATAGATGATAAGCGTCATACAACTCTAGATATGATACTGATTTAACTAAGATTTTGTTTTTTCAGATTCAGCAAATCAAATTTATTGAATACTAATGACATTTCTATTGTCTTGACTTTTTAAAGCCTGTCAAACAATTACTCGAGGAAAAGGCGATACAACGATCTGGTCCATGTAAAAACGGCGCTTTGTTGGCCTTGTGTGCTGCCTTCCAGAGTTTGACCTCCCCATCTTTCGATAATTCTTTTGCCATGCCAATGGATAGTACATGTATGTATGTCAGGTATCCTCATATATCGTTATTTCCCTGCCATGTCGGCTAATGCTTTCGATGCTCTCAAGTTGTTTTTACAAAATTGTACCTCATCTTTGTGGTCCGCCTCCAAAAGTTTAGATGATTGATCTTCCTTTGAGTGACCTGTTTTTGTGTGTTTCAGTCCAAAATAGAACTAAGAGGTATACCCTTCTTATTGATGTACTGCTACCTGTCCTTTGATGCCATGTATCTCTTGGTACTGGTGTATGTATGCCCTGTGTTGTCAATGAGCTTGGTAGTCAGCAAATCAACATGTAGTATCCTTAAAAACAATCTATAGCATCTCAGACCATTTACAGAAGAATGCGCTGCTGCTGTGTTAGTTTGTACGGAGGTCGGTTTACTTGAATTTGTGATTTCTCAAGGTTTGCATCTAAAAGATTAAACTGCATGGTCGACGGAAAAATGTCTGCTCAGGTTGCTACTAAAGTCAATAATAATTCTTAGTATAGACAAGTAAGTCAGCTTTATAGTTCTATATAGTAGCAATAGATGGTGTCTGGCCCAGTTGCAATTTAAACAAATTGTTGATGATTGCAAATAGTATCGAGACTGTTTCTCTCTGTATTGATTTCACAAGATGACAACGACATGGAGCTAAATTGACTCATTTCAAGTGTTGTACACCCTCTGTCTAATTATAATTAAGCACAAGATGACAACGACATGGAGGCATTCTTCAACGGATCAAGGTGCATAGTTTGAATCAACTTTTACGCTAAAATAAGTCTATTCAGTTTCGTATATGTTTTTGAAGATTAGATTGAAACTTGGAATAAATTTTATGTCCGGAAACCAGCAAATGTATTTTTTACTTGGAAACAGAGTCAACAATTTTCTCCACTGCTCTGTATTGTATTTGGCCAAAATTACAACAAGGATTTCTTACTGCAATAAGGAAATATCAATACTAATTGCATTTTATACTAACTAAACAAGGTTACAGAATTGTATTAGGAACTAGCTTTGTCATGGGTTTTGGTTTCCTATTTATTGCAGTTAGCAAGTTTTATCATGCTCTTTCTATTGTCGCTGGAAGATGCCAGGATACGACACTCTTCAGTCTACCATATCTTGCATATTAGTGGTTTATCAAAAACAAATGCCCCTACAGTGTGGCTATCTCTCCCGTAAGTGGAACATGAATATCAAATTTCTTACTTTGGAATCCATATAGCTTCTAAATTGTAAGCTAATGCACTATATTTTTCTGTGTGCAGCGGTCCGCTATCCGTTACCACCAAACATAATGGTCTCTTAGGTGCCTTCGCCGTCATCATTTGCAAACTCCTCCAGCAATGCTATGATATATCTCAACTTTTCAGTGGTCCGGTCATTTTTCTACTACCATATGTATATAAACTTTTTATTGTCATGCGAGCGGTTACGATTTGGCTCAACATATATATTACGCTCTTATGTATGTAGTATGTTGTGGTTCATGTAACGATGCTTTTTTGTGCATATGGAACTCTTGAACCACCTCTCTGAGAAAAAACTTCTCAGCACGACTGATATTACCATCCTCTTTTGCCTATACATATGGATATAAAACATGTTTTAATTATCTGCATAAAATGTGACAACCACGGGAAAAAAATTAAAATAACTAACAGGTGCCGCGCGGCTTCGAATCTAGTACTATTACAGCAGTGAGATGCCCACTCGTCACCGAGTATGCTGCATTGCATCTGGGCTTCATTGCTTGTGACCTCCCCATATGTGCTTTCTAGAAGGGAAAAAAGCTGATGGAGAAAAGCTTGTGCAAAGGCGCTTAAATGCTCCGTGAAAGGCAGCAGATGCGATGCAGTTGTTTGCTCGGTGTAGATCGACGACACTGATAGGCCGAAGTTCAATCGGAAGGAAAATGTCACTAACGAAATAGGCCGTAGCCCCGCTATATAAATATAGCAACAACCCGATACAACCAATAGTCACGAAATGCTGGGGCAGCAGTAAACATACACCCAAAGCAAGGGGAAGAGAAGAAAAGAAGAGAAACAAAATGGAGACATAGGCGGATCGACTAAGCGACGGTGACCCGCAACCGTTGCGCCCTCTCCGAAGAAGTACCATCACGCTCCTAGCACCGAATCGACGAGTACCAAACAGCACCTTCAAGAAGGAAAACCACGCTACTGCCCGGACCAGCGCACTGGTCCTAGGGTTTCCCCCGGCACAGAGGGAAGTGAATGAAAGGTAGCCACGACGCCCTTCAGGAAGGAAAGATGCCACCCCGGAGGCGGCACCGCGTCGGTATCGGACGAACCGACAAGGATTTCTCCCGAAAACCCCATCCACAACCCCGGGCGATCCGTAGCACAGGAGCCCCGTGAGGAGAAGCCTCAACACCACCAGACGAGCCGCCCACCAACATGCGCCCAAACGATCCCGCAACCACCGTCGCCGTCTCATCGAAGTAGCAGTCACACACGGTCTACAAGACGAAGGTGAGTAGTATGACCCGGGGTCAACAAAACCGCAGCCGCGCGGGAGGGAACAACCTCCATCGCCGAAGACGGTAGTCGACCGGACGTGGCCGCAGAACACACCAGTCCCCGTCAAGTCCGGTCGGGCCCAGCAGGCCCGTAAAGCCCCGAAGGGCACACCAGTCCTAATAGGGTACGGCCGGACCCAGAATGGGTCCGTGAAGCTCGCCGCCACGCTGCAACAGGCCGGCCGCCGTTGCCGCTGTCCCCGGCATCTTCCACCTCTCCTTCATCTGCAGAACACACAGCAGGTCAAGCCAGCCCGCCCTGACCCAGATGGGCCCGACCGTCTCCGCTGCTCGTCGCCGCCCGCAGACCACGCCGCCCCGTTGCAGGCACGCCGCCGCCGTCCTGCTACTACCTAGCGAGGCCTCCTACGGCGCAGGGAGAGGGGGTCCGCCGCCGCCGGCCCCAGCCCGAGCAGCGCTCGGCGGGCGCGTCGATGGCGGCATCAGGGAAGAAGTGGAGCGGGGAGACGAGCGGCGAAGGTCTGGAGCCACGCCGGCCGCCGCGGGGGCGGCGCGGACGCGGCAGGTGGGGAGGAGGGAAGGAGAGGGAGGGGAACCGCGCCGGCGGCGGGGGAGGAACCGGAGGCGGGGCAGACGGTGACGGGCCGGCGGCGTCCTAGGAGTCGCGGGAGCTAGCTAGGGTTAGGAGTCGCGGGAGTCCCACCAGGAAAATGTCACTTGCCACTTGGTTTCCCAAACATTGCATGCATGAACCATGGCCCCGATCCAATCATAGTGTGAGAGGTTCATGGCAACAAACGCACTATATGCACGAGGCAGGGGGCATTTGCTAGTACCAGAAGTGAGCTAATGAGATAAGTGACACAGACCACAAGACAAGATGGAGGCTCGAAATGAACAAAGTTGTCACCGTAGGGGGAAAATGCCTATTGGACCTTACACCTGGTTAGCGTTTCGTAATAAAGAGAGATCCTATCTAAGCTAACGATGTTTGATTTCCCTTTCTTCTTCCCACCCGGTTTCCGTCACCTCCGCCCTCCGGAGACGGATAGTGGCTGCACTTTCGATATGTCACACTTGTGACAAAGAATAAATATATTATGTGACGAAGAGATTTTTTTTAAAGGCAGTATACCAATACCAAGATAATACCTAGTACATCGGGCCGTCTCTTTAGCCACTCAATGTCAAGAGCAACCGAGATATTGCGTCCACTTATCCAACTTATTAAAATAAATAAAGCAAAACGTACATGAGCAATACACTTGTAACAAGCAACTACATGAACCAATAATCCAATATCCTAAGCAACGCATGGATTAGGGAAAAGCTTATCAAAAATTTAAAGCAACACCTCCAAAGCGGGAACAATGCTCAAAAGCCGTCGTCGCTGCATCCAACCATCGAAAGTCAAATTAAGGTTCAAGAATCCCGTGACGATCTAAGCCTCTAGCCCATAGCCAGTAACACAGGGTTCATGTAGTCCACACGGAAGCAAATCCAGCAACATGGCCTATGTAGGGCTATGCCCAGGAGATGCGAGGCCCACTCTGATGAGGGGTGAACCTCTAGGGATGCCCGATCTTCACGGATTGACGACGAGTGGACGAACTCACGTGAAAACACGAGGAGGATCACGAAGAACACGAAGGGGGAATTCGTGGGAAAAGGTGGGGATAACTAGAAGAGCATGAAAGGATCCCCACTCAACAACAACTCTCTCAATAGAGAAGCCTTTGAATCAAGAAACCAAACCAACTCAACTCTTAATGGAACCGATTTCCTCTTACCGGCCGGTCCACCGATCCAATATAATCCACAAAGGTGGGCGATTGGCAAATAGTCTCAACTACAAGAAGAGGACCTTGACTCCCGGGGAGGGATCGATCTAGACTCCCGGAGGAGGGATCATAGCCACAAGGGGCAAGAGGAGCATAGCTCTATCTCTATTCTATCTCATATCTTAGTCTCTACCTAACCCTAGGAAGCGGAGGTCCTATTTATAGTCTAAGCCCAAAGGGGTAGGTGGGAAAGGGGGTTACATGGGCTTCAGCCCGTTGACTGCACGCAGGCAGCGGTAGTACCGGTGGGGCAGCGGTAGTACCGGACCTGTAGGGTGGCGGTAGTACCGCTGCACCAGCGTTAGTATCAGCAGACTCTCATGAATATTAATTAAGCTCTTCTCCAGCGGTAGAACGAGGCTGCTACCGGGCAGGTACCGACGGGCATGCAGAAGCATTCTCGGAGCTGGCGGTATCTCCGGCGGTACCTCCAGCGGTAGTACCGGACCTGGGACTGGCGGTAGTACCACTGTGTCGGCGGTAGTACCGTCACCTGGAGCTTCGGCTGCTTCAGCTGGAGTCGTCTGGTGTCTGGCGGTAGTACCGGTGCAAGCGGCGGTAGTACCGCTCCTTGAACTGTTGACTCTTCTTTCTTCTCCTCTTCCAAGCCATCGTCTTGTCGGGCTTCATTCCTCGTGCACCTTGGTCATCCTCTCGTGTACTCGTAGTCGTCGTGGTAAGCCTAGTATCAACAAGTGACGGAGGATGACGTAGTATACCATCCAAAAGGGTGGAAAATGAGTTGTTGAAGAGGAATGAGTTCACCTTTGATATCCATGGTGACTTGTGATGTGTTGGAATGATTGACATGGTGATGGGCCTAGGTTGCACTAC
Source organism: Poa pratensis (assembly GCA_947311845.1). Taxonomy (NCBI): domain Eukaryota; kingdom Viridiplantae; phylum Streptophyta; class Magnoliopsida; order Poales; family Poaceae; genus Poa; species Poa pratensis. Next base: position 24,295,518 of record CAMZMU010000092.1, on the reverse strand, counting down.
ATCACACTCTAACGTGAACGTGTCCCCCCGGAATCAGCATGGGATGGCGGCGAGCTTTCAGGACTACATCGATAGGTTGGTTACTTGAACATTTCTGCAAAACTTATATAGTCGGATTCTTTCGCGAGATTATATTACACATACATGCTGCCTTTTATCGTTGTATGTATCTAAATATAATGTTTATATGTTTCTAAAAGCGATTGAAATTTAATTATACATGTGGGTAAAACATGTAGAATGTAGAGAGACACCTTCTTTTTAAGTGCTAAAGACCATCTCTCGATTAAGATTTTTTTTAAAGTTTTGAGTAATCGCACACATGGATCCTCAATTCCTCGGTCCTCACCACAGCCATAGCTCGGGCCAGACCGGGTTTTGGGATGGGCCTAAATAAGCCCGTAGCAGTAAACCCAGACCCAGGCCAATCTAGCCCGGCTATTGGGCCCAGATTTCAGGCCCAAGTCGTAGAAAAAGCCTGACGGGAAAATGTCAGTTAATCGCAAACAACATGGCAGCGGCTTACGAGAGCCATCCGTTGCTACACGACATGTCACATGTATGCATTGCATGGCAGCCTAATCTGCAACCAACTATGCCACTGATGACCATCTAAAAAAAAACTATGCCACTGATGACTGATGAACGCGGAAGCTTCTAAATACTCCCTCCGATCCATACTAGTGGGCATAGCTTTGTCTAAATTCATATGTATCTAGTTAAGTATTTAGACTAGATATATGTGTATCTAGATAAAGTTGTGCCCACTAATATGGATCGGAGGTAGTACTGTTTTGTGCAGCAACAAACTGCGTGTTACCTGCAGTAGCAGCCGCGCAGCACGGGACATCCAATTCGATGTACGCAACAAAATCTGTTGCTAGCAGTTCAAAAAAAAAAAACTAGAGCTAGCACCCATAACAGCAACATGAACACTTGGCGGCCGCAATATATACGCCTGAAACAAAAACACTTGTCACATCGTGCATTATCACCCGTCTTATCGCCTCGAGAACCGAGCGCTAATTTCCAAGCTGGAGCCTCCACGAACTACGCCATTGCAGCCATTGATGCAATCCTGCCAAGAGTTAGTGAGCGGATGCTGAGTAAGCCAACGGAAAAGGAGCGAGGAGCGTCCTCTTTCCCCGGTGATCGGCCACCTGACCCACGCCTCCGGCCTGGTTCGATCCTGCGCACTTGCACTCCCCGTGTATAAATAGGAGTGCAGGCATCGCCCAGCTATCTCACTCTAACCGCGCACCAAACCCGAGCCAGTGACGTCTCCGTGTTCGCCGCCTTCTTTCTTGGAGCAAGGTATGGAAACTGTGCCCATTTACACATACTAGAGTTCATGTAGTTCAAGAATGTTTTCGCTACGGGTACTCTACTATGGATGACTATTGGTATGGTTGGGCCTCTGCAAAGATTTCTGGGCTAGCTAGTTTCAGTGATTCAGGAGAGGTGTTGCTGCGAGTAATTTTTTCCTATACAGTTTCCGAGCTATAGTTTCTTGAGCTTGGGTGTGAAAAGAAAAGTTTGGGTCAGATTGTTGGTTAGTTTGGTCTTCTCTGTCTTTGCATGCACTTTAGTTGAGGAGATCTTCAATTCCTCGGTCCTCACCACAGCCATAGCTCTGCTGTCTTGCTTTTGGTTGAGGAGATCTTTTCTTTTGTTTCTCAAGTTTGAACGGGGAGGAATGAGTGGGGGAACTGATGAATGATCCATGTGACTGTTATGCCCGTTTATACTCCGGAATCTGGATCACTATAGGCCGCGTACGGCTACTGTTTTCTGGGAGCTTGCATATTCGAAGTTCCTGGAATGTAAAAATAAATCTAGCAGTTTTTTAGTTTCCTTTTTATGCAACTTGTGAAAGTTATTAACTGTGTGACAACGTTTTGCCAGACCCAGTACTTAAGAGTTAATCCTGACAAATCCTAGTTGAGCTTGTTGCTGCGTGGAGTACTACTCAAGAATTAGCTGATCCTGTTCTATTTATCCGCATCTACTTTATTATTGGAAAATTGGAGAAGAGCCAGGCGATGATTCCGGGTTCCTGTGCTCATTCATGTTTCGTTTAGTTTTAAACTTTTAATTAGCTTGACACGCTACGCAAGATGCGGCTAGATCCCACGCTAATCCCATGATTTGGTTCCCAAAGTACAAAACTTTTAGGCACTCTTTGCATGCTACCCTTTCTTCCTTTGGTTCTATTTATTTGGTACTCCCTCCATCTCAAAATACAAGGCGCGCTATATTTAAGGTGGTCTTCGACGCTCAACTTTGACCAACAATATATAACAAAATATATAGAATGAGAATGTGTACATGGTACCGTTGGATTCATCTTGCAAAATTCTTTCATTTCATATATTTTTATAATATTTTTGGATACATAATATAAGTACAAATCTTGGTCAAAGTTACACGGCGTTGACCAGCATAATTAAAGGGCGCCTTATATATTGAGACGGAGGGAGTACAAACTAGCTCTACATCGTTGTCAGGATGCACCCTGTGGGTAGGAGGAACCTTTGTTAGTTTCTCTCCACAATTCTTGTCAAATAACCTGGATTTCTTGATGTTTAACTGTGTATCCTCTCGTGGGTTACATATTTGATTGCCAAATGTGATGCAGAATCAGTTCTTGTTTTTTTGGAACGCTTTCCAAGAAACCTAAGAGTTACATGTTGACTGAAGGCGGCTGATCAGATAAACTGTCTCTGTTGTTCAGGCTTGAGGACCCGACAGGAGTATAGCAATGGGGGAGACTGCCGGCGAGCGTGGCCTGAGCCGTCTCCACAGCGTGAGGGAGTGCATCGGCGATTCCCTCTCTGCGCACACCAATGAGCTCGTCGCCGTCTTCTCAAGGTCTGTCTTTAATCTTTTGCAGACTAGACTGGCTGGATGGCAATTTGTAGAATCTCTGCATACAAGACATGGTTAAGTGATGAAATGCGGTTCCCTTGTGTGTTTCTAAATATGCTACAGTATAAGATACATGGCCAGTTTCACCATAATTTGTTTGCTATAAATTGTTTAGATCTGACCAAATCTGACGCGATCTGCAATTCTGCATGCTTTCACTTGTTAAGCTTGCTTTTTGCTGGGACTAAATTGAAGCTACTGCATAAAAATAATTTGCTTTTTGTATCTTGTCGATGAATTGTGTCAACATTATTTTAAGTTTGTACTAAGAAATAGGCATGTAGGCGGACGTCCGCCAGAATAAAAATTTCGTCCGCCAGGCCAACTCGTGCGGTGATTATCTGCTTAGCTAGACAAGATCAGCTGAACAAGAATAGCATAAAGTGTGTCTAGCGGATTGTCCGCCACGTCCTCTGGACCGTCCGTCGACATCCCTACTAAGAAAGTAAGAATCATAAAAAAAAAATGCGATGAATAAGGTTCCACAATTGTTTCTGTAGTTCCAATATAGTGCTCGTTGTATATTTCTTTTGAACTCTTACAACAACAACAACAACAAAACCTTTCATTCTCAAGCAAGTTGGGGTGGGCTAGAGTTGAAACCCATAAGATCTCGAACATAGTACTTGAAAATTCGTTACCACACTTTGTTCAAGTAACATTTGTTGAAAAATCTGACACACCTGCTGTTATGCGATGACTTCTTCAGGCTTGTTAACCACGGAAAGGGAATGCTGCAGCCTCATCAGATCACGGCCGAGTACAATGCTGCGATCCCTGAGGCCGAGCGCGAGAAGCTGAAGGACACCGCCTTTGAGGATCTCCTAAGAGGGGCACAGGTTTGAGCAACCAAAAGTCACTGCAGTGCCACTCCAGTGATATTCCCGAGTTTTTAGCTCTTGATACATATGTTGGTTTCATTCAGGAGGCAATTGTCATCCCTCCATGGGTTGCTCTTGCCATCCGGCCAAGGCCTGGCGTTTGGGAGTATGTGAGGGTCAATGTGAGCGAACTCGGCGTCGAGGAGTTGACCGTCCCTGAGTATTTGCAGTTCAAGGAGCAACTGGTGAATGGAAGGTACTGTGTTTTTGCGAAATTACCGCCTTAGTTTTATCAGATGTTAGGACAGTCCTTTAATGCTTCTTATGTTCAAACTTCAGCACCGATAACAACTTTGTGCTTGAGCTGGACTTTGAACCATTCAACGCCTCTTTCCCTCGCCCATCACTGTCAAAGTCTATTGGCAACGGCGTGCAGTTCTTGAACAGGCATCTGTCATCGAAGCTGTTCCATGACAAGGAGAGCATGTACCCCTTGCTCAACTTCCTCCGCGCGCACAACTACAAGGGGATGGTAGGTTACAATCTCTGGAGTCTTGCTTTATAGTTTGGATTAAAAAAGTATAATATTGTTGTTGAAAACTTTCAGGCTTGTATAATTTACCCATAACAATTTGGTTTATAAATGCCTACCCCGAGTATTCTAGCACATATAGTGGAACTTACTTATAAATAACGACTAGATCTCAGTGCTAGTAAACATGTCTAGATGATGCATGTTTGTCTGAGTGAGCAAAAATGGCAGTCAGTGACACCACCATGGAGCATGGATGATGACTCCATTCAAAATTTGGTAAAATGCTTTGCACAGATATATCTAATAACAGCATATGAGCATAATAAGACTAAAATATAGACGCAACCATACTTAATGTGCTTGGGCATTTTTCCTGACGATATGTGCCTTTTGTAAGTAGCTAAAAATGTTTGGGATAGATTCTTTAACAAATTACAGAAGGATGATCTCCATATGTCAGCCAACTAAAAGATTTAAACTGGAGCTATTACCTGCCTTTGAATAACACGTAGTATGTATGTTTTCTTTCTTTCTTCAGACCATGATGCTGAACGACAGAATTCGCAGTCTCAGCGCCCTCCAAGATGCACTCAGGAAGGCAGAGAAGCATCTGTCAGGCCTTCCAGCTGACACTCCATACTCGGAGTTCCACCACAGGTACTGCATAATCATCATATACATGATTATTGAAAGCCTTATTGCTCTCTACAATTTTTTTAACATCATTACATATGTGACCAATTTTTTGTTGCCTAAATTCAGGTTCCAGGAGCTTGGTCTGGAGAAAGGTTGGGGCGACTGTGCTCACCGTGCACACGAGACTATCCACCTTCTCTTGGACCTACTTGAGGCCCCTGATCCGTCCACCTTGGAGAAGTTCCTCGGAACAATCCCAATGGTGTTCAACGTTGTTATCCTCTCTCCTCATGGTTACTTTGCTCAGGCCAATGTCTTGGGGTACCCTGATACTGGTGGGCAGGTAAAATCCCCTACACAAGTTTGCAGTTTGGCATATTTCCTCTTCGTGTACTGAACACCACAAAATCTTTTTATTACCAATTTTCTCATGTGATGGCAACCCACAGGTTGTTTACATTTTGGACCAAGTCCGTGCTATGGAGAATGAGATGCTGTTGAGAATCAAGCAACAAGGTCTTGACATTACACCAAAGATTCTGATAGTAAGTTTACTACCCAATATGATAAAATATGAAGTCTCCATTTTAATTGATCCTAATGAGATATCTTTGGCCTTACATAGGTCACCAGGATGCTCCCCGATGCACATGGCACCACCTGCGGCCAGCGCCTTGAGAAGGTCCTTGGCACCGAGCACACCCACATCCTGCGTGTGCCATTCAAAACAGAAGATGGCATTGTTCGCAAATGGATCTCACGATTTGAAGTCTGGCCTTACCTGGAAGCTTACACCGATGTATGCATCTCTCTTTCCAGCACGTTGTTTGTTGTGTTTCATTAGGATGGCACAGTTCATCATTTTTTCCCTATTGCTTTCAGGATGTGGCACATGAGATCGCCGGAGAGTTGCAGGCCAACCCTGACTTGATTATTGGAAACTACAGCGATGGCAACCTTGTCGCGTGTTTGTTGGCACACAAGTTGGGGGTTACACATGTATGCGCTCTATCTCCTTGCTCAATACCATCTATTCTTTTCGTAGCATCTTATAATAATCCTTATTCCCTTATACACAGTGTACCATTGCCCATGCACTTGAGAAAACCAAGTACCCCAACTCTGACCTTTACTGGAAGAAATTTGAGGATCACTACCACTTCTCCTGCCAGTTCACAGCTGACCTGATTGCAATGAACCATGCTGACTTTATCATCACCAGTACTTCCAAGAGATTGCCGGAAAGTAAGACTCTCCTTCTCACAGAAACACCACTATGGTCATTTGCAAATATTACTAATTGATCAATGCTATTGTCCGATTTTATTTTTTCAGCAAGGATACCGTAGGTCAGTACGAGTCGCACATGGCATTCACAATGCCTGGCCTCTACCGTGTCGTCCATGGTATTGATGTCTTCGACCCCAAGTTCAACATTGTGTCTCCTGGTGCTGACATGACCATCTACTTCCCATATACTGAACAACAGAAGAGGCTCACCTCCCTCCATGCTGAGATTGAGGAGCTACTCTTCAGTGATGTTGAGAATGCTGAGCACAAGTAATACTTATATCAGTTTTGAGTTCTTACAGAACAGATGCATGCCTCGCTGGTTATCTAACATGAGCACCTCTCCAGATTTGTGCTGAAGGACAAGAATAAGCCGATCATCTTCTCGATGGCTAGGCTGGACCGTGTCAAGAATATGACAGGCCTGGTCGAACTGTATGGCCGTAATCCACGCCTGCAGGAGCTGGTAAACCTTGTGGTTGTCTGTGGTGACCATGGAAAGGAGTCCAAGGACAAGGAGGAGCAGGCCGAGTTCAAGAAGATGTTTGATCTTATCGACCAGTACAACCTGAGCGGCCACATCCGCTGGATCTCTGCTCAGATGAACCGCGTCCGCAACGGTGAGCTCTATCGCTACATCTGTGACATGAAGGGAGCCTTTGTGCAGGTAAAGAACACTGTCAAGCTAAGAATTCAGTAGTACAACTGAACTGTAACATCCTCTAGTCCTGACACTCTTCTGTGTGTGCCTTCTGTGCTCAGCCTGCCTTCTACGAGGCCTTTGGTCTTACCGTGATAGAGGCCATGACCTGTGGCCTTCCCACATTCGCCACTGCATACGGTGGTCCAGCTGAGATCATTGTGAATGGCGTGTCCGGCTACCACATCGATCCATACCAGAATGACAAGGCCTCCGCGCTGCTCGTGGAGTTCTTTGAGAAGTGCCAGGAAGACCCAAGCCACTGGAGCAAGATCTCGCAGGGCGGACTCCAGCGCATCGAGGAGAAGTATATATGCAACACGCTCTCATTCTGTTCATGTTACCATCTCATGCACATGCGCTGCCTCTTTTACCAGCACTGGACTGAGATTTGATGCTATGGCATGATCTTGACGCAGGTACACCTGGAAGCTCTACTCCGAGAGGCTGATGACCCTCTCTGGCGTCTATGGTTTCTGGAAGTACGTCTCCAACCTCGACAGGCGCGAGACTCGTCGCTACCTTGAGATGCTCTATGCTCTCAAGTACCGCAAAATGGTACGTGCCATGACATTACGTTCTACCACCTTGACAATTTCATGACTCGAGACTTAATTCTCTGTGCCTCTGCTGTATGCAGGCTACGACTGTTCCGTTGGCTGTCGAGGGCGAGACCTCAGACAAATGATTTGCCCTTACTGGAGAAATAAAATGGCGGACGAGCACTCCGTTTTCCTGTTCCTGATTCAGCATTGAAGCGTAGATTGGAGAGTGTTACGCCTTTGCTTTTCCTAGGTTGTAGTTTCGAGGGAACTTATTAGTTCCTGTGAGAATCTCTGTGTCGTCTGTGGTAGAGGAACTGGATGTGAGGAATGTACTGACTGCTCACTGGTTGGTACTTTTTCATGGATGCTATGATATGAACGAATAAATAAGACAAGTCTTTGTTTTACCCCAAATTACCCAAAATTCTTTACAATTGCGCACCTAACATTCGTTAGCACCACCAATTCTTCAGAGTTCCGTTGTCGGTGTATGCATCTAGAATTTTAGGCGAATGCAAATAATTTGGCCATTGTCTAACTCCAAGGATTTCGGCAAATTTTCCACTGAATCGAAGCGATAAACTGAACAGAGAACTCACACGCATCAGGCGCGCAGAGGAGCGGAGCCTGAAGGATAAGTCGACGCCAGTGGCGAGCTGCGAGCCAACCGAACCGCCGCCAGTTCGCAGCCTAGACACGACGCCGCCGCCCACCCTCCTCGACACCACCGGTTCGCAGCCGCCGCTGCTGATAAGAACCGGGGCCGCGCCTCTCCACTCTCGTGCGGTCAAGCCTTCGCTTCCAGCCGCCGGAGCTGCCGGTGTCTCGCGGCAACACGGCGGACGGAGCAAAGCCGGGACGGCCCGGTCCAGTATCCAACTCTTCCTACCTGGGCCTACGGTGGGCCCCACGTTTCCCAAAAGAAAAAAAAGCATGCAAATCACCCTCAAATCCACTCCAATGGACACATATCATGCTGAACTCCAATTTGGTATACCCTCAAATTCACAAAACCGGGTTAATAACCCCCTAGAGTGGTTTTTGTCACATCAATATCGGTTTTGTCCCCCTCCTCGTGCTTTTTTTTTGAAATTTTCCAACCCATATATTAGGTCAGCAAGCCGCCTCATTAAAAACCTTCCAGTCCCCTTAGGTACCCTCGAAGGAAAAGAGTGCGTCAAAAACTTGCCGCCTTTAACCATTCAGCACAGTTACATCTTTTACCAGTGTGCCGATCAACGAACCTGAAGGTTCGTTAACCCAGCTTACAGAATTTTTGTTACAGAAGCTATAACTAGCTATATCATGAGCTACAGAATTTGCCGTACGGGGACAGTGTCTGAATTTAACCTTGCCTATTGACGTAGCAGTGTCAATACATTCAGCAAAAATAGCAGCAGCAGCGTCCCACCATTCAGTTTGACCAGAGCAATAGTTGATGACATCCATAGAATCAGATTCAACTTCGATATTGTGACACCCAAACGAATTTGCAAAGACAATACCATCTCTCATCGCCATAGCTTCCATCGAGACCACATCCAAGCCTCGTTCTATATAAATGCATTGACCTGCAATAAAATTACCACGGCTATCCCTAAGCACGGCAGCCGTAGCACCAGCTCCAATATCAACATGAAAAGCAGCGTATACATTGAGTTTGATAAACCCTGGTCCCGGATAGGTCCACTTCTCCGTAGCATTTATCATATGTCGTCCCAGCGATTTCTTATGATTGTTGACGATGGCAAGCACCGACACTGGCCATTTCTAGACCGGTGGGATTGATTCATTGTGTGTTGTTTGTCTTCGTAACCACCAAAGGTACCAGCAGCCCATAAGAAGAACCTCTTTGAACCCCACATTAGAAAACACCGAGAGAGAATTATCATCCTGCCTAAGCAGCTCTTCCAAAACAACAGACCCAGACCGATCATTTTGAGCCTTCGCAAGTATCCGATCCTTCATGCCTAGCTTCTCCCAAAGGGCAATAGCCGGTTGGCATACAAATAGGAGATGCTTGCCGTCTTCCGCAGCTTGGTGGCAAATGGGGCATTCACCCGAAACTCCAATGTGTCTATTAGCTAGTATGGACTTAAGAGGTATGATTCCATGAAGAGCTCTCCATCCGAAGATAATAATTTATCGTGGGACTTGTAGTTTCCATAGCTCCCTCCACACCGGCGGCGAACAAGATGAACTTGGAAAGGGAACCGTATTTGCATGGCCCCGAAAAGAGTGTAACCACTCGGCATGATACGCAGTCCTAACCGAAAAATAACCAGTTCGGTTTAGGTGCCAAGCAATGAAATCATCAAAAGACTGGGACTTAGCGGAATTCTCAGAATTCTACTCACATCAACAGATAGGAAATTCTCATTTAAGGTCTGCTCATCCCAAGTTCCCGTAATTGGATCAATAAGTTCACTCACCCTTGAAAGAATTGAGAGACCCCAAGGTGAGACACTCTTTCTATCCGGGCTAGAAGGGATCCAAGGATCATTCCAGATGTTAACATTTTCTCCTGAACCAATTCTCCAGATATAGCCTCTTTTAAAAGTAGGGATTGCAGCCACAAGACTTTGCCATGTAAATGAAGATCCACTCTTAGGACCCGCCTGCAAAATGCTGCCATTTGTAAAGTACTTGGCTTTAAGAATTCGTGCACACAAAGATTCCGGATTGGTACACAATCTCCAAATTTGTTTTGATAACATTGCCAAATTAAAGGAGTGGAGGTCCCTGAAACCCATGCCTCCTTCACTTTTCGGATAAAAAAGCTTCCACCAAGAGTACCAGTGCATTTTCTTATCATCTTCGTCATCTCCCCACCAGAACTGCGCAATCACATCAGTAATTTCTTTGCAAATCCCCTTAGGCAAATTAAAAACAACCATAGCAAAAACCGGGATGGCTTGGGCTACAGCCTTTAACAATATTTCATTCCCCCCTAGAGATAAATGTTTCTCCATCCATCCTTTGAGGCGTTGTTTGATCCTCTCAACAAAATGTCTGAAACAGTCACTTCGGTCTGCCCACACCATCGCAGGAAGGCCCAAGTATTTATCAGATAACACTTCGGTGTCAATATGTAGCTTGTGACACCCCTCCCTGGCACATCTCGCCAGAGAGGCGGTCGCCCCGTAAGCCAGCCCAAGATATCTGGCCGCACGTCACGACAGTGCAACATCATGGAAATCATTACACAATCAGGCACAAGAAGTGCTACAAATGGTTTACAAGGCCATCAAGGCATGACCAAATATCAAGCCAAGCATGGCTCAGGACAGAGTTTAACTGGCAGCGAAAGACGACTAAGGCAACGGCTTGGAGCGGCTCCACTCCACATGCATCTGGCTGGGCTACTGATCCTAGCACGCTCCTGCTCCATCTCCTCGCTAAGGTGGAAGATGAATCCTCGCCAATATATGGCCACAAACACAAGGCCCGTCAGTACATTTGTATGCACTCAGCAAGAATCGTCACTCACTACAAATAATCCAACAATCATGCAGCAAGATATACATTGGGAATAAACTCCTACAACATGGCAAGTGTACTCTAGATACATGACATAAAAGTAGCATGGCATTTACAACCAAACATGTCATAAGCAAGCAACGGGGGTATCACCAGTACAGAATCCAAGTCAGGTGGGGTTGGATCGTGCACCGGCAATCATACAAAGGGCTTACCTGTGACGAGTAAACGGGTGTACCATTTGGTACCAAGTAACACAACAATATTTATCATCCCTGCTAGGCCCACTGGCCTTATCTTTCTACTCTGGGCATGCACGGTTGATGTTGGCTCAGGCCTAACTCTAGGCTTCCAACGATCACCCCGCCATCCTATATCATGGTTAACTATCAACATCTCAAGGCAACATTCACTGCATCATCTTATTTGTTCATTTAGTGAGATCAGGTCGTTCATTAATTCTTTCAAACAGATCTTAGTTTAACCTCCTGACACGACAAAGACACACAGTGTGACCGACACTGAACAGTTGTTCCATATCCCAGGAACGGGGCTAGCTTGCTAGGTTGACACTCTCGAGAGGTTGCGTTTCCAACTATCTGAATGCACCTTACTCAGCCGGCACTTCAGGTTGTCACGCCAAAGTCGTACTGAGCAAAATACACCCACATGACGGTCCACTTGCTAAGACACTCTCCTGCACCACCCTATACGCATGGTACAACGGGCAAGTAAATCCGGCACATCCCCCGGCGCTACCGAGTATGCCTAGCTCCGGACTCCCTATCACAGTCGAACCCGTGCCTGTCGACCACTACCCTCGGACAGCACAACCAAGCGACTGCGCCCAATGGATGGCACAAAAGGGACTCAACAACCTACTAGGTCACGGTCCTTCATAAGACGACGATGGTCCTGCTTTCAAAGTTCAGATTAGTGGCACCATGGACTGACCCTATCGTTGTTTGGAGGGGAGTTTCATTTAGTCAAGTTTCATCATAACAAGTCCAAACAACAGAGGATTAGTCCATCACAATATCATAATAATATATCATCAAACAACAAGACATTAGCAACATAATATTTCAAGCAATAGTTTGTTTGTATTGACCGGGTGACTATGACGGTTCCTCCAGCCGGCGCCACCACGAATCAGTGTTCACAGAAAAATAGCACAGTGGGTCAATCGGACGACTGTGGCGGTTCCTCCGGCCAGCGCCCTCGCAGATCAACTACAAAAGCTAGCACAGTTTGTTGGCGTCGATCGGGTGACTGTGGCAGAGATACCTCCGACCAGCGCCATCACTGATCAACTACCAAAGTTGGTAGGGCATGTAGTCTTCAAAATAAACCGAAAAGCATTCATAAGAAAGAAAGCATCCATTCCACTCGAGGATTACCTCGACGTGGTGTCAGCAATCTTGGCAAAAAGAACCAAATGAAAAGCAAATGTCCCAAGCGTCGCAGTCCAGGCAGGCATATGCCAACCACGTTTGACGGAGGGAGAAGAAGCAAATAACTCTTTTGGCAAATGCCCCCAACTCCGAGGATCATAAGACGACATTCATCCGCTCCTCACCTCGGCGAAGAAGAAGAAGCAAACAAAGCCACGCAAGTGCGAGGCACACAGTTGTATTGTTCCCCACTCCGTTGACTGTGGCGGTTCCCCCAGTCCATCGCCTCTGGAATGGGAAGTGGTACCCCCGGACACAACACCACAACTCTACGGAAAGTAGATGTCAAAGTCATGATATCTCATGACGCACAGTTTACAGATGACTGGCAACCAGATGCACAGATAAGTAATTATAAAATAATGCGGCGATTTAAAATGCAACATGGCATACAGGCATACACATGAAATCATATCGACAATCATCAACATTGACTAGCAGGCAAAACACAACAAGATAAACCAGACAGGAGCTCATAGCAAGTGGTTAGCTTGCCTGCGAAGATCGACACCGTTCAGCTTGGAGGGTACAAACGTCACGGTTTAGGGTCTCGGTTTGCCGGTACCGCGAGATACACCTATACACGCACACAAGGGTGCTGAGTATACAAGTATTTTGTAGAAATGTAAAACCTGCACCACTGGACAGATCCTTACAAACTAGGAATTTACAAATTTGAATCACTCCAAACGGAGCTACGGTTCAAAAGATATTGACGTGCGACGGATAGCTAACTGCTGATCACCAGAAAAAAACAGACCGCGCGGAAGAAAAAAACTGCTCGGGCCGCTTCTGCCGCGCGGCTGGGCCGAACGGCCTGTTGCGCTGCTGGGCAGCGGCTAGCTGGGCTGGGCTGCCGCCTGGGAAAAAAACCGGATCGATCGAATCGATCAGCTCCAGGCGTTGACCTCCTGTGTGCTCGCTCCTGCGCACGGGAGCACGCCACGGACGCCGGAGCGGGCGGCTCGGCGCGCCGGCCGGCCAGCCGACGGCGGGGACGGAGTGGCGGCGGTGGGCCGCGGTCAGGGGGAGCTGGCGGCTGTGACGTGGTCAACGCCTCCCTCCTCGGGAGCACGCACGGGTAGCGTTGGAGGCCGACCGCCGCCGGCGATGGGGGGCCCGACGAAGCCAGACGAGGACGGCGACGAGGCCGTGGTGCTAGACTGCACCCGTGGAGGTGGTCCAGGTGGCTGGGGGAGGAAACTTGGCGCGAGGGGCGCGACGAGCGCGAGCTCGGCCGCTTCGGCCATGGCGGGAGGTCACGGGGGTCGATGCCCTCGCTGCATCTCCGCACGGTAGAGCCTGGAAACGAGTGGGGCGAGGCCTAGGAGCCACGCCGCACTCGGGAATGGGACCAGGGAGGTAGGGGAGGCTACGGACACGACACCAACACGCTCGGCTGAGCTTCGGCCATGGCGGCCAAATTTTTCTGGAGCTTCGGGTGGGAGGTTTTCGACGAACTCAAGCTGGGGGAGTGGTGGCTTTGACCCTTAGGGGCTCTCTCCGTCGATATGCACCATCAACCAAGCTCAGGAGGCCTCGGTTCCTTTTATAGCTAGAGGGAGAGGGAGCACCGACGGCCACGGCTCACTCGAAGCCACAAGATGGAGATAGGAACGAGGGGAGGGTGTGGCTGTCATGCTGGAGGCACAGGGAAGGTACAGGGCAGCACAGTGGTGAGGGATTAGGTCGGTTTTAGTGCTAAGTTGGATTTAGGTCACGCCAAAGCGTGTGTCTAGAGCGCGACGCAGGCGGCATCGTCGTGTTCTCGGTGACTCGGGGCACCAAACGGACAACGGTTTCCACCACTGGGTTCGTAACGACGAGAGCAACACAACAAAACAAGAATCCCTCAAGGATTCCAAACTTTGTAAAATAGATTTTCCAGAAAAGCAAAGATACTGAAGGTGCTCGATGAAATGACAGGGGCCTTGCACATCTCAGAAAAATCCCCAAAAATTACCACTGAGTACTTGTGGCATAGGGAGGGTGTCTATGGAGTTTGAGCTCAATTGGACATTGGTAAATTGGGTTTTGGCAAGATGTCCAAAAATTGGCATATCGGCATGGTCATGGCAAAGTGATTTTTCACACTTCACCTTGGGGTGATCTTCTGGATATGTGTGTCTATGGACCATGTGGTCAATATGACCAAGTCTCGTGGTCATAGGATTTGTCTAGGTATAGGTTTGCTTGAAGATTTCAAAAGGCATGAAAATGGCCTTACAAAGGAAGTAGGTCAAAAGTTGCTCAAATGGGTTTGGCTCCAAAAGATGAAGTGTAGGGAATGTAAAAATATTCATCCCCTGAATTTATCAGAATTTATGGAGATGCATAGCTTGACTCAAACATTTCTGGATCAGAAAGGGCAGTTTGGAAAATAGTGCCCAACTTGGAAATATTGCATTGAAGCATGCAATATTTTTGCATGGATTGTCTTTATATGGATAGGGGAGTCCTCTGGTATTTTTAGTGGAATTTTTCTGCTATGGAAATAGGCTTTCCTTTGGTAGGTGGAGAAAAGGGTTTAAAGGTTCGATAATTAGGGCTAGGGTTTTCGAGGGAAAACCTAAGCACCAAAATTATCACGGGTGATGGAGTGGTTCGTGGATCACTGGGAAATTCTTGAGGGAGCAAT
The DNA here is from genome assembly GCA_947311845.1 of Poa pratensis. Lineage (NCBI taxonomy): Eukaryota > Viridiplantae > Streptophyta > Magnoliopsida > Poales > Poaceae > Poa > Poa pratensis. Next base: position 24,280,491 of record CAMZMU010000092.1, on the reverse strand, counting down.
TCCCAAGTCAATTCATCCTCAAAGATTTGAAGAAATATTTAGGAAAAGAGAAAAAGTTTTTCAGGTGTCATAAAACACCACTAAAATTAGGTTTAAATTTTCGGGGTGTTACAGACCTTCCCCCCTTAAAAGAATCTCGTCCTCGAGATTAAGGAGGTTATACAAGATAATTCTTGAACGATCCATTTATACCCCATTTAAAAACTTTTTCTACAAAATATTAGAGTTTTAACACTCAAGAGATTAACACTCCACAAGATTTTATTAAAAACAGTATGATATTTCTACCATACTCCATGCATTTAAAAGATGGCATGGCAGGGGCTCACTCAATCAATCAACATAGGATCTACCACCATGGTTAAAAATTAAATCTATGGTTTTGCTCAACTCAACACAAACATGGCAAGATCAAACAAGATCTACAACCAAACTATCAACCAACAATCAAGGATTTAACTTGGGCAAACAATTACCCAAATTTTGCAAAACAAAATTAGGAAATGCTAATCATATCCTCTATCTAGGGTTTTTATTTTAGAAAAGCTGTATATACACTTTCATGTATACACAGGTTTTGAAAAAAAACAGGGTTTCTTTTCAAAAGAAAATATCTGTGTCACCAATAATTGGTTCACAGACACTGTGGGATAGGCCATTTCCCAAAATCATTTTGCAAAGATTTTCCCTAAAAGAAACACTGGAGAGACGAGGGGATGATTTTCTGAGAAAGGGATAGAGGCACACCGTGGCTATCGGCCTACTCGCTGACGTGTGGGACCGGGGTCCACCTGGCAGTCTCCCTCCTCCTTTCTCTCTTCTTCTTCCTCGCTCTCTCTCGCTCTGTACACGGCGGTTCCAGTGCGCGGAGCACTCCACTGCGGCACTGCTGCGCGTGCGGTCCGTCGACGCCGCGGCCATCACGGCTTTGGGGAACATGTCCTCGATGGTTTCGCGCCACTGCTCGCGATTCTTTCTCTTTTCCCGCGTGCGGTGCGAGGAGCGGCGTCCGAGCTCCGGCTATAAATCAGAATCTCCGAAATCCTCTCTTTTTCATCGCAACCATGGGCTTCATTCAGCTTCTTCAGAGCCTACGTCGAGATGCGGAGACGCGGCTTCATCAGCGTATTATCATCTTCGTGCTCTTCGGATCTCGTGTACGGTGGTGGGCGCACTGCTGTTTGCGGCGGTGGTCTTCCTGATCTTTGGCCTGTGCAACTGGTGGTCTGGCGCGGTGGTGATGTGCGGCGGAGGGGCAGGCTGCGGCGGAGGGGCAGGCTGCGCCGCCGGTTGCTGAGGTGGCCGCTCTTCCAGCTGGAGGTGAGCCGGCCGCTCGAGCCGTCCGTCGCCGTCGCGCGGCTCGCGACTCGGCTTCGGGTGAGCCAGGCTCATCTTCTAGCAACACCACTGAGCTTGAGAGGGAGTAGGATTTCTGGGGTGCCTTCGCATCTGCACTGAGGTAGTTGTAGTGTTCTATGTTGGAGTAGAACTTGTATCCTTTGTTTCTGAAATTTCCCTTCTGTACTGAACTTAGTGGATGTATCAAATTTGTCTCCTCTGATGAACTGGAACAAGATTTTCATTTCTGAATTTTCTCAGCTGCAACAAACCTGGTCTTGCAGCACAGATAGAATTGCAGAGGTACTAGCATACAGATAGAAGAACTTGCTACACTGAGAAAATATCTTTTAGAAAATAATCCTGCATTTTATGGCCCAAAACAATTGCAGGAGTGTGGCATAACATCTCAACCATAATGGTTAACAAGAGAATCAGAACACCAAGTTTTATTACGGGCTGATTCAACATCAACCAGAAAGCATACAACAAACTTACATTACAAGCTAACACAAGAAAAACAAACAACCTCGCTGATTCTCACCTACCAACATACAAGCGCCACTCAGGCTAACTAAACAGGGTTCTACTCAGCTTGACGGCCTCTGGTAGTCGGTGGAGCGCGGCCGAGACGAAGAGTGGTGTCCACATCTCCATCTTCCGCGGGGTGGGGAATTGCAGGCACGCCTTCGAGGATCATACCTCGCTCTTGGGGGTGCTGCTGAACTCGGCTAGTGCTTGCGTCACAGATGCATCAAGACCGCGTTCCAGCAAATCATCTGGGAACGGGAGTCCTGTGCCCTGAGCTTGCCCATGGTTGGGGTAGGTGGGTTCCTTGCTCGACTCAGTTGCGAGCAACCAAGGTTGCGCCTTGTGGTCATGAGTTCCTCCATCAGAGAATGGCTGAGCCTTGTCATTGCAGCCCGTAGGTGGCCAGGGTGATTATGGCGGGTCGACTTCTTCTCCAATGGGAGTTTGGATAGCCTCCGCACCATGCTGGGGTCTGGCTGGAGAAGGTGGAAAGCTCGACTTTTCGCCATTGCCGGTTCCGAGTACCGCAGGCGGACGAGACCTTCCCAGGCTGCTACCTGGATGGCTTGATTAAGAGTGGCCATGCTCCTACCTTGGATCAGGTAAGACGGACTTGTGCCCAACGGACACGAGCCGACATGCACGTCTGCTCGAAAGTCACTCCCGGCAGGCGAGAGTGAGTTCTCGAACACCACGTATCGAGGGCGAGCAGGCCTACCAAGAAGAACACAGACGGCCTTCCAAAGCATCAGTGGAAATCCGCCATGATCCTCGGCAGTGGTTTCTAGGATGACCTTGGGGTTCGCCATCGGATTATTCTGGATCTGGGTGTAGGATGAGATGAGAATGCGGGATTCCTTTGCGGGATCCTGCTTCAAGAGAGTTGGGTGGCTAAGGATAGCAGGCGAGGGTGGGGATAAACGGCAGCTAGGACCGGGGTCTCATATAAGCTGGGTTGTGTCGGCTCCTTCTCTTGGAAGAAACCGGCGAGCCTCTCTCAGGGAATGGGACACGTCCTACTGCACCTTACTGTGGACCGACACCAGCCATGCCGGTTAGGCGGAGATGGGTTAAATCCATCGGGCTCACTGTCGGGCAAAAGTAAGGTTGGGCTTTCCATGCTAGGGTAGTCTACAGCCAGCCTGGTGCTCTGATACCACGTCTGTGACACCCCTCCCTGGCACATCTCGCCAGAGAGGCGGTCGCCCCGTGCGCCAGCCCAAGATATCTGGCCGCACGTCACGACAGTGCAACATAATGGAAATCATTACACAATCAGGCACAAGAAGTGCTACAAATGGTTTACAAGGCCATCAAGGCATGACCAAATATCAAGCCAAGCATGGCTCAGGACAGAGTTTAACTGGCAGCGGAAGACGACTAAGGCAACGGCTTGGAGCGGCTCCACTCCACAGGCATCTGGCTGGGCTACTGATCCTAGCACGCTCCAGCTCCATCTCCTCGCTAAGGTGAAGATGAATCCTCGCCAAATCTGGCCACAAACACAAGGCCCGTGAGTACATTTGTATGCACTCAGCAAGAATCGCCACTCACTACAAATAATCCAACAATCATGCAGCAAGATATACATTGGAAATAAACTCTACAACATGGCAAGTGTACTCTAGATACATGACATAAAAGTAGCATGGCATTGACAGCCAAACATGTCATAAGCAAGCAACGGGGTATCACCAGTACAGAATCCAAGCCAGGTGGGGTTGGATCGTGCACCGGCAATCATACAAAGGGCTTACCTGTGACGAGTAAACGGGTGTACCATTTGGTACCAAGTAACACAATAATATTTATCATCTGCTAGGCCCACTGGCCTTATCTTTCCACTCTGGGCATGCACGGTTGATGTTGGCTCAGACCTAACTCTAGGCTTCCAACGATCACACCGACATCCGATATCATGGGTAACCATCAACATCTCAAGGCAACATTCCCTGCATCATCTTATTTGTTCATTTAGTGAGATCAGGTCATTCATTAATTCTTTCAAACAGATCTTAGTTTAACCTCCTGACATGACAAAGACACACAGTGTGACTGACACTGAACAGTTGTTCCATATCCCAGGAACGGGGCTAGCTTGCTAGGTTGACACTCTCGAGAGGTTGCGTTTCCAACTATCTGAATGCACCTTACTCAGCTGACACTTCAGGTTGTCATGCCAAAGTCGTACTGAGCAAAATACACTCACTTGACGGTCCACTTGCTAAGACACTCTCCTGCACCACCCTATACGCATGGTACAATGGGCAAGTAAATCCGGCAATCCCCCGGCGCTACCTAGTATGCCTAGCTCCGTACTCCCTATCACAGTCGAACCCGTGCCTGTCAACCACTACCCTCGGACAGCACAACCGAACGACTGCGCCCAATGGATGGCACAAAAGGGGCTCAACAACCTACTAGGTCACGGTCCTTCATAAGACGACGATGGTCCTGCTTTCAAAGTTCAGATTAGTGGCACCATGGACTGACCCTATCGTTGTTTGGAGGGGAGTTTCATTTAGTCAAGTTTCATCATAACAAGTCCAAACAACAGAGGATTAGTCCATCACAATATCATAATAATATATCATCAAACAACAAGACATTAGCAACATAATATTTCAAGCAATAGTTTGTTTGTATTGACCGGGTGACTATGACGGTTCCTCCAGCCGGCGCCACCACAAATCAGTGTTCACAGAAAAATAGCACAGTGGGTCAATCAGACGACTGTGGCGGTTCCTCCGGCCAGCGCCCTCGCAGATCAACTACAAAAGCTAGCACAGTTTGTTGGCGTCGATCGGGTGACTGTGGCAGAGATACCTCCGACCAACGCCATCACATATCAACTACCAAAGTTGGTAGGGCATGTAGTCTCCAAAATAAACCAAAAAACATTCATAAGAAAGAAAGCATCCATTCCACTCGAGGATTACCTCGACGTGGTGTCAGCAATGTGGGCAAAAAGAACCAAATGGAAAGCAAATGTCCCAAGCGTCACAGTCCAGGCAGGCATATGCCAACCACGTTTGACGGAGGGAGAAGAAGCAAATAACTCTTTTGGCAAATGCCCCCAACTCCGAGGATCATAACACGACGATGGCCCTGAGGAGGTTGATCTACGACGCCAGAAAACACTTTGTTGATCTCCGGTGCGTAGTTACCTGCGTCAAAAGTAAATGGGTTAGGTTGAGACTCCAAGTGCAGAGTGTGTAGTAGTGGAAGACGTGTTTTCCCCACGAGGGTGACTCGAGGGTTTAATATCGAACTCTCGGGGAATCAGTAGTGAAGATATATCTTCTTATCCTTCTTTTGGTTACCTACAAAACAAAGTTAAATGTTTTGGTCCTCAACCTCACCTGTGGTTGTCAAGCACAAGGTGTAAGAATGATATCAAGATAGTTATGCAATGCAAACAAGGAATAAATATGCAATGGTGGTGGATGCAATGGTAAATGATATTTTTGGGTTTTTTAATGATGTATGCAAGATGAAAAGTATTTTTGTATTTTCGGATTTAATGATGCCTGAAAATGGAAAAGTGGTATATGGTGTTGGAAAGGTGTTTCTTATGATTAAAAATGGACCGGGGTTCACGGTTTCACAAATGCACTCTCTCTTTATAAAGTGGCAGACAATGGAACACACAGAGTTAACATATGAGATTGCAACACAAAGTTTGATAACAAGTTACTTAGATATATGGGCATCACGTCCTAACATAGAGACCTTTTGGTTATTAGTCTCTCTTATACTCCACCAAGATGCGAACCAAATCATAACACCTCAGTAATTAAGATGACTCAGAGTATAGCAATAAGTTTCATGACATGAAGTTAAAATAAGAACATGCTGGATCTAGTCATAGAGAAGAGGCTTGATCACCCTCAACCCCGGCAGCAAGGTATTTTTGTTTATCCCTAGTGAGGTAACAAAGTAAGGTAAAAACCTAAGTGGATCGCGATATTTCAGTTGTCAGCTTACTGCACTCACCACTCCCCGATACTCCAACTAATGCACACATCACCCCACACACGCTCTCATAAACATGCTTGATCATAACAAGTAGACAAGAACGGGGTACATAATATGCATCTATACTCATAACTGAAACAAACATTGCAATCTCAAACATATATTAACTCATTGAAAGATCCACCACATAGGTATTACAAATATGACCGTAATCATGTTCAGCAGCTCATACGATACTAATTAGTGAATCTCAAGAGAGGAGAGATACATAAGTTATTTCCACAAACCCATAGTCCAGAGGTGGACTACTCCCTCATCATCATGGAGACGACGGAGAAGTCGATGGAGAAGAAGGAGACCACGCCGGCAGGGCCCCGCCAGAGTTTTCCCCCTCCAATCTGCAGCTCCTGATCTTCGTTTCGGTGTTTCTGTGTTTGTGCGGAGCTTTTTCCAGAGAACGTCGGGGGACCTTTTTTATAGGCGTTTTTAGGTCAAGACGGAGTCGGTGGACGAAAGATCGACGGCAACGGAGCCTCGAGGGCCAAACGAGTGGGCCCTACGCGGCCACAGTACCTGGCCGCGTGGGACACCCCTTTTCGCCTTGCGCGCTCCGTTTGCTTGATTTCTTCGCTCCTACGTCTTCTTCCTTCCAAAATAACGACCTCTGTATTTTCCAGGATTTTATGACGACGTTTGGGTCCCTGAAACATAAAAGGAAAGAAATAGGGTTTTCTGCCTGCGTAGAGTTAATTCCATAAAAATAGGAAACAATTAATTTATTTCCTAAAATCATTAAATAACAGTGGTATAACCCTTATATGATGCAAATATGATTAGAATATAAGTGATAAAGTGCAAAGTTCATGTATGCATTTTACATGCATCAGACGACATTCGTCCGCTCCTCACCTCGGCGAAGAAGAAGAAGCAAACAAAGCCACGCAAGTGCGAGGGGCACAGTTGTAGTGTTCCCCACTCCGTTGACTATGGCGGTTCCCACAGTCCATCGCCTCGGGAATGGGAAGTGGTACCCCCGGACACAACACCACAACTCTACGGAAAGTAGATGTCAAAGTCATGATATCTCATGACACACAGTTTACAGATAACTGGCAACCAGATGCACAGATAAGTAATTATAAAGTAATGCGGCGATTTAAAATGCAACATGGCATACAGGCATACACATGAAATCATATCGACAATCATCAACATTGACTAGCAGGCAAAACACAACAAGATAAACCATACAGGAGCTCATAGCAAGTGGTTAGCTTGCCTGCGAAGATCGACACTGTTCGGCTTGGAGTGTAACGAACGTCACGGTTTAGGGTCTCGGTTTGCCGGTACAGCGGGATACACCTATACACGCATACAAGGGTGCTGAGTATACAAGTATTTTGCAGAAATGTAAAACCTACACCACTGGACAGATGCTTACAAACTAGAAATTTACAAATTTGAATCACTCCAAACGGAGCTACGGTTCAAAAGATATTGACGTGTGACGGATAGCTAACAGCTGCTCACCAGAAAAAAAACAGACCGCGCGGAAGAAAAAAACTGCTCGGGCCGCTTCTGCCGTGCGGCTGGGCCGTGCTGGGCAGCAGCTAGCTGGGCTGGGCTGCCGCCTGGGAAAAAAAACCCGGATCGATCGAATCGATCAGCTCCAGGCGTTGACCTCCTGTGTGCTCGCTCCTGCGCACGGGAGCACGCCACGGACGCCGGAGCGGGCGGCTCGGCGCGCCGGCCGGCCAGCCGACGGCGGGGATGGAGTGGCGGCGGTGGGCCGCGGTCAGGGGGAGCTGGCGACTGCGACGTGGTCAACGCCTCCCTCCTCGGGAGCACGCACGGGTGGCGCTGGAGGCTGACCGCCGCCGGCGATGGGCGGCCCGGCGAAGCCAGACGAGGACGGAGACGAGGCCGTGGTGCCAGACCGCACCCGTGGAGGTGGTCCAGGTGGATGGGGGAGGAGACTTGGTGCGAGGGGCGCGACGAGCGCGAGCTCGGCCGCTTCGGCCATGGCGGGAGGTCACGGGGGTCGACGCCCTCGCTGCATCTCCGCACGGTAGAGCCCGAAAACGAGTGGGGCGAGACCCAGGAGCCACGCCGCACTCGGGAACGGGACCAGGGAGGTAGGGGAGGCTACGGACGCGACGCCCGCACGCTCGGCTGAGCTTCGGCCATGGCGGCCAAATTTTTCTGGAGCTTCGGGTGGGGAGGTTTTCGATGAACTCAAGATGGGGGAGTGGTGGCTTTGACCCTTAGGGGCTCTCTCCGTCGATATGCACCATCAACCAAGCTCAGGAGGCCTCGGTTCCTTTTATAGCTAGAGGGAGAGGGAGCACCGACGGCCACGGCTCACTCGAAGCCACAAGATGGAGATAGGAACGAGGAGAGGGTGTGGCTGTCGTGCTGGAGGCACAGGGAAGGTACAGGGCAGCACAGTGGTGAGGGATTAGGTCGGTTTTAGTGCTAAGTTGGATTTAGGTCACGCCAAAGCGTGCGTCTAGAGCGCGACGCGGGCGGCATCGTCGCGTTCCCGGTGACTCGGGGCACCAAACGGATAACGGTTTTCACCACTGGGTTCGTAACGATGAGAGCAACACAACAAAACAAGAATCTCTCAAGGATTCCAAACTTTGTAAAATAGATTTTCCAGAAAAGCAAAGATACCGAAGGTGCTCGATGAAATGACAGGGGCCTTGCACATCTTAGAAAAATCCCCAAAAATTACCACTGAGTACTTGTGGCATAGGGAGGGTTTCTATGGAGTTTGAGCTCAATTGGACATTGGTAAATTGGGTTTTGGCAAGATGTCCAAAAATTGGCATATCGGCATGGTCATGGCAAAGTGATTTTTCACACTTCACCTTGGGGTGATCTTCTGGATATGTGTGTCTATGGGACAAGTGGTAAATATGACCAAGTCTCATGGTCATAGGATTTGTCTAGGTATAGGTTTGCTTGAAGATTTCGAAAAGGCATGAAAATGGCCTTACAAAGGAAGTAGGTCAAAAGTTGCTCAAATGGGTTTGGCTCCAAAAGATGAAGTGTAGGGAATGTAAAAATATTCATCCCCTGAATTTATCAGAATTTATGGAGATGCATAGCTTGACTCAAACATTTCTGGACCAGAAAGGGTAGTTTGGAAAATAGTGCCCAACTTGGAAATATTGCATTAAAGCATGCAATATTTTTGCATGGATTGTCTTTATATGGATAGGGGAGTCCTCTGGTATTTTTAGTGGAATTTTTCTGGCTATGGAAATAGGCTTTCCTTTGGTAGGTGTAGAAAAGGGTTTAAATGTTCGATAATTAGGGCTAGGGTTTTCGAGGGAAAACCTAAGCACCAAAATTATCACGGGTGATGGAGTGGTTCGTGGATCACTGGGAAATTCTTGAGGGAGCAACTCCCAAGTCAATTCTTCCTCAAAGATTTGAAGAAATATTTAGGAAAAGAGAAAAAGTTTTTCAGGTGTCATAAAACACCACTAAAATTAGGTTTAAATTTTCGGAGTGTTACATAGCTCTTGGCAAATATCAGCTCTAGTATCTACATTGGTATTTGGACTAAAATAAATGCTTGACTTAGCCAAACTCACATCTGTCCTGAACTTGCACAATAGAAATCCAACACATGCTGTAAGGAAGCTGCATTTAGAACATCCGCTCTCATAAGAATCAGAGAATCGTCAGCAAATAAAAAGGTGTGAGACTGACGGTGCATTCCTGCACACTCTAATTCCTCCAATGCCACCAGCTTCTTCTTCAATCTGCAACATGCTAGAAAGACCTTTAGCGCATAACAAGAATAGATAAGGAGAAAGGGGGTCACCTTGTCTAATACCTCTTGTAGGGCTAAATTCTTCTGTCTCTTGTGAATTAAACCTCACTTTGTATTTAACCGAACTTACACATGCCATAATCAACTCAATCCACTGTGGGTGGAAACCCAACTTTTCCATCATGTTCCTCAGAAAATTCCATTCTACTCTATCATAGGCTTTATGCATATCCAACTTCACCGCACACAAACCATATTGTCCAGCTCTCTTGTTATTTATCTTGTGAACACATTCATAAGCAATTAATATATTATCTCTGATCAGCCTCCCCGGTACAAAAGCGCTCTGAGTAGGTGATATAATATCTGGCAAAATATTTTTCAGTCTAGTAGCTAGCATCTTGGAAATGATTTTATAGAGAACATTGCACAGACTTATAGGCCGGAATTGGGTGACCACTTCTGGAGTATCCACCTTTGGTATCATGACAATCGTTGTATCATTCCAAGCCTCCGGAATCTGCCTTGAATTGATAGCAAACAACACCTCTTGAGTTATATCAGGGCCTAAAATATCCCAATATTTCTTAAAGTACCCCCCCCCCCTCCTCGTGCTGATTAGGCGCTGAGTTGAAACTTTTTTGTTTCCTGATGCTGAGTAGGCAAATGTGTGGACCCACTTGTCTGTAAGCGCCCCCATCTCTGATCTCCGCGGTGGCGGGGTCGTCATGGCGTAGGCGGGTGCCGCCACCATTGCAGCCTCCTCTATCGGCAGGAGCACGACGGTGCGTGATGGCGTCTCGGTACGTGCGGAGGTCGTCAGGAGTTGGCAACCCAGATGGCGGCGTCGATGGCGTTGAAGATGGTGGCATGCGCACCGCTGAAGAAGCCCCGCCAGTAATCCAGCGACGGTGGTGGTGGTGGCGCCAACGAGATCCAAGGTCGGTGACCGGACCGATTGGTGAAAAAAAATCCTTCCTTCTTCCCTTAATTCCTTTTGATTTAATGGGACCACGTCGACACGTCAACGCCTAATCAGCATAAGAGGGGGATAAAAACAGCTTTTCATGTGACAAAACCACTCCAATGGGTTATTAATCCGGTTTTGTGAATTTGAAGGTGAAAATAATGCTAAATTGGAGTTCAGGGTGGTATGTATCCGTTTGGTGGATACGAGGAAGATTTCTATACATTTTTCTCTGAAAAACAAACCGAGTACGTTACGGCGTTGCCAGCCCGGGCCCAAGCCCGGTAGCGTACAGATGAGGTAGCCGCGTGCCCGCAGCGGTACTCCCTTCGCTTCTTCCTTCTCCTTCCACTTTTACCCAATCTTGCCGACAAACGGAAGAAACCCACCCAAATCCCCACGCCCGACGCTTCCTCTGCAAAGATCGCCTCGAAGCCCCCTCTCCGATTCCGGCACGCCCAGAGGTAGGTAGCACCTGCTTTCCCTTGATTTTCTTCCGTGGTTCGCACGTCCTGCGGCGGGCCGATTCGTTAGGGTTGATCGATGGAGGCGATTAGCTACTTTCCGTGGTCCCTCGGATCACGTGGTTTTTCTGGATTGATTGATTTGTGGTTGCTGTCCTACTTGTTAGGAAGGGCTGATTTGTCGGCTGATCGATCAATCTGTTCGTGTAGGGTTTCGGAATTTGTCCCTAATTGCAACTTTAGAAGCTACTAGTACAAGTCATCGTTGTTTGGGAATTACATCGGGTGTGTGTGCCGCAGTGCTATTTTATCTCTAGTTTCGATTACCTGCCACATAGAGGTACATGGATCGTTCGTGGCTCTGTTGCAATGCTTGTCACTCAAGAAGTCACGGAAGTCACGGAAGTAGAATGCTAAATCGAAACCCTGCTGTTCTTAGCTCTATAATAATTCTCGAATACGCCTAGAGTTTCATATATCTGTCAAAGTACACAGTAAATGAATGAATTGGGCGAAAGAATGAGCACGTTTTAATGAACTAGGTAAACGTTATGAACGATTTACCATATTAATCTCTATTTCCATCTCTGTTTGCTAGGTCGTTCAGTGTCATTGCTACATGAGTGCCGTATCTGAATGATTCCATGGACATCCCAAACGAAGTGACGTTGTACTCATCCCTCTCCAAAATCGAGAGCAACCACGTCGGTGGAGCATCTATGTCCAATCTGGCTCCAGAAGATAACTATTTCGCGCATGACTATCTCTATGAGCCATCCCTGGAACCAGACTTTCCATCAGAATATGGTGCCAGAGAGGATCCCTTCACCGCAGCACGAGCTAGTCCAACTATCAATCTGAAGACTGTTCTAGGTGGTCTTGCGGCGATTGTTTCAGGTGCAAGTAAGGGTGAGGGTGGTGCATCACAGCAGCAAAGTTTCAACACGGGTGTATCGTTTCTAGCATCTGGCAAGGATGGCGATTTGCATCCATCTGTTTGCGTTCCGAGTGCACCGCCGCTGCTTGAAGAAAATGCTTTACAGTTCAGAGCCTACCGGGAGGTGTTGCAGGCAGATCCCCCAGAGTGGTTACCAGATAGCTCTACCAGTGTATGCCTGCAGTGCAGCTGTCCTTTCACGGCCCTCACTCGTGGAAGGCACCATTGCCGCTTCTGTGGAGGTATATTCTGCAGAGAATGTTCCAAGGGAAGATGCTTGATGCCCATGAAGTTCAGGCTGCGTGATCCTCAGAGAGTGTGCGATGCTTGCTACGATAGGCTTGATCCACTCCAAGGCTTATTGATCAACTACAACAGTAATGCCATGCAGCCTGCAAAACATGATGTCATGGATTGGACAAGTACGAGGAGCTGGTTGAACTTGCCCGTTGGATTATCAATGGAGTATGAGATATACAAAGCAACAAATACGCTGAGAAAATATTGCCAGGTAAGTTTGATGTTTTACCCCTCGAACAGATATATGCTTGTCATCCAGAGCTGAGAAGCGTTTCTGTTTTCGAATATGTAGGTTTCTAGATTAAATCCTGAGAAGTCCATCCCATCATCTATCCTCAAGGGAGCGAAGGGGCTTGCTGTGCTCACAGTTGCCAAGGCAGGTGCAGTTCTTACGTACAAAATGGGCACTGGCCTTGTAGTTGCTCGCAGATCAGATGGATCATGGTCTGCCCCCTCAGCGATTTTATCTGTTGGATTGGGATGGGGAGTGCAGGTATTTGTCCAATATAATATTTTCTGTGAATCGAATGCACAGGCAACATTTACGTCTATCTGCTGCTGATAATAGATTCTGGTTATCTTCACCACAAAAAAGGAACATGCATGTTATTCATTTAATTCTTGTGTTATTCACTGAATTAGTTTCCATGGTATTTATTTAAGCATGACGACCTGTTTGCTTATGAGATTTGCATGATGCCAAAGACAAGCTTTGGATGTTTAACTACAGTCTGCCCTTAATTAGGATTGTTAATCTCGCTATGATACTGATATTCTCTTTGTATTTTCTAGATTGGAGGAGAATTGACAGATTTTATTATTGTGCTTCATGATCTTAAAGTTGTCAAGGCATTCGGTAGCCGCATGCATCTTTCTCTTGGGGCAGGATTGAGTGCGGCAGCAGGACCAATCGGAAGAGTCCTTGAAGCAGATGTTCGAACAAGTGAAAAAGGTTCTGGTATATGCTACACTTACAGCTGCAGCAAAGGTACTAATAAGGAAGTTGCCTCCTCTCATTGCTGTCATTTTTGATATACGCTAAATATTTGAAATGGTTGAAATGAGTGGAGATCATCACGATTTAGACATTTTTATTAAATAAAAGCCGAATGGAAGGCTTTAAACATGAGACTGAGCTTGCTCTCCACAACTGAATGTCATGTTTGGTGTTATTGCTGCACGTAAAACAATTGGAAAGTTACTTTATAGTCTCATTTTTGGAGGAAACAAATCAATGTCACAAATTCAGTCCTCTCAATTGCCAAAGGAAATCTTGGCAAGTAGATTCATTCTCTTATGTTTGGCTTTCCCTGTTAAGAATTTTGCAGGTTTTATCATAGCTATCTCGTTATCCTTCTGATCTGTATCATCTCTATTTCGAAACTTTAAACAGGTGCCTTCGTTGGTGTCTCACTGGAAGGAAATGTGGTGACAACCAGATCAGACACGAATCTGCGCTTCTATGGGGACGCTTACTTGACCACAACCGATATCCTGTTCGGGAGGGTGGAGAAGCCCAGAGCTGCCCAACCCTTGTATTCAGCTCTAGATGATCTATTCTCCAAGATGGCTTGCTAGTTCTAGTCATGTTAGTCTTGCATTCACCGATGTACATATATCTATGGATGATGTTAGAAAATCCCTGAAAATATATCAAGAAAATGTACATATTTTATTGGATGGGTTCATAGCAAGTATGTACCCTCTCATGTAAATATTTCCAGGATATTTGTACTACGTTATGCTTGGTTGTGGTCTCCTCTTGCAATTCAGCATTGTTAATTCTAGTGGTACGTTAGGGGCTTCTGGCTTTGGCAACCAGGTTGGTGTTTGCTTCTGGCACGTTTTCAAGATGGTTTAACAAGATGGTTATGGGGTTATGATATTTTTCAAATTTAATTACCTTATATCTCGAGGAACATAATTCAAGAGTAGGGTCATTACATATCCAGATAAGCTGAATTTACAGTCATGTGCAGCCTGGTCTAGCCAAAAAATTGTGTTTCTACCCTCGCTATTGGAAGGCAACTTTGAAACTAAGTTTGACCATACGCAGCTTAGGAAGACACTAAGGGTTAGCTGAATTTAACACTTCAAACTCTTATTCTGACATTAATACATGATAATTGCCAGAAAGCCCGATTGTGAGCACTCGTATATGCAGTAACCTGCATGTGCTTCAACTGGCTTTGCAGACTTGTGTACAAGTCATGCGTTATGCGTAGGCGTAGGGATTATCACTCCGTGCCGATTGTGAGGCAGGCAATTAGCAACCAGAAGGCTACATATTTTGTTTACTTGACCAGTTGACCTACTTGGCGAGCCACCTTTTCAGGCAGGTGGGGGGACGGAGGCCAGCTTGGAGTCCGCAACCTAGAGATCTGCAAAGACAAATAGAAAAAACATAGGGAGCTAGGCGGTGGATCGGTGAATCTATTCTACGCCAGCACGTACAGTATGATCAAACTTAGTTTCAAAGTCAGAAAGATTTTCCCCTCTGGCGGCGGTCCGGCGGCGCTTGGGGGCGGGAGGCGCGGCCGGAGTGGCGTTTTGAGGCGGGGATCTTCCCCTCTGGCGGCGGCGGTCCGAGGACTGAAGTTGCTGGATCTCCGTCATCGCGGTGCTCGCGGCTCTGCGGAGTGGCGCTGCACCTTGTTCCCTCGCCGGAGTCCGCGGGACGGCGGCTCCGGATCTGTGACATCCCCGAAGGTGGAGGTACTCTGTTGCAGGACGTCGGCGTCAAGGCAGCAAGGTGGAGGCTCTCAGGAGCCGAGGACCGACGACTTCCCGACCGTGGAGGGACTTCTCCGAATCCAAGGCTTGTGAGGAGAAGCGGCGGCGGCGCGCCGTCGGAGCGGCTTGTTCGTCTTCGTCATCGACGGGATCCAGAAGGACCTTATTGTAATTTTGCTTTGTTTCTGGATCGTTCTGTAAGATTCCTGCTGTAGTTGTACCTGCTCCTTCATCGCAAAAAAAAAAAAAAGTCAGAAAGATTTTCTCGCCATGATAGTATTCCCTCGAAGGAAGTGTGGTGACAACCAGATCAGACACCAATCCTCGTTTCTAAGTACGCACGGGGATGCCATTTCCTGTTTCGAAGGGTGAAGCCAAGAGTTTCCCAGCCCTTGTGGTCAGCTAGATGATCTATCCTCCAAAATGGTTTGGTAGTACAGCCATTCAGTGACGTACATATCTATGAAAAGATACTAGGAAAATTCTTGGGAAATATATAGTACTAGAAAAATGAAAAACCTTCAATTTATTGTATCCACCTACTTTTCGAAGGGTGGAGCTCTGCACCCCTGCCTGAATGGAAAAAATCGAACATTTCATGAGCAGCAGCCAAGGACACGACAGTCGAGATGATGCGTAAGTTCTCTCTGCGGACGAGGAGGTTAGGGCATCTCTAACCGAGGCCCGCAAACGGCGGCTTGTTTGCCGGTGTAGGCTCCCTGCCTGCGCCTGCCCCTGCCCCTCGACCTGGACACTCCTCGCACGGCCTCCTCCTCGTTTTCCTGTCGATGTTCGGCAGGTGATACCAATTCCTCCTCCACCTGCTATAGGATGTACTCTCACTTTTTTACCTGGACACTCCAGATTATTCCAGGAAATGGAGTACTATACAGTTCACTGCCCCAGCAAAAAAAGTTCACTCTCTACTTGCTACTCCAGTCTTTAGAGTAATAATTTAATTACATACAGATTAAGTAGCTGATCTTTGGATGCTCTTTTGAACAATCAGTCCGTTAAGCATGACCAGTCTTTGGAGTAATCAACATCAGAGGCTGCCACATATCTTGACATTTTTCTGTATACAATTAGTTTACATTTGAGAGGTCAGATTTGGCCATATTGTGTCAAAGACAGTATGACACAGGGATCACATGCCTAATAGCATCTTCACCGGCATCGCTCAAAGAACCCCAAAATGGTTATTGGGGTGCCGGACATGAAAACGGCCAAACCGGCACCCCTAATTGTCTGGCCCGACCCATTTTCTGTCCGGCATCCTGAGCGAGCCTCCAAAGTTGGGGACAGACACGGGGCTGTCGGACAGCGCCTCCGACAGGCGGGGCCTGCACGTCAAAGACACAGAACGGTCAGGCGTGATTAATTTGTGGTGCAGGAGGCCGTTTTGCCGCCTAATGGCGCATCCCTTCTCCTCGCCCGCTATGGCGAACAACTTCGAAGCGGGTGAGTTGGCATACCGCGGCGGACGCATCCTCAATCGTCCCTCCAGACCAATGCCCAATAAGGGGTGGGCCATCTCCAACGGTGGGCTCGCCGTGCCGGCACTGCCAAAAATGCCGGAGCAGATCCGACGTGCCATTGCCCGGTGCCGGAACTAGATAAGGCGGGAGGAGCGAGCCCTGCCCAAGAACGACAACAATAGCTGGGGCCGGTGGCTCCAGCGCTTCGACCACGAGCCGCCGCGGGGCACACCTGGTGGGAGGCGACCGACCACATGGGCGCCCGCGCCATTGAGGCTGCCCACACGCACTCCGCATCAGGGAACCCAACCCTGTTACGACAGCAGCTGCCAGCACGCCGCAACAATCCGGCCCGCGCTGCCGGCCGGTGAAGGAGGAGCGACGCTCGCGACCGCATCGGGGAGGCGGAGGCATCGCCATCTGCGATCGCCGCGAGCCACCACGAGGTGGCCTAGTGATCCGCGACTTCGGCCCGATCCGACGATCCCCACCGCACGGCCGCCTCTTCCTACGTCGTCCCAAGCCGGAGGTGAAGGAGGAGGTGGTGTCCTCCGGCTACCACGTGTCGTCGTCACTGCGGGATGAGGTGCTTGACGACGACTCCCTCAGCCTGGGATGGGCTGTGGTGGCCTCGGTCAGCGAGATCGAGAAGGACTCGCTCGTCTTCTTGGAGACCATCGAGGCCTCGGTGCAGATGGCCTCGACCTCCTCCTCCGGCGGTGCCTCCACCTCGCATGCGCATCGGGTTGACACGTCCACTTCACGTCTGGCTCGGGACGGCGCCTCCACTTCCCGTGTTGCCTCCTCCTCCGGCGGCGCCTCTACCTCGCGTGCGCATCAGGGTGGCGCCTCACTTCATGTTAAGCTCGGGACGTCGCCGCCACTTCCCGTGATGCCTCCTCCTCCACCGTGGTCTGCCTCGACGACGACGATGATGACGACAATGAGAGCGTCGACTGGGACAATCTCAGGGAAGACGATAACGAGGAATAGAGTTAGGGTTAGGTTTAGGGACACCGACGAGGCCAGTTTTGTTTAAATTTCATTCAAATCAAGTAAAATATAACAAAGTTTGAATGAAAATTTAAAACCTTTTTATGTTTTTTTGTTTGGGGGTGCCGACGTGGGCAGCACCACAGGATTGACCAGAAGTGTCGGGCACCCCAAAGCGGACACAAATTGGGGTCTCTCAGACAAATTTCCGGGGGTGCCGGTGGAGATGCTCTAATTGTGTACCTACAGACTTGTGTGTTCGGCACTGTTTTGAGTGGTGGAACATGAAAATTGTTTCAACTATCCATTTCTTCAAAAATGTCGTGTACAACTTATTGATTTCTTAAAAAAATATGAAGTAGTATCGTGTCGAAGTAAAAAAAAAACTGTGTGTTTGGCCTGTTTTGAGTTTTGACTGCCCAGTTTTGTCTTGATCACTGTTGTTTACCTGCAAGTGTAGTGTGGTGGATGATAATCAGTGAGCCATACATTTGTCGGTTAATCTAGGAGACGTGTCCACGCGCATGCATCCGTCCGGCGCCTCACAAATTAGAATTTGGGTCAACGCGCATGTATGTATGTTAGAAATCTTTTCGCAACCGAAAATTTAAAATAAATTATCTCTTAAACCGGAAATCTAATTGATGATTGGTTTTCACCATTGGTTTTGTTTCGACGAGTACTTCAAAATAAGATCTCATCTTAATATGTTTTGACGAACTTTTTTTTCGTTGTCAGTTGTCAGGTTATAATACTGTAGTTGCCATATTAGTAGTTAACAATTACCATCCAAAAAATACATAATTATCAGGCAATGTTTTCATGTTTTTATGTCATAGCCATGATCTCCACATCCAAACAGTGAGGATTTGATTCACTCTAAACACGTAAAATTTGAAATTACCGTCATCAAAGGGTTATATTGGTGAGTAGAGAAGTTTAAAGAGCATGACAACCATTTGATTTTAACCTGATAACCAACTTATCAGTACCTGGTGATTAAGTGAGTATAATCTGACAACTAGGGTAAAAAAAGTTATCAAAACATATCAAGATGAGATCTAATTTTGAAGATCTCGTCACGACAAAGCCAACCGTGAAAACGGATCTGAATTTTGATTTACGGTTTAAGAGATAAATCATTTTAAATTTTGAAAAGCAAAAGGAATCTACTTGGTTGCATGTATGCATGGCTTATTTATATTGTTTGATCCGTGTCCACGGAAAGCTAATCTAGGACACGTGCCCTTAATAGCACGGTACATTTATACATATGCATCATTGCACGTTCTTTTTTTTTTTTTTTTTTTTTGCGATGAGGTTCTAATCAACCTTGGTTCTTGCAACTTGATCTCATCTGTGCAACCAAGGGAACACTGGACTGGCGGATCTCATCTACCCAGTTTTGTAGTAATGAATAAGCAATCTCGATGCTGATCGCGGGGTCGCGAGATTCGCGGGATGGCCATGCTGATCGCGTGATGGCAGAAGCCTGGAGTGGTTAGAATTCAAAAATGTAAATATGTATCCACGCATGTAAATTAAATGTTGTCAGGATCTGACCGTTGTGGCTTCATTCTTGCAGACGTACAGTGCAATACTGTTTACCTTTTCACTCGTAGTACTTAAGCCAGCATAAGCAAATTTAGAACAGGAACGTGGCCATCTCCAGATAAGTTGAATAAACTGAGTTGAATTGGAGCAATTACAATCTTCTGATGAATAAAACATACACGAAACTGCAAAGTTGGAGCTTCATTACATCAAGCAGGCAAAGAATCGCGCCATTTGATAGTTTCTTTTCCTTTTTACAGCATCCACACCGGTAGAAGTCCATGTTGTTGGAAAATAAGCTGCTTATTCATATATACACGAAACTGCTAAGTTGGACCTTCATTACATCAAGCAGGCGAGCGCCATAGTTGTATTTTACAGTTTCTTTTCTTTTTTTGGGCATCCACACCGGTAGAAGTCCATGTTGCTACGTCGTTGTCTCCGGCGTCATTGTGGAGCAAAGATGATTTGTCCAACAGCTATCCGACAGCCGCGACCTATGGTTATGGCGGCACCGGCGTGTGATTCAAGATGGCGATGCTGAAACAGGGAATGTGATCCGTTGATGGCGGATCAAGCGTGTTCTCTCGACTTTGTCGAGAGGTGGTGAATCCGAGGCCGGGAAAGCACGAGAAAGATCCCCAGCTGACATGCTAGAACCTCGCCGCATGCGCTAGGCCTGTTCATCTGCTTCAAAAAGCCTGATTGCGATGGTGTTTCCCCGGTTCTCGCGAAAACGGAGGTCTGTCTCCTGTTCTGTCGACGAGCGTCTCGGCTGCGCTGGTGGTGGGCGATGGCCGATAGTGTCGATGTGTGTAGGGACCCCCTATGGAATATGTTGTTTTTGTCTTTGTATGAGGGTTCTTTCTACAAAGTTTTCAGGGCAGTTGTCTTCACACGATGTCTTTGGTAGTTTCTGTGAGGATCTTCTGTAATCTCTATTTTCCATTAACTAACAAACATGACCGTGCGTTGCAACATGTGTGAAAAATCTGCAACACGGCGGTGCACAAACTGAGATCTCACTAACATGGCGGGGTAACGAGTTGATGGCGTTGGCCTCGATAAAGTTTAAATTTATCTTATATCAACTTCGTGCTTCATCCTTTATAGGAGTATTATGCATTATGTCACCATATTATTACTAAGAGACCAATACAGCACAAGTTTTAAACTTACCACAGGTTTTAAACTTACCACTCTAACCGGCTGAAGAAGTGAATTAAGGTGGCCATCATTTACATATTATGGCGAGGAACCATCTAACATTCTAACCCATGATACGAGGTGTCTCACCAATTCCACAACATAGATTTATGTAACTGAGCAAACTTCAGCAAGGAGCACATATCATAATGCCATAAACTATACAAATCATGATATGTCTTGCCTCTCACTGATTTAATTTATGAGACGAAGACTCGATCTATTGAGAAAAATATATGACAGTAATAATGTCCTCGGCTATCAACATGTATTTCAGAACAACATTGCAGGAAATAGTATCGTGGAACAACTGAATCATAAACATTTATAAACTGTCCATACACATGTTGATTTTCCTTCTACTATTAACCTACCCACAACCATGATTATCTACAATTATACCATTGTGATCAACTGATCATCTCGTAGTTACTCTAGTCTCTGATTCCTCACCACTGTGTGGCTAGTACTGACGATCTTCGATTTACATTAATTAAGTACAACGTTACTTAAACAAAAAAGATCACGTCTGAAAACCGATTTGATTCCATCCCACGCTGCATCCTTGCTTTCCTCGCGGACGCCGGCCAGCTTTTCATGTGGACTTTGTTAAATATATAAGCAATGTAGCATTAGATTTAATCCGTGAAAATAGTAAACATGATATGACTAGAATAACCAGAATTAAACTAATCATGCGATCTACTAAAACGTAGACAAGCCGAACGAATCTAGAGTAACTACCACAAGCAGGAACTCTAGCAGCATATCAAACAAGAAGATCAAGAGGACATACGTTGCAGCAGCAGTAGCAGCAGCGGCCCCGGTGTCGCCCATGTTGTCGAGAAGAGGTTGGCGATGTCGGGGAAGAAGTCGTCGTTGGGGAAGAACTCGAAGCCAGCAGTCGCGCGAGTGCGCTCCCCAAAAACCTGATCGCCCCTCTCCCGTACAGGATCACAAGAGGCGGGGTTCCGGAGGCCTGCTGTCCCTTCAACCGGTGCACGCCGGAAGACGGGATGGAGAAGACTTGGAAGACGGCGGCGCAAGGTTCTGGAACTAGGGCGGCGAGCGACCATGTGTTGCGTGTATGGCGGCTAGGGTTCGCCCAAGCAATATATAGAGCGGTCGGGTAGGACGTGGGCTGCAGCCCACGATTGAGTCGGTAACGTCTCCACCAAACGGAAACGGCAAAACAATTAACGCGTCCGTTAATGATTAATCAATAACTCAATAAATTTCCCGGACTGCAAAAATATAAGCTCGGCTCGGCGAGATTCCCGCAACCCGCGGCGTGTCGTGACGAGACGGACGGACGGCGGCGAGGAGGAGGAGTGCGCACGAGAGAGCCTTCCTGTTCTCACATGCTTACCAAGTGCTAGCACAGCTCACTATATAAAGTGGTGCAGCACTCTCTTAGCTAGCAGTATGGGACTAAAGGTTGCTTTCACGTACACACAGCCAGCCAAATAAATGGGCCAAATGGGAATTTCGAATTTAGTAGTTGGGCTTTTCAGGCTGTGGCCCAAGTACAGCCCAACACCAAAATTCCAGCAATCCCCCACAAAGTCTCATTGGCACATCATACCACGTTTGTTCCAAAACATTGTTTTATATACCGGTGTTTAGTGGAGACTGTTAAGTTGAACACCACTTAGAACTAATGCTACGCTAGACCGCAACTTGAATAGTGGACTATGCCTTGAACTACAAGTTTGCTGCAAATCTAGTTTCACACAAGTCCTTTACCGATACTGGGCTACCGCAAGGCTTCCCCGCGGGTGGAGCGTATGCGTCATACTCCGAGACCTTTCATGAGTTTACTAAAGAGCACCCAACTCTCACGGACTGCGACGTTTAACAGTCAGGCTCATATAGGTGTATTCCTCAAGAGATGTTCTGCAGGGCAACATCTCCGCTTATAAAAGTAAGCCGCTTGGAATACATTAAGATATATAAATATCAACCTGCCATGCAGATCAGGAGAGTATTGCATCTATACGGAGTGGGATGGTAAAATATAAGGATACCTCCTCTCAGCTGTCCAACAGCTTGTCACCCACTTCTAATTCACGGGATCTCCGATCACATAGAGTGGTTTACCACTGTGGACAACTCATACCGTGGGTCTCAAACCCATCTCCCTCGATGCACTATCTATCACATTACGTGATAAACCCTTTGTGAAGGGATCTGCCAAATTCTTAGACGTTTGGATATAATCCAACGCAATGACTCCGGAGTTCTTTAATTTTCGGACAGATTTCAATCTCCTCTTCACATGCCTTGATGACTTCATATTATCCTTAGAACTTTTAATCTTGTGAATCACAGTTTGATTATCACAGTTCATAAGGATAGCGGGTATTGGTTTTTCAACCACAGGTAAGTCCATCAAAAGCTCTCGAAGCCACTCTGCTTCAACAGTGGCTGTGTCTAATGCTGTGAGTTCTGCTTCCATAGTTGACCTCGTTAAGATGGTCTGCTTGCAAGACTTCCAGGAAACAGCTCCACCACCGAGTGTAAACACATAACCACTCGTGGCCTTAATCTCATCAGCATCAGATATCCAATTGGAATCACTATAACCCTCCAGTACTCTTGGATACCGGAGTAGTGAATTCCATAGCTCGCAGTGCCTTTTAAATAACGCATAACTCTCTCGAGCGCATGCCAATGATCATCTCCCGGATTAGAAACAAACCGGCTCAACTTGCTTACAGCAAAAGAGATGTCAGGCCTCGTGGCACAAGCCAAATACATAAGCGAGCCAATAATTGAGAATATCTCAGTTGATCTCTAGCAGTCTGTTGGTTCTTTCGAAGCAACACACTAGGATCATATGGTGTCGGAGAGGGTTTACAGTCGTCATACCCGAAACGACTTAATACCTTTTCCACATAGTGGACTGAAGCAGTGTAATCCCACCATCACCATCTCGCAGCAGCTTGATGTTCAAGATAACATCAGCTACTCCTAGATCCTTCATCTCAAAACAACGAGATAAGAAATCCTTAACCTCCTTGATTAAATCAAGATTGGTTCCAAAGATCAGTATGTCATCGACATACAGACAGAGAATAACTCCCTCGCCCCCACCATAGCGATAGTACACACACTTGTCAGATTCGTTTACAATGAAACCTGCAGCAGTCAAAGTTCTCTCAAACTTTTCATGCCATTGCTTAGGAGCTTGTTTTAGGCCATATAAAGACTTCAACAACTTGCACACCTTTCCTTCCTGACCAGGTACTACAAAACCATCAGGCTGATCCATGTAAATTTCCTCGTCTAACTCTCCATTTAGGAAAGCTGTCTTCACGTCCATTTGATGAACGAGAAGCCCATGCGAGGCAGCCAATGAAAGTAGCACTCGAATCGTGGTCAGTCTAGCCACAGGTGAGTAAGTATCAAAAAGTCTTCACCTTCTTTCTGGGTATAACCCTTGGCCACAAGTCGTGCCTTGTACTTCTCAATAGTACCATCAGGCCTAAGCTTTTTCTTGAACACCCACTTACATCCTACAGGTTTGCACCCATAAGGACGATCAGTGATTTCCCAGGTTCCGTTAGCTAAGATGGAATCCATCTCACTACGGACAGCTTCCTTCCAGTAGTCAGCATCAAGAGATGCATAGGCTTCTGAAATGGTACTGGGTGTGTCATCCACAAGGTACACAATGAAATCATCACCAAAGGATTTTGCAATCCTCTGTCTCTTGCTCCTAACAGGAACTTCATTGTCATCCTCCACAGGATTATCAGTGTGTTCTATCGAAATGGTAGGATCAGGAATATCAACCAATTCCTGACTAGATGTATTAGGTATCTCCTGATTTGATGAGCTAGGCATATCCTTCATCGGAAAGATTTCCTCAAAGAAAGTCGCATCTCTCGACTCTAAAATTGTACCAACGTGAACGTCGGGTACCTCAGATTTTACCACCAAAACTCTATAGCCAACGCTATGAAAAGCATAGCCCAGAAGAACACAATCCACAGTTTTTGGTCCAAGCTTGCGCTTCTTGGGAATTGGTATATTGACTTTCGCCAAACAACCCCAAGTTCGAAAGTAAGAGAGTCTCGTATTTTTCCTTTCCCATTCCTCAAAAGGAGAAACAGTTTTCTTTTCATGGGAACTCGGTTTAGGACATGACAAGCTGTCAATAAAGCCTCCCCCCACCATGCCTTGGAGAGACCCGAAGTGTCTAACATGGCGTTAACCAAATCAGTTAGAGTTCGGTTCTTTCTTTCGGCCACCCCATTTGACTGAGGCGAGTAGGGAGGCGTCCTCTCATGGATTATACCGTGTTCCGCACAAAACAAATCAAACTCATTGGAAAAATACTCTCCACCACGGTCGGACCTCAATCGTTTAATTTTCCGATCAAGTTGGTTCTCTGCTTCAGCTTTATAGATTTTGAAGTAGTTAAAAGCCTCATCTTTTGATTTCAGAAGATACACATAACAGTATCTAGTGGAGTCATCAATAAGCGTCATGAAATATTTCTTTCCGCCTTTTGTCAACACACCATTCATCTCACAAAGATCAGAATGTATAAGTTCCAGTGGTGCCAAGTCTCTTGCCTCCGCAGTCATATGGGACTTGCGAGGTTGCTTAGCTTGCACACATACTTGACACTTGGAACCTTTGACAGTAGTGAATTTCGGAATTAAATCCAAACTAGCTAGCCGCGTCATGGCACCAAAGTTAATATGACAAAGTCGTGAATGCCAGATATTATGCTCAATTTCACGACAAATATTATTAATAACTTTAGTACAAAAGTCTGACAAGGAGAGGCGGAACAAGCCTCCGCACTCATAGCCTTTACCAACAAATTGTCCATACTTGGAAATTACAACTTTATTGGACTCGAAAACCAACTTATAACCATCTCGACACAGAAGTGATCCGCTGACGAGATTCTTATTGATGGAGGGCACATGATGAACGTTCTTCAGGCGCACGGTCTTCCCCGAAGTAAACTTCAGATCGACCGTACCAACACCACGAACAGAAGCATGTGAATTGTTCCCCATCAGCACGGGGGAAGTCCCTGTGATCTGGTAAGAAGAGAACATCGAGGCATCAGCACAAACATGTACATTAGCACCAGTGTCAATCAACCATCAGGAGAATGACAAACTGAAAGGATGGTGGGAAATATTCCGTACCCAGATTCCTTCATCTCGGTGTCACCAATAACAACATTGGCAGTCTTGCCTTTGTTCTCAGATCCGCGCAGCTCATGGCGGTTGGGACATCGAGGTGCCCAGTGCTCCGGATCACCACATACATGGCATGATCCTTTCCTCGGCTTGTTGTTGTTCTTCTTGAAGTTGGTAGGCTGTGACGGTTTGAACCGTCCATCAGACTTGCCTTTACCCCCAGAGTTACCCTTGTTAAATTTGGACTTGTGGGGCGGCTGGTAGTTCTTCTTCTGTACCACATGGGCACTAGAACCAGCCTCGGCAACTCGAGCACGTGTATCCTTCGCTCTCGCCTTCTCTTCCACATCAAGCGACCCAATGAGATCCGAAACGGAAAACTCTTGTCTCTTGTGTTTCAGAGAAGTAGCAAAGTTGCTCCATGAAGATGGAAGCTTGGCGATAATGCCACCGGCGACAAACTTGTCCGGTAAGTTACACTTGAAGTGCTCAAGTTCCTTTGCGAGCGACTGTATCTCATGAGCCTGTTGTACAACAGAACGCTCATCAGTCATCTTGTAGTCATAGAATTGCTCCATGACGTACAACTCGCTGCCAGCGTCCGAGGCCCAAATTTGGCCTCGAGCGCATCCCACATGCCCTTGCCAGTGTCAAAGGACATATACGAATCCACGATGGAATCGTCAAGGATACTCAGAAGGGCACTCTTAAACAGAGTATCGAGCTTCTCAAAAGCTTCCTGTTGTTCAGGATTAAGCTCGCCCTCAGGTTTGCCTTTGGTGGCAGCATAGCAGTTACTGTTCTGAAACCAGTAGACTGCTCTCATGCGCCACCGTTTGTACAGGACACCTTTGAAGGGAAACGGCTTCGTCGACGCGAGAAAGCCAGGCGATACAAATTGCCTATAATCAGGTTTTTGGATTGTTGAATATATAAGCAATTTAGCAGTAGATTTAATCCACGAAAATAGTAAACATGATATGACTAGAATAACCAGAATTAAACTAATCATGCGATCTACTAAAACGTAGACAAGCCGAACGAATCTAGAGCAACTACCACAAGCAGGAACTCTAGCAGCATATCAAACAAGAAGATCAAGAGGACATACGTTGCAGCGGCAGTAGCAGCAGCGGCCCCGGTGTCGCCCATGTTGTCGATGAAGAGGTTGGCGATGTCGGGGAAGAAGTCGTCGTTGGGGAAGAACTCGAAGCCAGCAGTCGCGCGAGTGCGCTCCCCAAAAACCTGATCGCCCCTCTCCCGTACAGGATCACAAGAGGCGGGGTTCCGGAGGCCTGCTGTCCCTTCAACCGGTGCACGCCGGAAGACGGGATGGAGAAGACTTGGAAGACGGCGGCGCAAGGTTCTGGAACTAGGGCGGCGAGCGACCATGTGTTGCGTGTATGGCGGCTAGGGTTCGCCCAAGCAATATATAGAGCGGTCGGGTAGGACGTGGGCTGCAGCCCACGATTGAGTCGGTAACGTCTCCACCAAACGGAAACGGCAAAACAATTAACGCGTCCGTTAATGATTAATCAATAACTCAATAAATTTCCCGGACTGCAAAAATATAAGCTCGGCTCGGCGAGATTCCCGCAACCCGCGGCGTGTCGTGACGAGACGGACGGACGGCGGCGGAGGAGGAGGAGTGCGCACGAGAGAGCCTTCCTGTTCTCACATGCTTACCAAGTGCTAGCACAGCTCACTATATAAAGTGGTGCATCACTCTCTTAGCTAGCAGTATGGGACTAAAGGTTGCTTTCACGTACACACACAGCCAGCCAAATAAATAGGCCAAATGGGAATTTCGAATTTAGTAGTTGGGCTTTTCAGGCTATGGCCCAAGTACAGCCCAACACCAAAATCCCAGCAGACTTTGCAACTGGGGAAGTTGACGCTGCACTCACGTGGCGTGGTTTACTCGTTCGCGTTCCAAGGAGGACACTCCTTCCTACAAATGCAGCGCTAGCTAGGAGCCGATCGACAACAACAACAGCAACACAGTTCTTCCTACAAACGCAGCGCCACGAGAGTTAATGGCACCAGCGGTCACCCAACTCGTCGTCGATGTGCACTTAAGTCACACTTCTCCAGAACGTGATTATTTGGTCACACAACTCGACAAGTGCGTGCACGCAGGTCACTGACCCCACTTATCAGTCCGTTTTGGACGGTAAATTTTCAGAAAACGCTCTGGAGTAATATTAATTTTACAAAATGGTCCTCCTAATTTTACAAAATGGTCCTTCTAATTTTACAAAATGGTCCTCCTAATTTTATAAAATGGTCCTCTACGGGATCCATTTTGTAAAATTAATATTACTCCAGGGTTTTTCTAAAAATGTACCCATCCAAAACAGATTGACAAGTGGGGTCAGTGACCTGCGTGCACGCACTTGTCGAGTTGTGTGACCAAATAATCACGTTCTGGAGAAGTGTGACTTAAGTGCACATTGGCGTCGAGTTGTGTGACCGCGGGTGCCATTAACTCGCACCACGAGCCAATCGACAACAACAGCAAAGCACCATGTCGCCGGTATCCTCGCTGCTCCTCATCCTCCTAGTTGGCCTAGCGGCCTCGTCGGCGGCCGTCGAGTGCGGGAAAAGGTTGAAGCACATTCACCTGTACATGCACGAGACGTTCATGGGGCTGAACGCGACGGCGATCGGCATCGTGCAGTCCGCCCTCGGCGCCAACGCGACATTCGGTGCCGTGAGCGTGTTCGACGACGAGCTCTGTACCGGCGAGAACCGGAGCTCGCCGCTCGTGGCACGGTACCAGGGCATGATCGTCGCCACGGGGGTGGCCGAGGGGTCGGCTTTGCTAGGCTGCATATCGGTCTCCTCCATCCAGTTTCTCGCCGGGGAGTACAACGGGAGCGCGCTGGCGATGGAGGGCCCCTTTATCGGCTTCACCGGCACCTCCGAGCGCAGCATCGTGGGCGGCAACGGCATGTTCAGGATGGCGCGCGGGTACTTCCAACTCACGGTCCTCGAGTTTCCGACGGCGAGATCGACATCTGCGTGCTCATGTGCCACCGGAGCTACATGTAACTTCTTTGCTGCACTATCACGACCGTACGTGTGTCAGCTATGTATCTTGCTTAATTTCTTCGCAGTCTGCAGAGTGGATATTTCGGGTGAGTGAGTTGGAGATCCGATCACGCCTGTTTCCGCATTTGTTGACCGCCGAGCTCCCTTTTATTGCATTGCTCTGTTCTCTGAAATTTGCGAAACATGAAAAACTATAATGGTTGCACTCCTCCTCAATCCCATTCTATGTGACCGAGCGCTCCATGCAGTTATATGCGGTAAGCTGGAAAAGCATATGCTTCTACTGGCCGTTCTCTAAAAGAAATGCTTCTACTGACGTGGTGGCCTCGGTCAGCGAGATCGAGAAGGACTCGCTCGTCTTCTTGGAGACCATCGTGGCCTCGGTGCAGATGGCCTCGACCTCCTCCTCCGGCGGTGCCTCCACCTCGCATGCGCATCGGGTTGACACGTCCACTTCACGTCTGGCTCAGGACGGCGCCTCCACTTCCCGTGTTGCCTCCTCCTCCGGTGGCACCTCTACCTCGCGTGCGCATCAGGGTGGCGCCTCACTTCATGTTAAGCTCGGGACGTCGCCGCCACTTCCCGTGATGCCTCCTCCTCCACCGTGGTCTGCCTCGATGACGACGACAATGAGAGCGGCGATTGGGACTATCTCGGGGAAGACGGTGACGAGGAGTAGAGTTAGGGTTAGCTTTAGTGACGCCTGCGGGGTCGGTTTTGTTTAAGTTTCATTCAAATCAAGTAAAATATAACAAATTTTGAAAACTTTTTTATTTTTTTTGTTTGGGGGGTGCCGGTGTGGGCAGCACCTCAGGATTGGCCGGAAGTGTCGGGCACCCCCAAATGGGGTGTGTTGGACAAATTTCCGAGAGTGACCGTGGAGATGCTCTAATTGTGTTCGCGTTTGGCACTGTTTTGAGTGGTGGACATGAAAATTCTTTGAACTATCGATTTCTTCAAAAATATCATGTACAACTTATTGATTTGTTGAAAAATATGGAGTAGCATCGTGTAGAAGTGAAAACTGTGTGTTTGGCACTGTTTTGAGTGGTGACACGCCCAGTTTTGTCTTAATCACTGTTCTTTACCTGCAAGTGTAGTGTGGTGTGGAGATATTCGCACCTTGGAGCGTCTCTCTCCCCCGTCTACAGTGTAGGAGAGCGACTTTTGGGATCTGGAGCTCGCACCACCGCCTCGCCGTCGATCCGGTCGATTCCCCGCCCTCCGGCGCCGCTCCGGCGGCGGGAGGACGGGGAATCGCCGGATCCGTGTACATAGGTAGTGTAGGGGTGGGTTTCGTCGCTGCTGGCGTCGCCATGGAGGAGGAGGTGGCGTCGGTGGTTCTTTTGCAGGTGGAGGTCTTCCTCTGCGGCGACGGCGTTCCTCGGAGCCCTGGCGCTGCTCCTCTGCCGCTCCCGCGCTCGCAGCTCTGCGGAGCTGCCGTGCGCGGTCTCCCCTTCGCCGGATGCCGCGGGACGACGGATCTGGCGTCGACGATCTACGTGCAGGTGGCTGGTGTTTTCCGGTTCGACGACGGCGTCGTCCGCTGGCGTAGGTCCTCTGCGGCCGGCGATCGGCGACTTCCCGTCCGCTCGGGGGTGCTCTCGTTCCAAGGCGTCTTGGAGAGCAAGAGCGGCGGCGCCACCGACGGCGTCAAGGACGAAGACGGAGTCGATTTGCAGCAGGGATGCGACTGTAATTTCTATCTTTCTGAGGACCTTGTTGTAATTGCTGGTTTACATCCAGCCCCTTGTACTCGCGAAAAAAAGTGTAGTGTGGTGTGGATGATAATCAGTGAGGCATGCATATGCATCATTGGCGGGTTTTTTTTTTTTTTTTTGCGAATAAAGTTCTAATCAACCTCGGTTCTTATAGCTTGATCTCATCTTTTTTTTTTTTGAGATTGAGCTTGATCTCATCTGCGCAACCAAGGGAACACTGGACTGGCGGATCTCATCTGCCCAGTTTTGTAGTTCTGAATAATCAATCTCGATGCTGATCGCGGGATTCGCGGGATGGCGATGCTGATCGCGTGATGGCGAGCCTGGAGTGGTTAGAATTCAAACTGAAAATATGTAAATTAAATGATGTCAGGATTTGCCGTTGTGGCTTCATTCTTGTAGACGTGCAGTGCAATACTGTTTACCTTTTTCACTCGTACTAGTTCTCTCTGATTCCTCACCACTGTGTGGCTATTGACGATCTTCGTTTTTTTTAAGGATACATCCTGGATCTTCGTTTTACATTAATTAAATACAGGATTACTTAAACAAAAAAACCCATTTGATTCCATCCCACGCTGCATCATATTGCTTCCCCCGGTTGCCGCGCCGGCCAGCTTTCCATGTGGACTAGTACAAGTTGACGGTGCACTCACGTGGCGTGGTTTACGCGTTCCAAGGAGGACACTCCTTCCTACAAATGCAGCGCCTTGAGCCGATCGACCAACAGCAACAGCAACACACTCCTTCCTACAAACGCAGCGCCACGAGCCGAACAAGAGCAACGCACCATGTCGCCGGTATCCTCGCTGCTCCTCGTCCTCCTAGTTGGCCTAGCGGCCGCCTCGTCGGCGGCCGTCGACTGCGGGAAAAGGCTGAAGCACATTCACCTATACATGCACGAGACGTTCTCGGGGTCGAACGCAACGGCGATCGGCATCGTGCAGTCCCCCCTCGGCGCCAACGCGACGTTCGGTGCGGTGAGCGTGTTCGACGACGAGCTCCGCACCGGCGAGAACCGGAGCTCGCAGCTCGTGGCGCGGTACCAGGGCACGATCATCGCCACGGGGGTGGCCGAGGGGCCAGCTTTGCAGGGCCGCGTGTCGGTCGGCTCCATCCAGTTCCTCGCCGGGGAGTACAACGGGAGCGCGCTGTCCATGGAAGGCCCCTTGATGGGCTTCACGGGCACCTCCGAGCGCAGCATCGTGGGCGGCAACGGCAAGTTCAGAATGGCGCGGGGGTACTACCTGCTCACGGTCCTCGAGTTTCCGACGGCGAGCACCGTCATCGCCGAAATCGACATCTGCGTGCTCATGTGCCACCGGAGCTACATGTAACTTCTTTGCTGCACTATCACGACCGTACGTGTGTCAGCTATGTATCTTGCTTAATTTCTTCGCAGTCTGCAGAGTGGGTATTTCGGGTGAGTGAGTTGGAGATCCGATCACGCCTGTTTCCGCATTTGTTCACCGCCGAGCTCCCTTTTATTGCATTGTTCTGGTCTCTGAAATATGCAAAACATGAAAATTTATAATGATTGAACTCCTCTTCAATCCCATTCTATGTGACTGAGCGCTCCAGTTATATGCGGTAAGCTGGGAAAGCATATGCTTGTTACTGGCCGTTATCTAAAAGAAATGCTTCTACTTGCGTTGCAAACTCGCGTGCTGGAGGCTGCAACCTACCCTTCTCTCCTTCCTACCTGTGCGGCCACTCGAACAAGCCCAACTACATGAGTCAAGGTGTGCGCATGTGTCCTGCACAACGCCACTGGTCTCAAATCTCCACGGTAATCTCAGCACACGTTTGCCACGGCCGAGATATGGAATCCTCAACGTTTGCCACGACCGAGATATGGCATCCTCAACGTCGACACTGAAGCTAGCGTTGGCCGCCGTCCTCCTGGCCACCTCGACGTCCGCCGTTCTCGCGGCCAGCAGCAACGGCAAGCCGCCGACCCACATCCGCTTCTACATCCCTGCCCACAAGTCGTCCGAGCTCGTCGGCAGGTTCCGGGGCTTCTTCATCGGCACGGACCTGGCTGGGCCGAGCTACCTGTCGACCGTCACGCTCGTGTTCACGTCCGGGGTGCGCCGCGGGAGCACGCTGACGGTGTCGAGGCGCCCCTGGAGCCCGCCGTCGTGGGCGGCACCGGGGCGTTTGGGTTTAGGATGGCGCGCGGGCACTCCGTCATGAGGGTCGTGAGCGCCCCGATGATGTTGCGCTCTCTCTGTTTCTCTCAAGTGTTCTCTGACGAAACTGAAGAAACTAGAGGCAGTTTTGGTGTAGTGTTCAACGTACTGTTTTCCTGTTTTGATCTTCCTTCTATTTTTACAGATGATCGACTAGATCGTGCACCAGATCGATTCTACAACTAAGGCTGAATCGCACAGACCGCGTCCGTGCCAACAGAAACGAGTTACAAATACGGAGTAGCTAATAGAAAAACGGCTACAATCCTATCTGAACCTGAAATGCTACAGTGAATGACGGTAGTTTCAGACTTATTAAATTCAACTTGCTGCAGGAGGTTTGAACGACACCCGACGCCGGAGACGGTCGTGATCAGGATCGACCTGTTCGTGCTCGTGCCACCGCGCGCGGCCAGTACTACTAGCTAGCGAACTGGATTAGGACGTTGGGTAGTAGCCAAGTATTGCTCCGTCCTACTCCTATCTGATCCGGCCTGCTCATAGTACCGTTCATTCGAACAATTATTTGCTGTTCTCGTGTTATATCCCGTGGCCATCGACGACTTCCGGGACGTGGGAAGAAGAAGATTCAGAGCAGAGGAGTAGGAGTGTAAGTCAGAGGAAGAAGAGTCCATTCTGTTCGATGCCTGCTTCGTAGCTGATTTGTTTTTTTGTAACCACCAAGCCAGGTTGCTGCATGGCCCATGCCACCGAGAAAGCCCATGTCCAGTACAGTCATGACATTTCTCTAGTACGGTCTTACTAAAAAAACATCTAGTACGGTCATGACATCTGCACGTGCACGTTTTACGTGTTCGTCTCTGGTGCCATAGTGTGCGGGCCACAATCTTGTGGCCCAATATTTTTAGAATATTGTTAAGTCCTCAATTTTGGTATCATCATTTTTTGTTAAGTTTGTGTCCAATAAAGTGTACAAGGTAGATTAGTTTAAACTTGACGTTGTAGCTAGCGTGGGTAGGATAGCTGGCGAAGCTAGAGCATAATTTTGGGTTCAGCCATGTTGTTTATGGTGTATTCTTCCACTAATAAGCAACTCAAAAGACTAATCAGAAATAAATGGATTTCGTTAGGTTCCGCTGACTCGATCTCTTCTATACTAGCTCTCACTGGGTAGGATACAAATAATGTTGGAATCGGTCACTCGTAGCCTTGACCTCCTACATAACATGGGGATGCTGGAGCATGCATGAGCTGGAGGCTGGTGTGGCGGTATCAATGGAGGAGCGCTCGTAGTCACGTCACAAGGAGTAAACGGGTCCGTCGAACCTCGTTAAGAAATATTTGTGTCGTCATCATGTTGAGATTACTTGCTTCTTAATTAGTAGATCAATCGTGGGCCACCTATAATAACAAGTCGTATCTGAACAAAGTTACGAGCCAATTATTGCGTTGATCTAGTGGATGAAGCAAAATAATCACGGTTGTCAAAACAAGATGTTAAATTGTATCATGAATACTAGGTTTCGCACCTGCATCTATAAGTGAAAGCAAAGTTTTAAAGTGAGAGGCGGGGCAACCTCATTAGCATTGTTCTTGAAATGACTGTCGTGGGATCACTCTTCGACTACCCCATGGTGGGGATACCTGGGTCACGCCAAGCCTGTTAGCCTTATGACGAGGGCCCAAGGAAGGCCCAAGGACGACGTGCGGCCCAAGATAGTCGACGTTAGGTCATGAGACTCCAGCCATGCTTGTAAGCGCCATCGGCACCGTTCACCTGAGACCTAGCCTACCATATAAAGGCTAGGAGGGTCCTTCGTCTAGGGTACGCTCATAGCCGCCACCACCAACCCTAGCGAGATTGCCATCTCGCCATTGTAGCCACAACTCGCCATTCAATACCAGACAAGCAGGAAGTAGGGTATTATCCTCCGGGAGCCTGAACCTGGGTAAACGCCATGCTTGTCAGCCGTCATGATCACCAGCGCTCATCTCTCTCCCTTCAATCAACCCGGGGTACATACCCAGGGATTTGCCGAGTCCACCCCTCGTCAATTGGCGCCGTCTGTGGGAAAGAACGAGCGCTGGAACCATGGTCGCACCGGCCCCATCGACTTTGAAGACCGACGTCTGCATCACCAAGGAGCCAATCAGTTTCGGCTCCTTCGAGTACACCTTCCACCCGCCGGCCCACCGCTCGGTGTACGCCGATCTGCACGTAGGTATGCGCCTCACCTTCGGTACCATGCACTACTTCGTAGACAACTGTGGAGTACTCAGATCCACGGCGATCGCACCGCGCGCGGTGGTAGCACACACGTCTGCCGCGACTGCCCCAACCACGCCCCCACCTGCTGCGGAGATCGCATCTGCTGCGACTGCGGCGACAGCATCTTCGACTGCCGAGAAGATCGCATCCGCCTCGACTACACCAACCGCCTCTGCTGCGGCAGAGATCGCGCCCAACACGGCCACGCCATCAGCGTCTTCGGTCGTCAAGGATATCGCATCGGCTACGACTATATCGACCACCTCGACAACCACCGCGCGGATCGAGTCTACTTCGACTACCTCGATCGCGTCGCTGGCAAGCCCAAGATCTACGTCAACTTCGACTACGTCGACCACACCTTCGCGCGCGACGGAAGTCGCGTCGTTCTACCCCACGCCGCTCGCGTCTCCATCAACTTGCAAGATCGTCAACAAGCCAATCGCGCCCGCGTCGACGACGACGATATCACTCCTCGCATCAGCGGCGGAGATCACGAGACTCTAGGGAAAGAGCCTCGGCAGCGACTGTGGTACCCACCACGTTGCATCCATTTTCGGCTTTGAGCACGGCTCGGACGAAGGAAGCAGCAGCGGCAGCACCCGGCCCACTCCCCAGACATACCCCGCACAAGTCTTCATGATCGGCCCGACGCAGGGCAACGACGACGAACCCGCATACCCACTGGAGGTGCTCATGCCGGACCAGGTGACGCGGCTCACCATCACCCGAGAAATAGCAATCAGAGCTCTGAAGCACGTCGAGGAAGGCACGTACCCCCCACCGGACGCACCCCGGGAGGACCTTATGGCGGTCCAGTACCTGCTACGGAAGGAAGGCGAACGACTCCGCGCAGAGAAGGCCGAGCTGCTCCGACGCAAGGACGAGGCTGACGCGTCGAGCGCCAGGAGGGCCGCTTACTCGTTCACTGCCTCAACAGAGGTCTCACAAGGAGCAAGACGTCACAGAGCACGCGTGCCCCTGATGACGGAGGCCGACCGAGCTAAAGTCACCCGCAACCTCGAATCATCATACATGAGCGAAGACGCAGACGGGATACCTGTGGGGACCCCAGACCGGCAGTCTGAGACCTCCAGTATGCATACATTCACGATCCCATGATCAGTCAGTCGTGAACAACATACTTAAGTTGGCATTGCAGATACATCATCCATTACATAACGAATACTTAAGGTCTTACACAAAGGGGGCACATGACCACGCCTTAAACAACAGCCACGCAGGGCCGACAAACTACTCATAACACAGCGGAAGACATTAACACACAACGTGATAGAGCCCAAGTCATGCCTTGACTACCTACAGGCAACTGACTGGGAGACGTTCCTAGTTCGCACAGACGTCGACGAACTCTCGATCTTCCGCATACTCCTCATCTTCGACGTAGTCTTCTCAATGAAAATCTGGACATTGGAATATCCAGGGCACAGCCATGAGTACAATTATGTACTCGCAAGACATCCCGAATGAATTTTATGAAATGCGAGTATGCTTATATGGTGGAATAGGTAGGCTGTAATTAGGGTTCACTACCCATGATGGATGAAAGATTCATCATGGTTGATTAACATCTCTATATCTTTATTGAAAAAGATACTTCAAAAGATAAGTTTTCGCAAAGAAATATTGAAGAGAAGAGCAGAGCAGATTTTTTTCTTTGCAAAACTTCTTGGAAAACACTCATCAGGTTTCCATCATCAGCACCTCCCAGGTACTTAATCCGCCTTTCCAGAACCTCCCAGGTACACTCCTTTCCAAAACCTCCTTTTTAAAAACATCGACACAATGCTAGACGACATTGACCATTCAGCTGTCCATGACCGCGGACGCGGCTATTCGAATAGTTTTGACTCTGCAGAGTTTGTACACTTTCACCACACCATCCGGTACATCTGCCGTGAACACCACGGACTGCCCGCGACAGTATGCGAACATCAGATAACCGATCATAACTTCCACTATGTCTATGCTAGTATGCGATTACCTCTTCAGTGGGTTTGTTCTCCCCGGCACCGAGTGAGCTAGCCGTATCGATCCGGTTGCCCCTAGACATCACACCGCCATGGCAGGAGACCCACTGTTGCTTGCCGGTGGCACTCGCAGTCCACACTTTGTATGCCCATATCCAGCATTCGGTTCCGGGGACTTTAACCCCTTCTAGCCAATTGAGGTAAAGTCTCACACTAACACAAACAAGCTTCCATTAAGCCCGTGCCCATTTTGAGTGATGTGGTTGTACGGTAGGGCTGTCAGGCACAAGACTAGTCTATGTGTCGTTTTCGAAAAACATTTCCAAAACATCTTCTTCACAATCCTCCCGTGGACAAGGTCCCACCTTTCCCGGGTTTTTCTTTTAAAACCTTTGTTTTTCGAAAACACACTTTTAGGGGTGTCCACTTAGGGACTTCAAAATTATTAACTTGTGGTGGTAAATATTCCATATGGTGGCTAAGGGCTTGGTAACACCAAGTTGTAACTAATGGCAATGTAA
This sequence comes from Poa pratensis, assembly GCA_947311845.1. Lineage (NCBI taxonomy): Eukaryota > Viridiplantae > Streptophyta > Magnoliopsida > Poales > Poaceae > Poa > Poa pratensis. The sequence continues at coordinate 24,243,348 of CAMZMU010000092.1, read as the reverse complement.
TAATTTATAATAACACTAGTAGTAATGGCCATATCAAAAATAGTTTTGTTTTTCCAAGTTTTTGTAAAACTTCAGAAGTAAATCATGCATGATATAATGATAAGTATAGTAGCAAGCATTTGGGAGCTTGCCTTGGTACTGGTCAAAGTCTTGTCCCTGAAATAAACAGGATTGACAATAGGCCTCCTCAGCAACAGCTTCTTCCTCGGGTTCTAGCGTCGCAAAAGAGAGTAACCACCAATCAGTACCAACTAAAGGTACATACTAGCAACAAGCATCACATACAGCAAGCAAACATCATTGCACAACAATCATCTACTTTTCAAAAATAAAAATCTACCACATATTTTTATTTGAAAAGAAAACTAATAGAGCTATGCTCTAGTTTGAGAATTTTATTCTCAAACCAAAATGCAATGGGGTCAGTGGGTGTACCACTATCAACCAAAGCATAAAGAGGTCATTTAGCCTCTGGTCATTTACAAAAGTCACCTAAACACAAGCTAGACAAAAATCTATTCATACTAGTGAGTCACAAATATTATCAAAAGTAATATTCTAGTTAAACATGCTTTGCTAAGGGCTAAGTAATATCCAAACAAGGGTGACATGCTATTCAACCAGTAGCAACATAACAAGCTACTGATGTTCACACAACACTCTCTAAAGTCATTCCATATAAAGGATTTTTATCCTCATACAATCCCTAAATGCTAGAAAAGTCTAGGAAATAGTCCTACTAGTGATAATATCCTCTCACAACACATGAAGCACTCAACTTCTCCTAGCATGTTATCAATATGAAGTAACACAATCATAACAGAGAATATCAAACCTACACATGCTAGAAATCACAAAAAGAATACTAACCCATATTATAAAACTAAATAAAACTATAAATAATTATTATCAGAAAAGCATAAAATCTAGTTTTGCTCACCCAATTAAATCTACAGCTCAATAAATCACACCAAGATAGGATTAGGTACTCCTAAACATATACAAGCCAACACAATTGGATTCACTTCAAAAATCATCACCAAATAATTTCCAAAAATCCTAGAATAGCCTACTGGACATTTACAGAAATGCATGCCATTTTAATTAGGTTGATCTTTAGCAAGCAAGACCAAGTTCTACTGCTAGGTAACACTTAGAGCTTTCCAAAACAGTTGAGTTTGCATTTTTGTGATTCTTAGAAAAAAAGATATTTAAGTTTTAGTGAAAACCAGTACTTCTGCCTCTCCATTTATTTCTCCAAAAATAATGACTAAAATGTAGATCTACAAGTTGGGTGTGTTTAAGAACTTGCAGAGGTACTACCCAGATTTTTGGTTTGATTTTATTTTGCATTTTCCTATTTTAAACGGATTTAAACCAGAGACACATATTCTGCCAGTTTCTAAAAACTGAAAACACAGAAAAGAAAAAAAAAACGGCGCACGGGCCGAATCTCGCTGGGCGAGCCCAGCTAAGGCCGAAGCGGCCCAGCTAGGTGCGCGCGCGTGGCGCGGCGCGGGAACGGGTGGCGTTCAAAGGGAGCCGTCGATCTGGAGATCGACGATCCAGACGCGTCTTCTTCCTCTCCTCTCTCTCTCTCTCTCACCGCGACACGGGAAGATCGAGCTCGGGGATAGCTCACCTAGGGCGACGTGGGGCGGTGGCGAGTGGTTGGGGCGGTCACGCGAGCTTGAAGCCGTGCAGGGGTGGCGGCGGCAGCGGCAACGGTGCCACGGTGCAACTCCGGCGAGCTCGAGGTCCGGCGGGACGTCGAGGACGGCGGCGGCGCTTCTGCAGGCAAGAGGCCAGGAAAACGTGTCAGGGGCGTGTTCTGGAAGCTCGGCGGTGCGATGGTGCAGAGAGGTAGGAGAAATCGGCAGTGGAGCGGCGGCAACCTCCAACGCGACCTCGCTCGGGCTCCGGCGAGTTCTTCCTCCGCCTCGCTCGCAGAGAGCGAGAGGTAAGGAAAAGATGGGGTGGGGCGGGTGCGGTGGATGTGTGGAGGTGGGTGGCGAAGTGTGAGAGGCAGTGGTGGCTTAAATCCGAGGAAAACATCCTCTCCCCCACTCGGTGTCAACGGCCGGGCGGCGTGGGTGTGTTCGAGCACGCAAACGTCGGCTCTGGGCTTCCTCAGGGCGTCAACTGGTGTCCTCTCCGTTGAGTGGGTTCTGGGCAGGGCAAGGACGCGAGGAGGAGTGAAGAAATGGGCTGCTCTCTCCTCACGGTCCACTCCCGAGTCACATCACGGCCACCTCCATGTCTCCTCTCCTACTGCTCCTCGTTGACCTCAACGAAGCCATACAATGGCATGGAGATGAAGTGGGGACATGGGGGAGTAGAATGGACATGGTCGCTCCCTCTGGTTCGCACGAAATCAACACGAAAACGTGCTCCAAAATTCTGCCCGTGCTGTGAACAGTAATCTTCAGAAAATTCAGTTTTTCAGAAAAACGGCTAAGTGTCAGGGCAGTCAACAGATAGCAAAAGTTGCTGCTTTAATCACCTAGCAAATCAAGTCCAAATGGAAAAATTTAAATTGGTAAATGATCTCCAGGTTGAATACTTCCATTTAATATTTTTGGTCCATTTTTGAAAAATGTTTAAGGGCAGGGAAACATGCTGGTAAGTGGGCTACTCTCTGACTGTTTCTGACTTTTCTGTTTTTCTGTTTTTTTTCTGTTTTCTGTCTTAATCTTTAGCCATATAAACATGCATGTATCTAGGGGTTCCAAAGGTACAAAAGGTGATCCAAGGGCATGGAACCAATGTCCACACACCATAGATCATCTCCAAACTCAAATTTTCCATAATTGCACATTTTAACCACATAAAATAACATGTCCAAAACAGCAAGTCTTAACAGATTTCAGAAAATAAAAACCTAATTAGAAAATTCTAAAAATTTGTTTTGCACAAACCACAAGCACTAATATTTCACACATGGATGATCAAGAGTACAAGCACAAGTGGGTTCACACATAGGTTCATAAAATCATAATTTTAAAACATCTACTTGGGTAGGGTTTTAGGAGAAACCCTAATTAAATTTTTTTTTGAAAAACTCACTCAAACCACTATGCATTTTTGAAATCTTGGATGCTTCCTTGCTAAATGATGTTGTCAAGTTAAAAATCAAGTTGATGAAATGGTTTTGGACAAAAATCTCTCAAGGCACCATGTTGGAAAATGGATTAAAACAAGAATTTCTTAAATGGACCTCGAGAGAAAACTAGGTTGGTTTTATGAAAAATTTAAATTGGTTTGGAAAGAAATCACTCCTTGCCTTGCAAAACACAAAGTATTGTTTCAACAAAAATATCAGGTGAAAATAAAAGTTTTTGTTGGCTCAAAAATTTGGGGTCCTACTACCACTTATACAGAGGCAAAATTTTGGGCTGTGACAGATCTTCCCCCCTTAAAATGAATCTCGTCCCCGAGATTCGCGGGTGGGGTACTAGGGAATTCGAGGGTATGGGATTTAGAGATACAAAAAATTTTCTTCGTACTAAAATATTTGTGCCACCAATAATTGGCTCACAGACACAGTGAGATTGGTTTGTCCAAAATTATATTTGTAAAGGATTTAGGGAAAACGAGACAAGTGGGACGGGTCCACCTGACAGTCTCGCCTCTCTTTCTTCTCTTCTTCTTTCTCGCTTTCTCTCCTTCCTCACATGGCCTGGTTTCAGTGCGCGGAGCACTCATCGGTGGTGGTACTGATGCGCGTGCTGCGATGCAGCGGCCAGCACGGCTTTGGGGATCAAAGATTCGATGATTTCGCGCAAAAGGGCGAGCACTGCTCGTGATTTCTTCACTTTCCCGCGCAAGACGGTGACGAGGGGCGGCACTCGAGCTTGGGCTATAAATCGGAAACCTCCTAGGCTATTCTACTCCTCACATCCACCATGAGCTTCATTCACGCCTTCTTCAGAGCCTACTGCGAGATGCTGGAGAGAGCGGGCTTCATTGAGCATGTCCTCATCGTCGTGTTCTTCGGGATCTCGTTGTCGGTGGTGACCGCTCTGCTGTATGCGGCGTTGGTCATTTTGATCCTTAGCTTATACAGGTGGTGGTCTGACGCTGGTGGAGATGCTGCGGCAGTAGAGCTAGCTGCGCCGGAGGGGCTTGTTGCAGAGGAGGAGCAAGCTGCAGTGGAGGTGCAAGCTGCACCGCCGGTGGCTGAGGTGGCTGTTCTTCCGGCTGGAGGTGAGCAGGCTGCTCGAGCTGTCCGTCGTCGTCGTGGGGCTCGTGACACTGCTTCGGGTGAAGCAGGCTCGTCTTCAGGCAGTGCCGTGGAGCGTGTGAACGAGTAGGAATTTTCTGGAGTGTTTTGCATACGTACTGGGTTGTTGCAGTGTTCTTCGTTAGGGCCGAGTTTGTATCCTTTGTTTCCTGAAGTTTCTCTTCTGTAGTGACCTCCGGGTTGTATCAATCTTGCCTTCGCTGACGAGCTGGAGCAAGATTTGTATCGTTGAATCCTTCTTGGCTACCCTAACTCTGGTCTTGCAGCATTCACAGATTTGTAGAGGTACGAGCGTTTCAGAGAGGGAAACGGGCTACTGAGAAAATATCTCGCCAGAATTTAGCTGTGCGTGAGGCACATGGTTGATCCCAAAAGGGGAATCAATCTACACACGAGTTTTCCACAAACAACACAAATAACAAAGAACAGACAACACACCTTAAGACTTGTTTCCAAATCAACACCAATAACAAGAGGATCAAAGCACCAAATTTTAACAGAGGCTGATTCGACATCAACCCAACAGCTTACAACAACAAACACAACACCAACAACAAACAAGCAAACAACGTGCCGCTTCTACTAACCCACGAGCGCAGATCAAGCTAACAAAGCACGGGATCTACTCCGCTTGAGGGCCCTGGGTAGATGGTGGAGTACGGCCAAGACGAAGAGTGGTGTCCACCTCTCCATCTTCCGCGGGGTGGGGATCTACAGGCACACCTTCGAGGACTACACCTTGCTCTTGGGGTTGCTGCTGAACTCGGGCTACTGCACCTCGTGCTTCGATGAACTGGTGGACTGGGGTCACTGCTTCTGCTGGGATGGCCTGGAGGCTGGTACCTGACGCAGGGTTCCTTGACTCCTTCAGCTGTAGACTGACTTGGATCAGGGTGCGCCGAGTGGTCACGAGTTCTTCCAGCAGGGAATCACAGAGTGCCGACATTGCAGCTCCGTAGGCGACGCTGCTAATGATGGCGGGATCGACTTCTTTGTCGGTGGAGGTCTGGATCAGCTCTGCACCAGGCTGGGGCCTGGCTGGGAAAAAGCGGAACGCTCGACTTTGCGACACCACCGGCTCTGAGTGCCGGAGACGAGCAAGGGCTTCCCAGGCGGCCTTCTGGATGGTTTGATACAGAGTAGGCATGTTCCTACCGTGGATCACTTGGGGCTGCTTCGGGCCTGAGGGGTATGGACTGAGGTATACATCTGCTCGAAAATCACCCCCAGGAAATGGGGTTGAACTTTTGAACACGACATAACGAGGGGGAATGTGGCAACCGAGAAGATCACAGACTCTCCTGAGGACCAGTGGAAAACCGAGGTGCCCATCGGCCATGGTTTCTAGGAGGAAGGTGGGCAGCGCTGGCGATTCACTCGGGGCTTTGGAACTGGAGCAAGCCATGAGGGCAAGGTTTCTCAGCGGGATTCTACTTCAATGGCGAGGGTGGGGATGAATGGCAGATAGAACGGGTCTCATATAGGCTGGGATGTGTCGGTCGCTTCTTAAGGAAGATCCCGGCGAGTCTCTCTCACGCAGGGGGACAAGTCCTACTGCACCTTACGGCGGACCGACGCCTAGCCATGCCGGTTAGGCGGAGATGGGTCAAATCCATCGGGCTCTCCGTAGGGGAACATCAACTGGCAATCCTTTCTCTCTTGCTTGATCTCAAACCTTGCCTTGGGAACATCGTCAGGTATACAAATTTGAATGGAGATAAGGTAGCAGAAGAAAATTTTAGGTAACTTTTAACTAAGAGGGGTAAGGTTTAGAATAATTTGAAAAGATGAGAGGAGAGTAAGCTATACTTAGGCTTCCTTAGCTGAAAATATTTTAGATGATAATTTAATGATACCAAAAAATATTTTTCTTTCCTATCTGGCGTCCATGCTAACTAAGGTCTCCTATAGTCAGGATGGCTCTGATACCAACTCTGTGGGGACCCCAGACCGGCAGTCTGAGACCTCCAGTATGCATACATTCACGATCCCATGATCAGTCAGTCGTGAACAACATACTTAAGTTGGCATTGCAGATACATCATCCATTACATAACGAATACTTAAGGTCTTACACAAAGGGGGCACATGACCACGCCTTAAACAACAGCCACGCAGGGCCGACAAACTACTCATAACACAGCGGAAGACATTAACACACAACGTGATAGAGCCCAAGTCATGCCTTGACTACCTACAGGCAACTGACTGGGAGACGTTCCTAGTTCGCACAGACGTCGACGAACTCTCGATCTTCCGCATACTCCTCATCTTCGACGTAGTCTTCTCAATGAAAATCTGGACATTGGAATATCCAGGGCACAGCCATGAGTACAATTATGTACTCGCAAGACATCCCGAATGAATTTTATGAAATGCGAGTATGCTTATATGGTGGAATAGGTAGGCTGTAATTAGGGTTCACTACCCATGATGGATGAAAGATTCATCATGGTTGATTAACATCTCTATATCTTTATTGAAAAAGATACTTCAAAAGATAAGTTTTCGCAAAGAAATATTGAAGAGAAGAGCAGATTTTTTTCTTTGCAAAACTTCTTGGAAAACACTCATCAGGTTTCCATCATCAGCACCTCCCAGGTACTTAATCCGCCTTTCCAGTACCTCCCAGGTACACTCCTTTCCAAAACCTCCTTTTTAAAAACATCGACACAATGCTAGACGACATTGACCATTCAGCTGTCCATGACCGCGGACGCGGCTATTCGAATAGTTTTGACTCTGCAGAGTTTGTACACTTTCACCACACCATCCGGTACATCTGCCGTGAACACCACGGACTGCCCGCGACAGTATGCGAACATCAGATAACCGATCATAACTTCCACTATGTCTATGCTAGTATGCGATTACCTCTTCAGTGGGTTTGTTCTCCCCGGCACCGAGTGAGCTAGCCGTATCGATCCGGTTGCCCCTAGACATCACACCGCCATGGCAGGAGACCCACTGTTGCTTGCCGGTGGCACTCGCAGTCCACACTTTGTATGCCCATATCCAGCATTCGGTTCCGGGGACTTTAACCCCTTCTAGCCAATTGAGGTAAAGTCTCACACTAACACAAACAAGCTTCCATTAAGCCCGTGCCCATTTTGAGTGATGTGGTTGTACGGTAGGGCTGTCAGGCACAAGACTAGTCTATGTGTCGTTTTCGAAAAACATTTCCAAAACATCTTCTTCACAATCCTCCCGTGGACAAGGTCCCACCTTTCCCGGGTTTTTCTTTTAAAACCTTTGTTTTTCGAAAACACACTTTTAGGGGTGTCCACTTAGGGACTTCAAAATTATTAACTTGTGGTGGTAAATATTCCATATGGTGGCTAAGGGCTTGGTAACACCAAGTTGTAACTAATGGCAATGTAATAATTTATAATAACACTAGTAGTAATGGCCATATCAAAAATAGTTTTGTTTTTCCAAGTTTTTGTAAAACTTCAGAAGTAAATCATGCATGATATAATGATAAGTATAGTAGCAAGCATTTGGGAGCTTGCCTTGGTACTGGTCAAAGTCTTGTCCCTGAAATAAACAGGATTGACAATAGGCCTCCTCAGCAACAGCTTCTTCCTCGGGTTCTAGCGTCGCAAAAGAGAGTAACCACCAATCAGTACCAACTAAAGGTACATACTAGCAACAAGCATCACATACAGCAAGCAAACATCATTGCACAACAATCATCTACTTTTCAAAAATAAAAATCTACCACATATTTTTATTTGAAAAGAAAACTAATAGAGCTATGCTCTAGTTTGAGAATTTTATTCTCAAACCAAAATGCAATGGGGTCAGTGGGTGTACCACTATCAACCAAAGCATAAAGAGGTCATTTAGCCTCTGGTCATTTACAAAAGTCACCTAAACACAAGCTAGACAAAAATCTATTCATACTAGTGAGTCACAAATATTATCAAAAGTAATATTCTAGTTAAACATGCTTTGCTAAGGGCTAAGTAATATCCAAACAAGGGTGACATGCTATTCAACCAGTAGCAACATAACAAGCTACTGATGTTCACACAACACTCTCTAAAGTCATTCCATATAAAGGATTTTTATCCTCATACAATCCCTAAATGCTAGAAAAGTCTAGGAAATAGTCCTACTAGTGATAATATCCTCTCACAACACATGAAGCACTCAACTTCTCCTAGCATGTTATCAATATGAAGTAACACAATCATAACAGAGAATATCAAACCTACACATGCTAGAAATCACAAAAAGAATACTAACCCATATTATAAAACTAAATAAAACTATAAATAATTATTATCAGAAAAGCATAAAATCTAGTTTTGCTCACCCAATTAAATCTACAGCTCAATAAATCACACCAAGATAGGATTAGGTACTCCTAAACATATACAAGCCAACACAATTGGATTCACTTCAAAAATCATCACCAAATAATTTCCAAAAATCCTAGAATAGCCTACTGGACATTTACAGAAATGCATGCCATTTTAATTAGGTTGATCTTTAGCAAGCAAGACCAAGTTCTACTGCTAGGTAACACTTAGAGCTTTCCAAAACAGTTGAGTTTGCATTTTTGTGATTCTTAGAAAAAAAGATATTTAAGTTTTAGTGAAAACCAGTACTTCTGCCTCTCCATTTATTTCTCCAAAAATAATGACTAAAATGTAGATCTACAAGTTGGGTGTGTTTAAGAACTTGCAGAGGTACTACCCAGATTTTTGGTTTGATTTTATTTTGCATTTTCCTATTTTAAACGGATTTAAACCAGAGACACATATTCTGCCAGTTTCTAAAAACTGAAAAACACAGAAAAGAAAAAAAAACGGCGCACGGGCCGAATCTCGCTGGGCGAGCCCAGCTAAGGCCGAAGCGGCCCAGCTAGGTGCGCGCGCGTGGCGCGGCGCGGGAACGGGTGGCGTTCAAAGGGAGCCGTCGATCTGGAGATCGACGATCCAGACGCGTCTTCTTCCTCTCCTCTCTCTCTCTCTCTCACCGCGACACGGGAAGATCGAGCTCGGGGATAGCTCACCTAGGGGCGACGTGGGGCGGTGGCGAGTGGTTGGGGCGGTCACGCGAGCTTGAAGCCGTGCAGGGGTGGCGGCGGCAGCGGCAACGGTGCCACGGTGCAACTCCGGCGAGCTCGAGGTCCGGCGGGACGTCGAGGACGGCGGCGGCGCTTCTGCAGGCAAGAGGCCAGGAAAATGTCAGGGGCGTGTTCTGGAAGCTCGGCGGTGCGATGGTGCAGAGAGGTAGGAGAAATCGGCAGTGGAGCGGCGGCAACCTCCAACGCGACCTCGCTCGGGCTCCGGCGAGTTCTTCCTCCGCCTCGCTCGCAGAGAGCGAGAGGTAAGGAAAAGATGGGGTGGGGCGGGTGCGGTGGATGTGTGGAGGTGGGTGGCGAAGTGTGGGAGGCAGTGGTGGCTTAAATCCGAGGAAAACATCCTCTCCCCCACTCGGTGTCAACGGCCGGGCGGCGTGGGTGTGTTCGAGCACGCAAACGTCGGCTCTGGGCTTCCTCAGGGCGTCAACTGGTGTCCTCTCCGTTGAGTGGGTTCTGGGCAGGGCAAGGACGCGAGGAGGAGTGAAGAAATGGGCTGCTCTCTCCTCACGGTCCACTCCCGAGTCACATCACGGCCACCTCCATGTCTCCTCTCCTACTGCTCCTCGTTGACCTCAACGAAGCCATACAATGGCATGGAGATGAAGTGGGGACATGGGGGAGTAGAATGGACATGGTCGCTCCCTCTGGTTCGCACGAAATCAACACGAAAACGTGCTCCAAAATTCTGCCCGTGCTGTGAACAGTAATCTTCAGAAAATTCAGTTTTTCAGAAAAACGGCTAAGTGTCAGGGCAGTCAACAGATAGCAAAAGTTGCTGCTTTAATCACCTAGCAAATCAAATCCAAATGGAAAAATTTAAATTGGTAAATGATCTCCAGTTTGAATACTTCCATTTAATATTTTTGGTCCATTTTTGAAAAATGTTTAAGGGCAGGGAAACATGCTGGTAAGTGGGCTACTCTCTGACTGTTTCTGACTTTTCTGTTTTTCTGTTTTTTTTCTGTTTTCTGTCTTAATCTTTAGCCATATAAACATGCATGTATCTAGGGGTTCCAAAGGTACAAAAGGTGATCCAAGGGCATGGAACCAATGTCCACACACCATAGATCATCTCCAAACTCAAATTTTCCATAATTGCACATTTTAACCACATAAAATAACATATCCAAAACAGCAAGTCTTAACAGATTTCAGAAAATAAAAACCTAATTAGAAAATTCTAAAAATTTGTTTTGCACAAACCACAAGCACTAATATTTCACACATGGATGATCAAGAGTACAAGCACAAGTGGGTTCACACATAGGTTCATAAAATCATAATTTTAAAACATCTACTTGGGTAGGGTTTTAGGAGAAACCCTAATTGAAATTTTTTAGAAAAACTCACTCAAACCACTATGCATTTTTGAAATCTTGGATGCTTCCTTGCTAAATGATGTTGTCAAGTTAAAAATCAAGTTGATGAAATGGTTTTGGACAAAAAATCTCTCAAGGCACCATGTTGGAAAATGGATTAAAACACGAATTTCTTAAATGGACCTCGAGAGAAAACTAGGTTGGTTTTATGAAAAATTTAAATTGGTTTGGAAAGAAATCACTCCTTGCCTTGCAAAACACAAAGTATTGTTTCAACAAAAATATCAGGTGAAAATAAAAGTTTTTGTTGGCTCAAAAATTTGGGGTCCTACTACCACTTATACAGAGGCAAAATTTTGGGCTGTGACAATACCCGTCCCCAATACACCCGGAGCCGCGCTCCTGGCAATCGAAACATACCTGCGGCTGACGCAGCCGCCCGAGGGCGACTCCCGCGCTCTCCTCCACAAGCAGCAGATCATGTCTATCAAGGCAGTCGAAGAAGCTCTGACGAACAAGGCGCCGACAGAATAGGTGCGAGAAGATCGGGGCCGCCGCGACCGCGAACCCGCAGCACTCGCAGGCCCGGCGGCAAGACAACTGCGACAACCGCAGCCAGGCGAGGACCTCCGCAACGTCATCACGCAGAGGACGGTGGACCGCAGCCGCACCCAGCGGACGGTCAGCACGCCCAATACTGACGACCGCAACGACGGCGACTTCGAGCCATGCGCGCCGCATGTTCAGCTTCAACATCCGCGACACAAGAATGCCCAAGGGCTTCAAGCTCACGGCAGAAGCAGTCAAGTACGACGGGAAGCAAGACCCGAGGCTCTGGCTAGAAGATTACCTCATAGCCTGCAGTTGCCAGGGCGGTACTTCGACTACGGCCATGCAATACATCCAGCTGATGCTCACGGGCTCTGCACGCGGGTGGCTAAACACTCAACCCAAGAACGCCTTCAGGACGTGGGACGAGTTCGCGGAGGCCTTCGTTAAGAGCTTCCTGGGGACGTACTCGAGACCGACGACTTTCGTCGAGCTACAAGCATGCAAGCAAGGACGAGACGAGCCGCTCCGGTCTACATCCAGCGTTGGACCCTGCTCCGCAACACCATGGAGACCGCCTCGGAGGACCGAGTGATGGATGCCTTCATGCACGGCGTCTCCCGCCGCGACCTCCGCGAGGAGTTTGGTAGGCTCCGGCCGAAAAACATGATCGAGGTCATGAAGATAGCCAACCAGTGGGCAGACGGAGAGGACTCGGTCCGCGATAGTTCACGCTACTCCCCGAAGGACGAAGCCGGACCAAGCAACTGGCGAGAAGGACGCCACAAGAAGAAGCCGCGTTACAACGGCAACGACTCAATCGAGCTAGTAGCGGCGGGATTCCAAACCCCCCGTGAGGATGAAGCGCGCGACAGCAGTCGCCAATACAGCCATGTACAGTACAGTCGAAGCGGCGGTGACCAGAGTCGCCAATACAGCCAGGGGCAATACAACCGAAGCGGCGGCAGCAGCTACCGCAGCGACGGAGGCCATAAACGCGAGTGGCAGAAACGCACACTAAGCCCAGCGGAAGAGCTGGAACAACCCTGCAGGCACCACATGTTCAGGAACCCGGAAACGGGCAAGTGGGGATCCAACCACCTGTTGAAGGACTGTCGAAAGGCACGCAAGATATACGAAGCCATGCAGAAGATAGTCACTCCAGCACCCGCAGCGCAGCCAGCCGCGCAGCTGGCCATCCAGGCAGCACCCGCACCCGCAGTCGCTAATCCAGCACAGGCGGCGGGAGCCTTTCCACAGCAGCAGCCGCAGCAAGATGCCCCACCAGTGGTCCAGACGCATATCCAGCGGCACGCGGACAACTCAACATGATACAGAAGGGGCGCCCCTCAAACAGGACCCAGAAGATCATCACTCGCCAAGTTTTCCAGGCCATCACCTGTCCACCTGCAGTACCCGACTACCTGAGAGGGTCAGAGACACCAATCACTTTCTCCAGAGCAGATCACCCGCCTGCAGTACCACGACCCGGGCACGCCGCTCTGGTAGTCGAAGCTCTGATCGGAGATTACACCCTGAAAAAGGTGTTCATGGACGGAGGCAGCGGCATTAACATCATCTTTGCCGACACCCTCAGAAGGATAAACAGGCCAACGACAAACTTGGCGGCATCAGAGACCACCTTCCATGGCATAGTACCAGGGCAAGCAGTCACGCCCATGGGAACGATCACACTCGACGTCATCTTCGGCACACCCGAAAACTTCAAGAGGGAGTCGATCGACTTCGAGGTAGTCGACTGGAAGTCGCAGTACCACGCGATACTCGGGCGCCCAACCTTTGCCAGATTCATGGCGGTACCTCACTACGCCTACCTCATGCTCAAGATGCCTGGGCCCAAGGGCGTCATCACGGTGCACGGCGACTTCGACCGCTCCAACAGCTGCGACCGCGAGTTCAGCAAGATCTCCGAGTTCTTCGGAATGGAAGAGCACTTCGAGGCGATGGCAGTCGACAACGACAAAACCATCTTCCCGCCACGCAAGAAGCAAGCCAAGGACGCCGCCTTCAACACGACTGACGACACAACAACTCATCAGGTCCACCCGACGGACGCAAACAAGACAGTCAAAGTGTCGTCGAGTCTGCCTATCGCATAGGAAAGCGCGCTCGTCGAGTTTCTACGTGAGAACTGGGAGATCTTCGCCTGGCAACCTTCTGACATGCCAGGCATACCCAGGAACCTCGCCGAGCACTCTTTACGCGTCCACAAGGACGCCAAACCCGTCAAGCAGACCATGCGACGCTTCTCAGGACCCAAACGAGACGAAATAAGCAAGGAGATCGATCGACTGCTCCACGCCAAATTCATCCGAGAGATCAAGGACTCGGACTGGGTAGCGAACCCAGTCCTGGTGGAGAAGAAGAAGACGAAGAAACTCCGCATGTGCGTCGACTTCACCGCCCTCAACAAATGCTGCCCCAAGACCATTTCCCGCTCCCGCGGATAGACAGATCATCGACTCGACTGCAGGCTGCGCACGCCTATCCTTCCTGGACGCCTACTCAGGGTACCAGCAGATCAGGATGAACGTCGACGATGAAGAGAAGACTGCATTCATCACACCCATGGCGTCTTCTGCTACCAGACGATGCCCTTCGGGTTGAAGAACGCTGGAGCCACGTACCAGCGCACAATGCAAGCCTGCCTAAAGGGGCTAATCGGAGAGATCGTCCAAGTCTACGTCGACGACATAGTCGTCACCACTCGAACGGAGGACACTCTCATCGCCGACCTCCGCAAGGTCTTCGCCGCCCTCAACGAGTATCAGATCAAGCTGAACCCGGACAAGTGTGTCTTCGGCGTGCCAGCCGGAGAACTGCTCGGGTACCTCGTCTCTGCAAGAGGAATCGAAGCCAACCCGAGAAGGTGCAAAACATACTCGCAATGCCAGCACCGACCAAGCTTCATGAGGTGCAACGCCTAGCCGGCCGAGTCGCAGCTCTCAGCCGGTTCATAAGTAAGTTGGGAGAAAAGGCCCTGCCTTTCTACCAACTGATGAAAAAGACAGACAAGTTCGAGTGGACAGAAGAAGCGCAAGTCGCGTTCGACCAACTCAAGAAAACACTCACGACTTCCCCAGTACTGGTGGCGCCACTGGAGAACGAGCCGCTATACCTCTACGTGTCAGCCACGAACAGGGTGGTCAGCACGGTACTCGTAGTCGAACGAGAAGAAGAAGGACACAGTTACCCTGTTCAGCGACCCGTCTACTACCTCAGTGAGGTGCTAACCTTGTCCAAGCAGCGGTACCCGCACTACCAGAAGCTAGCATACGGAGTCTTCATGACATCAAGGAAGGTCGTCCACTACTTCTCCGAGCACTCCATCACGGTAGTAAGCTCCTCCGGGCTCTCCGACATCCTCACCAACCAAGCCGCGACGGGCGAGTCGCCAAGTGGGTTGTTGAGCTAGGGCCCTGGGGGCTGAAGTACGCGCACCCGAAGTCAATCAAGGCCCAGGTGCTTCCAGAGTTCACCACCGAGTGGATAGAGGCCCAGCTACCAGACGTACCCGACCTGTCCAACGCATGGACAATGTACTTCGACGGCTCCAAGAAGTTCAGATCAGCAGGGGCGGGAGTCGTCCTCATCTCACCTAAAGGCGACAAGCTGAGGTACGTGCTGCAGATGAACTTCCCAACGCCCTCCAACAACGAGGCAGAGTACGAGGCCCTGATCCACGGCATGCGGATGGCCAAGAACTGCGGCGCCACTCACCTCATGATCTACGGAGACTCCTACCTCGTCGTGCAACAAACCATGAAGCAATGTGACGCCATCGCCGACAACATGATCGCCTACAGGGACCTGTACAACCAGCTGGAAGGCACCTTCGACGGCTGCGAGCTGCGGCATCGGCCGCGAGAGCAACGAGGAAGCCGACACCCTCGCCAACCTGGGCTCAAACAAAGCGCCGGTGCCACCCGGAGTCTTCCTCGAGTGCATCACGCAACGCTCCGTCAAGCTCCGGCCCGCGCCGGGATCCTCTACATCGACAACGAGCACCGCCGACCCGCCCAGCACGGAGAAGGAGCCTATGGAGGTGATGCTGATCGAGCCCACATGGACGAGCCCATACCTGGCTTACATACTGCAGCAGAGGGTGCCAACAAACCCAGTCGAAGCCAAGCGCGTCATCCGCCGCTCCAAGGGCTTCACCGTCATCAACGGGGAGCTCTACAAGCGAAGCATCTCGGGAGTCCTCCAAAGGTGCATCGACCCAGTCGACGGTCAAGCCATCTTACTCGAGATCCACGCTGGCATCTGCGGGCACCACGCCAGCAGTCGAGCCTTAGTGGCCAAAGCCTTACGAGCCGGGTTCTACTGGCCCACCGCAATGCAAGACGCAGAAGAACTCGTGAGGAAATGTCTCGGCTGCCAGGAGTTCGCCAACAAGCCGCACGCACCAGCATCAGCACTAAAGACCATTCCACTCGCCTGGCCCTTCGCTCAATGGGGGCTCGACATGGTGGGTCCACTCAAGAAGTCCTCGCCGGGAGGACACACGCATCTCTTGGTGGCAGTCGACAAGTTCACGAAGTGGATCGAAGCCGTGCCTATCACAAGTTCGACTGCCTCCTCGGCAGTTAACTTCATCAGGTCGATCATCTTCAGGTTTGGAGTGCCGCACAGCATCATCACCGACAACGGCACGAACTTCACAGCCGAAGAGTTCAAGGACTTCTGCTCCGAGCAAGGCATCAAGCTCAACTACGCATCTGTCTCGCACCCGCAGTCCAACGGACAGGTCGAAAAGGCCAATGGCTTAGTCTGCAAGGGCATCAAGAAGCGCCTGCGAGTACCATTGAGGCGCGCTGCAGGCGCCTGGGTCGAAGAGCTGCCATCTGTGCTGTGGAGTCTGCGCACTACGCCAAACAGATCCACTCAGTACACGCCATTCTTCATGGTCTACGGCGCAGAAGCAATCATGCCGTGCGACATCAAGTTCGACGCGCCCCGAGTGGTGGCCTACGACGAGTCCGACGCAGAAGAAGCACTCGAGGACGACATGGATACCCTGGACGAAGCACGCGACATCGCCCTTACCCGCACGCCGTGTATCAGCAAGACTTACGCAACTACCACGGGCGGCGACTGCGGCCCAGAGCGTTCGTCCCTGGCGACCTTGTCCTCCGCCTCAAACAGAAGAAGGTGCACAAACTCGCCTCCCCGTGGGAGGGTCCATACATCGTGACAGAGGCAATCGGCGGCGGAGCTTACCGCCTGAAGGACTCGAAGACGGGGACAGTCTGCAACAACCCGTGGAACGTTGCGCAACTGCGCCGCTTCTACGCCTAATCGACTCCCCCTTGTAACAAAGTGTACTATGTCAAGAGGCGGCAGGTTCCAGACGCACTCTTTCCCTTACCAGGGTACCTGAGGGGACTGGAAGGGTTTTAATGAGGCGGCCTGCTCGCAAAAATCAATGAAGTGATTTGTGGAACAAGCTCTCCCCTTTACTTTTTTAGTCAAAAAGCAACATAAACCTAGGCCGTCACCCGACGCACTCGGGGGCTGCGCCATACAGGTCAACTCGAAATCCTAGGCCGCCACCCGAAGCACTCGGGGGCTGCGCGCACAGGTCTAAGTCAAACCTAGGCCGCACCCGAAGCACTCGGGGGCTGCGCCATACAGGTCCAACTCGAAAATCCTAGGCCGCCACCCGAAGCACTCGGGGGCTGCGCCGCACAGGTCTAAGTCAAACCTAGGCCGCACCCGAAGCACTCGGGGGCTGCGCCATACAGGTCTAACTCGAAAACCTGGCCGCCACCCGAAGCACTCGGGGGCTGCGCCGCACAGGTCTAAGTCAAACCTAGGCCGCACCCGAAGCACTCGGGGGCTGCGCCGCACAGGTCTAAGTCAAACCTAGGCCGCACCCGAAGCACTCGGGGGCTGCGCCATACAGGTCTAACTCGAAAATCCTTGGCCGCCACCCGAAGCACTCGGGGGCTGCGCCGCACAGGTCTAAGTCAAACCTAGGCCGCACCCGAAGCACTCGGGGGCTGCGCCATACAGGTCTAACTCGAAAACCTTGGCCGCACCCGAAGCACTCGGGGGCTGCGCCGCACAGGTCTAAGTCAAACCTAGGCCGCACCCGAAGCACTCGGGGGCTGCGCCATACAGGTCTAACTCAAAACCTAGGCCGCACCCGAAGCACTCGGGGGCTGCGCCGTACAGGTCCAAGTCAAAACCTAGGTCGCCACCCGAAGCACTCGGGGGCTGCGCCGCACAGGTCCAAGTCAAAATCCTAGGCCGCACCCGACGCACTCGGGGGCTGCGCGCACAGGTCTGACTCGACACACCTCGGCCGCACTCGAAGCACTCGGGGGCTGCGCCGCACATCTAATTCAAAATCCTAGGCCGCACTCGATCCGCTCGGGGGCTGCGCCATACAGGTTTACAGAAGTCTACAAGATACAATTTACTCACTCGGGGGCTACCCCCACCTCGGCATACATACACTCATATTTCCACTTGGAAAAATTGCTTTTACAAGCTAACGCTATACAACAGCAGTCTACTACTCTTATTCTACAGGCTCGCCCTTTGGCGCATCGAGTGGCCCTACAAGGTGCTCACTAAAGCTCTGGACCTGCTGAATCATCTGACGCGGCCGCAAGAGTATCGGCGTAGTCACCCTCTCCAGGCAAGCCGTCAAGCACCTTGTACAGTGGAAGATTAGGCCGGTGCATTCGAACGTACGCCAGCGCCACGTTCGCCCCGGCAACAAGTTGAGTGTGCACGACTTCCTTCAACGCACTGCCTTCACGGAACCTCTCCAGCAGCGCAGCCAGTCCATTAGGCTGCTCGTTGTGCGGAAAGTACACCCTGTTGATCTGCCAGAGGGTTTTTCTACAACCTTCCAAGAGCACAGCAGCCCGCCAGGTGCGATCCAACATTCGAGCCAGTACACTGCCTCTGGATTTATTCGACCAAAACTGACGCGCTTCGGGTGAGTCACCGGCGGCTTCTTTCTCCACCCGCTCGTCTACTCGACTTTGCTCGGCCTTCCAGTCAGAGTTCACATCTGCATCAAGACCCAGAGCTAAGAACAGTAAAAGGATAAAGAAGTCGAAGCACAGTGCTAGAAAACCAACCTTGCAGCTGCCGACTGATCAAGTCCATCTCGCCTAGCAGAAACTCCTCTCGCTGAGAGAACGGCGCAACGGGCCGCGACCTCAAGCGCTCCAACTCCAACTCCGCGCTCTTCAACTTCGACTCGAGCTCAACAACCTTGTTCCTCATGAAGGTGATCACTCGTTGATCATTCACGCTTCGCGCAGGAGCTGGAGGAGCTCGACGACGACGAGTGGGTGCAGCCGAAGAGGTGTCCTCCTCGTCGCCCGCACCAGTCGTTCCAGCGACCCCAGGAGCTTCGCCCATCTCAGACTGCCAAGTTCGACAGCGTCAAGCAAGGAAAAGAACACATTCATTCAAGCTAGATATGAAAGAAGACTCGAAGGCACAAATTCACATTTCAACATCAGCATGTTCGCGGCCAGAAGACCCGCAAACTATATAGTTCATTACAGACCAAGAACCAAAAGCAGAAGAATCCTAAAAGAACGGAGTCTACATCACAGACTCCGACTGGGAACGGCTCTTCCTAGCAGCCAACTCTGCAGCCTTGGCAATCCTCTTCTCGAAGGTGGCGACCAACTTTGCAGCCAGCTGACTCGCCTGCGCCTTCACACCGCTAAGGGACGCGGTCCTGCCATCAGGCTTCCGAGGGAAGTCGCTGACAACCTTCTCAAAATCACCTACGACTTGGTGACCAAGAAGTAGCTGGAAAGTGAGCTCTGAGCCGCGTACCGTCTGCGCACGCGTGTAGTCCGCCAAGGTGGTCGCATTGCCTTCGAACGGAGCCGCAAGCGCGTCAACAGCAACCGGTGGCTTGCTGGGGAAGATGCTCTGGTGCACAGTCGCCAAGGCGCCTGTCGACTTCTGCAGCGCCGCCGAAGCATACGCGCAGACGCGGTCCATGAAGCCAACAGCCCCGCCAAGCCGACATTCTCGCTGGAAGTCCCTTCTGGAGGAGCACCTCCGCAAGTCTCTGATCAAAAGAAATCCACACCCGTAAGACATCGAAGTCGACAAAAGGCAAAGTAGGCACTGAGCCAAAATACTTACTTCCAACAACATCTGCGAGTGCGAGCAAGCGGTCGACCTGGGTCTTCTCCAGATCATCCCGAGCTTGTTCACGCTCTTGGGCTTCACCCAGCGACTTCTCCAGCTCCGCGACCCGCGCTTCATGCTCTCCTTCTCGCCTACGGATCAACGGAGCAAAGTTAGCAATAAAAGGCAGTCGAAGCGCCCCTCGAACACAAGGGTTCACACTCACTATTCGCCTGCTCCAGAGCAGTGCGGAGTTGATCCCTCTCCTGCTCCATGCGAACGAAGGCTGCGGCTCCCTCCATCTGCTGGCGATAAAATGGCTGCGGGAAACACAAGACATCAATCTGCGCCCGACTATTCTAGTCACGCACATCTTCGGGGGCTACTCCCATCGGGAGCGCTGTTCGCGCACCCGATACAGATTTTGCAGAACGAGTCAAAGGACACTTACATGCTCAAGCAGCCCAGCGTCAGCCGGAGTCGCATCAGCAGTTTTCTCTGGCACGGAGGAGGTCGAAGTCTTCAAGGCCAAAGCGTCACCCGCCTGAGCCTCTTCTCCGGTCGTCTTCGCAGTTGCTCGATCATGGGAGCAGAAGTGTGCTCCATCTCACGAGGAAACAACAGTGCCAGTACGGTCGCTGTGACAAGATAACTCAATTCAAGGACTCGCAAATCACAAAGCAAACTCGACAAAGCAAGGCAATGGTTACGCGACTAACCTGGCGACATCGACATCATCTTCACTGCCCAGGGAGACGGAGGCCATCCTCGCAAACTCAGTCGGCGGTGCAGAGCCGAGGGGAGGCACGACCAAAGGCTCAGCCAGGTCACTCGTGCGCCTAGCGCCCGAGGACGACTCGCTCGCCTCCTCCTCGTTCTCCACACCCGCCTCCTTCACGGGTGACGAAGCCGAAGCAGAGTCGCCACTCTTTCGCCTCTGCCGCTTCAGCAGCGGCTCCTCATCTTCATCATCCTCCTCCAACTCTTCACTCGGAGAGGTGGCGGAGGGAACTTCATCGTCATCAACCTCGTCCTCCTCAGGGAACTCTGCCTCTTCGTGAGGTCCATTCTCCATCAAGGGGGAAGACTGACATAGCTCGAACGACCCTGTCAGCAAATGAAGCATTCGAGTCAGGCAAAAAGATTCGACAGAAGAAGATACAAGACAAAAGCAAAGCAAACGAAGCTCACCTCAGGCACAGGGTTATTAGGCCCATACGGCTCGACTGGGCACTTGACATTGCACGGGTCAGCGGCTCGGAGACTAGTGATGCTCCTCACCTTCGACTCGACTGCGTCATCATCGAGCTCATCGCCAACATCCTCACGCGCCCACATCGGGTGGACGCGAGTGCGGAGCGGCTGCACCCGAAGCCTGAAGAAGGTGGCGATGAGGTGAACTCCACCTGTCTCGCGCCCAAGACTTTTCAGAAGGCCACGAAGAAGCGTCAGCAAGGGCTGAGTCGCCTCCCTGTCCTCCTTCGACAGCGGGTGCGCCCACGCGTTCGTCTTCCGCAACTCGCGATCAGCCGCAAGTCGGGAAGCCCTTCCTGGTCGCACCTGATGTAGAACCACTTCTTTCGCCAGCCCTGGACGGAGTCGGACTTCTTCATCTGAAAGTAGGAGGTGTCGCCACGCACCTGGATGCCGAAGCCGCCGACTGGATACACCTGCTTGCTCTTCCCCACGTTCCTCCTCACGAGGAATAGCGACTTCCACAGCAGCCAGTTGGGTGCGATTCCCAGGAAGCACTCGCAGAGCACGAAATAGCTCGCGATGCTCAAGACGCTATTGGGAGTCAGATCGTGGATCTGAATCCCATAAGCGTACAAGAGACCACGGACGAAATCGTGGAGGGGGAACCCGAAACCCCGCGGAAGGAAATCCACGAAGCAAACGCGTTCCCCCTCGCGAGGGGAGGGGAATACCTCTTTCCCAGGAGCGCGCACCGTCGCCTGGTCTGCCGGCGGCAGCAGTCCCTGCGCGCGGAGGGCCTCGAGGTCGGCCTTCTTCACCGACGATTTGACCCAGTCGCCGTCGGGCTCTTCATCACGCTCGCCTCGGCGGCGGCGACGGCGCCAGCACCAGGCTTCCCCCTCTTCATCGCGGCCTTGCTCATGGAGGGCGGAGGAAAGAAACTGGCAGAAAAGAGCAACAATGGGGAGAGAGAGAGCAGCGGAGACGAGGGCAGAATGGGATGGAATGAACTGTTCGCCGCCGCGGTGAAAAGTATATACCGCGTGGCCAGTTAATCCAGGCCGTCCTCAGCGAAACCGCACTCCACAACATCATCTGGCCGTCCACGTGTCGCGCGGAGATAGCAACCGTCGCCGGCCACGCCGCCCACTACGCACGGGAATCAAGGCGCCATCATCACACCGCGAAATTTTCGCGCCCAACGGTCAGTACAAAGCGGCAACCGCTGTCTCCAGTCAATACTGACAGTGGGACCACACTGTCACGTCCCATCGGACACAGAGTGCGCCAAAAACGTCAGCGCTGACGTCAACCGCGAAGGCGTAGGAAGTAAGCCAACGGGCTGATTGAGAACTCGAACAGTTCATTCGAGTGCAAGAAGATTCAGTAAGCTCCAAGAGCTGAACAAACTTGTACAGTAAGCCAAACCGGCCGAATACAGAGTAAGTCACGCAAAGCCAGGCGCGACTTCAACAAGTCGAGTCCCTTCTTTACTCCCATCGGGAGTGGGCTTTTCGACTGAAGAAAAATTGAGTTTAACCTCAATTGCAAGCAATTCAGCTTAATCTCGGGGGCTACTCCCATCGGGAGCGCTGTTCGCGCTCCCGAGTGACTCAGAATAACATCAGTCGAAAAATCACCGACTAAGGCTGTACACACAGTATCTCACCCAACAGTCGACGGTTCGACTAAGGAATCCTCCATAAGCCCTGGACGGCCGAAGTCGACTAATTTTACTTGTTCCTTTCAGGAACCCGACGGCGTGCCCAGGAGGAAGGAGTCCTTTACCCGACTCTACGATTCGACTAAGTACTCGGGGGCTCCTGTCGTGGGGTCACTCTTCGACTACCCCACGGTGGGGATACCTGGGTCATGCCAAGCTTGTTAGCCTTATGACGAGGGCCCAAGAAAGGCCCAAGGACGACGTGCGGCCCAAGATAGTCGACGTTAGGTCATGAGACTCCAGCCATGCTTGTAAGCGCCATCGGCACCGTTCACCTGAGACCTAGCCTACCATATAAAGGCTAGGAGGGTCCTTCGTCTAGGGTACGCTCATAGCCACCACCACCAACCCTAGCGAGATTGCCATCTCGCCATTGTAGCCACAACTCGCCATTCAATACCAGACAAGCAGGAAGTAGGGTATTATCCTCCGGGAGCCTGAACCTGGGTAAACGCCTTGTTTGTCAGCCGTCGTGATCACCAGCGCTCATCTCTCTCCCATTAAATCAACCCGGGGTACATACCCAGGGATTTGCCGAGTCCACCCCTCGTTAATGACTTTTAGCCAATACATGGGTATAGTGTACAAAGGTGGAAATATTTGGCTAAAAGGTGATTGGAAGCACAAGCAAACAAACTAAGCTTCGTGCGAAACAATGGGCATGGTAGAAATTTATTTACATAGGATCATATGCTCATGCCACTGAAAAAACATTTCAAAATGTCAAACAATTCTGAAAATAATTAGCGCATACATCTCGAAAATTCTTTGTGCATGCGTCAAGTTACGTGGAAAACCGTCATTTTTTTGTGGTATGTGTAAAGAAGACAAAAAAAATGTCTTGTGAAGCGCCTTTTTACCACCGAATTTTTTCATTTTTACACACGACACGGAAAATGTCAGTTTTTTGTGAAACGACTTTGTGAGCATAAAGAATATCGAGATGTATGGATGAAAGTCTTTGCCAATTTTTTTAACACTTAAAAATGTGTTCAAAATAAATTTTAAAACGGAAGCGAATATGCTTCCCCGCCGCTCCCCACCCCTTCCGCGCGAAAAAGACATGTACGAAAAGATTCATGAACTATAGACTTCTACCATAATTAATTCAAGAAGTTAACAAATTAATTAAGACACTTGGAAATTACCTTTTTATCGTCCACAAAAGTACATGCCAATGTAGAATAATGATGTGATTATATCTCAACCACTAAGTTCATCAACGTTTATGTTAATACATAAACATAGAATAATTGTCTCCATTGCTCCAAACTAACATTTGACATATTATAAGCACATAAATCCACTGGTTTAGCAGGGCCGAATGCCTCGAGCGTCACTCTGATGTGTTCAACGATGATGGTCTCCGTATGAGGATTAATAAAGTTTAGTTCTAATTGGATTCTAGTGGATTAGTTCAATTTGGCTTGCCTGCTGGGCAACAACGCGAGGTACTGATAGTTGTTGTAGTCGATGCTTGGATGGTCCAGACACAACAGCTCGTTGCTTGTGGGCCCGTACCAAGGTATCTATGAAAGACGCTACTAAACTACTTCCAAAAAATATAGTAGTACGAAAATGTAAATCTTTTAATTTATTGGATGTATTCACTTCAAATATGTATCCACGTACTTTTCACAGAAAAATATTAAGTATCCACACGGAAATTCAAATTGGCTTCCAAGGTCATATGTTGCTGTCCAAGTAGGGAATTGGAAAAAAAACTTAAAAATTGGCAACAAACATATTACAATGTTTTTTTTTACATACGTGCAAGTTTCGTGAAGAAAAGACATTTACAGTGCTCTGTGTGAAAAAACAAATTAGTTTTTAAAAGGCATTTTTAAATCTCATGTTACCCACTGGCCACTGATTATATTTTTTCGTACAAATTTCTTGACGGAACTTTGCACGTATGTAGAACACTTTTATAGGCTGTTTTTTTCATACAGAGCAAAAATAATGTAATATCTTCATGAAACCTGGTACGCATGTAGAGCACTTGATTATGCTTTTTTCCAAAGAAAAAAATAGATTTTTTTAAATTGTTTCACGTATTAGTTTTGTGTCATTAATTTTTGTGCCCCATTTGGCATAGTTTTTCTCGGTTGTGCCCTACTCATTTAAATTTCCTAGGTTGTGTCATAGTTGTCTCTTTCGAGACTGCTGATGGCCAAACGAGGCGTTTCCGTCTGGTCAATCGTGTTTGACCGTTACTTGGCTGAGTTGACAAGTGGGACCGCTCAAGTGGGACATGCAGGTGGGGACGGCCTGCCAGTAATTGATTCAGACGCCCAGGTTGGAATGTTTAGTCCCACCTCGCTAGTTTGGAGGGCGAACCACTGGCTTATAAACAGGATTGCGCTGCATCTAACAAAAAAATGTTTATCTTGGGGCTTTTCTAAAATCAAATAAACATCTCAGAATAACCTACTTGACTTCAGAATGGCCCCAAGATTAAACATTTAATTTTTTAAACTTAATTACAAATATTTCGATGAATATTTTTTGTCTAAATCATCCTCAACATTTTTTTCATTGTTTACTCAGAATTCGTTGATTAGTACGTCATTAACACTGAAATTAAATTTGCACATTTAATGTCGAGGATTATAAGACTTAAATTAAATTTATAAACTGATTAGGAAGCGGAAACTGAATTGAAACTTAGTCTAACCAACAAATTAGGAAACTGAAATTTATAAATTGATTTTCACATTCGTTCATTACTAGTACAAAAGATTTTCATTACAAAAGATTCATAACTAATTAGACTAACTACTAATTAGTGTTAATACTACTACTGCTACTGCTACTACTGCTTATTCTTCGTCGGCGGTCGGGTCCTACT
Source organism: Poa pratensis (assembly GCA_947311845.1). Classification (NCBI taxonomy): domain Eukaryota; kingdom Viridiplantae; phylum Streptophyta; class Magnoliopsida; order Poales; family Poaceae; genus Poa; species Poa pratensis. The sequence continues at coordinate 24,218,232 of CAMZMU010000092.1, read as the reverse complement.
TCCTCCGCCTCTTCGCTGGCGGTGCTGCGCCCCCATCGTTGTGGGAGTCGGAGTCGTCCTCATCGTCGGCCTCCTCGCCGGAGTCGGAGTCCTCCTCCTCCTCATCGGAGTCGTCGATCGACGGCTACTCCTCGTCCTCCTCCTCCTCCTCGTCGTCGGAGTCGTCGTCATCGCCGCCATGGCCGTCGCCCTTGCCTTGGCCGTCGTTGTCGCCCTCGCCTTCGTTGTCGCTCTCCAGGGCCTCCTACCAGTGGCCGTGGCCCTCCTCCCACCACTCGTTGGGGGTGGCCCGCATCCTTGGCGCCATGTCGTCGCTAGGTATGTTGTCGTTGAACCACACTCGTCGTCCGACATGGCGGCGATTGATCGGAAGGGAATGAATTGGGGTTTTTGGGAGAGAAGAAGAAGTCAAAGGGATTGGATTGGGGTTTTTGCGAGAGAAGAAGAAGTCGAAAGGAATGGGGCTTTTTTGGGAGAGAAGAGAGAATAATTGCTTTGCAACCGCATACGCATTGGGGTTTTTATCTTTGAGAAGGATAGAGAGGAGTTAAGTGGGACGGCGCGTAGATCGATAACCGCCTGCAGAAATGAATAGATCGCTTCGTATTTTGCCAAAACCAGTGTGACAAGACTGTACATTACGACATATATTCGCAATCGATGGCGTTCAGTTGAAATGATAGGGCAGTAATTGTTCACCACGTCATCTAGAGCATCTAGACGCGTGTTATACATCTGTCGAACAGTTGACGTGCATTGACGTGCTGGTCAAATTGACTGCAATTGGGAACGTCTTGATCCATCTAGACATATTGCAACCATGTTTTGCATTAACTGACGCATTCGTGTCACGCCACCAAGCACGAACTGGATGCAAACTGGACGTTCTGGGACACGAAAAAAATAAAAACTATTGTATTGCAAGTTTATGATTTTTCCATGATACTAGCAGGGCGGAACTGCACCCCGGGCAGTCGGGGCTACAACCCCGGTCGTGGCTCACGTCGTATACCTATCCTATCCTACTATATATGAAAAGTACGTCGGATTCACTCCCAGAATCGCTGTCCACGTCGCCTTTCAAACGCTGCCCGTCCGATCCATGCGTCCTATGGTCCAGATTACCCCAAACATCCTCGACACTTTAGCTCCGAACTTTCTACCAATCAGAAGCGAGAACGTGACAATTTTGCAAAAACACCCCTGAAAATCGAGACAGTGCTCCACAGCCCACGTCTCCTCGCGAAGATGTGCCCATCCGCAAATTCCGTAAACCCCAGGGGCCTCACCGCAAAAATGCCCCCACATCTCTCTTCTCCCCACCCGCTTCTCTCTCTCCCGAGCCCGCTCTGGCGATTCTCCGCGCCTCATCGTCGTCGATTGATTCCGGCGTCCTCCGGCCACCTCCGCCGCCATGCTGTCGCGCGGTCGACGCGCGGCCGACGCTCCACCTTCTGCTCTTCTTCGATTTGGTTTCCCCGCCTGCCGCGGCCGCGCGCGACCCAACCCTAGGCTTTGCTCCGGATCGCGCCGCCACCGTCTCCCCCCACCTCCAGCCCGCCCCCGCCGCCGCCCCGCCTGACCTTGCCCTCTTCTCCCCCTCCTCGGGGCTCCAAGAAACCAAGAACCCCACCTCTCTCTACGCCCTCTGCTCTCTCCAGTGGTCCCTGCCGATGGAGCATCTGTGGAGCGACGGGAGCCACATGTGGCTGCGGAACCGCGAGCTAGGCGACTACTACCTCCACGCCCACGACGACGGGGTGGGCGTCTCCGTCCACCACGGGCGCCGCGCCCGCGCGTCGCTGAACACGGCGTGGGCGGTGCACGTCTACCACCACGAGGGCATCTACCTGCTCCTTCACAGCGCCACCTACGGCCGCTACCTCGCCGCCACGGCCACGCCGGCGCCGCGCGCCCACCGCGGCCTCTGCGTCGTGCAGCGCAACTACGACCAGCCACAGATGCAGGCCATCATGTGGCAGGTCATCGGCGTCGTCTCCGGCGCCGTCCTACTCCGCAGCATCAGCGGCGGCCGCCACCTCCGCGCCAACGGGAAGATCCGCCGCTGGAACAAGGGCGTCACCGTCCACGAGCTCGAGAACCAGAGCACCATGATGCACTGGATCGTGGAGCCCATCCCCGTCACATATATCATGCCTTTCCTTCAGAATCCCGTCAGGGTGAGTGAGCTTCTTTGTTCTTCTCGAAATGGCATCGATTGCGCGAAATTTGCTTCTTTGATTCGAGCAATTTGCCCGAGACGAGAGCAATTTGTGGTCCTGTTCTTGCCAAATTCACCACCGCATTTCCAATTCTTGATTGCATTCATGTCTTGGGTCATGAAATTGGTCCACTTCTTTGATCTCCTGACCGTAACCATGGTCCTCTGCTTCAGGAAGGTCTCCCCGGAGACCTCTCAGTGGTCTTGCGCTTGCGCGAGGCGGCGGCATGGCAGGTGATTCGGATCGTGCTGCCGACCAACGACGGGCTCTACACCGACGAGGAGGACGGCTGGTCGGTGTTCCGCTTCAGGGGGAGGACGTTTGGTTGTCTTATGCTTGCAGGTCCTACATTTGGTTTGCTGGGTTCAGCCGAATATAGATTGCTTAGTTACTGTGCAAAACTTGAATACGTGCCCTGCTTTACATTTTTGATACAGATAATGAGCCATGGCATAGTTAGGGTGTTTCTGATAGTGCTCATGGCTGCGAGACAGTCATCGACCTGTATACTATAGCTGTAGTTTCTCTGATGGGCATCCTTGATAGCCGCAGCGTGTTGGTCAGAGCAGTACATGATGTTTTTTGGGTACCATGTGAAAGGCTTGATCTTCCTAATCCGCCATTTAATATTTAGTTTGTGGTCTAGGAGTCATCTGATACGAAGGTTTATAGTCTGCCCTCGATACCTTACCTACCTGTTCTAATTGTTGGCAACTTGGTGCAGCTTTGACATTGCAGAATATATTAATTTGCAATTTTTTTTGTTGCCACCATTGTTTCAGCCACTGTAATTTTTATGGATGATACAATGAAATTTTCCTTCTAGAATTCCTTTTTCTTTGCCATGGTTTGATATGTACATTTCAACGAAACTTTGACTTCCATATAATATTTGATTGTTTCTTCTTCAGTGAGGGCAATGCTTAATTATTCTTCTTCCCTATAAAATATTTATCATTTTTTGTGCGCACTGGTGGTGCTAAACCAAGAATGTTAAGTTTAAGAAATCTTCTATTCTCTTCATAGGTTCTTTTGATTATAGCTATTTCACAATCCATTGCTTGAATGCTTATCCGAAGAAATATGAGCTTAACATTTTCTATTGTACATCAAATTTGAACCCTTGGTGTTATATTTGATTCTGTGGTATAAGTTATATTATTAAAGTATACTTTGGTTCTTTGCCTCTAATCCCCAACATTTACCAGCTGGAGCATCACCAATGATACCAAAATTTATTGTTTATTTGCACCTAAAATAGGATGTCATGCCAAAACTGTGAGCTTCCTACTAAATTACAGAATTATTTACAAGCTTATTGTTGGTGGGAAGCTACTCCTCATCAGATATTCTTAATTAGTACTCCGTTGATCCATGAGCAGATCATATCCTCTTTCTTAATTAGTACTCCGTTTGATCCACGAGCAGATCAAGTGTACAATGTTTGGTATTAAGCTGACTTCTATAGTGTAGCAAGCATCTGAAAATATCAGAAACGTTAAATTCCTTGGAAAACTGACTATCACCTGTAATGAACTCTAAATAGTTGATCAGACACTTATAGCATATTTGCTAATGATTTTTGGTTTATTTTAGACATGCCCAGGATATCTACCTCATAATTTGGTAATTACAATGTACTAAATTACAGAATTATCAGGTTGTCTACAGTCACTAGAAAATACTGCATAGAATCTTCTGCATCTTCATTATGAAATACTTGCCACCTTTATCCTGTGGTTTCTTGGCCTAAAGATTTGGTACGAAATCTTATCAACACATATGAGATGTATTTGAAGCAAAATTTTGGAATTTTCAAAAATCGGCTTTACATTTTGCCTAAGATGATTGTGTCTTTGGATGTTGAGCTACAATCTGTCGCTGCCAGAATACTACATGTCTTTATTCTTAGTTGTGTTGCAATCGTGCTGGTGGTGCGAAACTCAGAATGTTTCAAGATTTCAGGTCTAGCTATTGAGGCGACTGCTCTTTATACTCAGATGGCCTCAATGCAAATCAATGGCAGTGCTATACATTCATATGAGCAGGAAAGCTCTAAATAGTCCACCTGTGCAGTTTACACATGTTTGTTATTGTCAGATGATCACCATGATTTCTCTAATATCTCACCAACTATTAAGCATTCTCTTTATCTGTTTTATATCAGACATCCTTAATATTTTTAATTTTTTCTTATCATCAGGTTTCTTGAAACTGACAATCAAGAAGTGGCAGATGGTGGCATCTTCGGAAACTCTAATTGAGCGAAAAAATTGGAGAAGTTTAGGTTTCTCGAAGTTTGCTGTTGAACTATCCCATTTTGGGTGAAATCTTGGAGTTGGTTCAGACTTTCAGTCCACACTAGAAAACAACACGGTGCTAATGTCTGATATATAATCAGTTACTCTGACTGAATCATTCTCTCTCTAAATTGTGTGTGCAGCCCCTGTTCTTTTCTCTATCTAATCTAGATTTGCTTTTGATGCCTGATGTAGATGTCATTAGTCTTATGATGGGAGTTTCACATGTGAACATTGTTCCTGTCAAAGGTGCACCTTGCACCTACCGCAGTCCGCGATGTGTACATAAGCAACAACAGGTATGTTGGTAAAGTTTTGTTGTTGGTTATGATAAATTGCTTCATGAGACTACCTTTGGTGGTTGTTTTGTGTGTATTCCAAATGTCTACAAGTGATCCTGATTATGGTTTAACATCAAGAGAAACGGTTGTTGTCGTGTTATGGGGACACATGCACATCAATTCCTAGCCGAGGCTCTGCAGCGGCAGATGCAGCAAGGACCAGTTGCCATTCTATTTGTTGCCCTGACTGTCAAGCTGTATGAAGGTGATATTCTTGCTTTAGGCTGTTCTGTTGTCTCTTTGGTTTTCTTTAGTTATTACTGCCCCTGTGTTCTAGCAATATGGGATAGAATTGGCCTATTTTGTCATCTCACCAGGCAAACTGCCCTTGCAAGGAAGCAAAGTATGTAGGTGGTACCCCAATGCTCCTATGCTATGTATATGTATAACAAACATTGTTTTGTATGTCCAATTCATCTCCTCCAGTCTTAGTGAAGTCCCTGCTAAGCCTCTAATCCATTCGATATGGTTTGCTTTTGATCAGCAAATTTTAAAGAAACTCACCTGAAAAGAAATGTTCATATTATGTGCACATTACCAAATTTAAATTTTATTTACTACACAGGCGCCGCGCTAAGTTCCCTAGTACCTCTACTAAGTTTCGCTAAAATTTGTAGCTCCAGGTAACCCAGCCCGTGTCCCTGGGCCAAAACGACCCGGGTTAGCTAGTATCACGAGCGCACAAGGCAACAACCTGGTACGATCAATTCTAAAAAAAAAGACACAGGAGCTATCCATCAGCTTCGTGTGGAGTGCCTATTCCGTTCCTATTCCTCTGCTACTTTCGTTTCGGTCGCCGCCTCTACGCTCCAGCCCTTGACGAAATCGCGCCAGCAGGCAGCAACCACGCCATGTCGACCCCATCACGATGACGCCATCGTCGCTGCTGCGCCGGGTACAGAGATGCGCTCGTCGTCATAGCCGCTGGGCCGTTTGAGCCTGATGAATCGCGAGTCCGGATGGGCGCATGCCTATCTTCAACTTCTCGTCGTCTCATAGCATCGTCTTCAATTGGATGTCTTCTTGCAGGCTCTGCATCCCCTCATAGGCAATTAGTTGGTTTCCAGTGCAAAGTCTGAATTTTTATGAAGGGAATAGTCAATTTCAGACTTGAGTCATTGAACTGCTGCAGCTTTGAGTCATTGAACTGCTACAAAATTGCTAGAATTAGGTTTAGCAAATAGTAAATTTTAACTATGTTTAATCTAATTATGTAGAAGATGAGGGGAACAAAGAGATGCAAGACTTATTCAATCAGCGTCACAAATTTGCGTGACCTCATAGTATGTTATGCTATATTGAGCGAGACATATTTGTAAGCATCAAAGATGATAGATTTTCGAGTGTTTTCAAAATATGAGGTCACACAAGAAACAATTACCACGTGGGGCTAGTGGTAAGTTATTTCTTATGAATACAACCTATGTATCATGTATTTATCAATATTATTTTCTGATTTTTTTCTTGTTTTTGTAAGTTCGGGTTCTTCTCCTATGATCGATGAGGAAATGGTAGGGTAGGATCGGAGCAAAGTTTCATTATGTAGGTACTAAACATGTGTCTCATTATGCTAATTATGCCACCACTTTTTTTCTTGCTTTTCTAACTATCATTTGGTTAAATATTGATATATTTTTTGGTATGCTTTGCCTAATATATTATGCTGTTGGGAGGGTACACCGTTTTTATAGGTGTTAGAAATTAGCCCCAGTATTTCCCAAATCCTGGGTCCACCACTGGATACTAGTACACTAGAAAGGAAGACTCCCCTAGGTTTTCCTTTTTTTTGTTTGTTTTTCGATTTATGTGATTTTTTTCTTCGGTAAATGCTACTAAACTCATTTAATGCATGGAATATAATTAAAAATCTCAAAAACTCAGGATATTCAGGGATTATGCCTCCCACATGATATACTTATTGTGAAAATTGTAAGAGGGCAATTTTCAATCTTATTTACGGTATCTACTTTGGCAATGTTGTCTACAATGTCGTGACAATGTTGTAGAAAATATAACAATAACATTTAAAAAAATCTTGTAATCTTGCTTTGGCAATGTTGTTTACAATGTCAATGGACATGTTTGTGCCGAGTTTGGTCATCATAGTAACAAGATAGCCATGAATATGTCCGTGACCTTGATTTTTGGCTTGAAAGCCATAAATCTCATAACTAAGGGGCAAACAAAGACGTTTAAAATATGAAAATAAAAAACTAAGTTCAGATCCTTCTTATTCACCCCAAAATGAAGCTTTGGTGAATTTCTAGATTTTTTATTTTCCAAAAACCCCTCCCTCACTTTCCTTAAACTCTATACAACTCTGTTCATGGTAGCTCATTTGTGTGAACGTTTTTTCAGTAAAATATCCAGGGACCAAGTTTATTTTTTTATGGTGAGTATGTCACATAATACGACAATGTGCCATGTTTCATATTTTTCAATTTTTTTGAATTAGTTGTGCTCATTTGAACTCAATCCTGATAGCTCACCCGTGTTAGGGCTTTTTTCATGAAAATATCTATATACCAAGTTTAGTATTTTTTATTGTAACTATGTCACATAAAACGGCAACATGCGTAGGTTTCATATTGTTCGATTTTTTTTTGAATTAGTTGTGCTCATTTGAATGTTGGTATAACCTCAGATAACCCCGTTGACACGCTCAAAACCCCACAGTCCTCTCCAAACTCTAGCGGCGATCCCTGACCGTTCGATCATACCCTAGCGCCGAACTGCGGCCTTCAGATTGGATGAATGTGATTGGCCGTGCGCGTAGGACTAGTCAAATCTCTTTGTCACCCAAAGAATGTGACAGTTACCTGCTAACGAGTGGACCGTGGCGTATCCAAAGACAGGTGGGTCCATAAGCTCGCCCACCATTTGCCTCATCTTCCCCTAACAGAATCAATCTGTCACACAAAATGGGGATTTTGGCACACAAAAAACTAAAACAAAAATCAGAAAATATTGGAAACTTGTTTACAATGCCCATGCACATTTTTGTGCCGAGTTGGAATCTTCCATTTATTTCTTGTTTTTCATGCTTTATGTTGTTGTTATCAAAACAAGACCAAAATTCATAGCTAAGGCGTGAATCTTTCCGACTTTTTTCTTTGCAATTGTGTAGAATCATGATAGACTAAGTTGTGAATTTTGGGCCAAGAAAAAAAAAGAAATTTGTGAGAGTTCGACATAATTCAAAATTAAAACAACTAATAACTAGACAACATAATATTCATAGGTGCCTAGTACATAATTATAAAATAGATCAACAACTAAAATTCGTTGGTACCTAATACAAATTATACACTAATACATAATTATACACTAGATCACCAACAACTAAAATGGACTACCACTCATCCTCGTCGTCGGAAACCTCCACCTGCTTGACCTTGCCCTTGCCCTTGCCATCCACCTCCATTGGGGCGTTGCCCTTGCTCTCTGAGTTGTTCAGAGCCTTCTGCAGGTCGTCTGCATACTTCTCGGCTCTCGCCTTCTCCGCGGCTTCTGCTTTGACCACAGAAGCGACCAGAGTATCGATGAACTGTTGCTGCTCGGCGGAATGCCTGGCCTACTCCATGGCTTGGTCCACGACCTCCTCCTCCTCCTCGTCGGACATATCGATGAAGGGAATGGGATCGGGAGCAATGGCCCGATTGACGGCAAAGCTGCCCCTGCACCTGCTCGAGCTCGGAGGAGACATGCTCGAGCTTGGAGGAGTCATGGTCGAGCTCGGAGGAGTGCTGCTCGAGCGCCCATGGGTCCTTCTCCTGCCGCTTCCCTCGGTCGACTGAAGAAACCAAAGATGGAGGACGTGGCGGCGGCGGTTCGAGCTGGGACTGGAGCGGCCACCACCACGAGCCATGGAAAGATGAAGGACTGGGCGAGGGTGGCAAGGAGAGGAAGAGGGGATCACTGGGCGGCGTGGGCGCAATGGGAGAGGAAATGGCTCCTTTTCTAGCCATATGTGGTCTGGACTGCGTCGCGTCTGAACCAGTAGTAATGATGACCGGGCATTGATTCGGTTCGCCAGACTGCTCAGCTTGCGGCGGGACAGACTAGGCAAGAGAGACGCGAAGACGGCGGAGCAGATGCGCGGCCAGGCCGGCAGCGTAGGCGGCGATGCAGGGGGCCCGTCATTGAAGGCGCGCAAATTCGGGGACGGCGAGCAGGCATGGACACGCTCGTACCGCTGCATGCATGCAAGCACTCCTCCTCCGCTGGCCCCACTTCTAAGTTTTAAGTGGGGACGGCGAGCAGCATGGGTGCGCACGGGTGCATGCACTCCACTGGGCCCACATGTCACAGCTTCGTTAACGGTCAAAGGGCTTGATCCGATGGAAACACCCAGTTTGGCCATGTGTGAGCCTCGAAAGAGACAAGTAGGGCAAAATCGAGGAAAGCTAAGCGACTAGGGCACAACAGAGGAAAGCTAAGCGAAGTAAGACACAGAAATAAAGAACCCATTAGTTTTTCAGTTTTGATACTTGGACAGAGCATATTATTATTTTTACGGGAATTTATGAGAGCTTTATTCAACAAATAGAGTCCGTGGATCGTCAGCCAACAGACTGGTGACCAGGAAACTCGAGCAGAGTTCATCCAACTATCAGTAACCTGCAGTGCACAAGCATGTTTTGCGCATAGGTGGGCTGACTGATTGGATTGTCTAAATACATGTTGAAAAACAAAGGATTTAAAGGAAGATACTACCTCTCAAATCTCTAATAGGATGGGTGCAGTCACCAAACATGAAATACTCCCAGATTTCCAGAGGTTAACCACCTCTAGGCAGTCCGTCTCGAAGATCACTTGCTCAAAGCCATGAATCTTGGCAAAGATTACAGCCTCGCGCAACGCCATTGCTTCAACAACTAGGGGTCGGTCAGGCCTGCTAGCGGCTTACTCCATGCAGCAACCAAGGATGACGACGTCCGGGCTACACCACCGGACCTCGAACGTGAACCGATCGCTCCATCGCAGTTGCTCTTAACCCACCCATCATCAGGTGGTCGCCAACCATGTCCCGGCAAAATCTTTGCATGATGCATCGGAATATCTAGGAGAGTCAGATCTTCGCGAATGCATCGAATTGATGTTGCCGGTTCCAGCTTTTCCTGATCGTGTGTCCATCTATTTATTGAGTGCCATATGGACCACATGACCGAAACAATTTTTGCTCTGTCTTGTTCTGTAAACCTGGTATCACATAGAATATCACGTTGCCAGGTAGCAGGATGAAGACGCGGCAGCCGAAACTCAAAAATCTTCTGGGCTTCATCCCAAAAGCTCTTCGCATGAGAGCAATGAATCAGAGCATGCATCAGATCCTCATCTTCTGCAAGGCAGACTTGACATCTGCTAATATCTTTGATATGTCTTGTCACGCCCCGAGACCCGGCCCGGAAGAATGACAGCCGCCGCGCGCCTATAGACCCGAAAGTCTATTCACGCGCAAGGCTAGAAAAGCAGGCATAAACCAGCACAGTGGATCTCAAGCAGCTCAACTAATATTTTTTACAAGATTATTACAATTGCAGAGTAAGTTCTCTAGTCGCATCCCACCCACTGGTCCAGCCTACTCCTCGGAGAACGTCGTCTTCCGCTGCGCACTCTGATACATAGAAAAACATATAAAGCAAGGGTGAGTACGATAAATCATACTCAGCAAGCAGATACCATACTAGACAACGGAAGAGCATCAGAAGTAAACAAGAGATAACAACGGAAACGATAAACAAAATATCAGGGAAACTGGATTTAAAGGAAGAAATCATTCACCGAGGATACTAGAGTTAAGGATGGCAAATGACCGCGTATCGGTATCACACATGACAGCAAGGTTCCCTACCCGGGACTCACAGGGGTGAATATTCACGCTTTTACACTCTTAAGAGGGGTACTCCGACGTCAACAGCCTCGACCAGAACCACACAGGCTCCAGAACGAGCAGAGCTCTTTGACCCGCTAAGACACCGGACACCTTGACCTACTCGATGTCGGTCGCTCCTACGGATCCATCACCGACACTTTCCATTCAAGGGCCGCCCCTCACGGAGAGTTCAGACTGTCCCATACCAGAACTGCGACCGGTACAATACGTTTGCCGTCGTGACACCAATACGAAAAACAAGATATACAGAGGGGTTAATCCCGAAATGGGCTTGATGCTCAACATGCTCATGCCTCCGCAAGAGCTCGACAGATCATACTGATTTAATCAAGAATGAAAGATCTCCATACCTCTCAGATAGCACAATAATCTCAGATAGCACAATAATCAGAGAGGTTGGTATAACAATTAACAAATGTAATACGATCACAAGGATCGAAGTGATACTCAACCGAGATAATAAAGCAGGATTTGAAGGAGTAGTAAAAGCAATCTACTTGCCTCGGTTAAATAGTAGTATCTCAAAGCCATAAAATCCCACAGTGAAGAACGCTCCAGCAATTAGTTAGGATCGGCACACGAGCTCATACACCAGCTTTGCTTCCAAAGAATACCAGCAGCAATTCGTCAGAGAAAACCAGCATCAGGCCCTCCACTCGCCGGCTAGCTCAAGCCGGTACTCGGACGTCGCCATCACCGTAAAGATGGAGCGCCGGACCATCCGCTCGCCGGCGTCTCGCCGAGGCAGGTATAAACGCCTACAGATAGCCTCCTCCAAAACGATAGATGAGCAGCATCTGCCGTTGTGTATTTTCATCTGGTCCATTATATACGCACTAGCATACGCTCACTCTCTCAACTCGCGCTGGCTCGGCATCTCTACTTCTCTCCGGACTCTGGTCGTGCTCATCTCACTCAGCTCTTGCTTCACTCGACGGATCGGTGTCGCGAACTGCAGCTAAGCTGCTCTATTTATAAGCCGTTGGCGTCTAAATATCTAACCGCTTGCCGCTTACCGAGCTGAGCAGAAATATCTGCCGACATGCGTTACGCAAGCACATAGGTGAGCTGCTCCTGTTGTTTCTCCGCCGTGCAAAAGATCCATGCTGAGGCTTGGCTTCCAAGCCACTCTTGAGCTGCCAACACAAACAAAGCTGATCCTCTAATATCAAGCCACGTAGCACCTTCAATCAAACCATACGATGCATGCATGTACTACTTCTAGCTGTACTAGAACATGGCTGATCGATCGATACACACTAGTGATCAGCCAAAACCCAAACGCAAGAAAGGTTAGCTTTCCATGCATGCAGATTTTAACACAATAAATTAGCACAAACAAAACAGTTAGAAACCAAATATTATTTCAACCAAATTAAATGATAAGCCGAAAAATTCGGGTTATCACATGTCTTCGCTTCAGAGTGCATTCATCTGGCAAGATCTTGCTCATGACCCGCCACCAGAACACTCTAACTTTCGGCTGGACTTTTAACTTCCATTGGGATCTCCACAACTGCTCTTTGGTTTGTGAGGTGCCGGTACCCGCCCCATCTTCTAGAGAACAATGTTCTTTGTGAGTCATTAGAGAACGGTACGCCGATTTAACAGTATATATCCCTGTTTTTTCAAAATTCCAAGCCATAAAATCATCTCCCCCTCCATTTCTCAATGGAATATTCAGAATTGCTTATGCATCAGGTTTTATGAAGGTGCAACGAACCAGACCACTATGCCATTTCCAATTCTCCGAGTCGATCAGCTCACTAACCATAACCAGTTCAGTGTCCGCCGGCTTGAATTGGGGCTTCAAAGTAAGGGAGTCAGGGATCCAGTTATCTGTCCAAATATTAATCGTTGTCCCGTCACCCACACGCTTCAACAACCCAGTCTTTAATGCCTCCCTTCCGGCCACAATGGCTCTCCAGATCGACGACGCAGACTGTGGTACGGTTGCCTGCATAAAACCCACTTCCGGGAAATATTTTGTTCTCATTACCCTCGAGCACAACGACTATGGATTAGTCATGAAACGTCACCCATGCTTCCCCAGTAATGCAACATTGAACATCTCTAATTCTCGAAAACCCATGCCACCTCTTGCTTTCGGAGTGGCCAACTCCTTCCAAGATAACCAGTGCATAGAACGCCTGTCGAGGGAGCTACTCCACCAGTACCTCGCCATGCAGGAGGAGAAAGCTCGACACACCTTCTTCGTCAAAAGAAAGAAGCTCATGCTGAAGGTTGGTATCGACTGAATCACTGCCTTCAGCAGTGTATCTCTTCCCGCACACGCTAGCAATTTCTCATACCAACCTTGGACTTTGCTCCTTGCCCTCTCCTTGATATGATCAAAGGTACCGCTCGTAATCCTCCCAACTGCAGTAGGGAGACCAAGGTAACGGTCACTGAAAGCTTCAACACCAATACCAAGCAACTGTTTTACTTCAGTTCAGCGCCCTTCTGGAGTATTGGGACTGAAATAAACTGCACTTTTGTCTCATTTAGCCGCTGCACACTTCGAGAGCAAGCACTGATAAAAATTAGACTATCGTCAGCAAATAATAGATGATTAATCCATGGTGATTGCGGCGATACTCTAATCCCTCTATCCACATGGTCACCTCCATAATAATTCAGAAGGCACGTCAGTCCTTCTCCACATAGTAGGAAAAGAAATGGTGATATTGGATCCCCTAGGCGCAGCCCACAGGATGGTGTGAAGGAAGGAAGCAAATCGCCTGATGAAACACACTTCATAACTAACCGAACAAAGTCGATGCTGAACCCTTGTTTCAAAAGGATTGCTTCAAGAAAATGCCACTCGACCCTGTCGTACGCCTTCATCATGTCCAATTTGACAGCACACGAGAAGTTCTTGCCTTTCTTCCTTCGTCGCATTGCATGAACACTTTCAAAAGCCACAAGTACATTATCTGTGATCAAGCGACCTGGAATAAACACACTCTGTTCTTCCCCAATAATATCTTTCATAAACACTCTCAATCTGTTGGTAATTGCTTTGGAGGCGATCTTATATAGCACATAACAGAGCGATATTGGTCTATATTGGGAGATTTGCTGGGGGTTTCGTACCTTCAGAATTAGGGTAATCGATGTATCATTAAGCCCCACCGGTAATTCACCACCATTTAGAAAATCCAGTACAACCGGCACTAGTTCACCTTTGACAAGCTCCCAATGCCACTGAAAAAACCCTGCTGTAAACCCGTCGACACCAGGTGCCTTGGATGACGCCATCTGAAACAGTGCCTCCCGCACCTCGGCTGGTTCAAAAGTTTATCCAGTGAGTAATTCATGTCCACCGTAACACGACTCGGTACATGATGCTGAAGCTGAGACATATCATTAAAACCTTGAGTTGTGTACAGAGACTGATAAAACGAAAGCACCTCGTGCCTATCGTCATCCTCATTATCACATGTAGATCCATCCGCTCGCCGCAGGCCCCTGATTCGATTCATTCTTTTCCGTTGGGCCTCTTGTGCGTGGAAGTAGGCTGTATTGCGGTCTCCCTCGCGCAACCATTGGACTCGAGAACGCTGTCTCATCCAGATTTCCTCATGATGCAAGGCCTCGCGAAGTTTTGATGGTGTTCTCTTCTCTTCTTCTGACGGACCCCGTCCATTGGACTGACGCCGTAATCTATCAAGCTTTTGTTGTAAGGTTCGTACCGTCTTGGTAAGGGAACCAAACTCACGGGCACCCCATGTACCCAATTCTGTCTGCACGCGATTCAAAGTAGAAACAAGACCGGAAAGGCCTTGTCCATTGGAATTATGTCCCCACGACTCACAAACCAGCTGATCATAGTTGGTATGAGTTTGCCAGACGTTTTCGTACTGAAAGCTTCTCGGAGACCTTCTACTCTGGGAGTTCTCAGTTGGTCTCGCAACTCCACTAGGACAAGACAATGATCTCCAGCTGGGCATCATGCTGTATGGAGTGCAGAGTTCTCAGAAATCTCCAGCTGTGCTGTCTATTTTCTACTCTCGGAGCTCCATAAAACCCTGTAAACCTCCACGGTAGAGCATATTAAAATCGGAAGGCAAAACTGCATTCATGTATCCACGCATGTAATTAATTAAATATTGTCAGTATATCTGCCGTTGTGGCTTCATTATTGCAGTGCAGTACTGTTATTTTTTTTCCACTCGTAGTACTTAAGCCCAGGATACACAAATTTAGAGGAGGAACGTTGCCACCTACAGATAAGTTGAATAAACTGAGTTGAATTTGAGCAATTACAACCTCCTGCTGTATAAAACTTGCACGAATCTGCAAAGCTGGAGCTTCATTCCAATTTCCATCGAGCCACTGAAGAATCGCGGCACAGTATATTTTTTGTTCTTTCTTTTTGCATGGTATCCACACCGCTAGAAGCCAAATGATCTTGAAAATGAGCTGCTCATTCAACATAGGGAGCTAGGCGGTGGATCGATGAATCTATTCCACGCCAGCATGTATTATCAAACTTAGTTTCGAAATCAGAAAGGATTTTCTCGCCATGATAGTATTCCCTCGAAGGAAATGTGGTGACAACCAGATCAGACACCAATCCATGTTTCTACGTACGCAGGGGGATGCGATTTCCTGTTTCGAAGGGTGGAGAAGCCAAGAGTTACCCAGCCCTTGTGCTCAGCTCTAGTCTCTAGATGGTCTATCCTCCAAGTCCAAAATGGTTTGGTCGTTGTATTCAGTGATGTACTGCGTACATATCTATGAAAAGATACTAGGAAAAATACTTGGAAAAAATATCGGATTGCTAATTCTCAGTCTACTGAGAATTAAGTTAAATCTCAGTCGACTGAGAATTAAGTTAAATCTCAGTCAACTCGCTAACCATCCGATTTAACGTTGAGATTCGTGTAGTTTATCGTTGTTTTGTCTCGTCGCTAGACGCATCCTGTACGCGCGGAGGCAGCATACGCTCGTTTGGGCCTTTATCTTGTTTTCTTTCTCTACGACCCTGCATTGTTTGCATGTTGGGATTTTTTCCTTTTTTCCTTTTTGTCTATAAAGTTTGGGCCTTATGCACAAGTGTAGACTTTTTGTTCTATGTTCTGGTGTTTTTGCTTAAGAAGTAGAGCAACGTACTTATGTTTGTACTGTTTTTGTATTTTCTTGTACTTATTTTATTTTTCTTCTCATTATATTGTCACGTCAACTCTACAACCATCAGATTTCGTGCCAATATATGTGCAGATTTTGTTTTTTGTGTTTTATTTTTCGTTGTCTCGCACGGCCTGCTAGCAGATTCGACTCGGTACAGTAAAATAAAATAGATGCGACCCAAAACAAAATATTTTGTTCAGTTTCGAACTCATAAGCTCCACGTTCTACACGACCATACTTACCACCAGATCAAGTCAGCTACTTATGCCATTAATTACCATGATTAGTTATATCATAAACGTGCTCTTTGATTTATTTTCCCAGTTTTCTTCTACATAGAACACTTTGTTTTTTTTGTTTTTTCGTCATGTTGTGTTGACTTTTGTCTTAACCTGAACTCCTTTTGACCTCTTTGTTTATATTAATTTTATGTTTAAAAAGTTATAAATACCTTATTTTTGATCTACTAACATCCTTTATCGATATCGTGCATAAAAAGATAATTCTAAATAATTTATTATTAGTACATTTTTACATTTTCATGGGTTTTACTTGTGTCAACTAGTTTTAAGCTAGAGCTCGGTCGACTCCTTAACAGTTGGAACTAAGATTTTTTTTCTTCTAGTTGCAAGTTGGGTTTCACTTGAAAATTTTCTTTTCCAATTGTAAGATGGGTTTCACTTGAGATTTTTTTTCCAGTTGCAAATCGGGTTGTCACTGAGATATTTTTTCCAGTTGCAAGTCGGGTTGCAACTGAGATTTTTCTTCCAGTTGCAAGTCGTGTTAAATTGAGATTTGTTTTCAATTTAGAAGGCGGGTTACAACTGATTTTTTTCAGTTGCAAGTCGGGTTGCAACTGAGATTTTTTTTCCGGTTGCAAGTCGAATTGCAACTGAGATTTTTTTTCCAGTTGCAAGTCCTGTTGCAACTGAGATTTTTCTTCTAGTTGCAAGTCATGTTACAATTGAGATTTGTTTTCAATTTGCAAGTCGGGTTACAAATGACTTTTTTTGTCAGTTGCAACTCAGGTTGCAACTGAGATTTTTTTTTTTGCAAATCGAGTTGCGACTGGGATTTTTTTTCCAGTTGCAAGTCGGGTTGCAATTTTAGATTTTTTTCTTCCAGTTGCAAGTCGAGTTGCCACTGAGATTTTTTTTCCAGTTGCAAGTCAGGTTGCAACTCGGGTTGCAACTGAGATTTTTTTTTTTGTTGCAAATCGAGTTGCGACTGAGATTTTTTTTCCAGTTGCAAGTCGGGTTGCAACTGAGATTTTTTTCCAATTGCAAGTCGAGTTGCCACTGAGATTTTTTTTCCAGTTACAAGTCGACTTGCAACTGAGATTTTTTCTTCCAGTTGCAAGTCGAGTTGCAACTGATATTTTTTTGGAAAATGCTGTTTATCAACCGACTGTAGCTACAACCGGTCCGTCCGAGGCGCGCGCGCACGGCCCCAGCTTCGGTTCGACGTAGCGCACGTACCACCTGGTCACCTACGGGCTACGGCCATGCCTCCGTGCCACACACAGCAGCAGTACACAGTTTTCCCAAGTCGCTTTCGGCTGGCCCACCTTCATTTGTCTCGCCATGCGCCTTGGTCCGTGTGCAATGCATGCATCTACTCACCCGCTTCTTTCTTTTACCTGCATGTACACATGCATGCATGTGCCCTTCCATACACAATAGCTGCTTGCTTAATTAGGTAGGATACGTGTGAGTGCTTGTCCCGGCTCGGCCGTGTTTCCGTCTTGCCGAACTAATTTTTGTGTGACATGGACCCTCCGCTAAGATACGCTCTGACCGTGTCCACGCGTCGCTCTGCTGTCTGCGTCTCGTCGCTTCGCACGTCTCCATGGACGCATCTGGCACTTGACCCGCGCAGGAAAATATCCCGGGTGTTTACATTTCTCCGTTTTCCCCTGTGGTCATGGGCCATTACACTCCGCACAAGCCCGCGGAGTCGGAGAAGACGACGTCACGCGAGATTTATGAATATTTGCAGAAGTGACACGGTTTTACTGACGTTTTGCTACAAACCAAATTGAGATTTGTTACATACAATTTTGGTTTTTGCTACATGGATGTGTCCAAAATGCTACATCAATTTTTGCTACATGTCATAATTTTTTTGATTTTACTGACGTTTTGCTACAAACCAAATTAGGATTTGTTACATACAATTTTGGTTTTTGCTACATGGATGTGTCCAAAATGCTACATCATTTTTTGCTACATGTCATAATGTTTTACGATTTTACTGACGTTTTGCTACAAACCAAATTAGGATTTGCTACATACGTTTTTGTTTTTTGCTACATGGATGTGTCCAAAATGCTACATCAATTTTTGCTACATGTCATAATTTTTTACAATTTTTACTGATGTTTTGCTACAAACCAAATTGGGATTTGTTACATATCTTTTTGGTTTTTGCTACATGGATGTGTGCATAATGCTACAACAATTTTTGCTACATGTCATAATTTTTTACGATTTTTAGTGATGTTTTGCTACAAATCAAATTGGGATTTGTTACATATCTTTTTGGTTTTTGCTACATGGATGTGTCCATAATGCTACAACAATTTTTTGCTACATGTCATAATTGTTTACCGATTCATAAAAAAATGTTGCAAACGATGTTCTATTATTCTGAAAATGCTACATACACAAACACAAATGTTACATTTGAGATTTCTTTGTAGCATTCACCAAAAACAAATTGTTACAATAAGTGGCACGCATGCTAAAATAGAACCAAAATACTGATTTTGTAGATGAACTGTCGTAGAAAAATTGTACATGCGACACAGGACAACGCTAAGCATTTTTTCACTTAAAAATACGGAGTAGCTATGTGAGTACATAGGCACATACTCCCTCCGTTTTTAATATAAGATGTTTTAGTGGTTGCACATGTTGTCTAGATACATACTAAAGTAAGTGGACACACATACTAAAACATGTCTACATACATTTATACGCATGTGAATGTGGACAAATGCTAAAACATCTTATATTAAAAAACGGAGGGAGTATCAAATAATCTGGAGGTCACGCATGCATAGGAGTACTAGAAACCAGTTGGGCACCACTGAAGAATAGAAAAGAGCAGCAGAGGGAGGCGCGGTCGTTTTGGTATGGTGGGATCCATCCATGTGGGATGCAGCATGCAGCTTACCCCGGCTGCCAGATGCGGGGATAGCGACGTCTATGCAGTCCGTGGAAAGCGACATCTCCTCAGAATATGAAAGCGACGTCAACGTCTCGCGCGCGCTCAACAAAAACATCCAACGGCTGTCGAGGCGGCTGTAGAAACGCATCGGTACACCCGACTGACGCGTAGCACACGCCTTTTTTAGTTGTAAGTCGCTTTGCAACTGAGATTTTTTCTTCCAGTTACAACTGATATGTTTTCTCAAGTTGCAGGTGGGTTACTATTATTTTCTAATTACAAGTTGGATTGCCAAGGGGTGTCTTTCCCGGCTCCTACAAAGATGGCCGCGGTGTGAGCTTCCATCTTTGCGACGGTAGCAGAGGATCCAATTGCGTTATCGAGATAATTTCAATTGTCTTTTTTGTAAAAAAATAGGGACTATGGTGTAGTTGCATTGTTGTTTAGGGTCCTTGCTATTGCTAAAGAAAAAGATACATAAACTAGTTTTAATTTTTGTTGCTACTGATTTTTCTTGCTACTGAGTAGCCTTTTTAGGTGTTTACGGAGAAAAAATATTGAATGTTTATACGTATTAAATTAAATCACGTACTGCAAAACATGCCTTTTTTCTTTCTTTGAAGCGGACTACAAGTTAGGCCCAGCTCTATAAGTTGGCTGAGTAGACTTTATACGTACATATTAAGTCACGTACATATGAATTAAGCCCAGCTCTACAAGTTAAAACGCAAACAAGAAGGCCCCAAAACAGCCCAGATGCTATAGGGAAAACAATACGCAACAAATCACGTACAAAAACTTGGCTTCTCAGTCAGCTGAGCATTAGACAGACCCAAAAAATATAGTACTAGGAAAATGTAGAGCTTTTAATTTATTGGATCACTGCAAGTATGTATCAACGTATTTTTCGAAGGGTGGAGCACTGCCTGAATGGAAAAATCGAACCTTTCATGAGCAGCAACCCAAGGACGCGACAGTCAGGATGATGCGTAAGTTCTCTCTGCGGAGGAGGAGGTAGGGCGGCTTGTTTGCCGGCGTGGCTCCCCGCATGCGCCTGCACCTCGACCTGGACACTACTCGCACGGCCTCCTCCTCGTTTCCTGTCGATGTTCAGCTGGTGATACCAATTCCTAAGAGCATCTCCCACTTTTTTACCTGCATCCCTCAAAGCACCCCCAAAAGCTTGTTGGGTGCCGGACATGATAAATGGCCACATTGGCACCCCCAAGTATCCCGCCCGACCCATTTTCTGTCTGACACCCCAAGCGACCCTTCAAAGTTGGGGGCGAACTCAGAGCTACCAGACTGTGCCCGCACGTCACAGACACGGAACAACCAGTCGTGATCAATGCGTGGTGCAGGAGGCCGTTCTGCCGCTTAATGGCGCACTCCACCAGGCGGTTTCCCAGACGTGACACGACCGGAGGCGAAGGGACGAGATAGTGGTACGCCTGCAACACGCGTCGCGTTAACGACGGTGCCCCAGTCCAGGCGCCAACGTTGCGGCATTTCCACACAATGCATTTATGCCACTGCACCGCCCACAACCACCACAGCTAATATAAGACATCCTCGCCGCGCAGCCCACCTCGCCTGCTCGCCACATCGCCTCCACGCCTGCAATGGCGAACAACTTCGAAGCGGGCGGTTTGGCATACCGCGGCGGCCGCACCCTCAACCTCGAGGAGGCGTCGGAAATCTACCGCTACGGCCTCCTCATCCCTCCGGACTACCACCTGATAAGGGGGGGGGGGAGGGGGTGGGCAGTCTACAATGGTGGGCTCGCCGTGCAGGCATTTCGTGAAACGCCATAGCAGATCCGACGCGCCATCGCCCGGTGCCGGAACTAGATAAGGCGGAGGAGCGAGCCCTACCCGAGAACGACGACAACAACTGGGGCCGCGAGCGGACGGAGACCCTCACGTTCTACAACGTCCCAAGGCTGCCGCCGCGCGACACACCTGGTCGCCAGCGCCATTGAGGTTTCCCGCGCGCACGCCGCATCCGGGAACCCAACACCGTTGCGGCTGTTGCTGCTAACACGCCGCAACAATCCGGCCCGCGCTTGCCGGCCGGTGAAGGAGGAGCGGCGCTCGCCACCGCATCGGGGAGGCGGAGGCGGCGCCATCTGCAACCACCGTGAGCCACCACGAGGTGGCCTAGTGATCCGCGACTTTGGCCCGGCCCGGCGATCCCACCGCGCGGCCGCCTCTCCCTACGCCGTCCCAAGCCGGAGGATCCGGTGGAGATGGTGTCGTCCGGCTACCACGTGTCGTCACCGTTGCGGGACAAAGTGCTTGACGGAGACTCCCCCGACCTCCGCTGGCCTCTGGTGGCCTCGGTCAGCGAGATTGAGAAGGACTCACTCGACTCCTTGGAGACCATCCAGGCCTCGGTGCAGATGGCCTTGTTCTCCTCCTCCGGTGGCGCCTCCACCTCGTGTGCACATCAGGGCGGCGCGTCCACTTCATGTCCGGCTCGGGACGGCGCCTCCACTTCCCGTGTTGCCTCCTTTTGCCTCGGCGCCTCCACCTCGTGTGTGCATCAGGGCGGCGCCTCCACTTCACGTCTGGCTCGGGACGACGCCTCCACTTCCCGTGTTGCCTCCTTTTCCCGCGGCGCCTCCACCTTGCGTGCGCATCAGGGCGGGCGCCTCCACTGCACGTCCGGCTCGGGACGACGCTTCCACTTCACGTGCTGCCTCCTCCTCCACCGTGGCCTGCCTCGACGACGACGATGACGACGACAACGTGAGCGTCGACTAGGACAATCTCGGGGAAGACGACGACGAGAAGTAGAGTTGGGGTTTCGTATAGGGACACCCACGAGGCCGGTTTTGTTTAAATTTCATTCAAATCATGTAAAATATAACAAAGTTTAAATGAAAATTTAAAACATGTTTATGTTTTTTTGTTTGGGGGTGCCGGTGTGGGCAGCACCTCGGGATTGGCTGAAGTGTCGGGTACCCCCCAAAGCAGACACAAATTGGGGTGTGCGAGATAATTTTCCGGGGGTGCCGGTGGAGATGCTCTAATTGTGTTCCTACATACTTTTGTGTTGGCACTGTTTTGAGTGGTGGACATGAAAATTCTTCCAACTAGTGATTTCTTCAAAAATACCGTGTACAACTTATTGATTTCTTGAAAAATATGTAGTAGTAGTATCGTGTAGAAAGTAAAAACCTATTGCCATACATATGCATCATTGGAGGTTCTAATTTTTTTTTTTTTTTTTTTTTTTGCGAATGAGGTTCTAATCAACCTTGGTTCTTGCAGGTTGATCTCATCTGCGCAACCAATGGAACACTGGACTGGCGGATCTCATCTGCCCAGTTTTGTATTTATGAATAAACAATCTCGATGCTGATCGCGGGATCGCGATATTCGCGGGATGGCGATGCTGATCGCGTGATGGCGAGCCTGGAGTGGATACAATTCAAAATGTAAATATCTACTGTATTTCAGTATATGACAGTAATAATGTCCTCGGCTATCAACATGTATTTCAGAACAACATTGCAAGAAATAGTGTCGTGGAACAACTGAATCATAAACATTTATAAACTGTCCATACACATGTTGATTTTCCTTCTATTAACCTACCCACTACCATGTTTATATACAATTATACCATTGTGGTCAACTGATCATCTTGTAGTTACTCTAGTCTCTCTGATTCCTCACCACTGTATGGCTAGTACTGACGAGCTTCGTTTTACATTAATTAAATACAGGGTTACTGAAGCAAAAAAGATCACGTCTGAAAACCGATTTGATTCCATCCCACGCTGCATCATATTGCTTCCCCCGGTTGCCGCGCCGGCCAGCTTTCCATGTGGACTTTGCAACTGGGAAGTTGACGGTGCACGCACGTGGCGTGGTTTACGCGTTCCAAGGAGGACACTCCTTCCTACAAATGCAGGATTTTTTTACAAATACAACCCCCGTCCAACTTAATTGTCAAAAGTAACCCCTTCCAAAAAAAATTTTGTCAAAAATGGCCCTGGCGGAAAGACAGGAAAGCGACACGTGTCCACTTACCAAGTGGCGGAAACTCTCCTCCCGCCGTACCAAGTGGCGGGAAGTCCCTTGACACGGAGCACTAGTCTGTGCCTCGTCGTGCTGACCCAACCACCTCCGCCACCCCAGCTGGCGGAAAGTGCCACGTGTCGCTGCAGGAGACTTCCCGTCATCCCACATTGCGGGAGGACACGTGTCGCTTCCCTGTCTTCCCGCGAGGCCATTTTTAACAAAAAAAATTGGAAGGGGGCTACTTTTGACAATTGCATTGAGCATTGAGCAGGACTATATTTGTAAAAAAATCCAAATGCAGCGCCATGAGCCGATCGACCAACAACAACAGCCACACACTCCTTCCTACAAAGCCAGCGCCACGAGCCGATCGATCGACAACAAGAGCAACGCACCATGTCGCTGGTATCCTCGCTGCTCCTCGTCCTCCTAGTTGGCCTAGCGGCCTCGTCGGCGGCCGTCGACTGCGGGAAAAGGCTAAAGCACATTCACCTGTACATGCACGAGACGTTCTTGGGGTCGAACGCAACGGCGATCGGCATTGTGCTGTCCCCCCTCGGCGCCAACACGACGTTCGGTGCGGTGAGCGTGTTCGACGACGAGCTCCGCACCGGCGAGAACTGGAGCTCGCCGCTCATGGCGCGGTACCAAGGCATGATCGTCACCACGGGGGTGGCCGAGGGGGAGGCTTTGCAGGGCCGCGTATCGGTCGCCTCCATCCAGTTCCTCTCTGGGAAGTACAACAGGAGCGCTGTCCGTGGAGGGCCCCTTTATCGGCTTCACGGGCACCTCCGAGCGCAGCATCGTGGGCGGCAACGGCAAGTTCAGGATGGCGCGCGGGTACTACCAGCTCACGGTCCTCGAGTTTCCGACGGCGAGCACCGTCCTCAGCGAGATCGACATCTGCGTGCTCATGTGCCACCGGAGCTACATGTAACTTCTTTGCTGCACTATCATGACCGTACGTGTATCAGCTATGTATCTTGCTTAATTTCTTCACAGTCCGCAGAGTGGATATTTTGGGTGAGTGAATTGGAGATCCGATCACGCCTGTTTCCGCATTTGTTGACCGCCGAGCTCCCTTTTATTGCTTGCTCTGTTCTCTGAAATTTGCAAAACATGAACAACTATAATGATTGCACTCCTCTTCAGTCCCATTCTATGTGATCGAGCGCTCCATGCAGTTATATGCGGTAAGCTGGGATAGCATATGTTTGTACTGGCCGTTATCTAAAAGAAATGCTTCTACTGGCGTTAGGGATGCGATAATGGGACCCACTTGTCCCACTTATAAGCCATTTGCTACTGTGCGACTTCTTTTCACGGTTTCGATGAAAATGCGACATCGTTCCAACCAGTAGCTACTGCGCGGCATTCTTCACGGCATAAATAGTCAATACACGACTAATTTGTGCATACAATTGTATCCATATGGTAACTAAGATAGTTAGGCCACATGATATTGTCTTCAAGCTGTTTACCCCGAATGAAAAGTTTGCGTTGAAATAATAATATATATATTTACATTTTTTGGGGCAGATTGTTCTATCTAATATTAACATTGTCATTGAAAGTATCAGAGTTAAGCAAATTGGATTTGATCGGGATCGTCATAACCTCCTTGCACAGTTGGTGTCAACCAAAAAAATAGAAATCAAGCGCAAGATGTGCATAGAGGTTAGGATTTGCGATTAGAGAGAATGGTGTTGCTACTATAGAAGTATCAACGTCAACCTATCCGATTGATTTGGTAACAACTCATACACAAGATTTCAACTTGGTAGGGACAATGTATGTCTATTCACTTAGTGCTGATAGTAATTTTAAAATGATTTTGAAGTAAATTTGCTCCTAGGATTTTTCTTCCATTGAGAATGTTAGCAGCATTGGATAAATCTTAAAAATTATTCTTTATGGATCACGTATAAACTTAAATTTAAACTTTTCTTTAGGTGTTATATTAAATCGTTCTTTAAGAGCTTAATGGACCTATTTGTACAATTACGATAAATGTTTCTTAAGTCTTATTTGACATTTGCTCTTTTAGATAGGCGAGTCAAATAATTGATCTAACATATTGGGCATAATTATGACGCTACCAAGGAGTGTTGACGATATGTCTAGAAGAATTTTGTGGTGCCTTGGATAGGGATTAATTATGTGAGGGTATGTAGCAAATCGGTGACAATATTTAAATAAAAATTATGAACAATCTAAATCGGCGTAACTACATACAACATATACATGTGAGTGAGCTTACAAATCACATAGGTTCAAGAGTCGGGAACATGATGAGGACATACCTACTATAGATGCAACCATGATGGCGTGTTAACAGTAGAGTGTTTTATTACTTCCCAACAACAACACCAGAAGATCTGCTTGTTGACCGTGACAACACACGTTCGTTGGGAGACCCCAAGAGGAAGGTATGATGTAGTGCAGCAGCAGTTTTCCCTTGAAATATGACCAAGGTTTATCGAACCAGGAGGACACGGAGGTTCTTCAGAAGGTTGTCAGCGGCACAACTGACGTGGAACCTGCACACAACACAAGCAAACTACTTTGCCCCAACGAAACAGAGAGGTTGTCAATCTCTCCGGCTTGCTGAAAACAAAGGATTAAACGTATTGTGTGGAAAACAGTAATGAGTGCAGAAAGTAACAGAGAACAAATGATTGCAGTTGGTGGTTTTATCAGTATGAGGAAATGGACCGGGGTCCACAGTTCACTAGTGGTGTCTCTCCATAAAAGATAACTAACATGTTGGGTAAACAAATTACAGCTGGGCAATTGACAAATAATGAGCGCATGACAATGCAATATATGACAAGATGATTATTATGAGATTTAATTGGGCATTACAACAAAGTACATAGACTTGCTATCCAACGCATCTATGCCTAAATAATCCACCTTCCGGTTAGCATCCGCACCCCTTCCGGTATTGAGTTGCAAACAACAGATTATTGCATGAAGTAAAGTGTGTAATGTAAACAATGCAAATGACACGTAGACAATGCATCATTGTTTTATCCCTAGTGGCAACAGCACATCCACAACCTTAGTCGTTTCTGTCATCTCGAGCCCAGATTACTGGAGGCATGAACCCACTATCTAGCATAAATACTCCCTCTTGGAGTTACAAGCATCTACTTGGCCAAAGCATCTACTAGCAACGGAGAGCATGCAAGATCATAAACAACATAAATAGATAGATTGATAAACAACTTGCTCATAGTATCAATATTCATCGGATCCCAGCAAACACAACATGTAGCATTACAATAAGATGATCTTGATCATGTTAGGCAGCTCACAAGATCTAAACATGGAGGTACAAGGTGGAGAGACAACCATCTAGCTACTGCTATGGACCCGTAGTCCAAGGATGAACTACTCACGCATCACTCCGGAGGCAGGCATGGCGGTGTAGAGGCCTCCGGTGAGGATCTCCCCTCCGGCAGGGTGCCGGGAAGAGCTTCAGAACCCTCCCGATCTAGGGTTGACGACGGCGGCGGCGACGGAACTTTTCGTGGAATATGATCGGTGTTTTTAGGGTTTTCGGGACATCGGGAATATATAGGCGAAAGGGCGGCGTCGGAGGCAACCGAGGCGGCCACGCCAGGGTGGGCGCCACCCCCCTGCCGCGCCCTAGGGTGGCGTGGCTGCCTCGTGGCCCCACTCCGTCTCCCCTTCTGGCTTCTGGAGTCTTCCGATGAGATATTTGCACACGTTGATTTTCGTCCAATTCCGAGAATATTTTGCGACTAGCTTTCTGAAAGAAAAAACAGCAGAAAACAGGAACTGGCACTTCGGCATCTTGTTAATAGGTTAGTCCCAGAAAATGCATAAAAATGCTATGAAGTGTAAATAAAACATGTAGCAATTGGTATAATAACAGCATGGAACATCAAAAATTATAGATACGTTTGAGACGTATCAAGCATCCCCAAGCTTAGTTCCTGCTCGTCCTCGAGTAGGTAAACGATAAAAACAACATAATTTTTGAAGTGACATGCTACCAACATAATCTT
Source organism: Poa pratensis (assembly GCA_947311845.1). NCBI lineage: Eukaryota > Viridiplantae > Streptophyta > Magnoliopsida > Poales > Poaceae > Poa > Poa pratensis. The sequence goes on along the minus strand of CAMZMU010000092.1, from coordinate 24,191,098 downwards.
GATCAAATAGTAATGCAAAGCACATGAACTGAATGAAGTGATCCAAGTCAATGGTCTATAGTTTGCTAACAAGTAAACAAGGAGTAAACAAAATGAATCATACAAGTGCAAACTTTCATGAATAATACTTTGGAGACAATGGAGCTATAAGAGTTTGCATAAAAGTTAGCTCACAAAGCAATAGATTCTAAATGAAAGTGTTTGACTAACACAAAGGAAGATTTAGTTTCAGCACTGGCTTCAACTTTAACATATTTATCTCATGGATATTGTCAAGGCAAAGTAATGCAATAAGTCAAACATATCATTATATAACAACTGTTGTACCAAAGTTGACACTAGTGTTTGCTTGTGGAGATAGAAAGAAGTAGGAAAACTGACTCAACAATAAAGTAAAAGAAAGGCCCTTCGCAGAGGGAAGCAGGGATTAAATCATGTGCTAGAGCTTTTTAAGTTTTTGAAAGCATATAGAGAGTATAAAAATATATTTTGAGAGGTGTGTGTTAGTGGTCAACGAATCAGTAAATAGACAATACTTTAAGTCACAAGTTAACCAGACCTTACAAGAGCGGCTCCCATGAAGGACGTTATTTCTACCAGCGGGTAGATCATCCCTCGTTCTCTTTTGTTTACACACTTATGAACATTGCTTGACTGATTTCTCAGGGGCAAAAAGATGTGAAGAGAATTAATGGTTAAAGTTGTAATTAATTGGGACTGGGCACCCCGTTGCCAGCTCTTTTTGCAAAATTATTGGATAAGCGGATGTATATGCCACTAGTCCAGGTGTAAAGTCTGATCAACAAGTGAAATAAAGACCATCTACCACATCCTCATGAGCTTGTAAACAGTGACACAAAAAGGAGTTGTAACAGTTTTGAATATTTTAAAGGTAGCACATGAAAAATTTACTTGGAATGGCAGGAAAATACCACATAATAGGTAGTTATGGTGGACACAGATGGCATGGATTTTGGCTCAAGGGTTTTGGATGCACAAGCAGCATTCCCGCTTAGTACAGAGTTTAGGCTAGCAAGGTTATTTAAGCAAACACAGACTGTCAACCGGTACAGCAAGAACTCATATAAAAAAATGCTTGAAAAATTACAAGACTCCACATTGTCTTCCTTGTTAACCAAAACCTTTCACTAGAAAATATCTAGACTTTGGAACTACCAATGATACAAATCAAATATCAACAAGCTTTACAGTAGTTCTTCACTAATAGCCTTTACTTACATGATGCACAAGTCTAAACATTACTTACTTGGTAACTCAAAACAATTGACAAGTATCAAATTACTCAAGACAGTGATCTACAAGACTTATGTAAGCATTTTATACCACTACCACATGCATAGCATTTTCTGTTCCAACCAAACACCAATCAACTTATTTGAACAACTCTCCAAACAAATATAAGTGAAGCAAGAGAGTACTTTCTTCAAAAGAAACTAATAGCTCTGACAAGAGATATATGAAAACAGAGAGCTAGAAGCTTTAGCAGTAGCTAGACAAGAATACTCAACAAATATAAGTGAAGAACAAGAGTATTCCAATGAAAAAGCGGAGCGTGTCTCTCTCCCAAACAAGAGTGCTAGGATCCAACAAGTATAGAGCAGCAAACAAAACAAAAACAAACTGAAAACAAAAGCACACTGACGCTCCAAGAAAAGTACATATAATGTGAAGAAATAAAAATATAGTCTCACTAGAGATGACCTGATAGTTTGTTGATGAAGAAGGGGATGCCTTGGGCATCCCCAAGCTTAGACGCTTGAGTCTTCTTGAATATATTGGGGAGATCCATGGGAGCTTCCCCAAGCTTAAGCTTTTCACTCTTCTTGATCTTATAATATCATCCTCCTCTCTTAACACTTGAAAACTTCCTTCACACAAAACTCAACATTTTTCTCATTAGCGGGTTAGTGCATCAAAACAAATAATCTCACTTGTTCTGTAAGGACACAAATTCATAAGCAATCATTTTCAAACATTAGCTACTGTTACTAGGCTTAAGTGATGCTCTTTCACCTTAAAAGAAACCACTCAACACTTGTAAAAGAGAGAATGCAAAACAAAGACAGAATCTGTCAAAACCAGAACAGTCCGTAAAGATGATTTTTTTCGGGACACTTACGTCGCTCAAATCGAAAAACTTTAGTCGTACGAAAGTTGCGTACATATCTCAGGAACACGCACAAAAATTGGCAGATTTTTTCAAATTTTTCTGATTTTCTACGGCGAGAAACGGTGACGTTCCAGAAATCTGTTCCTGTGCAGTAATCCAAATATAGGTACCATCTTGTCATAAGAGACTTTTCTTGGCACAACAAAACAGCAAATAAAAGATACAAAGGAGTTGTTACAGAAGTAAACAAGCTCCTTGACACAAAAAAAAAAATAACAGAAAGTAAAAACAATGGGTTGCCTCCCATAAGCGCTTCTCTTTAATGCCTTTTAGCTAGGCATGAAACATGAATCAAGTATTGTCAAGACCATCAACATTATAACTTGCCCTAACAATAGTATCAAAAGGGTGTTTCATCCTTCTTCTAGGGAAGTGTTCCATACCTTTCCTGAGTGGGAATTGAAATTTTATATTCCCCTCTTTCATATCAATAACAGCACCAACAGTTCTAAGAAAAGGTCTTCCCAACACAATAGGACAAGAAGGATTGCATTCAATATCCAAAACCACAAAATCAACAGGGACAAGGTTATTGTTAACCATAATAAGAACATTATCAACTCTCCCCAAAGGTTTCTTCATAGAAGAATCAGCAAAGTGAACATCCAAATAACATTTTTCCAAAGGTGCAAGATCAAGGATATCATAAAGCTTTTTAGGCATAACAGAAATACTAGCACCAAGATCACACAAAGCATTGCAATCAAAATCATTCACTTTCATTTTAATGATGGGCTCCCAACCATCATCTAACTTCCTAGGGATAGAAGCTTCACGTTTTAATTTCTCTTCCCTAGCATGCATGAGAGCATTGATGATATGTTTAGTAAAAGCCATATTTATTTCACTAGCCTTAGGACTCTTAGCTAGCTTTTGCAAGAACATAATGACTTCAGTTATATTACAACCATCAAAATCAAAATTATTATCATCAAAGGTAATGGAACCATTATCTCCTACACTCCTAAAAATTTCAGCACTTTTATCAGGAGCAATTTTAGTGCTATCAGGCAGTTTAAAGCTTTTTGCAGCAGAAGTGGAGACATTTCCAACACCAATTATCTTTCCATTAACAGTAGGAGGTTTACTAGCACTTGAGGTATCAACATTTTCAGTAGTAAAAATAGTGCAAACTCTAGCCACACTATTCTGTTTAGCAATTTCAGCTTCTTTTTCCTCTCTTTCCCATCTATCATGCAACTCAGCTAGCATTCTTATATTGTTATCAATTTTAACTTGTATAGCATTGAGAGTTTTGCTCTCTTTAACATCATGAGGCAGCACCTTTATTTTTAAGAAATCAACATCATGAACAAGACTATCAACCTTAGCAGCAAGAATATCAATTTTTCCTAGCTTTTCCTCAACAGTTTTATTGAAAGTAGTTTGTGTGCTAATAAAATCCTTAAGCATAACTTCAAGATCAGAGGGCACACTCTTATTGTTGTTGTAGGAATTACCATAAGAATTACCATAAGCATTGCTACCATTAGAAGGATATGGCCTATAGTTGCTATTACCAAAATTATTCCTGTAGGCATTGTTGTTGAAGTTATTATTTTTAATGAAGTTCACATCAACATTCCCTTCTTGTGCAACCAATGAAGCTAAAGGAACATTATTTGGATCAATAGTAGCATGACCATTCGAAAGCATAGACATAATGGCATCAACCTTATCATTCAAAGAGGAGATCTCCTCAACAGAATTTACCTTCTTACCTGTTGGAGTTCTTTCGGTGTGCCATTCAGAATAGTTTACCATCATATCATCAAGAAGCTTTGTTGCAGCACCCAAAGTGATGGACATAAAGGTCCCTCCAGCAGCTGAATCCAATAAATTCCTTGAAGAAAAATTCAATCCTGCATAAAAGGTTTGAATAATCATCCAAGTAGTCAGTCCATGAGTGGGACAATTCTTAACCAATGATTTCATTCTTTCCCAAGCTTGGGCAACATGCTCATTATCAAATTGCTTAAAGTTCATAATGCCACTTCTCAAAGATATGATTTTAGCAGGAGGATAATATTTTCCAATGAAAGCATCTTTACACTTAGTCCAAGAATCAATACTATTTCTAGGCAAAGATAGCAACCATTCTTTAGCTCTTCCTCTCAAGGAGAAAGGAAATAATTTCAGTTTAATAATATCACCCTCTACCTCTTTATACTTTTGCATATCACATAGCTCAACAAAATTATTAAGGTGAGCAGCAGCATCATCAGTACTAACACCAGAAAATTGCTCTTTCATAACAAGATTTAACAGTGCAGGTTTAATTTCATAGAACTCTGCTGTGGTAGCAGGAGGAGCAATAGGTGTGCATATGAAATCATTGTTGTTTGTGCTAGTGAAGTCACACAACTTAGTGTTTTCAGGATTACTCATTTTAGCAAAATTAAAACAGAACAAGAAAATAACAAACCGAAATAAACTAAATGCAGGATTTTTTTTTGTGTTTTTGGGTTTTAACAGCAAACAAGATAAAATAAAATAAACTAAGCAAGACAAAAACAAAGTAATGAGATTGGAAGTGTGAGACTCCCCTATCTGGAGATTCCAGTATCCCCGGCAACGGCGCCAGAAAAATGTCTTGATGGCGTGTTAACGGTAGAGTGTTTTATTACTTCCCAGCAACAGCACCAGAAGATCTGCTTGTTGACCGTGACAACACACGTTCGTTGGGAGACCCCAAGAGGAAGGTATGATGTAGTGCAGCAGCAGTTTTCCCTTGAAATATGACCAAGGTTTATCGAACCAGGAGGACACGGAGGTTCTTCAGAAGGTTGTCAGCGGCGCAACTGACGTGGAACCTGCACACAACACAAGCAAACTACTTTGCCCCAACGAAACAGAGAGGTTGTCAATCTCTCCGGCTTGCTGAAAACAAAGGATTAAACGTATTGTGTGGAAAACAGTAATGAGTGCAGAAAGTAACAGAGAACAAATGATTGCAGTTGGTGGTTTTATCAGTATGAGGAAATGGACCGGGGTCCACAGTTCACTAGTGGTGTCTCTCCATAAAAGATAACTAACATGTTGGGTAAACAAATTACAGCTGGGCAATTGACAAATAATGAGCGCATGACAATGCAATATATGACAAGATGATTATTATGAGATTTAATTGGGCATTACAACAAAGTACATAGACTTGCTATCCAACGCATCTATGCCTAAATAATCCACCTTCCGGTTAGCATCCGCACCCCTTCCGGTATTGAGTTGCAAACAACAGATTATTGCATGAAGTAAAGTGTGTAATGTAAACAATGCAAATGACACGTAGACAATGCATCATTGTTTTATCCCTAGTGGCAACAGCACATCCACAACCTTAGTCGTTTCTGTCATCTCGAGCCCAGATTACTGGAGGCATGAACCCACTATCTAGCATAAATACTCCCTCTTGGAGTTACAAGCATCTACTTGGCCAAAGCATCTACTAGCAACGGAGAGCATGCAAGATCATAAACAACATAAATAGATAGATTGATAAACAACTTGCTCATAGTATCAATATTCATCGGATCCCAGCAAACACAACATGTAGCATTACAATAAGATGATCTTGATCATGTTAGGCAGCTCACAAGATCTAAACATGGAGGTACAAGGTGGAGAGACAACCATCTAGCTACTGCTATGGACCCGTAGTCCAAGGATGAACTACTCACGCATCACTCCGGAGGCAGGCATGGCGGTGTAGAGGCCTCCGGTGAGGATCTCCCCTCCGGCAGGGTGCCGGAAGAGCTTCAGAACCCTCCCGATCTAGGGTTGACGACGGCGGCGACAACGGAACTTTTCGTGGAATATGGTCGGTGTTTTTAGGGTTTTCGGGACATCGGGAATATATAGGCGAAAGGGTGGCGTCGGGAGGCAACCGAGGCGGCCACGCCAGGGGTGGGTGCCATCCCCTCCTTGGCCGCGCCTGATGACCCACAAGTATAGGGGATCACAACAGTCTTCGAGTGATGTAAAACCCAAATTTATTGATTCGACAAAAGGGGAGCTAAAGAATATTTATAAGCCTTAACAGATGAATTGTCAGTTCAGCTGCACCTGGAAATAGACTTGCTCGACACAGTTTATCAGTAGCAACAGTTTTATAGCAGTAGAAGTAGTGAAATAATAGCAGTAATAAGATAAAGACAACATCAGTAATTGTAGTAGACATCAGGATTAAAATACTGTAGGCATAGTGATGGATGAACGGGCGTTGCATGGATAAAATAATACATATAATAGTCAAGACATGGGCAATTGCAGGTAGATAATAATAAAGTATCCAGGTAATAATCAATCATAGGCATGTGTTCCGTATTTAGTCGTACGTGCTCGCAATGAGAAACTAGCACAACATCTTCTGTCCTACCAGCTCGTTTGCAGCGGGGCCTCAAGGGAAACTACTGGTAATTAAGGTGCTCCTTTTAATAAAGCACCGGAGCAAAGCATTAACACTCCGTGAACATATGTGATCCTCACATTACAGCCACCCCCTCCGGTTATCCCAATTGCTGTCACTTTGGGGCCTCGGTTTCCGAACAATCATATGTGTAAACAACTTGCAGATATGATCTAAAGCAATAATTTTCCTCATGATTCAATAACATGTTCAGATCTGAAATCATGGCACTCGGGCCCTAAGTGTCAAGCATTAAGCATAACAAGTTGCAACAATGACATAAAGTACTAACAACGGATACTAGGCACCATGCCCTAACAATCTGATATCTATTACATGAATGATCTCATGCAATCCCTACCATCCCCTTCAGCCTACAGTGGGGATTACTCACACATGGATTGGGGAATCATGGATGGTTGATGGAGAGGCGTCGGTGATGATGATGGCGATGATCTTCTCCAATTCCCCATCCCGGCAGGGTGCCAGAACGGAGTTTCTGGTCCCCGAATTAGGGTTTTTGGTGGCGGCGGAGCTCTGGAGTGTTTCGGGGAAAAACGTCGATCCTCCTGACGTTTTTAGGTCAAGGGCTTTAAGTAATCGAAAGGGGGTCGTGAGGGGGTGAACGAGGCGGCCACACCCCAACACGGCGCGGCCCTCCCTTGGCCGCGCGGCCATGTGGTGTGGGCCCCTGTGGCCCACCTCCGTCTCATCTTTTGGCTCCCGGTGTCTTCTGGAAAAATAGGAGCTCCTGGATATTTTCCGGGGATTTTCTCGAAACTTGATTTTCTGCACAAAAACAAGACACCAGGGCAATTCTGCCGAAAACAGCGTTAGTCCGTGTTAGTTGCATTCAAAACACACAAATTAGAGGTAAAACAACAGCAAAAGTGTTCGGGAAAGTAGATACGTTTTGGACGTATCAGCGCCCTAGGGTGGCGTGGCTGCCTTGTGGCCCCACTCCGTCTCCCCTTCTGGCTTCTGGAGTCTTCCGATGAGATATTTGCACATGTCGATTTTCGTCCAATTCCGAGAATATTTTGCGACTAGCTTTTCTGAAAGAGAAAAACAGCAGAAAACAGAAACTGGCACTTCGGCATCTTGTTAATAGGTTAGTCCCAGAAAATGCATAAAAATGCTATGAAGTGTAAATAAAACATGTAGCAATTGGTATAATAACAGCATGGAACATCAAAAATTATAGATACGTTTGAGACGTATCAAACCACGACAAATACACCTCCTCAAATGCAAGGACCGTTAACTCGAGCTCGTGCCAGTCAACTCCAACAGCAGGTACTTTCGTTTCTACGAGCTACTCCTAATGTTCATGATAATATGATGCTGCCTAAAGTAGATGTATTTGTCTCTCTTAGGAATGATGGACCAAGCATGGATGAGAAGGACAAGCTATGGAACATGTACGTGGATGGAGATCACATCCGGAGTGGATGCGTTGGAGATGATGATGCCACCAATGAAGGCTAGGCGAAATAATCAAGTCTACATTTCATATTTTCGTTCATAGTTACATATGGTGCTGCGTCACCTTTATTAATGGGCCGGAGCCCATGTAATTTCGAAACCAGAACTATTAGGTCGTTTTTAGAGTCCGTATTGAGAGAGAGAAGGCCTCCTAGGGTTGGATTCGACGCCACTTGATGGCTGGGCGAAACACCCTCCTTCTTCCCCTTATATACCTCATCTAGGGTTTCGTTTAGACTCGGATTTTGTTTAGTTAAAGGAACTCAGCTATTTGGAACTCAGCTATTTGCTAGTCTTCGCCATAGGCACGAGTGTCGGCTAGACCTCCTGTACTACGCACTTGCAGAATCCCACCTTCATCAATAAAGTTCATCTTTCATCCGCAATTCGTGATTGCATTATTGATTCTTACTTGTTTCTCGATCGCAGGTAGAACTAGACCTTTTGGTCAGGCTGATCGTGCTTCTGCAGGATCGGTAACCTCGGGAGATTGGTTTAGCGATTGCATTGGCGCTGCGTACTGATGCATGTAAAATGCATACATGAACTTTACATTTTATTACATGTTATTCCATGTTATTTGCATCATATAAGGGTTATATTCATGATTTATATTGAGTTTTGAGGATAATTAACAATTTCCCCATTTTTCTGGAATTGACCCTGCACTGTCAGAAAACCCCTTTTCTATATTTTTACGTTTCAGGCGACCAAAGCACTTCATAATGACCTGAGATTTTACAGGGATCATTTTTTGGAAGGAACAAAGCGTAGGAGCCAAGGAAGTGCACGAAAGGAAGTCCGAGGAGGATTTTGGTGGTTCCCACGCGGCCAGATTCCTTGACCGTGTGGGGCACCTCCTTTTCCCCCTCGTGGCTCCGATGCCGTCCGTTTTCATCTCCGTGGCTTCATCTTGACCTAAAACCGACTATAAAAATAGTCAGGGGGAAACGCCGCCGGAATCACCTCCGGAGGGCTCCACCCCCCTCCGGCGTGTTCATCATCAACATCTACAGCAATATCATCTCCATCCCCCACTGTAAACTCTTGGCAAACATGATGTATTATGCAATATACTTTTCCCATGATCTATTGTGTCTCCCCATCTATGTTTGAGAAGTGATTTATTCATGACAATAGTAAAATAGTTCGTTGATTGGTTGCATACAAGTTTTGTTATATTTTATGATTGTCTTTATGTACAATATATGAGTGCACACATATATTGGGGAATGCATATAAGGTGATCACCGGTAATGTAATGGAGTGAGGGAGACTTGGGAGGACACGTAAACCTGGGACCGAGTCATGAAGTTACTTTATTGGGGGATATATATGGGGGACCCTAGAACTTAAGGCTATGGTGGGACAATTATGTCTTAATAATTCTTATGCTGCACATTTACTTGGCCATGAGATCCATCATAAGAGTTGTGTAATTTGCTCATTTACTTGGCTACACCTATTTATGGCTCCCACCTAAAAGAAACAACAAAGACTGAAACATGTGCTTCACTAATTGTGACAACCACACGAATGAAATAACAATTACTAGAACATTTGCTCCCTTGAGATATTTGCTACTTGAGATATTTGATACTTGCTACTTTGAGAAACTTGCTTGAGAAAACTGCTGAGAGAAACTTGCTCTAAGAAACTTGCGTTTGAAACTTGATTGAGAAACTTGTTACTAGATAAACCCAATCCACATCACTTGCTTCCATTAGTTAGTTCCTTTAACATTTAAATTTATTGCTTTGCATAAAAGGCCATATAAGAGGATTATAGGGCTTTAGAGAATAAATAGTTTACCTTCAGCTCCTCGTGGGTTCGACACTCAAATTCTTATCGAATTGTGCTACAGTGATTCCTTGCTCTTGGGGATTATCAAGCACTTTTCTGGCGCCGTTGCCGGGGAGCGTTGTGCTAAGCTTTTATTCTTGTTTGCATTGCATACTAACATATAAATCTAAAACACAAAAAAAATTATAAAATGGAAAACAACCAAACAATTATAGAATTGTATAATATCTATCTTGAGTTAGGACATGAAGTGTTTGAGGAGAAAATTAAATTTTATTTGCATAACAATCATGTTTGTGGTAGTACTAATTCTTTGAACACCTTTATTGCTAATGCTAAGGAAAACCTTAAGCTTGGGGAAGTTTGTTTTGATGAATATGGTATTTTTAGTCCCCCTACTATTGAGGATGAAAGTGATTTACTTGAGTTTGATGATCCATTATGCTCATTAGATGATAAGTCTTTATGTGGTGATTCTATTCAAAACTATGTGGTTATGTTTAACTTTAATGCTTGCAACTATTATGAGAGAGGGAGAGATAAGAATCCCCTTTATGTTTCTATGTTATTTAAAATGCAAGCTATTGATTATTATATGTATTGGTTACCTCAATTTTTTTGTTATTTATTCATATATAAAATTCCAATGCATAGGAAGAGAGTTAGACTTAAAAGTAAGTTGTTTAATATTCTGTGGTGTGTTCCTTATGCTTTAACTTCCTATTCAGTTTGAACACAGCTTAAATCTTTACAACATGTAAAATATCTTTACCTACTGTTTTGTGACAATTAGTTTAAGATTTTAATTTTATATAAAATTTGGGAAAGTAAATGAGACGGATGAGTAATGGAGAAGTTGGGGTCGACCTTGAACATGTGTTGTTCATGCCAATGGAACCGTTGCAAAGCCTCTATCATTAAAACTTTTCCCAAAGCTAAAACCAAATAAAAAGAGTGTTTATCTTGTATATATTTGCTTCTTATTTTGCCTTTTTGCTAAATCAAAAACAACAAAAATATTTTCTTTCTTCTTTGTTTGTTTCTCTTGAACCTTTCTTGGTTTTGCTTCTTTTTGATTTCTTCAGTTTGATTTTCGGTTTTTGAGTCAAGGTGCTTGTTTACTACTGCAACATCACCTTTGTATCTTATTTTTCATATTTATGGAAAGAATAACCTCTTTTGAGAGGTAGGATCAAACAAAAGTAATTTGCTGTCCAGAAAACAGATTCCTAAGCTTTACTGTGAAAAATGTTAAAAATCACAGAAAAGGAATTTTGACCTGAAATTTCACGTCAGCAATATTCAGTTATTATTACACATTTCATTAGTTCAAAGTTTTCTGATTTGAGCAACGTAAGTGCCTCTGAAAATTCACTCTTTACGGGCTGTCCAGTTTTTGACAGATTCTGTCTTTATTTTGCATTACTCTCATTACTTATGTTTTGTGTGGTTCTTTGGATCAAAGAACAATACACAACCATAGTAACATTAGTTAATGTTTAGAATCAACTCATGATATGTCTTTTCTGTACTTATGTGAATTTAATTTATGGAGACACTAACCCCTCTAATCAAGTTTTATAATGTGTTTTGTGTAAAGAGAATTTTCAAGTGGAAGAGTTGAGGGTGATGAACAAATATCAAGAGGGACAAACACTCAAGCTTGGGGATGTTACCCCTAGGCTCACCCTACATATATCAAATAAGTTCAAGAATTTAAGCTTGGGGATGCCAAGCCACCTCACTCCAACCATCTTGATACCAAGTAATAAGCCTAACTATATGGCTATAAAGAAAGCGCTTTACGGGAGGCAACCCGGTTTTTTTTTTGTGATTTTCTTTGTGTCCTCTTGCTGTAAAAAGAGACTTAGTTTTTAGTTTAGTTTCTGGAATTTTTAATAAAGTGCCAAGTTTACCCATTTTGGTTGAAAAAGTTGCTTATAGCGTTCGGAGATTTTATTCCTGCACGAATCTGTGCACGGTATGATTTTTAGTTCTTATTCTGTAAATCCGAATGAGCTGATATTTGAAATGTAGTTGCAACTTTTCATCCTCTGTATGCATGAATTGTTTCGGAATTTTTCGACAAAGTTGAGTAGGGTAGAAAAATACGTTTTTCTGCTGCTGTTTTCTGGACAGATTCTGTCCCATTTTGTTTGATGCATGCTTAGAACTTTTAACATGAATCTTTTTTATCCAATTGAGTTTATGAGTAGGCATAAAACATTATACATGTTCTGGACATCCAGATGAATTTTTGTCTAAGGATTATGTAACATTACAAGTTTTTCAAAAAGTTGAAAAATCAAAAAAAATTTTTTGAAAACTACTATGTATTTTGCTTTAAAAAGAAAAATCATGCATGCATTCATCATCATTTAGTTTGCTTGCATTTGAAATTTCAAAAGTGAGAATATTATTCCCACTTGAAAGATCTATTTGAATAGAATTTTATGTTTGGGCTTTAATAATGCCCAATATAATATTTTTATATTGCCAAACCTTTTAAATTTTAATTTGTGTGCTTGATTGAATATTTTATTCTATCTAAAAATATTAGTTTTAGTATTGGTCAAATAGTGCTAAGTGTGGCATTTTAAATAAGCCACAATTGTTTTGTTATTAAAGTTCAAATGTCAAAAATTATGTGGTAGCAAAAATTATTTACTTGACTGATTTGATATATATTACTCATAGTGTGATTTGGTTTTAAAATTAAGTTCAAAAAAGTTTCCATTTAAAAATACTATTTTGATTTTTGACATAAGTGTCAAAGTTTCGTATGTAAACTATATTCAAAATTTGATTAGTAAAATGTTTGGAAAAATCATTTTGAAGATTTTAAAACAAAGGGTTTAACTTTTCAAAACTATAGAAGTTGGTTTGAAGTGTTTGGTTTTACAGTTTGAAAACTAGGGCAAATGTTGTTTTCAGAAAAAGGAAAAGGGAAGAAAAAAAAAGGGGAAACCCGAGCCATTGGGCCAGGCCCATCTCCTCTCCTCTCTAACCCCGCTCGCAGGCGCACCCCGTAGGCCCAGCAGCCCACTCCCTATCCGCTGCCCGCGCGCGCGCAGACTCAGCCCACCAGCCCGCTCTTCTCTCCCGTCGCTGACAGCGGGCCCCGCGTGTCAGGATCATCCTCAGCACGCGTACGCGAGCTGGACTCCTGCTCGGAGACGTGAGCGCGCCGCCGCCTTCCGTGACCCCTCCTGCACGCAACCCCCGACTATAAAAACTGCGCCTCGATCTCCTCCTCCGTTTGCCCCAAACCCTAACCCCTAATGCGCCGCCAGGCCGGAGAAATAACTCGTCGGAGTTCGCCACAGCCGCCACCGTTCTTCTTCGATTCCGGTGAAGTTAGTAAGCAAGCGCCGCCCCTTTTTGGCCCTTTCTTTGTTCCTTGTCCAGGCGCACCTCCTCATGCCTCCCTCGATTTTGTCTCGCAGCATATCATCGAGAACGAGCTCGACTGGATCTCGCCGCCGATTCGACGAACTCCATCCACTCCGCGTCGCCGTTGCAGGAAGCGATCCACGACGACGTCGCCATGATCGTCTTCGCCTCTCCGGGCCGCACACCGTGGTAGTCTTCCCCGAGCCCCTGCACCTCCGGAGCCTCGTCACCATCGACGCCCGAGCCGCCGGCCGCCGTCCTCGACATTTTCCGGCAGCCGCGCCGCCAAGGTACAAACCCTAGATCCGAGCCGTCCGATCAAACATCAACGCCTAAGATTAGATCCATCCCGAACCGGTACGGACGAATCAGAGAGCCCCATGTCGCCGTCCGCGAAGCCCACGTCCGCGTCCGTCTGCGCCCACGCCGCATCTGCCCGCGAAGAAGACCGCTCCAATCGGAAGACGACACGTCGCCCAGGGACTCCAGCGCGAGGATCTTATTCAGTTTTCTTCACCGTTTAGCCCCTGCGTATCACAAGTAGGTCCCTGCAAATTAGATTCATTATTAATTTGTACTCGTTTATCCAAATCTTATGAAAAATATATTTTTGGAAAGCTTATGACTTGTAGAAACTTGTGGTATACTTATTTTGAGGTTTTGTCGAAATTAAATTAGTTAATTTTTAAAAATGGTTTAATTAGTATTTTGACTATAAATTGAGTTTAAAATTAGATTTTTGAGCAAACTCTTTTGCTATAATTTTGTATGCCTAAGTATTGGCCGTAGGAATACTCTAGTATTTTTGTAAAGTTATTTTTAATGATTTTTGATTAAATATTGATTAAATGCTTTTTAGGTGTTATTTTAATAATCAAAAATTTATTAAAAATATTTTTCTCCTTATTTTCGACTGATAAATGACTTAATCATATTTTGATGACTTTAGTTGATAACAAATACTTAGAAATATTTTGTCTCTCAAACAAAACTATTTCTTCCTTAGAAAATATTTGACAAGTATTTTGACAATACTTTTCCTTAGCAAAATCTAGCACCTCTTTTGGTTCACTTTTCCTTAGGTTTATTTTTGACTTATTGTCTTAACCTTTATTTCCCTTAGTGGAAATTTCGAATCTTATGTTGTGACCTTGGTCCTTAGTCATTTTTGGACCATCTTGTTTGTTTGCATTTCCTAGGAGCAATTTACATAAGCATGGCATGCATAATTAAGTCCTTAGTATTATTTTATACTTTCACATGACTTCCTCCTTAGAAATATTTGAGGATGCATGTTGGCTCTTTTGATTCTCCTAGTCAAAAACCACTAAGTTAGAAATTAGTGGTAAACAAAGAAGGACTTAGCACGAAAACAAGACTCCAGAAGAATCTCCAAGAAGAGAAATCAAGACGAAGTTCATGAAGACCAACCAGCAACATTTTCCAAGTCTTCCTTTCCTTCCTCTCTTTTCTTCCTTCTTCTCTTAAACTTCTTGGTGAATATTCCACAATCAAGACCAACCTTGACGCTGCCAACAAAAATCAAGTCTTCAGAACCATCAAGTCTACATAATTAAATGAAGTCACACCAAGAAGAAAACTACAAGGAAACCTGGAGAAGATTCTTGGAAGACCAACTACTTCTTTCTTGCTATCTCCTCTTTTCTTTCTATTTAGTCTCACTTTGGACATAGACCAAGTCCTTTGTGTTTATGACTAAGCTCCTTGAGTGCTAATTGAAGACCATAAAAGATCAATGAAGCGACAAAGGAGTTGAAGATTAATTGAAGACCAAACTTGTGAAGACTTGGAGTAGCCTTACAACTCTTCAAGTTGTTATTTTATTATGTTTATTTGGCTTAACTTGACCTTGCCTTAGCCAATGGGATTAAGTTATTTTATGTCCTTTTCCTAAATTTGTTTTGTATGTCTTTCTCATCATATTTCTGTGTATCATTTTATGCATGTCATATTTTTCTAAGTGTTGCATTTATGATTGTATGTTTATTTGTGGTTTGTTTGATGTGTTAGAAATTTCGGAGAGATACGAAGGTGGTTGCAACTGCTACTACTACACCCCCTGTTGCCAAGGCAAGTGGCACACCCCCATAAATTTCCTAAGTATTTTTATATGCATTACTTAGTGTATTTTTTTTATATGCATGTGTTGGATAGTATTATTGCTATATGCTCAACCCACCATACCTTTACTCTAGTTGTGTCTAGAACCTTTGATAACTTGGTAGAATATTTGATGCTATGCAAATGTGCTTTCTTTAAAGCTTAATTCTACTAAGTAATTTATCACCTGGGTGGACTTGGTTATGAAAAGATGATGGAAAGGTTGAGTGTCATCTCTTAGGGGTGACCTCTGAGGGATGGTCACTTGTGGTTGCCACCCAGGGTATTAAAGGGACCAATGTTTTGTCTAAGTGAAGAAGCTTCCAGTGCAGCCACTTGGTATTATGGCTCTGCCTTGACTAAGTTATAGGAACCTGATTCCGGCAGGTCTTAGCGGATGAATGTCTGTATGGGTCTGCCAGAGGAACAGGGGACTGTTTCCCAATGGTCTCGTCTCAACTCTCTCCTTTTCCTTAGCACAAATTGAG
Organism: Poa pratensis; assembly: GCA_947311845.1. Taxonomy (NCBI): domain Eukaryota; kingdom Viridiplantae; phylum Streptophyta; class Magnoliopsida; order Poales; family Poaceae; genus Poa; species Poa pratensis. Next base: position 24,175,212 of record CAMZMU010000092.1, on the reverse strand, counting down.
TGCTTGAGGATAGTTTGGGTTTGTTGGGTCTCGTGGTGAAAGTGCACAACCTCTCGAGAGTTAAATCTAAGTACTTAGCCGTGTCCCCGGTTACGGACAATTTGAGCAGCTGATCAAGGACGACAACGGAGGCTCCCGACATTCCAATTTCTTAAGTTAAAATATTGAAGGTTGAATAAAGGTAGACAGAGGGTGGTTTTCATGCCATACCTGTTTTGACAAAAGAAAAGTGTTTATAAAGAGACAGGAAAAATTGGCTTTTATGCAAAACAGCCTTGAACTCCACCAGCCAAATATGCATATAGGCTACTAGAGTTATTCCATTAAGTGTCCACATAGTGTCACTTGCCAGATCCATTTTTAATGGTATCTGACCCACTCTGTTGCAAAATTTTATTTTGTTGCAGATTGTTCTGACGACGAGTGAGTTTCGTTAAGGGTTTCGAGTCTGCAACCAACATGTTTTCGCCTGTGGCACATGCAAAGGATGAGGACTCCATGAAGATTATTATTTCCGCTGCTTTACTCTTTCAAGCTAGCTATATGCTATGCAAGTTGTAATGAATATTTTTCCAAGTCTGGATCATTCGTGTAATAATGATACTGTTGTGATATTCATCTTAAACTGTGTGTGCAAATGAAACGATCCAGGGGTTTGCACTATACACAGGTACCTTGCCATTTTTAAGTGCAGGTACGTTACAGATGGTATCAGAGCACTGTGTTGCCTGTAGATTCGAGACCCTAGACATGGATAGAAATAGGTTTGACCATAGGATTAAAATCTATTTTTATTCAGGTTACTAAAAACAAAACTTTTCATTTTATCTTTCTAGTACTCTCATCTACTATCAACCTTCTAGAAAATTCTTATCTTATTCTAGATGACCTACTTCTTTATCCATGAAGACATGTTTTGGTGATGACCAAGAGTAAGTCTGATACTTCATGAAGAAATGCTACGACTCAACATGAAGCACTACCTACAGGGAAGATCATGGAAGAAATCAGATTATGAGTTCAAGCACTTAGAAGATTTTGAAGAAAACTGAAGAAGAACTTGAAGCACTCAAGATGGAGATAGACTAGAAACTACCACCTTATTAGAACAACGACATCGTGTTAGGGTATTGAACATACCAACTTAGGTGGTATGCCAATACTAGATTGTTTTTCTGTGTTTTGAACCTTGTGGTTTTGTTGGTTAGATGTTGTTTGTAAGATGTTTGACTTTCTGCTGTGTTGGGTAGGATTCTCCCCTAGCATCTATCTATCTTTTACTCATCTATGCTAAACTCAAACAGATGCCTCGCCAAAGCCCCAACATTGATTTGAAGACAATGACAAATCAAATAATAGAAGCACAGAATCAGTTGAGCTTGTTAATGAACCAAAACCAAGAAGACACCAAGGACATTCCAGCACCACCCCCATCTCAAGTGGATATGCTGACCAAATTCTTGAAGCTTAGACCAAGGAAATTCTCAAGTACTGCTGAACCTATTTTGGCTGATGATTGGCTACGTTCAGTAAATAAGGATTTAGTCACAATTGGATGCACGAATGCTGAGAAGGTTAGACTCACAGCATATCTACTGGAAGGACCTGCAGCAAACTGGTGGGACAGCTACCAGATCACTTACCCCATTGAAGAGATGACATGGGATTTGTTCCAAGAAGGATTTCGTGCTGCACATATGTCATCAGGACTGATGAATCTAAAGAAGGAGGAATTCCTCGACCTTCGACAAGGTGATCGAACTATAGATGAATACATGAATGAGTTCAATAACCTAGCGCGTTATGCACCGGATGAGGTTGATACAGATGACAAAAGGAGGAAGAGATTTCTAAATGGTCTGGATGGTAAATTAGCCATTTATTTAACAATTGCCCATGCCCCTGACTACCGGTCACTGATTGACAAAGCTATAACCCTGGAAGGCAGAATGAAGCAACATGCAAGCAAGAAGAGGAAGCAGGAATTGGAAAACCATCACTCAGCATCAGAGCAGGAATGGAGCACTTCACATGAGGAACATGTTTGTTTTGAGTCCAACCACCATGAAGACCATAACCACCATTGTCGTAATATTAATGAACACGGCTTGCATGAAGAGGATGACCACCACCTCAACCATGGTCACCATAGCCCCGCTTATACTGAAGAAGTTTATGACCTCGAAGATGAGCACCTTATGGGAGTAAACAGTAGTCAGAATCTTCACCCAAAACCTAATAAGAAGGACCTCAGTCGGGTAGAGTGTTTCAAATGCAAGAAAATGGGACACTACTCCCACCGCTGTCCAGAAAAGAAGACTGGCAATGGGACCAAGCCAATTCAGTTTCGAAAGGGGCATGTGTTTTCTATAAATATAGAGAGAGTTCTCAAGAAACCAGACCCAGTTATCGAAGGATTGATGATCAACTCTTATCCTGCCTTAGTACTTTTTGATATTGAAGCAACACATTCCTTCATATCAAAGGACTTTGTGAGTAAAAATAAGATCCCCAATCGAGGACTTAGGAGACCCATCCGGGTAAGCTCTACAGAAGGAAAAATGCCAGCAAACACTGTATGCCAAAACATGACCTTGGGAATTGAGACACATAACTTCCCAAGTGAGTTGTTTGTGCTGGACCTACAAGGCTTTGATATAATCATAGGCAAGGACTGGATATCTAAATATGATGGTCAGATTGATCAAGCCAACAAAGTGGTCACGCTCACCACACCAGATAAAAAGCGGATCAGATATCAATGTAAAACCAGGAATGAAGGCACCCAGAGAAACTTCAGGAGAAGTTTAGCCAAGTAGGACCAGAGTCAATGTAATGGTGATAAGGTTGTAATATTTGCCATTGGAATTTTAATACCAACGCGATCTCTTTTAAGGGTGGTAGCCACCCAGACATCCTCGTCATAACCTTTTGCTAGCCTTCCGAATCTCGGGACGAGATTCCTTTTAAGGGTGGTAGTCTGTAACATCCCAAGTTTTTCAAAAAGTTGAAAAATCAAAAAAAAATTGAAAACTACTATGTATTTTGCTTTAAAAGAAAAATCATGCATGCATTCATCATCATTTAGTTTGCTTGCATTTGAAATTTCAAAAGTGAGAATATTATTCCCACTTGAAAGATCTATTTGAATAGAATTTTATGTTTGGGCTTTAATAATGCCCAATATAATATTTTTATATTGCCAAACCTTTTAAATTTTAATTTGTGTGCTTGATTGAATATTTTATTCTATCTAAAAATATTAGTTTTAGTATTGGTCAAATAGTGCTAAGTGTGGCATTTTAAATAAGCCAAATTGTTTTGTTATTAAAGTTCAATGTCAAAAATTATGTGGTAGCAAAAATTATTTACTTGACTGATTTGATATATATTACTCGTAGTGTGATTTGGTTTTAAAATTAAGTTCAAAAGTTTCCATTTCAAAATACTATTTTGATTTTGACATAAGTGTCAAAGTTTCGTATGTAAACTATATTCAAAATTTGATTAGTAAAATGTTTGGAAAAATCATTTTGAAGATTTTAAAACAAAGGGTTTAACTTTTCAAAACTATAGAAGTTGGTTTGAAGTGTTTGGTTTTACAGTTTGAAAACTAGAGTAAATGTTGTTTTCAGAAAAAGGAAAAGGGAAGAAAAAAAAAAAAAGGGGAAACCCGAGCCATTGGGCCAGGCCCATCTCCTCTCCTCTCTAACCCCGCTCGCAGGCGCACCCCGCAGGCCCAGCAGCCCACTCCCTATCCGCTGCCCCGCGCGCGCAGACTCAGCCCACCAGCCCGCTCTTCTCTCCCGTCGCTGACAGTGGGCCCCGCGTGTCAGGATCATCTTTAGCACGCGTACGCGAGCTGGACTCCTGCTCGGAGACGTGAGCGCGCCGCCGCCTTCCGTGACCCCTCCTGCACGCAACCCCCGACTATAAAAACTGCGCCTCGATCTCCTCCTCCGTTTGCCCCAAACCCTAACCCCTAATGCGCCGCCAGGCTGGAGAAATAACTCGTCGGAGTCCGCCACAGCCGCCGTCGTTCTTCTTCGATTCCGGTGAAGTTAGCAAGCAAGCGCCGCCCCTTTTTGGCCCTTTCTTTGTTCCTTGTCCAGGCGCACCTCCTCATGCCTCCCTCGATTTTGTTTCGCAGCATATCATCGAGAACGAGCTCGACTGGATCTCACCGCCGATTCGACGAACTCCATCCACTCCGCGTCGCCGTTGCAGGAAGCGATCCACGACGACGTCGCCATGATCGTCTTCGCCTCTCCGGGCCGCACACCGTGGTAGTCTTCCCCGAGCCCCTGCACCTCCGGAGCCTCGTCACCATCGACGCCCGAGCTGCCGGCCGCCGTCCTCGACATTTTCCGGCAGCCGCGCCGCCAAGGTACAAACCCTAGATCCGAGCCGTCCGATCAAACATCAACGCCTAAGATTAGATCCATCCCGAACCGGTACGGACGAATCAGAGAGCCCCACGTCGCCGTCCGCGAAGCCCACGTCCGTGTCCGTCCGCGCCCGCGCCGCATCTGCCCGCGAAGAAGACCGCTCCAATCGGAAGACGACACGTCGCCCAGGGACTCCAGCGCGAGGATCTTATTCATTTTTCCTCACCGTTTAGCCCCTGCGTATCACGAGTAGGTCCCTGCAAATTAGATTCATTATTAATTTTTACTCGTTTATCCAAATCTTATGAAAAATATATTTTTGGAAAGCTTATGACTTGTAGAAACTTTTGGTATACTTATTTTGAGGTTTTGTCGAAATTAAATTAGTTAATTTTTAAAAATGGTTTAATTAGTATTTTGACTATAAATTGAGTTTAAAATTAGATTTTTGAGCAAACTCTTTTGCTATAATTTTGTATGCCTAAGTATTGGCCGTAGGAATACTCTAGTATTTTTGTAAAGTTATTTTTAATGATTTTTGATTAAATATTGATTAAATGCTTTTTAGGTGTTATTTTAATAATCAAAAATTTATTAAAAATATTTTTCTCCTTATTTTCGACTGATAAATGACTTAATCATATTTTGATGACTTTAGTTGATAACAAATACTTAGAAATATTTTGTCTCTCAAACAAAACTATTTCTTCCTTAGAAAATATTTGACAAGTATTTTGACAATACTTTTCCTTAGCAAAATCTAGCACCTCTTTTGGTTCACTTTTCCTTAGGTTTATTTTTGACTTATTGTCTTAACCTTTATTTCCCTTAGTGGAAATTTCGAATCTTATGTTGTGACCTTGGTCCTTAGTCATTTTTGGACCATCTTGTTTGCTTGCATTTCCTAGGAGCAATTTACATAAGCATGGCATGCATAATTAAGTCCTTAATATTATTTTATACTTTCACATGACTTCCTCCTTAGAAATATTTGAGGATGCATGTTGGCTCTTTTGATTCTCCTAGTAAAAAACCACTAAGTTAGAAATTAGTGGTAAACAAAGAAGGACTTAGCATGAAAACAAGACTCCAGAAGAATCTCCAAGAAGAGAAATCAAGACGAAGTTCATGAAGACCAACCAGCAACATTTTCCAAGTCTTCCTTTCCTTCCTCTCTTTTCTTCCTTCTTCTCTTAAACTTCTTGGTGAATATTCCACAATCAAGACCAACCTTGACGCTGCCAACAAAAATCAAGTCTTCAGAACCATCAAGTCTACATAATTAAATGAAGTCACACCAAGAAGAAAACTACAAGGAAACCTGGAGAAGATTCTTGGAAGACCAACTACTTCTTTCTTGCTATCTCCTCTTTTCTTTCTATTTAGTCTCACTTTGGACATAGACCAAGTCCTTTGTGTTTATGACTAAGCTCCTCGAGTGCTAATTGAAGACCATAAAAGATCAATGAAGCTACAAAGGAGTTGAAGATTAATTGAAGACCAAACTTGTGAAGACTTGGAGTAGCCTTACAACTCTTCAAGTTGTTATTTTATTATGTTTATTTGGCTTAACTTGACCTTGCCTTAGCCAATGGGATTAAGTTATTTTATGTCCTTTTCCTAAATTTGTTTTGTATGTCTTTCTCATCATATTTCTGTGTATCATTTTATGCATGTCATATTTTTCTAAGTGTTGCATTTATGATTGTATGTTTATTTGTGGTTTGTTTGATGTGTTAGAAATTTCGGAGAGATACGAAGGTGGTTGCAACTGCTACTACTACACCCCCTGTTGCCAAGGCAAGTGGCACACCCCCATAAATTTCCTAAGTATTTTTATATGCATTACTTAGTGTATTTTTTTATATATGCATGTGTTGGATAGTATTATTGCTATATGCTCAACCCACCATACCTTTACTCTAGTTGTGTCTAGAACCTTTGATAACTTGGTAGAATATTTGATGCTATGCAAATGTGCTTTCTTTAAAGCTTAATTCTACTAAGTAATTTATCACCTGGGTGGACTTGGTTATGAAAAGATGATGGAAAGGTTGAGTGTCATCTCTTAGGGGTGACCTCTGAGGGATGGTCACTTGTGGTTGCCACCCAGGGTATTAAAGGGACCAATGTTTTGTCTAAGTGAAGAAGCTTCCAGTGCAGCCACTTGGTATTATGGCTCTGCCTTGACTAAGTTATAGGAACCTGATTCCGGCAGGTCTTAGCGGATGAATGTCTGTATGGGTCTGCCAGAGGAACAGGGGACTGTTTCCCAATGGTCTCGTCTCAACTCTCTCCTTTTCCTTAGCACAAATTGAGTGCTTGAGGATAGTTTGGGTTTGTTGGGTCTCGTGGTGAAAGTGCACAACCTCTCGAGAGTTAAATCTAAGTACTTAGCTGTGTCCCCGGTTACGGACAATTTGAGCAGCTGATCAAGGATGACAACTGAGGCTCCCGCCATTCCAATTTCTTAAGTTAAAATATTGAAGGTTGAATAAAGGTAGACAGGAGGGTGGTTTTCATGCCATACCTGTTTTGACAAAAGAAAAGTGTTTATAAAGAGACATGACAAATTGGCTTTTATGCAAAACAGCCTTGAACTCCACCAGCCAAATATGCATATAGGCTACTAGAGTTATTCCATTAAGTGTCCACATAGTGTCACTTGCCAGATCCATTTTTAATGGTATCTGACCCACGCTGTTGCAAAATTTTATTTTGTTGCAGATTGTTCTGACGACGAGTGAGTTTCGTTAAGGGTTTCGAGTCTGCAACCAACATGTTTTCGCCTGTGGCACATGCAAAGGATGAGGACTCCATGAAGATTATTATTTCCGCTGCTTTACTCTTTCAAGCTAGCTTTATGCTATGCAAGTTGTAATGAACTTTATTTTTCCAAGTCTGGATCATTCGTGTAATAATTGATACAATGTTGTGATATTCATCTTAAAATGTGTGTGCAAATGAAACGATCCAGGGGTTTGCACTATACACAGGTACCTTGCCATTTTCTAAGTGCAGGTACGTTACAGATTATATGCAGCAAAAATCTATTTGTTTATCACTACTAATGTGCCCCACGGAAAAAGAAATGGGAGAAACGGTGTTTTGAATTTTTTTTTCACAGAGATTAGAGGAGATGCACCGAGAGCTATCCAAGGATGGTGAAGACCATAAGCTTGGGGATGTGAAGACAACCCCACTGGACCTACACACTCTCGGTTTGCACATGTCTAACTTCTGTTTTTCGATTGAGACACTTTATCGCATAAACTTGGAGCATCTTTTTGTTTGTTTAGATTTGATTTTTATTTTTGTGAGACCACCACACTATCATTTATATATGAGAGCTACTGGAAATTTGGGTTGAATTATGTTGGATGCTATTATAAGATTGGGAAAAGGGATGTTTGAGTTGATTTTAAAAGATACATATAGTTGCATAATTCATGAGCTTTGAATGAATGTTAATTTGCAAGTGTGTTGTCAAGAGCTATCTTTTACCATGTTTAGATGTTGAATTTTAACTTTACTTGGTTTAACATGGATTGAGTAGTTCTATGGACACTTATGCATGCATTTAGATGGTCAACTTTCTCCCTATTGCTAGCCCAAAAAATTACAACAAGTAAAAAGCTTGTTTTCCCAACACCTTCAACCAAAGTTTTTCCAGTGAGTCCACCATATCTACCTATTAGCTTTATGCTATTCCAAGTATGTTTATCATGTTATATTGTGTTATCTGCATTTCTGAATTTAAATGCTTATGTTATTGATTGTCATGGGAAAAATTGGTAAAAAGCTCTCACGAACTTGATGCACAATTTATTTTTATTGCATTTAATAAGCATGAACCATTGTGATTAAAATTATCAAGTTGTGGGCTTGACAATAGTTTTTGTTGGGAGTTAGCCCATATGTGATGTCACATGGCAAGCTTTCAACATTGCACTTATTTATATTTAGTTGATGTCATGTACTTTTGTTTATGGATGCCTATCATGGGTGAAATGAATGTGGATACTTAGTAAGTTCAAAGAGTTTGTATAAATGGTTAGAGAAATGCCTGGGCCGCTAATCTAAGCCATGCATCATTCATGGTGGAAATTTACAGCATAACCATAATGTTCATTCAGTGATGCACCTCATAATAAAAAGCTATACCCATAGTAAATAAAAGAGTGCTGAGATTGTTCATTGTCTGTTTGTCTTATTGTTTTGACATGGGCTTGTTCATGTCATGGGACAAGAGGTACCCCAGTGCAGTTCTTGATGATACTATTATTACTTGCAATGGCCTTTATTTGAATTTACTTTGTGGACCAAAGTGAGTAACACATGGTGTAGGTACTTGTATTCAAGGGACATGAGACATTCAACCAATACATTGTCAAGCACACCACTCATATTTGCTTTCACTTTAAACATTAATCATTCAAGATGCTATGATAGGGGTAATGAGAGCTCCACACCAATGACTACCACATTGCAAGCATTAACTTAAGTAGAAGTGTTTGGAAGTTAGATGAAACATATTCATGATTTACCTCTACTTATTTATCTATCCAAAGTGTCCACCTTTTATATTCAGTTTTCTTAAAAGTACTCTATGACCACCATAGGATGTTTTTACTTTTCATTATGCATACATTTGGTCCATAGTACTTTCTTCTATATTACACTTTGTGAATTTATCATTGAACATCTTTACATTGAGTATTTGATATCACTTCATAATTTATCTTCCATATTGTTATTCCTTTGAAGAATGAATCATTTGACTTTATGTAGCAATAGTAATCACCTTTGATATCCATTGATAGTATTAAAATGCAAAGTCCATGTTCGTTTTATCACCTTCATACTCAGGACGAGCATGTGTTAAGCTTGGGGATCTTGATGCATGTAAAATGCATACATGAACTTTACATTTTATTACATGTTATTTGCATCATATAAGGGTTATATTCATGATTTATATTGAGTTTTGAGGATAATTAACAATTTCCCCATTTTTCTGGAATTAACCCTGCACTGTCCGAAAACCCTTTTTCTATATTTTTACGTTTCAGGCGACCAAATCACGTCATAATGACCTGAGATTTTACGGGGATCATTTTTTGGAAGGAACAAATCATAGGAGACAAGGAAGCGCACGAAAGGAAGTCTGAGGAGGATTTTGGTGGGTCCCACGCGGCCAGATTCCTTGGCCGCGTGGGGCACCTCCTTTTCCCCCTCGTGGCTCCGATGCCGTCCGTTTTCGTCTCCGTGGCTTCTTCTTGACCTAAAACCGACTATAAAAATAGTCAGGGGGAAAACGCCGCCGGAATCACCTCCAGAGGGCTCCACCCCCTTCGGCGTGTTCATCATCAACATCTACAGCAAGATCATCTCCATCCCCCACTGTAAACTCTTGGCAAACATGATGTATTATGCAATATACTTTTCCCATGATCTATTGTGTCTCCCCATCTATGTTTGAGAAGTGATTTGTTCATGGAAATAGTAAAATAGTTCGTTGATTGGTTGCATACAAGTTTTGTTATCTTTTATGATTGTCTTTATGTACAATATATGAGTGCACACATATGTTGGGGAATGCATGTAAGGTGATCACCGGTAATGTAATGGAGTGAGGGAGACTTGGGAGGACACGTAAACCTGGGACCGAGTCATGAAGTTACTTTATTGGGGGATATATATGGGGGACCCTAGAACTTAAGGCTATGGTGGGACAATTATGTCTTAATAATTCTTATGCTGCACATTTACTTGGCCATGAGATCCATCATAAGAGTTGTGTAATTTGCTCATTTACTTGGCTACACCTATTTATGGCTCCCACCTAAAAGAAACAACAAAGACTGAAACATGCGCTTCACTAATTGTGACAACCACACGAATGAAATAACAATTGCTAGAACATTTGCTCCCTTGAGATATTTGATACTTGCTACTTTGAGAAACTTGCTTGAGAAAACTGCTGAGAGAAACTTGCTCTAAGAAACTTGCGTTTGAAACTTGATTGAGAAACTTGTTACTAGATAAACCCATTCCACATCACTTGCTTTCATTAGTTAGTTCCTTTAATATTTAAATTTATTGCTTTGCATAAAAGGCCATATAAGAGGGTTATAGGGCTTTGGAGAATAGATAGTTTATCTTCAGCTCCTCGTGGGTTCGACATTCAAATACTTATCGAATTGTGCTACAGTGATTCCTTCCTCTTGGGGATTATCACGTACGTGTGCGTAGTAGTCGGATCATCAAGGTCAAACTCCACCAGAATCGACGTATCTCCATCTCATCAAAAGATCGCACACCTTTGCCCTATCAAGTGGTATCAGATTTCAGGTTGCTCGGTGAGATTTACTGTTTACTAGTTTAGATTGCATCTTCATACCTACAGTCCACGAAAAATCCTAAAATACAATTAGGGTTAGATCATCCCGTCCTACAACTAGTCTGGGACTTTCGCATTTTCTTTTCAGTGCATTGCATTGTTGAATTTTCGTCTGCATCGTCGTGTCGAGTTGCTGGTCTTAGCGTCTAGTTGCTTTAGAGTTTTGAGTTCTTTGCATAGTTGTCTCGCCGCCGCCACCGACTCGCACCTCGCCACCATCCACCAGCCTTCTGCCGCCATACATATCACTGCCACCATCTACATACCCACCACCACCATCTCTACCGCCGCCGCCACCACCACCACCATCTCTACCGCCGCCAGCACAACCATCTCTACTGCCGCCACCCCCATCTGTTTAGGGTTCATCTTTGTTTCGGTTTAGACTTATAAAAAAAGGAAAAAAAATCAAATCCGCATTCAAGTCGGGTTGACCATGATTTCTACTAGTCCAGTCTGATTTCAGTCCGAATTGGGCAGTTTTTCTGCCCAAACTTTGACTGGCCATAACTTTTGCATACGAACTCCGTTTTCGACGTGCGACCAATCAAAATTTTCAGCAGAAAAAGATCTGTCCAACCCAAACCACTATGTCGTTTAGTGTCATCCGGACCTCTCAGAATTGCCAAAAAAGGCTGGGAAGGTTGAGGTTTTGCCACTTTTGTTAAAAGAGTTCCGAAATTTCTGTGATCTTCACTTATATCTTGCTTTTGAGCTCTCCATTTGTGCTTGTTGTTGCCGCGCCTTGACTTTGTTGGTGCTATAGGCTCGCGTCTCTATTACGGTCTAGCCTAGGACCAACACAGTACCGTCTTTGAGCGTTTATTCAACTTGCATTTCTGATTTGATTATTGCTAATCCTTGCTACCATAAAGCCTCCTACAGCTCCACAGATTTCTACTACGTGCATTGTGCCTTCCCTGGTAATCGCTTTGCCAATCTTTGAGGTGCTTGTCCTCGCGGTTGCCGTGACGCTCTCCTGTGGGGTAAGGTATTTGTAAGGGCTTTGTATATTGCTTGACGGTTTGCGTGATTGTCCACCATATTCGTAGTCCTTGGCACATATACTTGTGTTTTGTTTCCTGTTTCTACTAACCATGTCAGGAAAAGGAACCGAGTTGGACAACATGACGAACAAGGAGATGTACCATCACTTCAAGAAGATGGTGTCCGACCATACTCTTGACATCGAGAAACGGGTTGGCAGTGCCATGGACCGCCTCGATGGTTTAGAAGGCACTTTCAACACCAAATTTGACGGCGTCAACACCTCCTTGACTGATCTGACTGGCAAGTTTGATCGCTTGCTGGAGAACCTACAGACTTGCATACCTGAGCTGTTTCACGTGCCTGGCAACACCGCTTCACGTGCAGGCCGGGTTCGCCGCGAGGATCCAGGAGCATCGGCAGCTTCTGCAGCTGCCCCCGATGCCACCATAGACCTAGATGGCTATGAAGCAGAGGTAGACCATCCTCCACAACTGTGGGGCTGTCCACACCAACACCCCCGCAATACCATAGAGCATAATCAGGTGCGTGATGATGAACATGTCGCTAAGCTAAAACTGAACATTCCACCATTTGAGGGTCGATATAATCCTGATGCTTATCTTACATGGGAATTAGAGGTAGAACAGCGTTTTGCATGTTTAAATTATCCTGAGGATAGACATGTTTGTGCTGACACTTGTGAATTCACTGGTTTCGCTTCGGTTTGGTGTTCCGAGCATACTAGAGTTAATCATGATAATATGCTTACTACTTGGGATGCTTTGAAACGTGCTATGCGTACTCGTTTTGTACCTCCTTATTATCAGCGTGAAAATGCTTCAAAAATTGACATGTTTGCAACAAGGAAAAAAATCGGTAGAAGAGTATTATCAAGAATTACAAACTGGTTTGATTCGTTGTGGATTTGTCGAAGATAATGAAGCCATGCTTGCACGTTTTCTGAATGGGTTAAATAAAGAAATTCAAACAATCTTAGATTACAAGGATTATACTACCATCACTCGTTTATTTCATCTTGCTTGCAAAGCTGAACGTGAAGTGCAGGATCGACAACCGCGGCCAAGACCTAACTTTTCTGCAGGGCGTACACCATCATGGACGTCACGCCAGCCGGATGCCGCATCACGAAGCGCTGCACCACCTTCTTCGGCCAATAAGTCCACCATCTCGCCCTCCCGCGCACCTGCACCAACCCCACCTTTGACATCTGCTGCTCCTGCCAGGAGTTCGGCGTCTTCCGCGGGCTCCACGGGCAGGACAAGGGACATTCAGTGCCGCAAATGCTGGGGTTTTGGTCATATTGAGAGAGAGTGCAGAACACAACGCGTCATGATCGTGCGTGAAGATGGTGAGTATGATTCTGCTAGTGATTATGATGAGGAAACACTTGCTCTTATTTCTGCGCAGCAAGGGGACGATGGCCATCCAGAGCAAGAAGTGGAGTTTTTGGCCACCGAAGCTGCGGATACCTACAAGATCTTGGTTGCACAGCGTGCTTTGAGTGTACAACTAAGTCAAGCTGAGCATGATCAACGCCATAATTTGTTCCAAACCCGTGGTGTTGTGAAGGATCGTGCTATTCGGATCATTAATGATGGTGGGAGTTGTAACAACTTGGTAAGCATTGATATGGTGGAGAAGCTCTCTATAGCCATACAACAACATCACCATCCATACCACATTCAATGGTTCGACACTACAGGTCGTCTTAAGGTAACTCGTACAACGAGAGTGCATTTTTCCATTGGCACATATTCTGATTTTGTTGATTGTGATGTTGTGCCCATGCAAGCTTCTTCGTTGTTACTTGGTAGATCATGGCAATTTGATAAAGAATCTGTTCATATTGGTAAAACTAATAATTATACTCTTGAGCACAATGGTAAGAAAATTGGTCTTAAACCCATGACTCCTGAACAAATTTTGAAAGATGATCTTGCTAGAGCTAGTAGAGCAAAAAATGAGCAGAAAAATATGAGTGAGAATTAGATTGTTGCTAATGAAGTAATGCCACCTCCAAAAATTAATAAATCTGGATCTTCACTTCCTAATGAAATTCGTTTGAAACATCCATCTTTACTTGCTACCAAGTCTGATATTTCTGAATTGGATGTTACTACTTCTGTGTGTTATGCAATTATTTGCAAAGAAGTATTGTTTTCATTTAAGGATATGCCTCCTTCTTTGCCCCCTGTCGTTGCTAACATTTTGCAGGAGTTTACGGACGTTTTTCCCAAAGAGATGCCACCGGGGCTGCCACCCATTCGCGGAATAGAACATCAAATTGATTTGATTCCTAGAGCTTCACTTCCTAACCGCGCGACATACTGTACCAATCCTAAGGAGACTAAAGAGATTGACCGCCAAATTCAAGAACTCCTCGATAAAGGTTATACTCGTGAGTCTCTTAGTCCTTGTGCTGTTCCGATTGTATTGGTACCTAAGAAAGATGGATCATCTAGAATGTGCACTGATTGTAGGGCTATTAATAATATTACAATTAGTTATCGACACCCTATACCACGTTTGGATGATATGCTTGATGAGCTGAGTGGCTCTACCATAATATTACAATTCGTTATCGACACCCTATACCACGTTTGGATGATATGCTTGATGAGCTGAGTAGCTCTACCATGTTTTCTAAAGTTGATTTGCGTACTGGTTACCACCAAATTCGTATGCAATTAGGAGATGAATGGAAAACAGCATTTAAAACTAAATTTGGCCTCTATGAGTGGTTAGTAATGCCTTTTGGTTTAACTAATGCTCCTAGTACTTTCATGAGATTGATGAATGAAGTTTTACGTGCTTTTATTGGGCGTTTTGTGGTGGTCTATTTTGATGATATCTTGATATACAGCAAATCTTTAGAGGATCATGCCAATCATTTGCGTGCTGTTTTTGATGCTTTGCGTGCTTCACGTTTATTTGGTAATCTTGAGAAGTGCACCTTTTGCACCGATCGAGTCGCGTTTCTTGGTTATGTTGTCACAGTGCAGGGCATTGAAGTGGATCCTGCAAAGATTGAGGCTATTTTGAGTTGGCCAACTCCTCTTATGGTCACCCAACTGAGGAGCTTCCTTGGCCTTGCTGGGTTCTATCGGTGTTTTATCAAAGATTTTAGTTCTATTGCAGCAACACTGAATGAGCTGACAAAGAAGGACGTGCCGTTTGTTTGGGGCGATGCACACCATGATGCTTTTATGACATTGAAAGATAAGTTAACACATGCTCCATTACTTCAACTTCCTGATTTTAATAAGACTTTTGAACTAGAGTGTGATGCTAGTGGAATTGGGTTGTGAGGTGTGTTGTTACAAGATGGTAAACCTGTTGCATATTTTAGTGAAAAACTGAGTGGGGCTAGTCTGAATTATTCTACTTATGATAAGGAATTATATGCTCTTGTTCGGACTTTAGAGACTTGGCAACATTATTTGTGGCCCCGAGAATTTGTTATACATTCTGATCATGAATCTTTGAAGCATATTCGTAGTCAAGCTAAACTGAATCGTAGACATGCTAAGTGGGTTGAGTTTATTGAGTCTTTTCCTTATGTCATTAAACACTAAAAGGGTAAAGACAATATTATTGCTGATGCTTTGTCACGTCGATATACCATGCTTTTTCAGCTTGATTTCAAAATATTTGGATTGGAAACCATAAAAGAACAATATGTGCATGATGTTGAGTTTAAAGATGTGTTGCAGCATTGTAAGGAAGGAAGAACATGGAACAAATTCGTCCTCAATGATGGATTTGTGTTCCGTGCTAACAAGCTATGCATCCCAGATAGCTCCGTTCGTCTTTTGTTGTTGCATGAGGCGCATGGAGGAGGATTGATGGGCCATTTTGGCGTCAAGAAGACAGAGGACGTGCTTGCTGCACACTTCTTTTGGTCACGCATGCGTCGGGATGTTGAGCGGTTTATTGCTCGCTGCACTACATGTCAAAAAGCTAAGTCCCGCCTTAATCCACATGGTTTATATATGCCTCTTCCTGTTCCTACTATACCTTGGGAGGATATTTCTATGGACTTTGTTTTGGGATTGCCTTGTACTCAGAAGGGGAGGGACAACATTTTTGTTGTTGTGGATAGATTTTCTAAGATGGCACATTTTATTCCCTGTCACAAGAGTGATGATGCTGCCCATGTTGCTGATTTATTCTTTCGTGAAATTATTCGTTTGCATGGTGTGCCAAATACTATTGTTTCTGATCGTGATACTAAGTTTCTTAGCCATTTTTGGAGATGTTTATGGGCTAAGTTGGGGACGAAATTACTATTTAGTACTACATGTCACCCCCAAACTGATGGGCAAACTGAAGTAGTGAATAGAACTCTGTCTACTATGTTAAGGGCTGTGTTAAAACAAAATTTGAAAAAGTGGGAAGATTGTTTGCCTCATATTGAATTTGCTTATAATCGTTCTATGCATTCTACCACAAAGTTGTGCCCTTTTGAGATTGTGTATGGTTTTGTTCCTCGTGCACCTATTGATTTATTGCCTCTTCCATCTACGGTGCAAAATAATTTTGATGCTACACAACGTGTTGAATTGATTTTAAAGTTGCATGCCACTACTAAAGAGAATATTGAACGAATGAATGCTAAGTATAAACTGTATGGTGACAAAGGAAGAAAGCATATTGTGTTTGCACCTGGAGATCTTGTTTGGTTGCATTTGCGCAAGGACCGTTTTCCTGATTTGCGCAAGTCTAATTTAATGCCACGAGCTGATGGTCCTTTTAAGGTGTTAGAGAAAATAAATGATAATGCATATAAACTTGAGCTGCCTGTAGAGTTTGGGGTTAGTCCCACATTTAACATTGCAGATTTGAAGCCATACTTCGAAGAGAATGATGAAATGGCGTCGAGGATGACTTCAATTCAAGAAGGGGAGGATGATGAGGACATACCTACTATAGATGCAACCACGACAAATACACCTCCTCATCGAAAGATCGGACACCTTTGCCCTATCAAGTGGTATCAGATTTCAGGTTGCTCGGTGAGATTTACTATTTACTAGTTTAGATTGCATCTTCATACCTACAGTCCACAAAAAAGCCACAAATACAATTAGGGTTAGATCATCCCGTCCTACAACCAGTCCGGGCCTTTCGCATTTTCTTTTCAGTGCATTGCATTTCTGAATTTTCGTCTGCATCGTCGTGTCGAGTTGCTGGTCTTAGCGTCTTATTCCTTTAGAGTTTCGAGTTCTTTGCATAGTTGTCTCGCCGCCGCCGTCGACTCGCACCTCGCCACCAACCACCAGCCTTCCGCCGCCATACATATCACCGCCACCATCTACATACCCACCACCACCATCCCTACCGCCGCCACCCCCCATCTGTTTAGGGTTCATCTTTGTTTCGGTTTAGACTTATAAAAAAAAGCAAAAAAAGGCCGGGAAGGTTGAGTTTTTGCCACTTTTGTGAAAAGAGTTCGGAAATTTCTGTGATCTTCACTTATATCTTGCTTTTGAGCTCTCCATTTGTGCTTGTTGTTGCCGCGCCTTGACTTTGTTGGTGCTATAGGCTCGCGTCTCTAGTACAGTCTAGCCTAGGACTAGCACAGTACCGTCTTTAAGCGTTTATTCAACTTGCATTCCTGATTTGATTATTGTTAATCCTTGCTACCATAAAGCCTCCTACAGCTCCACAGATTTCTACTACGTGCATTGTGCCTTCCCTAGTAATCGCTTTGCCAATCTTTGAGGTGCTTGTCCTCGCGGTTGCCGTGACACTCTCCTACAGGGTAAGGAATTTGTAAGGGCTTTGTATATTGCTTGACGGTTTGCGTGATTGTCCACCATATTCGTAGTCCTAGGCACATATACTTGTGTTTTGTTTCCTGTTTCTACTAACCATGTCAGGAAAAGGAACCGAGTTGGACAACATGACGAACAAGGAGATGTACCAGCACTTCGAGAAGATGGTGTCCGACCATACTCTGGACATCGAGAAACGGGTTGGCAGTGCCATGGACCGCCTCGATGGTTTAGAAGGCACTTTCAACACCAAATTTGACGGCGTCAACACCTCCTTGACTGATCTGACTAGCAAAATTGATCGCTTGCTGGAGAACCTACAGACGCGCATACCTGAGCTGTTTCACGTGCCCGGCAACACTGCTTCACGTGCAGGCCGGGTTCGCCGCGAGGATCCAGGAGCATCGGCGGCTTCTGCAGCCACCCCTGACGCCGCCACAGACCTAGATGGCTATGAAGCAGAGGTAGACCATCCTCCACAACCGTGGGGCCGTCCACACCAACACCCCCGCAATACCATACAACATAATCAAATAATAATAATCTAGACCTTTCTCTGGTGCATGTATTTTACATTGATGTAATTAAATCCAGTTTTCATGATGTAGTCAAATACACTTGTCTACACTCGATGGTTTGTAATTATTTATTATTTAAGCGAGCAAATGATATCATTTAGGGCCTGTTTGATTCAAAGGATTTGCATAAGATTTTTGGAGGATTCAATCCTATAGGAAATTTTCCTTTCTTGTTTGTTTGATTTGTAGGATTTGATCCTATAGAAATTTTTCCTAAGTAATCTTTTGTACTACTTCCCATAGTAATTCTAACATCTACTCCAAAATCTTTTTACATTCATTTGGTGGGATTAAACAAACTTTGATACAAACCAAATCCTATAGGATTGGAGTGTGCATGACATGGCAATCCGATGCTTTTCCTATTCCTACACCTTTCCTATCATACGAATCAAACATGCCTTTAAATTAGTATGTTTAACGTCTCTAGAACCATTTCAGACACATTGAGTGGGTTTAAGATGATACACTCGCATTTGCGTGGGCCACCTGGCTAGTTACTACTAAGAGAGCAATACATTCAAGTTTTCTTAGACATTCACTATTTATTGCCAGGTTTCATATCATTAAACATGAAGATGCATAGTGCTCATGTATATCCTCAAATCATGGTACATATGTTTCATTTCAACTATGTTACCGCGTGACAATAACTATTATTTCACAAGTTTTGAACTTATCACAAGTTTTAGACTTACCACTCTTAACTGGGTGAAGAAGTGAATTTTAATGACATGTCTATAACCAACAATCCAACGTAGCTACTCTAGTCTCTCTGATTCCTCACCACTAAACGTGGCTAGTACTGACAATCTTCGTTTTATACATTAATTAAGTAGAGCGTTACTTAAACAAAAACGATCACGTACGTCTGAAAACCGATTTGATTCCATCCCACGCTTTCCTCGCGGTCGTCGGCCAGCTTTCCATGTGGACTTTGCTACTTGGGAAGTTGACGCTACGTGGCGTGGTTTATGCGTTCCAAGGAGGGCACTCCTTCCTATAAAAGCAGCGCCAGGAGCTGATCAACAACAGCAGCAGCAGCAACACACTCCGTCCTAGTTCCTACAAAGGCAGCGCCAAGAGCCGATCGACAACAACAGCAACGCACCATGTCGCCGGTATCCTCGCTGCTCCTCGTGCTCCTAGGGGTAGCCGTAGCGGCCTCGCCGGCGGCCGGCGGCTGCGGGAATGGGATGAAGCACATTCACCTGTACATGCACGAGACGTTCATGGGGCCCAACGCAACGGCGCTCGGCGTCGTGCAGTCCCCCCTTGGCGCCAGCGCGACGTTCGGTGCGGTGAGCGTGTTCGACGACGAGCTCCGCACCGGCGAGAACCGGAGCTCGCCGCTCGTGGCGCGGTACCAGGGCATCATCGTCGCCACGGGGGTGGCCGAGGGGCCAGCTTTGCTGGGCCGCATATCGGTCTCCTCCATCCAGTTCCTCGCCGGGGAGTACAACGGGAGCGCGCTGTCCCTGGAGGGCCCCTTTGTCGGCTTCACGGGCACCAACGAGCGCAGCATCGTGGGCGGCAGCGGCCAGTTCAGGATGGCGCGCGGGTACTACCTGTTCACGGTCCTCGAGCAACCGTCGCCGACCACCGCCCTCGCCGAGATGGACATCTACGTGCTCCCGGCCGACCCGAGCTACCTGCAGTAACTTCTTTGCCGCACTATCACGACCGTACGTGTGTCGGCTATGTATCTTGCTTATTTTCTTCGCAGTCTGCAGTTCTGCACAATGATATTTCTGGTGAGTGAGTTGGAGATCCGATCACGCCTGTTTCGGCATTTGTTGACCGCCGAGCTCCCTTTTATTGCATTGTTCTGTTCTCTGATATTTGCAAAACATGAAAATTTAAATGATTGCACTCCTCTTCAATCCCATTCTATGTCACTGAGAGCTCCAGTTATACTGTATGCGTCAAGCTGGGAAATCATATGCTTGTACTGGCCGTTATCTAAAAGAAATGCTTCTAGTGGCGTTGCAAACTCGCGTGCTGGAGGCTGCAACCTACCCTTCTCCCCTTCCTACCTGCGCGGCCACTCGAGCAAGCCCAACTACACGAGTCCACAGCACGCGGTATATATATTTGCTCAAGGTGTGCGCATGTGTCCTGCACAACGCCACTGGTCTCAAATCTCCACTGTAATCTTAGCACACGTTCACCACGGCTGAGATATCGAATCATAAACATTTGCCATGGCCGAGATATGGCATCCTCAACGTCGACACTGAAGCTAGCGTTGGCCGCCGTCCTCCTGGCCACCTCGACGTCCGCCGTTCTCGCGGCCAGCTGCAACGGCAAGCCGCCGACCCACATCCGCCTCTACATCCACGAGTCGTCCGAGCTCGTCGGCAGGTTCCGGAGCTTCTTCATTGGCACGGACCTGGCTGGGCCGAACTACCTGTCGACCGTCACGCTCGTGTTCACGGCCGGGGTGCGCCGCGGGAGCACCCTGACGGTGTAGAGGCGCCCCTGGATCCCGCCGTCGTGGGTGGCATCGGGGAGTTTAGGATGGCGCGCGGGCACTCCGTCATGAAGGTCGTGAGCTCCCCGATGATGTTGCGCTCTCTCTCTCTCTCTCTCTCTCTCTCTCTCTCTCTCAAGTGTTCTCTGACGAAACTGAAGAAATTAGAGGCAGTTTTGGTGTAGTGTTCAACGTACTGCTTTTCTGTTTTCCTCTTCCTATTATTTTTACAGATGATCGAGGCCCACTCTCCTCTACTGGATCGTGCCATACTGCCATCCCACGACTAGATCATACACCAGATCGAATCTACAACTAAGGCTGAATCGCACAGACCGCGTCCGTGCCAACAAAAACGAGCTAGAAAATAGCTAATAGAAAGACGGCTAGAATCCAAACTGAACCTAAAACGCTACAGTGAATAACGATAGTTTCAGACTTATTGAATTGAACCAGCTGCTGGAGGTTTGAACGACACCCGACACCGGAGACGGTTCTGTTCAGGATCGACCTGTTCGTGCTCGTGCCACCGCGCGGCCAGTACCACTAGCTAGCGAACTGGATTAGAACGTTCGGTAGTACCATAGTATTGCTCCGTCCTATCTGATCCGGCCTGCTCCTAGTACGATCCGTTCGAACAATTATTTTCTGTTCTCGTGTTATATCGCGTGGCCACCGACGACTGCCCGAACAGCAGTGTGGTCAAAGCCCGGCGCATCATGGGTGAAAATCAACTTTGATGCAGCCTTCCGTGAGCAGTCTAAGGAGGGTTCATGGGGCTTTGTTGCTAGATCGGATTCTGGTGAGTTCATTGCAGCTGCGGCAGGAAAACTGAGACACCTACGAGATGCACTGCAAGCAGAGGCTGAGGCGTGCGTCGCGGCGACCGAAGGTGCTGTGTCTTTGGGTTTGAACAGGGTGGTTTTTGAGTCTGACTGTCAGACCTTGGTCCGAGCACTAAACTCAAGCAGTCATGAGCTATCTTTGATTGGCGTGCTCCTGCGCGAAGTTAGAAGTTCCTGCATTGGATCTCTTGAAGGCTATAAATTCACGTTTTGTCCAAGGGCGTGTAATTCTGTAGCACACTCTCTTGCCCGTTTTGGTTCTCTTGCTGAGACCGAATGTACTGGTTGGGTCGATGTTGCCTCTCGGTTTGTATCTGATTTGGTAGCCAGCGATATTGCTGTGCACCTTGGTTAATGGATTTTCCCTTTTCCCCGTCAAAAAAAAGAAGAAGATTCAGAGCAGAGGAGTAGGAGTGTAAGTCAGAGGAAGAATAGTCCATTCTGTTCGATGCCTGCTTCGTAGCTGATTTGTTTTTTGTAACCCCCAAGCCAGGTTCCTGCATGGCCCATGGCCCATGCCACCGAAAGCCCATGTCCAGTACAGTCATGACATTTCTCTAGTACGGTCTTACTAAAAAAACATCTAGTACGGTCATGACATCTGCACGTGCACGTTTTACGTGTTCGTCTCTGGTGCCAGTGTGCGGGCCACAACAAATAAGATTGTTAAGTCCTCAATTTTGGTATCATCATTTTTTGTTAAGTTTGTGTCCAATAAAGTGTACGAGGTAGATTAGTTTAAACTTTGACGTTGTAGCTAGCGTGGGTAGGATAGCTGGCGAAGCTAGAGCAGGGAAGGAGAAAGGGGGGGGGGGGGGGGCTACGCCACCCCCATGGTTCAGATTTTGTGAACAACATTATCCATTAGAGCTCTTATTTCTTAGCAATTTGGTCAAATCTGCCCCTCTCATGAAGTTTTTGACATTAAAGCTATCCAGTTAGCCCCCCTCAAGGTCACAGGCTAGCTCCGTCCCTGAGCTAGAGCATAATTTTGGGTTCAGCCATGTTGTCTATGGTGTATTCTTCCACTAATAAGCAACTCAAAAGACTAATCAGAAATAAATGGATTTCGTTAGGTTCAGCTGACTCGAACTCTTCTATACTAGCTCTCACTGGGTAGGATACAAATAATGTTGGAATCGGTCACTCGTAGCCTTGACCTCCTACATAACATGGGGATGCTGGAGCATGCATGAGCTAGAGGCTGGTGTGGCGGTATCAATGGAGGAGCGCTCGTAGTCATGTCACAAGGAGTAAACGGGTCCATCGAACCTCGTTAAGAAATATTTGTGTCGTCATCATGTTGAGATTACTTGCTTCTTAATTAGTAGATCAATCGTGGGCCACCTATAATAACAAGTCGTATCTGAACAAAGTTACGAGACAATTATTGCGTTGATCTAGTGGATGAAGCAGAATAATCACGGTTGTCAAAACAAGATGTTAAATTGTATCGTGAATACTAGATTTCGCACCTGCATCTATAAGTGAAAGCAAAGTTTTAAAGTGAGAGGCGGGGCAACCTCATTAGCACTGTTCTTGAAATGACTTTTAGCCAATACATGGGTATAGTGTACAAATGTGGAAATATTTGGCTAAAAGGTGTGTGGAAGCACAAGCAAACAAACTAAGCTTCGTCCGAAACAATGGGCATGGTAGAAATTTATTTACATAGGATCATATGCTCATGCCACTGAAAAAACATTTCAAAATGTCAAACAATTCTGAAAATATGCCACTCGTAGTACTTAAGCCAGGATACACAAATTTAGAGGAGGAACGTTGCCATCTACAGATAAGTTGAATAAACTGAGTTGAATTTGAGCAATTACAACCTCCTGCTGTATAAAACTTGCACGAATCTGCAAAGCTGGAGCTTCATTCCATCGAGCCACTGAAGAATCGCGGCACAGTATATTTTTGTTCTTTCTTTTTGCATGGTATCCACACCGCTAGAAGCCAAATAATCTTGAAAATGAGCTGCTCATTCATATCTACGACTAGAGATCTTCAAAGACAAATAAAAAAAACATAGGGAGCTAGGCGGTGGATCATGAATCTATTCTACGCCAGCACCTATTATCAAACTTAGTTTCGAAGTCAGAAGAACTTTCTCGCCATGATAGTATTCCCTCGAACGAAATGTGTTGACAACCAGATCAGACACCAATCCGTGTTTCTACGTACGCACGGGGATGCGATTTACTGTTTCGAAGGGTGGAGAAGCCAAGAGTTCCCCAGCTCTTGTGCTCAGTTCTAGTCTCTACCTGATCTATCCTCCAAAATGGTTTGGTCGTTGTATTCAGTGATGTACCCCGTACATATCTATGAGAAGATACTAGGAAAATACTTGGAAAAAATATAGTACTACTAGGAAAATGTACAGCTTTTAATTTATCGGATCACTGCAAGTATGTATCCACGTACTTTTCGATGGGTGGAGCTCTGCCTGAATAGAAATCGAACCTTTCATGAGCAGCAGCCGAAGGACGCGACAGTCGAGATGATGCGTAATTTCTCTTTACGGAAAAGGAGGTTACGGCGGCTTGTTTGCCGGTGTGTGACTCTCCGCCTGCGCCTGCACCTCGACCTGGACACTCCTCGCACTTACTCCTCCTCGTTTTTCTTAGACGGAAGGCTCGAGCAGAGCCCAGATTTAAATTAATAAAGCCATCCGGCCACATGATCCACACATACATGAAGGTCTCCGTCCACGGCGGTTACAAACTGAGGCACACGATAGTACGAAGTCTATAGTTAGGGGAGAGAACACCCCGAACAGACGAGCTAGTACAAATAGGCCTAAGGCGGTAAAGAAACAGGTATAGGCAGTCAGTCCGATCTATCTCGGACAGAGTTGCGAAGCGAGCGAATCCTGCCAATTGCTTGCTCCAACGCTCCACGGTCTTGCCTCCTAGCCATTGGCTTCCACACCTGCACATATAACGCCATTTTGTAAAACCCGTCAGCCGGTTGAGAAGGAAACACCCCCTCAATCGAGAATTTATTCCTCATGTTCCACAAAGACCATAAAAGAGCCGCACAGCAAATCCATAAAACTCGTTTGTGTTGTCCCGACTCCGCAGTAATCAATCTAACAAGATCCGCGAAACATGAGGGGTTCCAGGAGCAGAGCAGCAGTTCCCTAACGGTGCTCCACATAAACTTTGCCAGGGACATAAAAAGAAGATATGATTCATATCCTCTCTCTCCTCACAAAGGGCACATCTGCCGGTAGAGGGACCCCGTCTCCTCGCGATATTATCGTTGGAGGGTAACCGCTTCCTAGCCAATTGCCAAAGGAATATCCTGATCTTAAGGGGTATGGCGATCCCCCAGATCTCCCTATAGTGATTCCTAGGCGTGCCGTCGCAAAGTTTGTTATAAAGGGACCTAACCGAGAACTTCCCGGAGGATTCAAGGGCCTTGATAGCTCATCCTGGTTTGCAGCTGGCTCGAAAACCGGGAGCTCCCTAACTAGAGAGCTCCATTCCGCAGCCTCGGCTGGTCCAACCGACCGCCGGAGGGGAATGTACCACTCCCCCTCCCGGTGGGCCTGCGCCACCGGTGGACCTCCTCGTTTTCCAGTCCATGTTCAGCAGGTGTTACCAATTCCTCCACCTGCAATTTTTTTGCATGGTTGGCTTTGTAAAATAGAATATTGACGGCAGATAAGCTGCAACGTAGAGAGGTTTAAATTGTGAAAATTGCCCATTTTGCAACCAAGTTTAAGAGACGGCGGGACACCTCCTTTTTTCGATAAAGGGATTTTATTACTTAAGAGTATTAAGCATTACACCCGGCCTCTGCATACTAGGATGCACACAGCCCCAACAAGTTCCAAAGTTCCGTAGCAAGCGAAAAGTAAAAAGGCGAATTACATATCATGATGAGAAATTGTAAAGACGTCTATGGTGGTGGAGGGTCGATCCGTAAGTTATGTGGCCATCCATGCTGGAGAATAACTCCCTCGCCGCAGCCTCCAAACGTGATGACACCTCCAAAAACAGCTCTCGGTGTTCCACACGCTGCAGGGCCGACCATGATCGGAGCGTATCTGTGCATCGGTAGATAACCTGCATAACAGAAGAATTTTTATCATTAAAAACCTTGTCATTTCTACATAGCCATAGCGACCAAATAACGACAATCGCTCCCACCCTAATAAGTAGTTTAAACCTAGAATCAACCATGTTTAGCCAATTGCCAAAAATATTTGCAATGCTGCGCGGGGGATATAAGGTAGAACCTATCGGGATGGCTGACCATATAGACCTAGCAAACTCGCACTGGAAGAATAAGTGTTTAATGGTCTCGTCATGACTACAGAAAACACACTTTTTGCTCCCGTGCCAATTGCGTTTGGCAAGGTTATCTTTTGTAAGAATTACACCTCGACGAAGATACCACGCAAACACCTTCGTTTTTAGCGGAATCTTCATCTTCCAAATTTTGTTATTAGTATCGACTGGGACTACATGCTGGATTAAAGCTCTATACATAGAATCAACCGAGAATTTACCATTCTTAGTTAGATTCCATCGAAGATTATCAGGGCCTTCCGTCAGTTGGACAGAGTCCAACCGGAGAAGCAAGGCATTCCAAGATGCTTGTCTAGGCCCTAATAGAGTTCTTCTGAACGATACATTTGGTGGGGAAATACCCATCACCTTGGCGAGCGTGTTGACTTTGTATCGCACAATATTGTACAAAGCCAGATATTGTTCTCGGAGAGTGGATTGGCCAAGCCATTTATCCTCCCAGAACCGAATTTCCGATCCATTCCTAATTGAGAATGATCCATGTGGGAAAAAGAACTTCGTAGCCATGAGTCCTACCCAGAAGTGTGAATCACCAGGTTTCCAAAAAACCTGAGATACCGCTTTAGCGCCCACATACTTTCTCCTTAGGAGGGTTTGCCAAACTCCATCTTCAGAAAGAATCTTGAATAGTCATTTGCCAAGCAAGGCTCTATTCTTGACCTCAAGGTCATGAACACCGAGCCCACCTTGGTCTTTTGGGCGGCAAACCACACTCCATTTGGTAAGTCGATACTTTTTCTTTTCACTATCCCCTTGCCAAAAGAATCTTGATCGGAAGTAATCCAATCGTTTTAAGACTCCTTTGGGTAGTTGGAAGAAGGAAATCATGTACAGTACCATGTTTGTTAGTACTGAATTAATGAGAACCAATCTTCCCCCAGGGATAGGAGTTTGCCTTTCCAGCTATTTAGTCGGATTTGAAGTCTCTCCTCCAACAATTTCCATTCAGCATTAGTGAGTCTCCGATAATGGATCGGAATACTCAAATAGTTGATAGGAAATTGACCTTGCGTACAACCGAATAGCTTGGCATACAAGGAGGCGTTTTCCTGGGCCTCGCCAAAACAAAACAATTCGCTTTTATGGAAATTTATTTTAAGACCCGATAGTTGCTCGAATGCTGACAAGATTAACTTGAGGTTACGAGCTTTTTCGATGTCATGTTCCATAAAAAGAATTGTGTCGTCGGCATATTGAAGAATCGATAAGCCACCATCAACTAGATGTGGAATCACTCCTTCAATTTGGCCCTCAGACTTAGCGCGTTCGATCAAGATGGCCAACATATCAGCCACTATGTTAAATAGTATTGGCGATAAGGGTCACCTTGTCTAAGGCCTTTTTTGGTTTGAAAGTATTTACCAGTGTCATCATTGACTTTAATGGCTACACTTCCACCCGAAACAAAGCTATCTATAAGCGCACGCCACTCATCAGAAAATCCTTTCATTCTGAGAGTCTGCTGAAGGAAAGACCATTTAACTTTATCATAAGCTTTTTCAAAATCAATTTTCAAAATTACCCCATTCAGCTTTTTCCTATGCAGTTCGTGGACTGTTTCATGTAAGATTGCCACCCCATCTAGGATGTTGCGACCTTGCATGAAAGCAGTCTGAGAAGGACGAACCACATGATCCGCCACACTGTTCAGCCAAATCGTGGCAACTTTAGTGAATATTTTAAAACTAACGTTAAGGAGGCATATAGGTCTGAATTGTTGGATCCTCTCTGCCTCGTTAACCTTAGGTAATAGAATTATTTCACCAAAGTTGAGTCGAAACAGCTCCAACTGTCCAACATGGAGACAGGCGAACAATTGAAGCAGATCAGACTTGATTACCTCCAGAAATTCTGATAGAACTCAGCTGGGAAACCATCAGGTCCAGGGGCTTTATTGTGTTCCATTTGGAAAACCGCCTTTCTCACTTCATCCTCCGAGTAGGGTTTGGTGAGTAGGCTATTTTCCTCAACAGAAACCTGGGGTATGTCGGCCGTTCTAGCTCATCCAATGTGAAGTTTCCTTCCTCTGGTGCTCCGAACAGGCCCTTATAATAATTAGTAATATACGACTTGAGTTGTTCCTGGCCCTCAATCGTTCCCTCCTCCTGCTAGGGAGTGAATACGCTTTTTCCTGTGTCTGCCATTGGCAATACTGTGGAAGTAGCGAGTATTCGAATCCCCTTCGAGGATGAATTGTGCTTTGGAACGTTGATACCATTTTAACTCTTCCTCACACAAAAGTTTTGCTATCTCGCATTAGATTGGCTCTTTAGCTCAATTTCTTGTGCAGATAATAGCCGAACTTCTGCTAATGCCTCTAGAGCATCAATTATCGAGGATAGTCGTATCTTTTCTTTTTTAAGTAAACCAGTAGTGTGACGGGCCCAACCAACAAGATGTGTGCGTAAAGCCCGGATCTTGTTGTTCCATCTCTGGATAGGTGAATCGCCAGTAACTGGTCTTTCCCAAATTCTTTTGACCATCTCATGGAATCCCTCGCGATGCAACCATCCAAGTTCAAACTTGAAACGCTGGTTACACGGTGGTCTAGCCATGCCTGTGGTCAAAAGAATAGGAGCATGGTCCGACAAACCCTCAATACGTTCTAGAGCCCGTACCGATACCAATGGGAACCTGGATTCCCAATCGGTGTCCATCAGTACACGGTCTAATTTCTCGTATGTGGGTTCAGGGAGAGAATTAGCCCAAGTGAACTGTCTCCCAACCATTGATATCTCTCTTAAGTCCAAACTGTCAATGACCGCGTTGAACAAAAGAGGCCAACGATTGTCAAACCGACCCCTGCTTTTCTCGAATGGATAACGAAGCAAGTTAAAGTCCCCACCGATGATGAACGGATGTGGGTTATCTTTTGCCAAGTTTACCATTTCACAAAGAAAAGCGGATTTAAACTCCTCCTGGGCTGGCCCATACACAGCGACAAGACTCCAAATGAAATTGTCTGCTTTATTTCGGATGTGCATTTTTATGTGAAAATCACCATCCGAAACAGCCAACACATCCATGGTATCAGTCCTGATGCCTAGTAAAATGCCCCCGGAGCGTCCACGCGGAGGCCGGGAATACCAAGCAAAATCTATGCCGCCTGAAAGCCGGTTCAATAGACCTTGCGAGAACTCCCGCCTACCCGTTTCAGAAATAGCTAAGAAATCCAAATTATGATCCCGAATGCAACCAGCGAAGTGCAAATGTTTAGCCAAGTCACCTAGACCTCTGCTATTTGCGAACATGCCATTCATTTGGAAACAATTGGGGATTTGGAAAACTTTGCCCGTTTCCGGGACGCCTTGTTAGAGGTAGATTTTGACTTCCGGCCGGTTGCTTTTAGCTCATACAATGAACTTAGCCCGTCCTCATCCAAACCCACCTCCGACACTTCACCAATGAGATGAGAAAGAAGCTGACCATCTGATGTGGCATTCGCTTCTTCCTCATCCAAATAGGTGGCCGTCAACACCGTCGAAGCTTTAGGAATAACCGTTAGACGGTCAAATTCCATATGCCTCAAGACATTAGTTGAAACCTCTATTTGATTCTTACTACTACCAAGATTAAAACCTACACTATTAAGCTTAGACTGAATCGAAAGAGGCGAAAACGAAAGAAAAGACTTTGACTTCATTTCCGTACCTAGAGAGTCCAAGTTGCGTGCGCTTTACGACGCATAGCCTTCTTCAACGAGTCCTCATCCGTCATGGAGGCCCCATCCGCCTCCACCCCAAACCGCTCGCTACGACGGATCGGAGTGATCCCATTGGCAAAATCCGTCGCAGTGGGAGGCGTGTACGTGGCGAGACGGAGTCTCCAACCGGGAATGCCGCCACGGAGAAACAACGGCATGGGTCGGCAGTGGTGAAGTAGTAGCCGACCCATCCATTGCAGCAGTGTCGCCAGCAGTAGCATGAGACGGGGTGGACTGTGTCGAAGTCGAGTCCACCACCATCCCAGTCTCTCCAAGCGACGGAGAACCCAGGGGAGGCTGGGCTGAGGTAGAAGCCTCCCCAAGTTCCAGCCCAGCCGAAAAGTGGCCCAGCTGGACCATCCCGCCGACAGCAGCCGGCCCATCAGATCCGGCCAGGACATCGGCCATGGCAGGCCGGCCCAGCAGCGGCCTCTCCTTCCCAGCGCTGGCCAGCTCCAGCGGGCCAAGGTTGGCCATCTCCAGCGGGCCACCAGGTGGGAAGGACACCTCCCGAGGTGCGCAGTGAGCCGCCGGCTCCAGCGGGCCGAGTTTGGCCGCTCGCGGCCCACGTGGGCTTGACACCTCTGCGCAGCGAACTGAGCAGCTGGATGCTGCACATTCGGCCCACTATGGTGTCGCAGCACCTCCACAGCTGCAGCCTCTGTTACCATGTGACGATGACCAGAACCAGCAATTCCCGAGTCTTCGGGCGATGAGTTCGCTGCATCAAGGACTCGCAGCAGGCCCGGCGAAACACGACGAATATGTGCACAATCTCGTTCCCGCGAGGAGTTTGCGGGTGTGGGTTGTACGGAGTTATCGCTACTAGGGTCCGATGAGTAGAAGTATCCGCAGCAACCACGGTCTTACCATGATTAGCCGATCCAGATGATTGACTGGCATCGACGTCCATGCTGGTAGTCTGTGTCCCATTCAGACCAGTAGTACCCAAGGAACCCTCCAAACTGTCCTCAAGACCATCATCCTCACCATCGGCATCATCCCCCTTGCGACGCCAGAAGTAGGGGACAAACTCTGTATCAGGAACAAAATCCGTTGCCTCATGACGGAAAATGAAAGCATATTCCTTCAACTTGACCACACATGTTGTGCCGACATAAGGTCCAGTGGAATCCAATTGCTTGTCAAGAGGCGGGAACTCGACATCCCAACGAGAATACGCACGATGCCAGGCTCCTTAGCGTGACAAGATCAACATCCAAAGTTGTCCCAATAAGAGAACCCACAGCCCAAATACCGAGAAAATGTCTGACTGGATACGGAACCCCCTGAACATGAACCCACACCTGCTCAAGCACCCGCATAGGGAGAACATCCTGTTTCTTCCACACTGAAATAGTGGCAGTCGCCGTGAAAGAAGGGACCCATCTGCATACCATCCATCCGCCGAAGATCCCCGACAGAAGGGAGCCCAATGAGAAAGGCATCCGCCCATGGGGTAAAGCCTCCCACGTCCAAGACGAACTCGACGGACACATCTGGACATCAAGCTCTGAATAGCAGTCGCAGGTACTGGATCACCAACTATCTTCACCAGTGCGGTGGGCGAGCTCGAGGGAACCAAATGAGTCTTGTACACACTATCAGGCAATTGCGTGAAAATAGTATCCTCTGTGCCATAACCTGAAGAAAAAGCCGTGGGCTTTGGTAGCCGAAGAGTTGGGCACCTAATAGTCGGATGTGCCCCATTATCACAAGCAAGCAATAGTGATTTACTGGACACCCCTTAGAGGTGTGTGTATCAACCGCACACTTCCAACATTTAGTAGCTTTCTTTCCTTTACCACTGCCCGGAACCCTTGTCTCAACTTGACCACCGGTCCCGACAACCGGCGGATCACCAACCAAGCTGCCCACCTCAGGAGTCGACGAGGTGACCACGGCGGTCGGAGGCGCAAGCAGGTGCTGCCCCTGCACAGGAGCTGTAGGCGGGACACCTCCTATACAAATGCCGCTTCACTACTAGTATATGAGCGAGATTCTCGCTTGGTGTGTTTGCCATGATATCCTTCCGGCAACTTGGGCTAATGAGGCATCCGTTAGTGATTGGTGGACCAAGCCTGCATTAGACCATGGCGTGCCGAGAAAGGCCAAGACCTCCTTGCTCATGTTCATCTCATGGGAGGTTTGAAAGGGGTGAAATGCAAGGGTCTTTCGACATGTGGCGCCGAAGAATGTTGTTATCTCAAGAATCAAAGAGGAGGCAAGAGTATGGTGCTTGTCCGGGGCCAAATTTTTGTATAACTATGCTGCTGGTAAGTAACTCTTCTCCTAAAGTCCTAGGACTTGTCCTAGGCAATCTTTTCTAAACTCCTTATTTAATGAAAATGGTAAATCTTGCCTTATTTAAAAAACAAAAAATACTCCACCTGCTATAGAATATACTCCCACTTTTTTACCTGGGCACTCCAGATTATTCCATGAAATGGAGTACTAGATACAGTTAACTCTCTACTTGCTACTCCGGTCTTTAGAGTAATAACGTATAATTACATACATATTAAGTAGCTTTGGATGCTCTTGTGAACAATTATCTGTTAACATGACCAGTCTTAGGAGTCATTAACATCAGAGGCTGCCACATATCTTGACACTTCTGCGTAGAATTAGTTTACATTTGAGAGGTCAGATTTGGCCATGTTGAGTCAAAGACGTATGTCCCTGGGATCACATGCCTAAGAGCATCTCCACCGACATCCCTTGAAGCATCCAAAGGCCGAACATGGAAAATATCGGAATCGTTCCAACCCATTTTCTGTCTGGCACCTCGAGCGAGCCTCCAAAGTTGGGGGCGGGTTCGGGGTTGCTGGACAACACCTTCGACAGGTGGACCCACACGTCACAGACACTGAACGGTCAGCCGTGATTAAAGCATGGTGCATGAGGTCATTTTGCCACTTAATGGCGCACTCCGCCAGGCAGTTTCCCAGACGTGGTGGGAGGCAAAGTGACGAGAGAGCGGTGTGCCTGCAACACACGTTGCATTAACGCCGCTGCCAGTGCAGCGCCAGTCCATGCTCCGGCATTGCTTTGCGTTTCCACACAATGCATTTACGCCCAACCACCAAAGCCGATATAAGGCCTCCTCGCCGCGCAGCCCACCTCGCCTCCTCGCCATCCCTTCTCTTGCCACATCACCTTCTCGCCCGCAATGGCGAACAACATCGTCGAAGCGGGCAGTTTGGCATACTGTGGTGGCCGCACCCTCAACCTCGAGTAGGTGTGGGACATCTACTGCTACGGTCTCTGCGTGCCTCTAGACTACCACCTGACTAAGGGGTGGGTCTTCTCCAACGGTGCGCTCGCCGTGCTGGCACTACCGAAAACGTCGGAGCAGATCCGACGCACCATCGCCGAGTTCAAAACTGGATGAAGTGGGAGGAGCGAGCCCTACCCGAGAACATCGACAACAACTGGGGTCGGTGGCTCCAGCGCTTCGACCACGAGCGGACGGAGACCCTGCGTTCTACGAAGACCCGACGCTGCTCGTGCGCATTCCACAACAGGGAACCCATCCCCTTGCGGCTGCTGCCGCCAACACGTCGCAACAATCTGCCCCGTGTCTGTTGGCCGGTGAAGGAGGAGCGGCGCTCGCCACCACATCGGGGAGGCGCGGGCGGTGGCATTTGTGATCGCCGCGAGCCACCACGAGGTGGCGTGGTGATCTGCGTCTTCGGCCCGGCCCGACGATCCCCACCGCACGGCTGCCTCTTCATGCGTCGTCCCAAGTCACAGGTGAAGGAGGATCCGGTGGATGTGGTGTCGTTCGGCTACCACGTGTCGTCACCGCTGTGGAAAGAGGTGCACGAAGGCGAATCCCCCGGCCTGGGTCAGCGAGATCGAGAAGGCCGGACTCGCCTGGCTTTTTGGAGACCATTGAAGCCTCGGCGCAGATGGCCTCGACCTCTTTTGGCGGCTGATGCACCTAAAATGCATCTACTTTTCCAAGCACTTTGCTTCATAATTTGTTCCGGAATCTTCCCATATTTGAATAAAACTGCTGAATCTGACGCTGTTTTTAGCAAAGTCTCCTTTCTGGTTGTTTCTGCAGGAAATTAAATCGGGGAAAAATACCACGTCATTTTTATGGAAAAGAAGGACTCGAGGAGGCGCACGAGGCCCAAAAGGGTGGGCCCCACGCGGTCAGATTCCTTGACCGCGTGGGCCCACCTATCTGGGGCGTCGGGCACCGCCTCTCCCTCGGTCTTCCGCGTAACCCTTCATATAGATGAAAAAGTGGACGCCCTAGGAGGGGAGGAGTTTTCGCGAAACAGAGCGCTGCCACCACCACGATCTTCGTTTTCGGAGACAGATTGATCCAGAATTTCTCCCCCGGAGGAGAGATCCGGAGGCCGTCTTCACCGCCATCTTCACCGTCTTCATCTGCATCGACCATGAGCTCCTTCACCATCACCATGTGTGAGTAGTCCGCTGTAGGCACATGAGGTGGATGGGGATTGGATAAGATTGATCATGTAATGGTACCCGTTGTTCAAGATCCTAGGGGTTTATCTTGAAGATACTTTTGTATTGTGTTGATGCACTTATGCTATGTTTAATGCTTGCTACTAGGGCCCGAGTGGCATGATTTCAGTACTGAACTTATTTTGCCCCATCATATATTTGAGTTTGGTATCTATCTGCAAAGTGTATCACCTACTATTATGTTGAACCTGTGAACCCTAAAAGTGACAGGTAGGGAAAACAAGGGGGAGATGTATTAGTTTGAGGATTCTATGTGTTCATGAAGTGTTAATGCGTTGTTCCAGGCTATTCGAAAGAGTAGACCTTAATTACCTATAGTTCCAAGTTGGCCCCGGTGAAATGGGCAGGTAGGACAATAGATGTTGTGCAAATTCTCTTGGTTAGTACGCACAACTATTTATGGAACACATACCTACATATATCGGAGTTAGAGATAAGTCCCATTGTTGTTTGTACATTATTATATGATCAATCTTATTCATGCAACACCCCGCTGTCACCTCGTGCCTACGTTTTAAATCCCTGAGTTACACTTTCACTTTTCCGGTGAAAACTGGGAAACCCTTGTTACTACTACTGTTTTATTTTGTTTGCTTGAATCATATTACTGTCATCACTATTACTGCTGCAAGTTTATTGATATACAGGTATGGTTGAGAGTGACGCCTTAATTGCCAAAGTCTTATTGGTATTCTTGTGTTCCCATCGAGTCGAACTATAAATTTGGGTAATACTTCCCAACGAAGATTTCAGCGATCCCCTATACATGTGGGCATCAGCGGCGCCTCCACCTCGCGTGCGCATCGGGGCGGTGCCTCCACTTCACATCCGACTCGGGACAACGCCTCCACTTCCCGTGCTGCCTCCTCCTCCACCGTGGTCTGCCTTGATGACGACGATGACGACGACGACAATGAGAGCGATGATTGGGACAATCTCGGGGAAGACGAGGAGGAGTAGAGTTAGAGTTAGGTTTAGGGACGCCGGCGAGGCCGGTTTTGTTTAAATTTCATTCAAATAAAGCAAAATATACAAAGTTGAATGACAAATTAAAATATTCTTATGTTTTTTCGTTTGGGGGGTGTGGGTGTGAGTAGCACTCCGAGATTGGCCGGAAGTGTCAGACACCCCCGAAGTGGACACAAATTGGGGTGCGCGGGACAAATTTTCGGGGTGCCGATGGAGATGCTCTAATTGTGTACCTACATACTTGCGTGTTTGGCACTGTTTTGAGTGGTGGGCATGAAAATTCTTTCAAACTCTCGATTTCTTCAAACTATCTTGTACAACTTATTGATTTCTTAAAAATATATGGAGTAGAAGTAAAAAAAACTGTGTGTTTGGCACTGTTTTGAGTGGTGACTGTCCAGTTTTGTCTTGATCACCGTTGTGTGCCTGCAAGTGTAGTGTGGTGTGGATGATAGCATATGCATCATTGGAGCTTCTAATCATTTTTTTTTTGTTTTTGCGAATGAGGTTCTAATCAAACCTTTGTTCTTGCAGCTTGATCTCATCTGCGCAACCAAGGGAACACTGGACTGACGGATCTTACCTGCCCAGTTTTGTAGTTATAAATAAGCAATCTCGATGTTGATGGCGGGATCGCGAGATTCGCGTGATGGCGAGCCTGGAGTGGTTAGAATTCAAAATGTAAATATGTATCCACGGATGTAAGTTAAATGTTGTCAGGATCTGCCGTTGTGGCTTCAACTTGCAGACGTGCTATTCCTTCCTATAAACGCAGCGCCAGGAGCCGATCGACAACAACAACAGCAACACACACGCCAGGAGCCAGTGTGGAGTAATTATTGGAATGTGAGTAGAAAATCCGCCCCAGGCCGTTCTCGAAAGAAAATTCCAACTCAAGCAAAATTTAGGAGCTGATAACAATAGCTCCATTCCTGTTTTTGAAGTAAGCAATTTGTGCATCCAAATCAAACAAAGATGATCAATGGATATGTAGCTGGTTTGTTGTTTGGAAATGAGAAAAAATCATAATAATGGGATCAATCGATTCATATAGGTACGTATCGGCTGTACTGAAGATCTTCAGATATTAAGACAGCCAATCAGATGAAGGAAGTTCACGTACGTATCCTCGCCGCGTGCTGAAGCGCCGCGGAGCGTTGCTTCCCGGTCTCCACCGTTCGCCAGAGCGTCTGAAAACCGATTTGATTCCATCCCACGCTGCATCCTTGCTTTCCTCGCGGTCGCCGGCCAGCTTAATTTCCATGTGGCCTTTGCAAATGGGGAAGTTGAAGCTGCACTCACGTGGCGTGGTTTACACATTCCAAGGAGGACACTCCTTCCTATAAAGACAGCGCCATGAGCCGATCGACAGCAACAACAGCAACACACACTCCTTCCTTACTTACTACACACGAGCCGATCGACAACAACATCAGCAACGCACCATGTCGCAGATATCCCCACGCGACTTCAACCTTTACACCCCGAGCTCCCGCGACTCTCGCGACTCCAACCCTAACCCTAGCCGCCGCCGCCTCCGGCCGGCCAGCGCCGCCGGTCCCTCCTCCACTCCCCCTCCTCCCTCGCGCGGCCTCGCCGCCCCCGCGGCGGCCGCGGCCCCCTCCCGCTCCGACCCTTCCCTCCCGCCTCCCTCCGTCGCCGCCGTCGGCAGAGTCCGCCTGGCGCGGCCGGGCGGCGCCGGCGCCGGCGGATGTTCTCTACCCGCACCGGTGGAGGCCTCGCGGGGCGGCTCTCCTCCGGCGGCAGTGCATCTTGGGCGGCAGTTGGTCGGCTCCGGCCGGTGGTGGTGGCACGGCGGCGCTCCTGCAGTGCAGTGAGGCGCACTGCATGGCGGGACGGCGAGCAGCGGCAGGGCGACGCCGGCTAGCCCGTCGGCCCAGATCTGGGCCCTTTGGGCCCGATCTGGGTTGAGGCGGGCGGGCCTGCCCTGTTGCCTTGATCTGCAGTTGGAGGTGATGGTGCTCGTGCAGGGGTGCAGCAGCGACGGCGGCCGCCCCGGTTGCAGCGTGGCTGCGGGCTTTACGGGTCCAATCTGGGCCCGGCTGGACCCCTTGGGACTGGCAGTGTGGCTGGACCTAAAGGGGACCGGTGTGCCATGGCCGCGTCCGGTCGACTACCGTTTCGACGGTGGAGGCTATTCCCTCCCGCGCGGCCGCGGTTCCGCTTACCCCGAGTCGAGCTACTTCTCGTCTTCGGCTCGCAGACCTCGTGTTGGTCTCCTCGGGGAGATGATGTTGGTGGCGGCTTTGTAACCGTAGTGGCGCAAATTGGTGGGCGAAGAGTCTGGGTTGACGAGGCTTCGTCCTCGCGGGGCTCCTAAGCTATGGATCGCCGGGGTTGTGGATACGGCTATCGGGAGAAATCCTTGTCGGCTTGCTCGACACCAACGCGGTTCCACCCTCGGGTGACATCATTCCTTCTTGAAGGGCGCCGTGGCTACCCTCCATCCACTGCCCTGTGAGTGTCGGGGGAAACCCTAGGACCAGTAATGGTCCGGGCAGCAGCGATTGCTTTCCTTCTTGAAGGTGCTGCTTGCTACTCGACGATTCAGCGCTAGGAGCGTGGTGGTAATCTTCCGGAGAGGCGCAAAGGTTGCGGATCGTCCTAGTTTAGTCATCCCACTTATGTCTCCATTTTGTTTCTGTTTTGGGCGTTTGTTTGCTGTTGGCCCCAGCATGTGTGGTGTTGTGTTTGTATGCGTGGTTGTCTGGTGGTTGTTGCTTTATTTAT
Organism: Poa pratensis; assembly: GCA_947311845.1. Classification (NCBI taxonomy): domain Eukaryota; kingdom Viridiplantae; phylum Streptophyta; class Magnoliopsida; order Poales; family Poaceae; genus Poa; species Poa pratensis. The sequence goes on along the minus strand of CAMZMU010000092.1, from coordinate 24,137,486 downwards.
AAAGGGGGGCGAAAGCCTGTTTTGTGTGTATGTCGTAGATATCCTCGCTGCTCCTCGTCCTCCTAGCAGTAGCGGCCTCGTCGGCGGCCGCTGACTGCGGGAATGGGCTGAAGCACATTCACCTGTACATGCACGAGACGTTCATGGGGCCGAACGCAACGGCGATCGGCGTCGTGTCGTCCCCCCTCGGCGCCGACGCGACGTTCGGTGTGGTGAGCGTGTTTGATGACGAGCTCCGCACCGGCGAGAACCGGACCCCGCAGCTCGTTGCGCGGCACCAGGGCATCATCGTCGCCACGGGGGTGGCCGAGGGGCCCGCATTGCTGGGCCGCATCTCGGTCGCCTCCATCCAGTTCCTCGCCGGGGAGTATGCCGGGAGCGCGTTGTCCCTGGAGGGGCCCTTTGTCGGCTTCACGGGCACCAACGAGCGCAGCATCGTGGGTGGCAACGGCAAGTTCAGGATGACGCGCGGGTACTATCAGTTCAAGGTCCTCGAGCAACCGTCACCGATCTCCGCCCTCGCCGAGATGGACATCTACGTGCTCCCCTGCGAATCGAGCTACAGCTACATGTAACTTCTTTGCTGCACTATCACCACCGTACGTTTGTCAGGTATGTATCTTGCTTAATTTCCTCGCAGACTGCAGAATGGATATTTCTGTTAGACTATTGTTAGCCGAATACAACTCTTAATGTAATCCTATTTGACTTGTACTCCAAGTTATGGCTAGCCTATGTCAGTTAGGTTTCTCCCTTTATATACTTTGTAATACGGCTCAAATCAATCAATCAATATACGAGATTATCTCAACTTTACATGGTAGACTTTCGTTCCTAGGGCATGGCGCGTCCTCCCATGCCGCCGCCGCTTCCGCCGCCCACCTATATATCGTACCCAGACAATCACCGCCGCCGCGGCACAATCCGCCACCGCCATGATGAAATCCTCCCAAATTTCTTTAGCCTCCACCTCAAATCCTCTTCCTCCTACCCTACTTGCTGCTCCAATATCCCTCGCGGATACCATCGCCGAAGTTAGCCCCTTCGTTCCCATTGTTCTTGATCTCGCCGCCCACAACTACTACCACTGGCGTCAAATCTGTTTGATCTCCATCTCGGCCGCTGCAATCTTCGATCTCATGTCGCTGCCGCAAGTGGTTCTACACCCACATCTCCACTGAGATCTTCAACGTGCTTGACCATGATGGTGCCACAGCCACCGAGATTTGGGCCTCCCTGCGCCAATTGTTCCAAAGCAACAGCGACACCTAGAAGAACGTCCTACATCATGTTCCAAGGCGATGCTCTGGTGAATTTCTTCTGTCAGCGCATCAAGGCCATCGGCGACGAGCTACGTGAATTTGGCGGCACCGTCAGTGACTCGCAGCTCATCAACATCGTCGTCGGGCTCAACGAGGAATTTGACAAGAAAGCCTCCTTCATCCCCATGATGCGGCCCCCTTCCACGTTCGCCGAAGTCCGCTCAATGCTGCAACTTGCCACGGACACCCATGCTCGCAAGGTGTCTCGCCCCCGGGTCTTCCATGTCGCTGCTCGTCCGCCTGTGCCATCTCCATCGCCGACTCCTTCACCTGTGGCTCCACCATCTGCCGCCGTGCTGCCCGCACCGACGGTGTAACCCCCTCTAGGATGGTGTCTGAGTCCCAATTATCGTGGGAAGAACCCGATATACCGGCCACCCCGATCTACACCGGCGCCACCACCACCACCTGCTACAGCACCGTCGGCTCCACCACCACCTCCGGCTCCTCCTTCGTCTCTGAGCTGGTGCTCTCCACATGACATGATCCATGGACTGGGATGGTCTAGGTGTGGCCCATGCCATGGGCTGCTCCCTCGCCGATTGGTGCTTCGCCCGCTTACTCCGGCTCCTGGATGCCGGGCATGCGCCCACACACTGGTGCGCCCGGGCTTCTTGGATCGCGTGCTCCAATGCATGCTTACCTGGCTGCTCCGTCCTACTACCACTATGGCGCCCTCGTCACCAGAGACGGCTCGTACATGCCATACCAGATTCATACCCCGGCGCCACTGCCACCATTGCTGCCGACGCCGCCTCAGCCTCCTGCCTCGACGCCTACCTGGAATCAAGCCGCCTTTTTACAGGCCATGAACAACTTTGATACTCAAGGAAACTCAGGTATGGATTGGATTTTCGATTCTGGTGCTTCTAGTCATATGTCTTCTTCACGTAATTTGTTGTCATCTTGCACTTATTCGCCTTTTTCTTCCATTACCCTCGGTGATGGTTCCTCTATACATATTCAATGTGTCGGACAAACTACTATCCCCACTCATACTACGCTACTTCTTGTTTGAGATGTTCTTGTTGCACCCAACCTAATTAAAAATCTTAATTCTGTTTGCAAATTCACTTCCGATAATCTTGTCTCCGTTGAATTTGATCCCTTTGGTTTATCTGTGAAGGACTTCCAGACTAAGGCGGAGATCGTGCGTTTCAACAGCTCCGATGACCTTTACTCTCACCTAATTAAAAATCTTATTTCTGTTCGCAAATTCACTTCCGATAATCTTGTCTCCGTTGAATTTGATCCCTTTGGTTTATCTTTGAAGGACTTCCAGACTAAGGCGGAGATCGTGCGTTTCAACAGCTCCGATGACCTTTACTCTCTCCACGGAGTTCCTGCTGCCGCCCAACCTTCATCCATGATGGCCTCCGTCGACCTTTGGCATCAATGTCTCGGCCACCCACATGCTGCCACTTTATCTTCCATTCTTAGTGAATTTTTCATCCCTTGTAATCGTGTCGTGTCTCGGGTCACGGACACCGGGGGTAGAGGATACGCCCTTTTTACATTCGGCACGGGGCGCGAAGGAGGCTGAAAGACGCCTTACCCGGGAGCAAGACCGTCAAGTTCTTCGTCGGGGCAAGCACGCAAGCAACATAGAGAGACACACAGGGTTTACCCAGGTTCAGGCCGCCCGGAGGCTAAAGGCCCTACTCCTGCATGTCTGGATTGAAGTGTTCATCATGGTGTGGTGTACAAGGGTGTTCTGGGATGAACCCGGCAGAGTTCCGGCCGGAGGTAGACGGAGAGCAGATCCTGCCCTGGGGAGGTCACCTCTCTCTCTACCTTCCTAACCCTAGTCTAGACTTGCTTGATCCCTTTCCCTCCCTCGGTGCCATGGTCCTCCTTTTATAGGCCAAGGGGATCCGACATGGGCACGCGAGAGGCATGAGGGGTTTTCGGCGGGAAAACCCCTCGGTGATCTTTGGAGGAGACGTGGCTTCTTCTCCTCCAAGTATCTTCTGGGGTGGCGCGGTCGTCCACCCTTGGGGAAAGGTGGGACGGACAAAGCCTGTCCGCCCCACCAACTACGCTCGTGGCAACGTCACCAGGGCGCGTCCTTCGTCTTGGCGCCCAAGTCTTCTACCAGCTTCCGGCGAGCTGACGTTCTTATCCCTTCAGTGGTACGGATGGAGGACCCGGGGGTACGCCTGGCCTCATGCCGGGCGCACGAACCCGCGGGTACTCCACTTTGCTCTCCGGGCATCAGGTGACCCCGGAAGGTCGCCTGATCCTTAGCCGCAGCGCGTTGTTGTCGAACTTGTCGGGTCTTCATGGGGCAGATGAGTTGACCCATCTGCTGAACTTGACTCCTTGCCTTGTCCATCTTCTTGGTGGGCCCCAGTGGTGGATCCACTTTGCCAGCATCAGGGGAACCCCATGTTCCACTGCCGCGACAGTAGCCCCCGGGCATGGTCCCGGCGGCTCTTGCTTCAATTGATGTCGGGGCTATGGCCAAAGAGTTGGCCAAATTGGGTACTCGGCGACTTGCCTTGACTGACACGTCCCATCCACCAGAAGGTGGGATAGGGAGTTATTCCGCTCGGGGGAATAACTGCGCCAGTCCCTTCGATTCCCGCTGCGGAGAAGCCGAGGAGGCCACTGGAGAGAGAAGATGCCGCGCGCTATAAAAGTGGAAGAGGCGCCCCACGAATCTCCATCCTTCTTCTCCGCTGCTACATTGCTCCTGTCCCAGCATGGCGAGAGGGAAAAGGGGCGTTGGGCGTCCGCGTGATTCGGCTCCGGTGGAGAAGGGTACCAGCAGCCGTGAAGAGCCGCCCCAAGAGGGCGAGCGAAGCGCGGCGGTGGGGGTAGAGGGACTGTGAGGCGCGAGAGATCTCCCTCTCCGCCTCCACGAATTGCGGTCCACACAAGCTTCGCACCATTCGAGTTCATCCTGGATCTGCGCTGCAAGATCCGCAGCCGGATTGACCTTCCGGACTCCTTCGCGATGGGAATGGAGGACAACCAGCCTCCGGGCTTGTGGATGTAGGTGGAGGGCTGTCCCAATGGCCCTACCTGGATCTCGTTGGAGTACACCATCGACGACTCCATGCTCCTGGGTCAGGGGTCGAAGTCTTTCGCCCGCTCCCGCCGCCTGACCCGGGGGCAATATCTTGCCTGCAAGTATGACGGGGACGCCACGCTCGCCATGAAGATCTTCCATGCCGCAGGAGGGCGCGTGGAATGCTGCGCCGAGAGTGAGGGCAGCAGCGGCTCCGGCTCCTTCGACGAGGATGAAGATGAGGAAAACTCATCTAGCATCAAGGCCGAGGAGAGCTCGTTTTCCTGAGAGCAAGGAGCTTCAAGACGACGGCCAAGAAGATGTCCTTGACCTCCTTCTTGGCTGCCTCGTTGACGTACTTCTTGAAGTAGCGTCTTCCATTGTACGGTGGTGTTCCTCGCTTGCCGGGAGCCAATCTTTTCATGTAAAAAACTAGCCCCCGTTGTAGATCTTGAAATGAAGAGAAACTTGTTCTCCCTTTTGGTCTCTTGGCCTTCGTGTCGTACTTGGTGTGAATGGGGACTGTTTTTTGCAAAACGCTCCTCCATTACTACGGTAGCCGTATCGCCAAGGGATAGGTAGAGCGTGAGGGGTCTATAAAAGGCCCTCCAAGCATCAACTTCCTTGACACGCCTTCTCGTCTTGCTCCCTTCTCCTCCCCTCCATAGATCGCAGAGCAATGTCCGGAGAGGCGGAGATGTCCTTGTTCGATGTATCGATGGCAGAGACCATCTTCCGAGGCATGGTGGAAATGCCCAAAGGAGATGAGGCGCGAGTCACCAGAGGGAACGAGGTCGCTCCTCGACCTCGGGTATCCATGGTTTTCCCAGCGGTGGGGAACATCGCTGGTTCCGCCGCCATGGAAGCGTCGGTGGCACTGGCGACCCGGAAGGACATCATCAAGATGAACTTGTGGAGAGAAGCTGCAGGCAATCCGAGATTGATCTGCCTCCTCTACGATCTTGACGATGTCTTCAAGGTAAATTTTCCTTGGTCTTGGTAATACGATCTTTGGGTAAAACCTGTGTCTTGACTCGATCTCTTTCCTTCGTACAGGATGAAGAGGACATCATGGACAAGTTCGTGGACCACGTGCACCTCCTCTGCAGTCAGCATGTACCGGGGTTCGACCGGAAGTTCGCCGGCTCGTGGGATCCCTGAAGATCCTGCGCGAATGCCCTCCCGCGTCCCAGGCGTCCCCGGGAGTCCGGAGTTCACCCGGCAGGCGAGAATAACAGCAAGTTTGCACAGCTAGGAATCCTGAGTTGGCTTTAGTAGTACAGGCTTATTATGTAATCAAGAAGTTGCACAACTGAATGTAATTCAGAATTTAAGTTCAGATGAATGCAACCTAGCCTCAACTCTCGGGGTCATTTCCCAAATCTTCCTTTGCACTAACGCGCTGTCAAGTTTTCAGAGGAGATCTCTTAGGTGCCAAGTACTCTGACTGCATGCACGCAGTAGCAGTACCCCTAAGAGCACTATACCTTCCGGGTGCCTACTCCACTGTCCACGGATACTAGGCCAGAGGGAAACGGACCGTTCGCCGGGGTGGATGCATTACCCCCGCAAAGGCTCTCATCAACTGTCAAGCATGCGCAGGTCGATGGTATATTGACTCCGAGCGAGATGTCATGCCTAAGTGCAGGATGCAAATGCAAGGACTTAGTTGTTTTCTGCCGTGTCCTCGATCCGTCCTGTCCCTCCCGGGTATCCAACTCCTTAGCCACTTTCCACCGTCAGTTCCTGTCCCGGGAAGGCGCTGCACATAACAAACTTTCAGTAGGAAAGAATGGACCCTCTTTTTATGTCGTGATAGTGTTTCATCCGGAGCAACCCGCAAGCAAAGTTGAATGTGCATTTCTGTGTTTAAGTTCGTTAAAACACAGCACTGCCCGTTCACTCCTTTCCGCGATAGTACGGCACGATCGGGTGGCAGTGCCTACTGATAGGCCACTCGCGCTCGACCCGTCAGCCACCGGCACCATATCAGCCCCCTGCTTGGGGGTTGTTCCGGATAACACACATCTCGACATGAATTGAGGCTCACGGAATTGAAACACTTATCTTTTATTTCTTGGCGATGACTTCTTACACCCTATTACAGAACACTAGCCCCTTGGGCGTGCTTAGCGGATTCGACGTTTGGCGATTCATGTTCGTAATTAGGGGTAGAACTTGCGGAGATTCTCGATGTTCCAGGCGTTGCCCTCCGGCCTGCCTTTCTCGTCTTCCAGATAGACTGCTCCGGGTCTCAGGGTATGAGTAACCCGGTAGGGTCCTTCCCACTTGCTTGACATTTTGTTCAAGCCCTCGAGTTTCTGTATCTTGCGGAGTACCAGGTCCTCGGGCTGCAGTTCCCGAGACCGGACATGACGGCTGTGGTAGCGGCGGAGCCCTTGCTGATATCGAGCAGATCGTAGTGATGCTCGACATCGAATTTCTTCCAGGAAGTTTATGTCATCAATCCTTTGCTCAGCTTGGGTGTCTTCATCATAAGCGAGTACCCGGGGAGATCCGTGCCTTAGTTCTGTTGGCAGGACAGCTTCAGCTCCATAGACAAGGAAGAAAGGTGTTTCTCCAGTGGCTCGGCTTGGTGTGGTTCTGAGGGACCACAGTACACTGGGTAGATGATCAATCCAATTCTTCCCCTTGTTCTCCAGCTTATCAAATGCTTTGGTTTTCAGACCTCTTAGGACCTCCGCATTGGCTCGCTCCACTTGTCCATTGCATCTTGGATAGGACACTGATGCAAAGCACACCTTGATGCCCAATTCTTCACAGAAGTTGAGGAAGGCTCGACTTGTGAACTGAGTGCCGTTGTCTGTGATGATCCTGTTAGGTACTCCGAAGCGGTAGACAATCCCCTCGATGAACTTGATGGCGGCCTGGGCCGTCTGGCGTGGTACTGGCATTACTTCAACCCATTTTGTGAACTTGTCGACAGCCACGAATAGGTATTCATGCCCACCAACTGACTTTGGCAACTTTCCCACAATATCAAGCCCCAGACTGCAAACGGCCAGGATATTGGGATTGGTTGGAGGGCTTGAGCTGGCTGATTGATGTTCTTCGCGTAGTATTCGCAAGCTTCGCAGGTCTTGCAATTTGCTTGGCGTCGTACAGGACTGTTGGCCAGTAGAAACCCTGGCGGAAAACCTTTCCTGCCAAAGATCTTGATGCAACATGACTTGAGCATGTGCCTTTGTGGATGTCTCGCAGCAGTACTTGGTCTTGTTCTCGTGGTATACAGCGGAGCTTGACTCAGTTGTCACGTCGCCGGTAGAGCTCGCTGTCGATTAAGACGTAGAGCTTGGCTTGACAAGCCACCCGCTTGGCATCATGATAATCCTCCGGAAGAGCATGCTCCGTCATGTACTTGATGATGTCCAGGGCCCAGGGTGGGTGGGATCTTTCCACCGGTAGCACCATTTGACCAAGGAGAAGCATGGCTTCACTTGGTCTAGGTCCTGTCGGGTCTTGTGCGCCTTCTGGGTTGGTTTCCCGAGTTGTCAAAGTAGACGGGTCACCAGCCCCCAGTGTCGATGTAACCTTGCCTTGAGCCTCTCAGGAGACACAGAGGGTTGCCGGAGCACCTCAATGTTGATCCCGGGAGGCACTGGTTCTCGCTTGGAGGCCATCTGTGACAGCTCGTCCATGGACGTGTTTTCATCCCTCGGGACATACACGGCCCGGAAGCTGTCGAAGCGTCGCCGAAGCTTCCACACCTCCTCGACGTACGATGCCATATGGGGGCAAGCGTACTCCTTGTTCACTTGCTTGATGACTAGCTAAGAGTCACCCTTGACGATGATCTTGTTGATACCGAGGCCAACGGCAGCACAAAGTCCCGCAAGTAGGCCCTCGTACTCCGTCATGTTGTTCGAGATGTTCTCCTTGTAGTGCATCTGGACGACGTACTTCAGACGATCTCCCGTGGGTAAGATCAAGACAACTCCAGCGCCTCCCTGGCCTTTGGTGTTGGAGCCGTCGAAGTTCATGGTCTAGGCGTCGGGGTCTTCCTTCCCGGGAAGGCTGGATTCCTCCACCGGGTCGTCAAACGCTGTCTCGGTCCACTCCGCCGTGAAATCAGCCAGCGCCTGGCTCTTGATGTTGTTCGTGTGCTCGAACTTGAGGCCAAAACCTTGAAACTCCATGGCCCACCATGAGACGCGCCCGGTGGCGAGTGGGTTTTCCAGTGGACTCCTCAAGGGATACTTGGAAACCACGGTGATGGGGTGGCTTTCGAAGTAGGGCCTCATCTTGCGAGAGGCGATGAGGATCGCCAGTAACAGCTTCTGCATCATGGGATACCGCTCCCGGGCGTCGCGCAGCACCGAACTGATGAAGTAGACCGGATGCTGCGTCTTGCGGGTTACCGAGTCCTTGACGGGCTCGGTTTCCTCCGGGTATTCTGCCTCGAACGAGAGTGTGTCAGCCCCCAGTGATGCTTCTTCTGTGACGCTGATTTCTGCGTCGGTGGGCACGCCAGGCTCAGGGCCCTCTGGCCCTTTGTCACCCGACTGCCTCTTCTTGCTTGGTTGCCCCGGGAGGATGTTCCCGAGATGCTTGCCGCTGATCTTGCTTGGAGGAGCGTTGTGTTCTACCACGAGAACTGCACTGATCACGGGGATGGGGGGCGAGGTGAGGTAGTGCTTGAGGGACTGAAGAGCTTCTTCAGCCTCCGGGGTCCACTCCACGGGGCCTGTCTTCTTGAGCATCTTGAAGAAAGACAGAGCTTGTTCTCCAAACCTTGAGATGAAGCGCCCGAGTGCGGTGATGCACCCGTTGAGGCGCTGCACGTCCTTGACTCGCCTTGGTCCATGCACTCTATGGCCTTGATCTTGTCGGGATTGGCCTCAATCCCCCGGTGGGAGATCAAGAACCCAAGCAGCTTGCCGGACGGGACCCCAAACACGCACTTGTCGGGGTTGAGCTTGAAGTTGACCCGACGAAGGTTGTCGAAGGTCTCGTGCAGATCTTGAATGAGGGAGTCCTTGTACCGGGTCTTGACCACGATGTCATCCATGTACGCCTCCACATTGCGGCCCAGCAGGGACCCAAGGCATGCTTGCATGGCGCGCTGAAAGGTTGCGCCGGCGTTCCGGAGGCCGAACGACATCTGGGTGTAGCAGTAGCAGCCCTTGGGTGTGATGAAGGCCATCTTTTCCTGATCCTCCACTGCCATCATGATCTAGTGGTACCCGGAGAAAGCATCCAGAAAGCACAGGAGCTCGCACCCGGCGGTAGAATCCACGATGAGATCGATCCGGGGCAGTGGGAAAGGATCCTTGGGGCAGGCCTTGTTTAAGTCGGTGAAGTCGATGCAGAGCCACCACTTGAAGGTCATGGGCTTCGGCACCACCACAGGATTGGCCACCCAAGTTGGGCGTGGCACCACCCGGATGACACCGGCTTCTTCCAACTTGTCGACCTCGGATACGATGAACTCCAATTTCTCTTTGCTCTGCTTAAGCAGAACTTGCTTTACCGGGCGAGCATCTTCGCTGACCGCCAGTTTGTGCTCGATCATCTCCTTGGTACGCCGGGTAGCCCTAACGCTTCCCAGGCGAAGACGTCAGAGTTTTCCCGAAGGAAGGCGACGAGTGCGCTTTCCTATTTGTCGGTGAGGTGGGCGCCGACGGTGATGGAGCGATTCTCGTCACTAGTCAAGGCCACCTTCTTGGTCATTTGCGGATCTTCATGGAAGGATGCCTTCTTGGGGGGAGTTGATGCCAAGCCTCCGGGGTACCCTCCGCCCCCGGAGAATGCACCGTCATCAATTTCTTGCACATTTGGCGGAACGTCCGAGGTCACCGCCACCGTCTGGTTCAATTCCTGAACGCAGAAGATGGCGTCGTCGACGTCAGCCTTGACCTTGATCACTCCCCAGGCCGCGGGGATCTTCATCATGTTGTAGGCGAAGTGCGATACGACCATGAACTTGGCCAGAGCAGACTGGCCAAGTATGCCGTTGTACGGAAGCGGCGTGTCCGCTATGTCGAAGACGATGTCCTCGGTGCGAAAGTTCTCCGAGTCACCAAAGGTGACGGGGAGCGTGATCTTTCCCAGCGGCCGAGTGATGCTCCCATTCACGCCTTGGAACACGCCGGTGTCTTGCCTGCCCGCCAGCGGTACATACGCCTGTGGTAATAGTTACCGCTGGCGGACGGGCAGTCCGCCAGCGGTAAGGGCGATTACCGCTGGCGGGCAACATTTGCGCACGCCAGCGGTAAGGGTTGTTACCGCTGGCGGGCACGGCGTCCGCCAGTGGTAACTTATTAGGAATTAAAAAAATAGAAACGAAATTAGTTAATTCATTTATCTTTTACGAATAGAACCCCAGATCTATTAGCAGTTACGAACACCCGATAAAACAAGGAAATTGCATCTAAGTCCCTGAGGACGCTGCCCCTCCGCCCATCTCGATCTCAGACGCGCCGCCGGCGAGCTTGCCAAGGAGGACGAGGACGTGTGACTGGCTGAGCACCAGGTCGTCGTGGTGGTCGTGCGGGTGGCCGAGGTCATGGTGGCCGAGGTCAAGGCTGTGGTGATGGTGCCCAACGTCGTGGTGGCTCTGCCCCAGCGCCAGCTCCGCCGCGTCCTGCCCGCGTCCTCACGACGACGACGAGTACGGGAGGCAGTCATAGACGTCGAAGAGCAGCAGCCGGAGGAGATGTAGAGGATGGAGCGCGGCCAGCCTCGCGTACCTCTCCACGGCTATGGACCACTGCTCGTACAACGCCGGCACCGTCAGCGCGCCGACGGCCGCAGCGTGGGACGACATCGAGAGGTCACCGGCAAGACCACCCAGGACGGACGCGGCGGCGAGGAAGAGGAAGAGGCCGGGCTCCGCGTGCCTGAGCGTGACGCCCTTCGTGTGGCAGCCTTGCTCTTCGCCGGCGGGCATCGGCGGCGGTGAGCGGATAGGCTAGCTACGACGGCGAGAGGGAGGCGCAGGAGCAGAGGATCGAGGGGATCGGAGGAGAGGCGCAGGAGAGAGAAAGGGGGTCGAGGGGATAGGAGGGACGTGCGGGTGTGGTGCAGGAGAGAGAGAGGTGGGTCACGCGCTTGATCCAATGGTTCACAACCTCTTCAAGAAAACACACGATCCGTGGGAATGGTGGGACTTGCTCCTGATTGCCTCAGCTCTAGCGTGTGGACTTTCCAATAGATGATTTATATTTTTGTGAAGAAGTTTTTTGAAAACTTTGTAAAAACTCAAGTTTATCATTTTTTTTCTATCAACTAGTACACATAAGAGGACCCCATGCCAAAGGATTTCATTTTTTGAGTATTTTTTCACTTTATTTGATTTTTTTGAAAAAATGGTCAAGATGGCCACCACAACTATTCGTCGAAAGGGGTCGAATTTTTTCAAAACTCTCGACGGTTTTGTGAAATAACCACTACTTGTGTACCTTAAAATAATTTTTGTAAAATTTTCAGATCAAACTATCACACACTTGTAGTTCAAATTTGAATTATTTCAGAAAATCGGCATAAAGTCGTTTAAATAGGCGAAATTAGGTAGAAACTGAGAAAATTACTAATATTTTTGTATTATCCATCAAATATGGTCTACTTTGTGTAGATATTGGATGGGTGCCATTTTGCACCATATTTATTGTACTTGCTTCACCAAAAAAAAGTCATTTTTGACATTTAAAAAATAAAAAATGATATTTATTAAAATAATTTGAAAAAACTCAGTTCTGCAACATTGTTTGCCATACTAAGGTACACCTATGTGTCAAATATGGGCACATTATCACAAACTATGCCACAGGATTTCATTTTTTGAGTATTTTTCACTTTATTTAATTTTTTTGAAAAAATGGTCAAAATGGCGTACTAGGTTACTGCTGGCGGGCAAAAATAGTGCCCGCCAGCGGTAATTAGCAAACTACCGCTGGCGGGCACGCCAAACCGTCCGCCAGCGGTAATTATTGTACCGCTGGTGAACAAGGAGGCTATCCGCCAGCGGTAGTTAGCCCCGCGTGCTCGGTTCTGTCTGAAACTACCGCTGGCGTACACTATTGGCCGGCCGCCAGCGGTAAGCCTTGTACCGCTGGCGGGCACTGTAAACCGCCCGCCAGCGGTAATAGCGCTGGCGGGCGCCCAGGGCCGTCCACCAGTGGTAGCGTGGTGGCTATAAGCACATTCCTACTAGTGTGTTCCTGAATTTTCAAAAATATGTTGCCACACACTTTCTTCTTCCTATTCGTTTCATCCAATTTGATAATGGCCATGAGTTTGACAACTTTCAGAACCGCAACTTCTTTCTCCACCATGGCATACTACTGCATTTTTCCTGCCCATACACTTCCCCACAGAATGGCAAAGCTGAGCGATCTCTTCGTACACTTAACGATATCATACGCACCCTTCTAATTCACTCTTCCATGCCACCAAAATATTGGGCTGAAGCCCTACGCATGGCCACCTACTTGTTAAACATTCGCCCATCCAAAGCAAAACCTAAAACCACTCCCTATTTCTCCTTTTTCTCAGCCACCCCCAATTATCCTGATCTTCGTGTTTTCGGTTGTCTTTGTTTTCCCAACTCGTATGCCACCTCCCCAAACAAATTAGCCCCTCGATCCATTGCTTGTGTCTTTCTCGGTTACTCCGATGAGCACAAAGGATATCGTTGCCTAGATTTGCTCTCTGGTCGTGTTCATATATCCCGTCATGTTACGTTTGTCGAAACAATTTTTCCTTTTGCCACACGTACGCCTACTTCCAACCCCACTTCAAAAACCACGCCCCTGTTCCCCAAGCCGTGCTCTCCTCCCAACCCTCCAATACCCTGCCGCGGCAGCATTTTCTCCTGTTTTTTCTGCCGCGGCACAGCCAGAATCTTCCCCGCCTTCCAGTCCTGCCGCGACAGCGTTTTCTTCTGGTTTTTCTGCCGCGACAGCACCACCGTCGCCCTCCTCTCCCGATACGCCACCAAACGACCAACCTTCTGCCGCGGCCAACGACTCCGCTGTCGGCACCCCTCCTCCCTCTCCAGTGTCTGCTCAATCCGCTGCGCCTGACTCTGGAAACCCTGGCCCCATGCTACCTACTCGTGCGATTCCCACCACTATACCTCTCAATGATCATTCCATGCATACTTGTGCTAAGTCAGGATTTCGTCAGCCCCATGAACTTCTTAATCTTACTGCCACCCTTCTATTTTCTCTTGTTCCGTCCTCTTATAAAGCTGCTCTTCTTGATCCAAAATGGGCTGCCGCCATGCCGATGAATACAATGCGTTACTTCAAAATAACACATGGCAGCTCGGTCCCCGCCCTTCCGGCGCCAATGTAGTCTCTGGCAAATAGTTTTTTCGCCAAAAATTCCACTCTGATGGTACTCTCTCCCACTACAAGGCACGTTGGGTTTGTCATGGATACTCTCAACAGCACGGGATTGATTACGACGAAACATTTTCTCCCGTTGTCAAACCAAGCACCATCTGCACGGTTCTTAGTATAGCCATCTCCTCCATGTGGCCCATTCATCAGCTCGACGTCAAAAATGTTTTCCTCAATGGCTCTCTCCAAGAAACAGTCTATTGTCAACCACCACAAGGATTTGTGGATCCTTCCTCTCCCAATCACGTTTGCCTCCTTAAAAAATCTCTCTACGGTTTAAAACAAGCACCCCATGCATGGTTTCAACGTTTCTCTACTTTCATTCAGACCATTGGGTTTCTGCCTTCGCTGTCTGATGCATCTCTCTTTGTTTATCACCAAAATTCTCACACTCCTTACTTGCTTCTTTATATTGATGACATAATTCTCACCGCTTCGTCGCAAACCTTCCTTGATCACATCATTTCTCTCCTTAGCGCTGAATTTTTCGTGACTAGCCTAGGTTTACTTCATCATTTTCTGGGAATTGCTGTCACACGTGATCCCAATGGCATTCTTCTCTCTCAACGCCAATACATTCTCGACCTTCTCTCACGAGCTGGTATGCTCGATTGTCAATCATCCAAAACTCCTGTTAACACCAATTCTAAACTGTCTTCCGATGGCGAACCGTTCTCTGACACCACTCTCTATCGTAGTATCACTGCTGCTCTCCAATATCTCACCATCACACGTCCTAAACTCTCCTATGCCGTCCAACAAGTCTGCTTCTATATGCATGATCCTCGCATTCCTCATTACAATCATGTAAAACGTATTCTTCGTTATCTCAAGGGCACTCTTGATCATTGTCTTCACATTAATTCTTCTTCTTCCCGCTCGTTGACAGCATATTCCGATGCAAACTGGGCTGGTTGTCCAGATACTCGTCGGTCCACATCCGGATACTGTGTTTTTCTAGGTAACAATTTGATTTCATGGTTTTCAAAAAAGGCAGGTTACAGTTTCTCGTTCGTCCGCTGAAGCTGAGTATCGAGCAGTGGCCCATGCTGTTGCTGAAACTGTTTGGCTACGTCAGTTATTATCGGAGCTTCATCGACCCATTCAGCAGGCCACCATTGTTTATTGTGACAACATTTCAACTGTTTACATGTCCAGTAACCCAGTGCAGCATCGCCGTACAAAGCACATTGAGATTGAAATTCATTTTGTTCGCGAGAAGGTGGCTTTGGGACACGTTCACGTTCTTCATGTCCCCACTACTGCTCAGTTTGCTGACATCTTCACCAAGGGTCTTGGTACTACTCCATTTACCGACATACGATTCAGTCTCAACGTTGTTGAACCCCCACGTTGATACTGCGCGGGGGGGGGGGGGGGGGGTGTTAGATTATTGTTAGCCGAATACAACTCTTAATGTAATCCTATTCGACTTGTACTCCAAGTTAGGGCTAGCCTATGTCGGTTAGGTTTCTCCCTTTATATACTTTGTAATACGGCTCAAATCAATCAATATACGAGATTATCTCAACTTTACAATTTTGGGTGAGTGAGTTGGAGATCCGATCACGCCTGTTTCCGCATTTGTTGACTGTCGAGCTCCCTTTTATTGCATTGCTCTATTCTCTGAAATTTGCGAAACATCAAAAACTATAATGATTGCACTCCTCTTCAATCCCATTCTATGTGACCGAGCGCTTCATGCAGTTATATGCGGTAAGCTGGGAAAGCATATGCTTGTACTGGCAAATTTCAGAGAATAGAGACAATGTATGTCTGTTCACTTAATGTTGAAAGTAATTTCAAAAGGATTTTGAAGTAAATTTGCTCCTAGGATTTTTCTTCCATTGAGAATGTTCGCAGCATTGGATAAATCTTAAAAATTATTCTTTATGGATCACCTATAAACTGAAATCTAAACTTTTCTTTAGGTGTTATTTTAAATCGTTCTTTAAGAGTTTAATGGACGTATTTGTAGAATTACGATAAATGTTTCTTTAAGTTTTATTTGACATTTGCTCTTTTAGATAGGTGAGTCAAATAATTGACCTAACGTATTGGGCATAATTATGACGCTACCACGGAGTGTTGACGATATGTTTAGAAGAATTTTGTGCTGCCTTGGAAATATTAGGGATTAATTATGTGAGGGTATGTAGTAAATCGGTGACAATATTTAAATAAAAATCATGAGCAATCTGAATCGGCATAACTGCATACAACATATACATGTGAGTGAGCTTACAAATCACATAGGTTCAAGAGTCGGGAACAGTAGGAAGGAAGTAAAAATAAAATCAAAATACCACTGCTCTACATTACAAAATGGTGACATGGCTTTTTTGAAAATGGTGCAATTAATATTAGGAAACAATTTAATATGTCCTAAAAAACTCAAATAGGTATTATTTACCGAAATAAACCCGTGTAGATGTTCAATATGGTAAAGTTGATGCCCTTGCAAATTTTTATAGTGTTCACATAAATAATTGTTACCCAAAACATCCCAATAGTTGATTTCTTTCTGCATCACCAGCCCGTGCAGGTGCATGGGTTGATGACTAGGGCAACATGGTGTTTTGGAGAATTTCAAATAATAATAATCTAGACCTTTCTCTGGTGAATGTATTTTACATGATGTAATCAAATCTAGTTTTCATGATGTAGTCAAATACACTTGTCTACGCTCAATGGTTTGTAATTCTTTATTATTTAAGCGAGCAAATGATATCATTTAAATTAGTATGTTTAACGTCTCTAGAACCATTTCGGACACATTGAGTGGGTTTAAGATGATGCGCTCGCATCTGCGTGGGCCACCTGGCTAGTTACTACTAAGAGAGCAATACATTCATGTTTATTGTCAGATTTCATATCATTAAACATGAAGATGCATAGTGCTCATGTATATCCTCAAATCATGGTACATATCTTTCATTTCAACTATGTTTTATTTCACAAGTTTTGAACTTATCACAAGTTTTAGACTTACAACTCTAACTGGGTGAAGAAGTGAATTTTAATGACATGTCTATGACCAACAATCCAACGTAGCTACTCTAGTCTCTCTGATTCCTCACCACTACGTGGCTAGTACTGACGATCTTCGTTTTATACATTAATTAAGTACAGCGTTACTTAAACTAAAACGATCACGTACGTCTGAAAACCGATTTGATTCCATCCCACGCTTTCCTCGCGGTCGCCGGCCACATGTGGACTTTGCAACTGGGGAAGTTGACGCTACGTGACGTGGTTTATGCGTTCCAAGGAGGGCACCCTTTCCTATAAAAGCAGGGCAAGGAGCCGAACAACAACAGCAGCAGCAGCAACACACTCCTTCCTAGTAGTTCCTACAAAGGCAGCGCCAAGAGCCGATCGACAACAACAACCGCAACGCACCATGTCGCCGGTATCCTGGCTGCTCCTCGTCCTCCTAGCGGTAGCTGTAGCGGCCTCGCCGGCGGCCGGCGGATGCGGGAATGGGATGAAGCACATTCACCTGTACATGCACGAGACGTTCATGGGGCCCAACGCAACGGCGCTCGGCGTCGTGCAGTCCCCCCTCGGCGCCAGCGCGACGTTCGGTGCGGTGAGCGTGTTCGACGACGAGCTCCGCACCGGCGAGAACCGGAGCTCGCCGCTCGTGGCGCGGTACCAGGGCATGATCGTCGCCACGGGGGTGGCCGAGGGGCCGGCTTTGCTGGGCCGCATATCGGTCTCCTCCATCCAGTTCCTCGCCGGGGAGTACAACGGGAGCGCGCTGTCCCTGGAGGGCCCCTTTGTCGGCTTCACGGGCACCAACGAGCGCAGCATCGTGGGCGGCAGCGGCCATTTCAGGATGGCGCGTGGGTACTACCTGTTCACGGTCCTCGAGCAACCGTCGCCGACCACCGCCCTTGCCGAGATGGACATCTACGTGCTCCCCTGCGAACAGAGCTACAGCTACCTGTAACTTCTTTGCTGCACTATCACGACCGTACGTGTGTCAGCTTATGTATCTTGCTTAATTTCATCGCAGTCTGCATAGTGGGTATTTCGGGTGAGTGAGTTGGAGATCCGATCACGCCTGTTTCCGCATTTGTTGACCGCCCAGTTCCCTTTTATTGCATTGTTCTCTTCTCTGAAATTTGCAAACCATGAAAAATTATAATGATTGCACTCCTCTTCAATCCCATTCTATGTAACTGAGCGCTCCAGTTATATGCGGTAAGCTGGGAAAGCATATGCTTGTACTGGCCGTTATCTAAAAGAATTGCTTCTACTGGCATTGCAAACTCGCGTGCTGGAGGCTGCAACCGACCCTTCTCTCCTTCCTACCTGCGCGGCTACTCGAACAAGCCCAACACTACACGAGTCCATGGCACGCGGTATATACATTTTCTCAAGGTGTGCGCATGTGTCCTGCACAATGCCACTGGTCTCAAATCTCCACTGTAATCTCAGCACACGCCACGGCCGATATATGGCAGCCTCAACGTCGACACTGAAGCTACCGTTGGCCGCCGTTCTCCTGGCCACCTCGACGTCCGCCGTTCTCGCGGCCAGCGGCAACGGCAAGCCGCCGACCCACATCCGCCTCTACACCCACGAGTCGTCCGAGCTCGTCGGCAGATTCCGGAGCTTCTTCATTGGCACGGACCTGGCTGGGCCGAACTACCTGTCGACCGTCAGCCGTCACGCTCGTGTTCACGGCCGGGGTGCGCCGCGGGAGCACGCTGACGGTGTAGACTGTAGAGGCGCCCCTGGAGCCCGCCGTCGTAGCCGTCATGAAGGTCGTGAGCGCCCCGATGATGTTGCGCTCTCTCTCTCTTTCTTTCAAGTGTTCTCCGACAAAACTGAAGAAAATAGAGGCAGTTTTGGTGCAGTGTTCAACGTACCGCTTTCTCTCATGTCATGTGCCATCCCACGACTAAATCGTGCACCAGATCGATTCTACAACTAAGGCTGAATCGCACAGACCGCGTCCGTGCCAACAAAAACGAGCTAGAAAATAGCTAATAGAAAGACGGCTAGAATCCAAACTGAACCTAAAACGCTACAGTGAATAACGATAGTTTCAGACTTATTGAATTGAACCAGCTGCTGGAGGTTTGAACGACACCCGACACCGGAGACGGTTCTGTTCAGGATCGACCTGTTCGTGCTCGTGCCACCGCGCGGCCAGTACCACTAGCTAGCGAACTGGATTAGAACGTTCGGTAGTACCATAGTATTTTTTTTTTTTTAAATTTCATACTTGTATTCATACTAGAGGAAACCAGTACAAGGCCAGATTACAAGCAAAGAAAAAAGCAGGAGAATACAGAAAGCAGCACTGCTGCAACACGCCATCGTCAACCTCGACGAACTCCAGCCGGAGCTCGCATCCATGGAGCGGAAGTGCTCCTTGCCCGAAGGCGTTGATGAGCCCCATCAACCACCAACTCCGACGAGCTGGATCTGAAGACGGAGGTCGTCCATCGGCCGGGGGCACGCCCCAAGCAACTTCCGGCCCGGATCTGGGGCCTGCGCCACACCACCTCACGGAGGTGGCCAGATCCACCACCTGCAAACCGCACCACCACACAGCAGCCGCCTCGCACCTCCTCCTCCGGCCTCCTATACACTCGCCACCAATCTGCCGTCGCCGCCGGAGAAAGCAACGACAGTTGGGTGACTCACCTGCAGCACGGAAGCGTCGTCGACGACGACGCCAGAACTGGGGAGCCGCAGAGCACCAAAAGGTCGACGCCGACGGCCCCACCACGCCAGCGCCACCCAAAACACCTCTATCTACATGCCGGAACGCAGATCCGGGGATTCCCCACCCTCCCGCCGCCGAAGCGGCCGGCGGAGGGAGAGGAATCCCGCGGATACGCCGGCGGCCGCCGGGAGAGCCCGAGTCGCCTCTGAGGTCGACCGTTCGAACAATTATTTTCTGTTCTCGTGTTATATCGCGTGGCCACCGACGACTGCCCGGACGTGGGATTGATATAAGAGCATCTCCAGTCACGTACCCCAAAATCGGCCCCCAAAGGGTCCGCGGACGCGTCCCGCAAAATCTAGCTACCAAACTACTACAAACCATGCAACGTAGATCACACTACGTACTACTCCTGTTAGCTATTGTTGTAGGCTATCCTACTCCTCGTCGGAGATGACGATGACCGTCGCCCCGGCCCCTTCGCCGGAGCCGCCGCCCTGTGCCTCGTCACCAGTGCGGCCCGCATTTCCCTCCTCGTCGGAGTCGGAGATGGAGAAGGTCGACGCAGATCCGGCGGCTTGAAGGTCGACGTTGCGGCCTTCCCTTATTGCCGTCTCCGCCTGGAGCTGCTGCTCGAGGAAACCGGACCTGTTCCTCATCTGAGCGATGAGGATGCGGTCTGCCGCCTCCGCCCGGAGCTGCATCTCCGCCGCACGGTGCTCCGCCTCCGACTCCGCAAGGAGCTGCTGCTCCGCCTGTTCGGCCTGGTACCGGGACTCCTCCTCCATTCGCTGGCGGAAATCCGCACCCGTCATGCGGATGAATGTGGGCTCGGCCTCAAGCTCGACGACGCCAATGGCAGCCGTCTCCGCCGCCAGGACCGCCGCGTCCGCGGCCCCTTGCGCCTCCGCGTCCGCTTGCCCTTGGGCCGCAGGTACATCGACCTCCGCCGCGTCGTGCGCGAGCGCCTCACGGTAGCTCTGCGACATGGCGTAGCCGGTCGGAAGGCGGCGACAAATGGTGGATGTGGAGAATGGTGGATGTAGATGATGCGGCTAGGGTTTGCTCCGGCCATCCTTATAGTCGGAGATGGTGGATGGTGGATGGTGGATGAGGCGGCGACATGAATGCCGGCCAGCGGCTACGCCATTACTGCGGTCAAGGTGCCTTATCGGCGTCGACGAGGCGATCAAAGCGTGGTTCCGCCCTGTCATCGACCAAGGGGCGGATGCGTCCGGGCGCGTCCGGGCGGCCCCAAACCCGCCCCAGATATGGGCTGGGTTTGGGGTGTGCCGGACCGCCCGGGCGTTTCGGCTGACTATGGGGGGTGCGGTTGGGAGATAGTTTTTGGGCCAAAAGTCGTCCGGGCTGTCCGCCCGGACGTTTGGGGGGCCTTTGGGGGAGCCGCTTGGGGATGCTCTAAGCACCTTGAGGAAGAAGAAGATAGCAGAGGAAGGAGAAGAGTCCATTCTGTTCGATGCCTGCTTCATAGCTTTTGTTTTTGAGCGAAAACACCAGACTTTATTACTGAATAATCACTGTTCGATGCCTGCTTCGTAGCTGATGCTCCTCTCTTGTAACCCCCAAGCCAGGTTGCTGGCCATGGCCCATGCCACCGAAAGCCCATGTCCAGTACAGTCATGACATTTCTCTAGTACGGTCTTATCTAAAAAAAACTCTAGTACGGTCATGACATCTGGACGTGCACGTTTTACGTGTTCGTCTTTGGTGCCATAGTGTGCGGGCCACAACAAATAAGATTGTACCCCCAATATTTTTAGAATATTGTTAAGTCCTCAATTTTGGTATCATCAACTTTTGTTGAGTTTGTGTCCAATAATGTGTACGTTAGTTTAGACTTGATGATGTAACTAGCGTGGGTAGGATCACAGGCGAAGCTAGAGCAAAATTTCATTGGGTTCAACTATGTTATTTATGGTGTATTCTTCCACTAATAAGCAAATTAAAAGACTAATTTAATGAGAAATAAATGGATTTCGTTTGGTTCAGCTGACCCGAACTCTTCAATACCAGCTCCGTCACTAGGTAGGATACAGATAATGTTGGAATCGGTCACTCATAGCCTTGAACTCCTACATAACATGGGGAAGCTGGAGCATGAGCCGGAGGCCGGTGTAGGTATCAATAGAGGAGCGATCGTAGTCACATCTCAAGGAATAAACGGGTCCGTCAAACCTTGTTAAGCAAATATTTGTGTCGTTGTCATGTTGTGATAAACTTGCTTCTTAGTAGATCAATCGTGGGCCACCAATAATAAAAGGTCGTATAAGAACAAAGTTGCGACACAATTATTGCGTTGATCAAGCGGATGAAGCCAAATAATCACGGTTGTCGAAACAAGATGTTAAATTATATCATGAATACTAGGTTACGCACTTGCATCTGTAAGTGAAAGCAAAATTTTAATGTGAGAGGCGGGGCAACCTCATTAACATTGTTCTTGAAATGGCTTTTAGCCAAGACATGGGTATAGTGTAGAAAGGAGGAAATATTTGGCTAAAAGGTGTTTGGAAGCACAAGCAAACAAACCAAGCTTCGTGCAAAACAATGGTGGCATGGTAGAAATTTATTTACATAGGATCATATGCTCGTGCCACCGAAAAAATATTTCAAAATGTCAAACAATTCCGAAAAAATGGCGCATACATATCGACATTCTCTGTGCATGCGTCAAGTTACGTAGAAAACCGACATTTTTTGTGGTATGTATAAATAAGACAAAAAAATGTCTTGTGAAACGCCTTTTTAGCACCTGAATTTTTTATTTTTACACATGACACCAAAAAATGTCCGTTTTTTGTGAAACGACTTTGTGAGCATAAAGAATATCGAGATGCACGTGTGAAAGACTTTTTCAAAAAAATTAACATCTAAAAATGAGCTTAAAATCATTTTTAAAAACAGAAGCAAAAATGCTCCTCCGCGTGGAATGGCCACGAAGAAAAAACCTTCAATATGTTTCGCAATTTATGAAAAAGAAATGTACCAAAAGATTCATCAACTATAGACTTCTATCATAATTAATTCAAAAAGTTAACAAATGAATTAAGACACTTGGAAATTACTCCCTCCGAATCATTCATGTGTGTACAAACTATCTAGAGAGTCTTATATTTTGATACGGAGGGAGTACCTTTCATCCTCCACAAAAGTACATGCCAATGTTGAATAATGATGTGATTATACCTCAGCCACTAAGTTCATCAATCTTTATCTTCATACATAAATGTACAATAACTGTCTCCATTGCTCCACACTAACATTTGGCATATTATAAGCACATAAATCCACTGGTCTAGCAGGGCCGAATGCCTCGGGCGTCATTCTGATGTGTTCCCCGCTGGTAGGGGTGCGGAGCGGCACCCGAGCGGCTCGGGGCTCCGTATAAACATTTATAAAGTTTAGTTCTAATTGGATTCTAGTGGATTAGTTCAATTTTTTTTTGCGGGGAAACGAGCACATTATATTATCACAGGGTTCTTACAGAAAGGTCCTGATACAAAAGCAAAAATACAAAGAAGTCCTTCAGAACCCCGTTGACGAAGACGACGGCGAGAACGTACGCCGGCGCGCCGCCGCAACTGCCCCTCACGCCTTGGATCTGGGACCATCCCTCTGCAGCCGGGAAGTCGACGAACTCGGCCCCGTAGAACCTCCATCCAACGCCATCGAAGCCAACGCCCTGCAACCACAGCAGCTCGAATCCAAACCTTATTCTCATCTCCCGGCGCCGCCGTCCCACGGCCTCCGGAGAGGGATTGATTCAGCCCGCAGCTCCGACGAACCACGAGCACGGAGGGAGCGGTAAGTCGACGACCGAACTCCACCGGAGAACCGCCGAAGACGGAGGGGATCGCCGCCCTCACCAACCGAGAAAGCACCGCCGCCACCTCCACAGCGCTGCCGCCCGGAAACCTACAAGCCCCTACACTATATACACGCCGGATCCGGGGATTCACCGTCCTCCCGCCGCCGGAGCGGCCGCCGGAGGGCGGCAAATCCGCCGGATCAGCGGCGGCGAGGTGGAGCGCGTGGGTCGGGTGCAAAAAGCTCTCCTTTCTACTGTAGACGGGGAAAGGTGGATTAGTTCAATTTGGCTTGCCTGCTGGGCAACAACGAGAGGTACTGATAGTTGTGGTCGACGCTTAGCTGTGAGATGGTCCAGACACACACAAAAACTCGTCGCTTGTGGGCCCGTACCAAGGTATCTATGAAAGACTCTATGAAAATACTTCCAAAAAATATAGTAGTACGAAAATGTAAATCTTTTAATTTATTGGACAGATTCACTACAAATATGTATCCACGTACTTTGCGGAGGAAAAAAAATAGTATGTATCTACGTGGAAATTCAACTTGGCTTCCGAGGTCATATGTTATTGTCCAAGTAGGAAATTTCGAACAAAAATAACTAAAAAATGGTGACAAACATATTAAAATGTTTTATATAAGTGCAAGTTTCGTGAAGAAAAGACATTTGCAGTGCTATGTGTAAAAAAACAAATTAGCTCTTAAAAGACAGTTTTAAATCTCAGGTTAGCTACTGATTTTATTTTTTCGTACAGAGCATAACAAATGTTGTTTCTTCACGAAACTTTGCACGTATGTAGAACACTTTTATAGGCTGATTTTATTCATAATGAGCACAAAAAATGTAATTTCTTCATGAAACTCTGTACGCATGTAGAGCACTTGATTATGTTTGTTTCGAAAAACATAGAATGTTTTGAATTGTTTTACGTATTAGATTTTTAGTTTTTATACTTGGGCAGAGCATATACACGCATGTAAATAATCTGCCGGTGTGGCTTCATTTTTGCAGTGCAGTAATGTTAATTTTTTCCACTCGTAGTGTTTAAGCCAGGATACACAATTTTAGAGTAGGAGCGTTGCCATCTCCAGATAATTTGTAGTATAAACTGAGTTGAATTGGAGCAATTACAACCTCCTGATGAATACAACTTCCACGAATCTGGAAAGTTGGAGCTTCATTCCATCCAGCCGGCGAGGAACCGCGCCATGGTATTTTCTTTTCTTTTTCAGGTCATCCACTCTGCTACAAGTCAAATGATGTTGAAAATGAGCTGTTCATTCATACCTACGAGTAGATTACGGTTTCCTGGAAGCCGCTTTGATTCTAGTCCACAGTTCACACTGCATTATTGCTGCCCGGTAGCCGGCCAGCTTTCCATGTGGCCTTATCCTCTAATTTCTTTATGGAGCGGATGAACCTTTGCAACTGGGCGCACTTCGCGTTCTACAAAGGCAGCGCCACCAGCCGATCAACAGCAACAGCAGCAGCCCACCATGTCGCCGATATCCTCGCTGCTCCTCGTCCTCCTGGCGGTAGCGGCCTCGTCGGCGGCCGCCGTCGCCAGGAACAAGCTGAAACACATCCACCTGTACATGCACGAGACGTTCTCGGGGTCTAACGCCACGGAGGGCGCCATCCTGCCGTCCCCCTTCGGCGCAAACGCGACGTTCGGTTCGGTGGCCGTGTTTGACGACGAGCTCCGCACCGGCAAGAGCCGGGACTCGCCTCTCGTGGCGCGGTACCAGGGCATCATCGTTGCCACGGGGGTGGCGGACGGGCCGGCTTCGCAGGGCCACCTCACAGTCGCTTCCATCCTCTTCGTCGCCGGGGAGTACAACGGGAGCGCGCTGTCCGTGGAGGGCCCCTTTGTTGGCTTCCAGGGCACCATGGAGCGCAGTATCGTGGGCGGCAACGGCAAGTTCAGGATGGCGCGCGGGTACTACCATCTGCTAATTTTTTTAAAATAATACACGAAATTTATTTAATTCTGGAAATATTACACAATTTTTTATTTTCAAAAATATTATTCAGTCGGCCTCGCTGAAGCTGACAGGGCCTAGTCGTCGTTGCTGAAGCTGACTAGAGGCTTGTCGTCCTTGTCGAAGACGATAAGCCTAATCGCCGTTGGCAAAGACGACTAGCTAGCCGGAGCAGATCGCCGTGCATGCAGCCAGTACTCGTCTTACGCCGTGCATGCAGCCTAATCGAAGTTGGCAAAGCCGACTAGCAGCCAGCCGTACGCATGCATGCATGCATGCAAAGGCACCTATCGTCTTGGTAAGGACGACTAGTACTAATCGTGTTTGGTCAGGACGACTAGTACTAATCGTGTTTGGCCAGGACGATTAGGTAATATTTTTGAAAATAAAAAAAAACGCGTATTATTTCTTGAAATAACTAAAAAAATGTATTATATTAAAAAAAAAATAGCCTACCATCTCAAGCTCCTCAACCTCACGTCGCCACTCACCGCCGTCTCCGAGACCGACTTCTACGTGCTCCCGTGTGACCCGAGCTACTTGTAGCTTCTTTGCGGCGGCATTACCACAACCGTACGTGTGTCAGCTATGTATCTTACTTAATTTCTCCGCAATTTGCACAGTCGATTTTCTGGTGAGTGAGTTGGAGATCCGATCACGCCTGTTTTTGCATTTGTTGACCGCCGAGTTCCCTTTTATTCATTTTTCTGTTCTCTGAAATTTGCAAAACGTGAAAATTTATAATGATTGCACTCCTCTTCAGACTTCAATCCCATTCTGCCTTAGCAGCTCACTTGTAAGATGTAATAATTAAGCTTATGAAACTTTATTCCTTTTCTTTTCTTGCGGGGGACACCTACCAGACTTTAACAACCCAATGTGGCCTGTGCGTACTCAAACATTTCGCACTGGACCAAAGACACGCGGTTGGCGTGAGGGCGCTTGGTGCTGTCCTGAGTCACAATTGTCTCATCCCATCACACATGCTTTATTTTTCGGTGATTCTTATCCTCTCGGCCGGTGGCGGACGACGAACTAAATCATTGGTATAGGGAATAGAAAGCACACGTTTAATAACATAATAAAATCCTAAGTATGCTAACAAATAAATCGTACTAATATTTCAGCTCTGGGTTCTTGAGGGACTGTCGCTTGGTAATGTGTTAGATTTCGAAATCTGCATTATATTTTCGCTCAACAAATCACAAAACCGAAACATAAAAATGGATCCTCATCCATTATCATTCTCCGCTGATAATTTATCTATATTTATTGCATAATATCGCCTCCGGCAATTAGCCATGCCCTTTCTGTTAGAAATATGCCCTAGACACGGTAGTAAAGATGATGTTATTTTGTTTTATCTATGATTCGTCGAGGAAATGACGAATAACCATCACAATTGGGGCTAAGTTGTCTGAGACCACCGAAATTGAGGCTAGGGACACAAACCACCTATCTTTGGGGCAGGAGTGTGACAAGGAGCACTGATTCTGAATTTTAGTTGTCTTAAGAGCATTTCTGACCGTACGGTCCCACTGTCAGGCCTACGTGCCGAAAAAAAGAAAAGAGAAAAAGGAAAAAAGGTCAACGCCGCCTCGTGCTGCCCGTGCTTGTCTTTTCCCCTCCTCCGCTCATGCCCTCGCGCCAGCCCCCGCCGCCCGATGCCTCCCCGCCTCGGGCAGCCGCCGCCGCCGCTTCCGTACTCGCGGACCTCCGATCCCCGCGGCCACCGCCACCACCTCCCGGCCTCCGCGGCCGCCGCAGCGGCGCTATTCCTGGTCGCCTTCGCCCTCTTCATCTGGCTGCGGCGCGGGCGGAACCGGGCCACGGCGGCGACACAGCCCGCGTCGGCGCTGCGGCGGCTCTCGTACAGCCAGCTGAGTCGCGCCACAGGGGGGCTTCGCGGCGGGGAGCAAGCTGGGGCAGGGCGGGCTCGGCCCCGTCTTCCGCGGCGCGCTGCCCCAGCAGCCGGTCGCCGTCAAGGTCATGGACGCCGCGGCGTCCCTCCAGGGCGAGCGTGAGTTCCACAACGAGCTCGCCCTCGCCTCCCACCTCGCCCACGGCTCCGCGCCCTCCATCCTCCTTCCCTTCGCCTACTCGCTCTCCGCGCGCGCGTGCCGCCGCCGGATGATGCTCGTGTACGAGCTCATGCCGAACGGGTCCCTACAGGAGGCGCTGCTGGGGAGGAGGAGGTGCCCCGAGCTGGTGTCCCCGTGGCCGCGCCGCCTCGCCGTCGCCCGGGACGTCGCCGCCGGCGAGCGCGAGGAGCAGAGACGCAGTCTACGGCGCGAGGAGCAGCTCCGTGACGGCGCGAGGGGCAGCTCCCTGGTCCCAGCTCCGGCGAGCACGCGGTCGACGGCGCGAGGGCAGCTCCCTGGCGGCTGCAGCACCGGCGAGCACGTGCGGGCGCGGGAGCAGACACGCGGGCCGGGGCGTCGAGCACGCGGTCGACGGCGCGAGAGGCAGCTCTCTGGTCCCAGCTCCGGCGAGCACGCGGTCGACGGCGCGAGGGCATCTCCCTGGCGGCTGCAGCAATGGCGAGCACGCGCTGGAGCAGAGATGCGGGCCGGGGCTTCGAGCACGCGGTCAACGGCGCGAGGGGCAGCTCCTTTGCAGTGGCAGCACCGGCGGGAGCACCCGCGGCGGCCCTCTGCGTCCACGATGCGCAAGCATAATTGAGCGTTGACTTTTTCTTTTCTTTTTTTTGGCCATCTTGGTTGGCCTGACAGTGGGCCAGCTCGGTCAGAATTGCTCTTAACTTGACTAATCACAAGAATCAGTGCTCCTCGTCACACTCCTGCCCCAAAGATAGGTGGTTTGTGTCCCTAGCCTCAATTTCGGTGGTCTCAGACAACTTAGCCTCAATTGTGGTGGTTATTCATCATTTCCTCATGATTCGTCAAATGTTTATTGAGTAATGCATCCGTACGAATTAGTAGGTACATGATTTGTTTGGACTCTATACTTGTATCGGTATTCTAGGGGCGGAGCTGCATGTGCTCACCCTGATGCACATGCATCGGGGTAGGAAACAATTTTCTCTGTACTTGTGCCAAAAAATCAGCATGTGCATCACCTTATAACATGAAAAATGCACCATGGTGACTAAAAATTTGACACGCAAAGAGCGACATACACTCAAGTGAACCACGGTCGACGTCCGTCCAGTTCCGCCCCTATTTCTAGGGTCCTACTCGAAGTTCATGTGATGCCACCTATATCGCTTCATGGCTATGTTTTGGACCAATTATACGGACCCATGTTATCAACTAGATTCGAACGGCGCGGCTCGCCGCGCAGCACTTGTTGCTTCTGTAAATTTCTTGCCCGTGGGTGTGACATTTCAAACAGAGTATTAGAAGATGGTTCATATCCTTATATATAAGCAAAACAGGATTGTACATGCTGAAAAGTTGTTACTTCGAGTTGTACCATATTTAGTTTGTGCATAAAGATTTGATCACATGTCTACAGATTTGAAAGCATATTTTTAGGATCGTACGAAATCAACTATCATCACATTATACGATCAAAATCTTAAGAAAAAGGAAGATCACATCAATGCTGAAGCACAAGTAATATAGAAATTCATACCACACTCACATAACATAACATAAATGGCATTATGAGAGTCACATTTAGGTGTACATAATACATGTAAACACATGGAAGAGCGGCTTGCCCAGCCCCACCTGTAGGTTCATCAAATATGTTGCCCTTAAGTCTAACATGTTGAACACATTAATAAGAAGATAGTTAATAACTCGTGCAAGAATAACATCTGTAGAAAGATAATGCCACACACATGCTGAGACGATGTTTACAATATCAGAAACATCTCTGGGTTCAACACGGAGATAAGATAGTTATGTATGTAAGGCTGAACAAAAGCACTGAAATCGGAGAAGTGGTTCAAGAGTTCCATATGCAAAAAACCAGCGCTACATGAACCACAACATACTACATACAAAACAGGGTAATATATAGGTTGAGCCAAATCGTAACCGGTGGCATTACATCACAAAACAATTATACATATGGTAGTAGAAAAATGGCCGGATGGCTGGAAAGTTGAAATATATCATAGCATCGCCGGAGGAGTTTGCAAACGATGTGGGCGAAGGCACCTAAGAGACCATTATGTTTGGTGGTAATGAATAGTGGACCGCTGCAAAAAAAAATAGAGACAGTAAATTAGCTTACCATTTAGAAGTTATATGGATTCCAAAGAAAGATATCTGATATTCATGTTCCACTTAAGGGAGAGATAGCCACATTTACATTATACACTCTAGGGGCATTTGTTTTTGATAAACCACTAATCTGCGAGATATGGTAGACTGAAGAGTGTCGTACCTTGGCATCTTCCAGCCACAATAGAAAGAGCATGATAAAACTTGCTATCTGCAACAAATACATTTCTGGAACCTTGTTTTGTTAGTATAAACTGTAATTAGTATTGATATTTCCTTCTGCAGTAAGAGAACCTTGTTGTAATTTTGGCCAAATACAATAGAAAACAGTGGAGAAAAATGTTGCCTCTGTTTCCAAATAAAAATTACATTTGCTGGTTTTCGGACATAAAATTTATTCCAAGCAACTCTTTCAATCTAATTCAAAAACATATACGAAACTGAATAGTGTTATTTTAGCATAAAGGTTGATTTCAACTTCTTAGGCTACTGAAACTTACATCTTAAAACACTCTCTTCAGTCTAGAAAGGCGTACAGTTGACGACCAGCGGATGCACCTTGATCCGCTGAAGAATGCCGCCCGGTTGGTGAACTTGACACTGAACACTCTACCATGTCAATAAATATGTCCCTGTGGCATACCAGCCATAAGAGAGAAGGGGGTCAACAATAAGCTGTGAGAGAGACCTGAGATTATAACCGAGCATGAAGACCACAACTACAACAAAGGGACGGCATATACAAAGGCAACATCAGGCAGAGTTGATTCGACGTGGTACCATTCTTTCCTGAAGATGAACGACGACAACCTTTAGAGCATGAAGTCACTCTGATCTTTGAGGACCCGGGCATGGGAGCCAACAATGTAAAACTTCTGAAAGAGGCAAAACAGATAGGAACTTAGATGCTAGGAAGATATGCTATACAACAAAGAGCACTGATTCTACATAAACTGAAGTACTACCCACAAGAAACTTAGCTCCAATTACATATTGTTGCTCACTTTTGTAAAAAACATATTTAAAGGGGGCTCGCTATTTTGAGCCATCGAACCAAGAAAGTTGAAGTACTAATTGATGTGGCATTGCAGTTACTACTACACAAAGTTGAATTATAGCAACCAAGTTATATTCATAAACAACAACATGTCTCTATCTTTCTATGACTATTTCCCTTTAGATGAAATGTAGCTGCAAAATTATCTTCTTTAGAAGGCAATAGCATTAAAGTTCAGAATGTTTATACTAATCAAAAGACTCATGATTAGCTTTCTCGCCTGAGCTTCACAATATCCACTTTTCATTGAACCTCTGGAGGAAATAGATCACAAGAGCATGACAACAAAGGTAATTTCTAATACAAAAAAAGAGGTGGGAAGTGAGTATCAGTTCCTGGAAAAAATGTCAGGTTTGTCTTAATATATAGATTAACAACCCATGTCACTTTCTTGGTCTGTACATTGTCCTAACTAATCCTATGGATCTGTTCATGCAAAAGGATTATCATTAACCAATTTCATGAACTCTTTCCTTAAATCTTTTTGTCAAGATATTTACTTCAAAGAAAACCGGTGAACTCATGCCTTCTTTCATTCATAAATTCATGTCATCAAAAGAGAAACATATGGAACAATTTTCTAATAGCAAAAGGAAACTGAGATATCTACATCATAAAAATGCAACGCCTCCTACACACGGTAAAGGAAAAACTGCAAAAGTGAAACACCATAACATGCAAAACAGACGCATAGCAAGATGAAGTCAGCATAAGTAGGAGCAATAATGATGCATAACATCAATGAATCTATCAGAGTTGAGTAACTGAAGTTAAAACCTTAGACATTCTATTTTAATCATAGACACTGGACTGTGTCGATGGATCAAATATAACACTATATTACATCGAGATCTCTCTTCAACACATAATCTAGTGCACTCCATCAGGAAACATATCCTTGCAAATAATCTTTAAGACTGCATAAACAATAGGAGTTGCAGGACATAGCAATGAAAACACAGAGGTGGTACATTGACTAATTTTATTTATCATGTTATAGAGAATGCACAGCGCTACCAGGCAGGCCAACCATCACACACATAATACGTAAGAAGATGTTCTATGACATAAGTCGGTTTCATGACATGAATGAAACAACAAGCTGAACCTAAAATTTACACTAATCAAGGCCATGCAGTTCTGCATTAGTTTTTGGAGGGCAGTGTGAGGTGATCTTGTCTCTTGTGTATGTTGCTGACACGAAGTTTGCAGATATGAGCACAATGACATGTAGTTTCTATAAACATTCATTAGTAAATAAGCGGGCAAAGAACATGGAAAAACAAACATAAGGAACTAACAACGGTTCCTACCAGGATTATTTTAGATTTCTACCCATTTGCCTGAAACAAAGTATCCTAATCCAGTACCTAATTCCATGAAATTACACAAATACACTCATTGAGGTTTTCTGATGTTTAGTTTCTTCTTTCACATCTTGACCCTGTAAATATATTAATGCATACATATAGCACTGGAAAAAATAACAGCTCAAGAAGAAGATGGATACTAAAAGACTAACCTCAACCGGTGCCTCGGGCTGGAAACAATTATTTCAGATTTCTACCGCATTAGCCTGAAACAAAGTGTCCAAATTCAGTACCTAATTCCATGAAATTACACAAATGCACTCATTGAGGTTGTTTGATGTTTAATTTCTTCTTTCACATCTTGACCCTGGTAAATATAATAATGCATACATATAGCACTGGAAAAAAATGACAGCTCAAGAAGAAGATGGATACTAAGAGACTAACCTCAACCAGTGCCTTGGGCTGGAAACAATGGTGAATCGATCGTTCGAAGGATCAAGGTGGAGCTGTTGAGCATGAGACAGGAAACTCCACACCATGGGGAAATGACCCAAGGACCTCCTCCTTGCCAAATACGACACCAGCAAGGTCGTTGACTTGTGCTAATGACCTGAACTAACTGCTCACCATAGATGCACACCTGTATAGACCAAAATCACCTGAATATTTTATTTATCAATATTAAGGCAAAACAAAAAAGGTCTAAGGAGGCATTTATACACACATAAAACAACATTTTTTTTCTCTATTTCAGTAATTAATCATTGCCATGAACAATATTATGGGATAGTAAACGCTGCCAATAGGAACTATATATACATAAATAAAATTAACCAATACCAAGCACGAGAAAAACATATATTTTAGTTACCTCCGTCAGATTACCTGTAGCAGTTTCATTGATGAAAAGATCATGTTGGACACAAGTTTTGCTCGCTCGACATTATTGGGGGAACCAGGGCGCTTCTCAGGCCATGTGATGTTTAGACCCAAGCTATGAGATCAAAATATTTTAGAATCATCATGTGGCGCGTGGACACAATTTTGTCGATGAGTAGAACCAAACCATGGAGACAATTTTAGCTACTATACAGAACTATTTTCATGTAGCAACCATTTATTTAAAATTGCAACTGGGTCTTCAAACACCATCTATTGCTACTATACATAACTACAAAGCTGACTTACTTGTCTATACTAAGAATTATTATTCACTTAGTAGCATAACTGAATCACACAACACAACCATAAATATGAAGACATAAGAGATCCTGAAACTTGCCTCATCTGATATACACAGAACCTTTGTGATCTTTCTCTTTGAAAATTGAATATATGTCTCAACTTATTCGGTTACATTCAGTCATATATTCACCAAAGATTCTCATCTAATATCAAATTGAGAACTAATAGGGTCTAGATGAATGCAAACCATACAGTGTACACCCATTTCCAGTGGACAAATGACCAATTATGCAGTGAAAATTAAGTCGAGAAACAACCCATTTCAGTGGACAAACATCCATTTCCAGTGGACAAACAACCATTGGTGCCATGGAGCAATATAGCAAAAGGGCTGCACCACATTGGCATATACTAAAAAGCATCTTCACCGATAAAAAAGAGAAGCTCTTGGGATTAAATTAAAAGAGAGGAGGGGAGGATGCAAATCAGGAGAAAGAGATGGGTATGGGTACCTAGGTGAGGTGCAAATGCGCCGAGATATGGTAGGCAGGAGATATAATCGTGGATTGTTTTCTAGAAACGGAATGATGGTAGCTGCAAGAAAGAAACACCGCAAAGAGTAAGAAACACATAGCAAGATATTGTGCAATTGTATCATCACTCATCAGAACCTAAACTTAAATGATCAATTGTGGTATTATCAATAACATGGAAACTGGCTGGAGCATCAAGAGTAATATACATCTGAGAGAACACACAACTTACATATCCAAGTTGAGTAGTGGGCATTCCTCCACGAGCAGCCTTTCCCCTGATGCATTTACACAAACAGTTTACACTCACACCTTCAACCTCACAGTAGAGAGAAAAATGGATCAGTCGTAGAATTAGAAAGAGATGTTCAAGGAAAATGCAAGGTCATCGGACACATGTGGATGAAGTTTCAAAAATGAAGGACAATGAATCAAGCACATCACTGGGTACGGAAGAGTAGGCCTCCAATTTAATCTCAGCCTCCAGGAAAAAGAGAGCAGCGGCAGCGCGAGCAGCGACCTGCTCTCGTACCTCCCGTGAAAGCAGCAACCTGCCTCGCCTGGCCGCCGCCGCTGCCCCGTCTTGCCCGGCCGCCTCTGCCCTGCACGGTGGCCGCCGCGGCCCGGCCTCCCTCCCTGGCCCCCGCTGCCGCTTTGCCCGCCGCCGCCCTGCCTTGCCCGGCCGCCGCTTTGCCCGGCTGCCCTGCCTATCCTTGCGGCCGGCTGCGTGAGGAATAGGGGGAGGCGGCCGGCGAGGCGGCCGATGAGAAGGAGGCCGTCAGCGACCGGCGGCCGGGGGTGGCCGGCGGCAGGGAGGAGGAGGAGAAGGGGCGAGAGCGGGAGGTCGCGAGCGAGAGAGCTGCGGGTGGCGGCTAGGGTTCCTTCGCCTCTCCCTCGAGCCATGGAGAGACCAGGAGATGGGGGGGGAGGAGAAGGGGAGTGGAGCTGGAGGAGCTTGGGGGAGAGAAGGATGGTGGTGGGCGGCGGCGGCCATGAGAGAAGAGGATTGGAGGATGAGAGGCACGGGAGAGGATAGGGCACGGGATTCGGTTTATATACCACGACGCGCAATGACCAAAATGCCCAGAGAAGCTCCGTCGGAATAACGGCCACTGCCACCGCGCCCCCAATTTGCACCGGATCTTTCAGCCACCAAGTCGATGACAGGTGGGACCAGGGACCGTAAAAAAAACACCACCCGATCGGACGGCTGAGATCGCATCAAGTTTCGAATGGACGGTCGGTAATTCCTGAGCTGTGGTGAACCTCCTACCACCCCCATGATTATACTCTTTAGATATGTGGTTGGATTGACCTAACTTGAGACACTACAATAATGCGGTTGGTTCTCTCCATACAATGGTACGTTTTGTCCTTAGACATAGGATTACTGCATGCTTTGAGATGTGAATTGACCTAGCTAGCGATTATCAAACGTTAAACTGTAACTGCATAATTATAAAGTTTGCTTTCTGATTTGTCATAAATCATGCCGCGAGGAATGGTAAGTAAATTTGTCCCTCTCTACTCTCGAGGGATCTGCGTGGCTCTCCCATGTGACCGGATCCAAAAATACATGGTCATGCTACTTATGGCTAAAAGTGAACCTAGTAAGTGATTCTGAGTTATATGGAAAGAGTGGTCATCTTGTAACTCGATTGTATATTGTGAGATAAAGGATATGTCATATTTTTTGCGTTTTGGAATTGACAAGTCTATCTAGATGTAGTTATGACCGAGTAGGTTTACTCAAGTCAGATCTAAATATGTGTGATACTATAGTGTCACATTTTTTTAGATAAAGGGAGTCTTTACTACTTAAGATGTTTAAGCATTACACCCAGCCTCTGCATAACAAAGATGCACACAGCCGAAACAAGTCTGAAGTACGGAAAAAAAAACTAGACGAATTACATATCAATATGAGAAATTGTAAAGACGCCTAAGGTGGTGGAGGGCCGATCCGCAAATTATGTTGCCATCCATGTAGGGATAAACAGTCTCTCGCCGTATCATCCAGTCTTGTACACACCTCCATAAACAGGTCTCGATGCCCCCACATGTTGCAACTGAGACCACGAACGAAGTATAGCAGTAGTCCTGTAGATAACCTGCATAAGAGAACAATTTTTATCATTAAAAATCTTGTCATTTCTACATAGCCAAAGCGACCATATTACGGCAAGCGCTACCACTCTAATAAGTTGTTTGAACCTATTATCCACTCCATTCAGCCAATTGCCAAAAATATTAGCAATGCTTGTAGGTAGGTAAATAGTAGAACCTATCAGAACTAGCAAACTTGCACTCGAATAACAGGTGTTTGATTGTCTCGTCTTTATGACAGAAGACACACTGTTTACTCCCATGCCAATTGCATTTTGCAAGATTGTCTTTTGTAAGAATTACTCCTCGACGAAGATACCACGCAAAAACTTTGTTTTTAAGTGGGATTTTCCTCTTCCAGATTTTCTTATTATTATCTACGGGCACCTCTGGCTGAACGAGTGCTGTATACATGGAGTCTACAGAGAATTTACCACAATTGCGTAAATTCCACCGAAACTTATCAGACCCTTGAGTCAAATTGACAGTGGCGAGTCGCTGGAGCAACTCCTGCCAAGATGCCAGCCTGGGTCCAACAAGATCTCAACGGAACGTCACAGTGGGATGATTATCAACCAATACCTGAGCAAGCGTATCGCCCTTGTGACGTCCTTGGACTATACCATATAAGGCTGGATATTGTTCTCGGAGGGGGGTAGTACCCAACCATGTATCCTCCCAGAACCTTATCTCAGACTATGCCTGGCCATGGGAAGCCCGGCCTGAACGGCCCGGCCCGGCCCGAAATTTCCGGGCTTGGGCCCGACTGGTCTTTCCTATGGGCCGGGCCTGGGCCTCAGATTTAGGCCCGATGGACGTGACGGGACGGGCCTGGGCTTTGCATATTGGTGTTTTCAGGAAGAAGCCCGGCCCGAGGCCCGAAGCCCGACGGGATTTTGCACTCACGGGACGGGCCTGGGCCTAAAATATAGGCCCAACGGTCGATTCGGGCCGGGCCTGGGATTTTTCACGCGGGCTTTTTTAGGCCCGGCCCGAAGCTCGGCCCGGCCCGACACATGGCCAGGTATATCTCAGACCCATCCTTAATGGAGAAAGAGCCATATGGGAAGAAGAATTTCTTCGTCGCCATTAGGCCCGCCCAAAAATGGGAATCACCTGATTTCCAAGAAACCTGTGATAGCGCACTTGAGCCTATGCATTTCTTCCTAAGGAGGGTTTGCCACACCCCCTCTTCCGTCAGCAGATTAAACAACCACTTACCAAGAAGAGCTCTATTCTTGACCTGAAGGTCATGAATCCCAAGACCGCCATGGTCCTTAGGGCGGCACACTACATCCCATTTTGCCAGCCGGTACTTCTTTCTTTCACTATCCCCTTGCCTAAAGAATCTGGATCGAAAGTAATCCAATCGATGCAAGACTCCCTTTGGTAGTTGAAAGAAAGATATCATATACAGTACCATATTAGTTAGGACTGAATTTATGAACACCAATCTCCCCCTAAGGATAATAATTTTCCTTTCCAGCTACTTAGCCTCTTTTGTAGTCTTTCCTCAACATGTTTCCATTGAGCTATCGTCAGCCTCCTAAAGTGAATTGGGATGCCGAGATAGTTAATTGGAAACTGGCCAAGCCCACAGCCGAATAGTTCGGCATATTGGGCAGCCTCCTCTTGGGCGTCACCAAAACAAAACACTTCACTTTTATGGAAATTGATTTTTAGACCGGAGAGTTGCTCGAACGCTGATAATATTAATTTCAGATTTCTTACCTTCTCCATATCATGTTCCACAAAAAGAATTGTATCGTCGGCGTATTGTAGAATGGATAATCCGCCATCCACTAGATGCGGTACCACTCCGACAATTTGCCCATTGGATTTTGCACGCTCAATGATTATGGCTAACATATCAGCAAATATATTAAACAATATAGGTGATAATGGATCGCCTTGCCATAATCCCTTTTTCGTCTGGAAGTTTCTGCCAACATCGTCATTGACTTTGATGGCGACACAAAAATTAGGATCTGAATTAGATCGGGCATAGAGTACTAATTACTAACTATATAAAAGCAGAGCAATTCTGCGAGCTCTCCGTGCTCGGGCTACTGTTCTAAGGAACAGTAGCTATAGTGTTCTACAGTACCGCGCGGAGGGACCTACCTGTAATTCCCAGAAAACTGAAGGACTTTTCTGCAAAAAACGCCACACATCTTCTCCCTCCTTCTTCTTCTCCCGCGACGCCGAAGTCGCCGCCGCTGTGCTCCTCCCCGGGCAAATCCATGGACACGGCGAGCTCCGGCGTCGCCTCCTCTCCCTCCTCGCTGGGTATCGGCTGCTGGGACGACGCACGGGTGGCGGAATCATCCCCGCCGTGCTCCTCCTTCGGTCGTCGCGCCCGAGTGTCGCCGGAGCAACTCCGGTCATCATTTAGGGGCGGCGCCGCCACCTTCTGATCTCCCGCGACCAGGCGCGTCCAGCGCGCCCAGCGGCGTTTGCTTGCGCTCGCCCCATGCGTCGCGTCCGTGCGCCGCAAGAGCTCTGCTCAGCTCCATTGCTGACGTCATGATGACGTCAGCGCTTCTATTATTTTTAATTACTTTCAATTTATGAAAATTGTTTAAACTGTTTAACTTTGAAAAATCATAACTAATTCATTTTAAATCAGAAAAAAATATATATCAAAATGACCAGAAAAATGGTATCTTTTTAATAATGTCATTACCATGCATGTATAAAATAATTACATTGGTACCATAAGTAAAACCCTATTAAATCCTAAATTTAAAATATGGGTATTTTTTTACAAACCCATTTAATGTTTTAATTACTTTCAATTTATGAAGATTGTTTAAACTGTTTAAACTTTGAAAAAACATAACTAATTCATTTTAAATCAGAAAAAATGATTTACATATCAAAATGACTAGAAAAATGGTATCTTTTTAATAATGTCATCATCATGCATGCATAAAATAATTACATTGGTGCCATTAGCAAAAAAACACTATTACACCCTAAATTTAAAATATGGGTATTTTTTATAAACCCATTTAATTTGGCTATTCATCTGCCCGTCCGCCGTGAACTTGCTCCAGCCGCCGCGTTTGGGTCTTGATCTACATATCTGCAATAGTTTATTGTTTCTTCTTGCTAGGTCTAATGACGAGAAGTTGATTTCTATATCCATCTAATTCTCTGGCCTGCCTCCAATTGATTTGTTCAGCACATGATGGAGATGCAATCGCTGCCTTCTCAAAGCCTCTTCATCGTGTTCTATAAATTCTGCGCCTCCATGTCTCCATGGCATGAACGGAAATAATTCAATAAAAGCACAAAGTCAAATTTCTGCAGTAATTTTTCGCAACGTTGGCACAAATTGTCTCTCAAGTCAGTAACACGACAGCAATCTTCCTGCATTTGATCGCAAGTTATCAAGGCTCTTTTCTCACCATTTATTTTTTCCTTGATTTTGCACATGATGTGTCGTTTTTCATGAACCAATTTGTATTGCTGTAGTGGATCAACAACAAATACAACATCATTCCGCTCTTGCTCCTCAGTTTATTTAATTTCCCATGAGTGATGCCTGATTGATGTGATGATATGTAATCTAGTGGTACATCGAATCCCGTATATGAGATATGCAATTCTTAGTGATGCTACTTTCTTAGCTCTCAATTAAAAACTACATAACGTTTTTTATATCTCTCTTCATACGATTGACTAAAATCCTAAGAGCAATAGAGTTTCGTCTTGTCTTTATGCTTGATATCTTCTAATAATTGGTAGATTATTCCCACATGAACATTTGATATTCTCACAGTTGGTCGTCTAGCTTTCTGCTTAATTGTTTTGTAGCTCGGAGCTGATACGAGATGATGTTGCGCAGGGCACTATCCAATACTCATTTGTGTTTCAGTCTTTCGTTTTTCATTTCTGCTAAAGAGATCCTTACTACCATGTAATTACAAACACGCATTACCAAGTAAGTACTCCTTTTTGTTTGAATCATTTCCTTCCCCTTGACAAGATCTGCTTTACTTTAAGCCCGATGGCAAAGTGGAGATGTCATCCTAACATAGGATTCTGTTTTAGTTTAGGTTGATCATAGACTTCTCAATTAAGTTGTCTCATAAGCTTTACACGTTTTTTTAATCAAATAAGCTTATTGCTTTGATGCCTTCTTTTTAGATATCGTCCATGCTATCTTAGGTCTAATTTTTTTTTTAGTGTAGTGATGATCAGCAACTTCATAAATCCTAAAATAGGATCTTTATCAGTTTTCATGAACCTACTGAAATGTTTATTTTCATCCAATGACAAAAAATATTGCTTCAATACAAATCACGAGCCTCTCGATTTAGTATGTGATCCCTCTAAATAAGCACTTCAAAATTGTATTTATATTCTGCTCTAGGATTTTGAATCCCTGCTCTGATTTGCATGTGTCCAGATAGTTCGGTAGTCTTCTTTTGCTTCAGATAACTGTCTACTGTTGTTGTTCAAGTAATGCTGTTTGTTTATAGTACTGCACATTTTAGTATGAATATATGCATAGAAAATAAGAAGTTTTTTTTACATCTTACAGTGATTTTGAAAAATATATTCCATACTTCTACTACAGTTTTCCTTTGCCTGTTATTCTCTCTTTTCTAATTTTAGATGAACGAACGTTGTGCTTAGCTCGAAAAATATGATAACACTATATGTATACTAATAGTTGACTATTGTGTCATATTATTGAGAATTATCATACCGTTTTAACAATCAACTAGTGCTTCATCATAATAGTCATTGGATTCAAAAAATTTATCACTCACACGCGCAAATCCTATTTGCTTTCCTTGAGCTACCAATTTCGTGGTTTATCTTCTTATTTGTTCATCATTATACTTCCAGTAGCTAGCTGACGGGCTTTTTTTGGCTTATTCGGCTTTCCATGTTGCAACTACAAGCACAAAAACATCACCCAACCAGAAGGTTCCTTGTCAAGACTAAAAGCATATTTGATTCAAAGGGTGTCTACAAAAGTTACAGAGGATCAGGGGTTCCGTTAAAACCCAAAATGAAGGCTGTATTAAACTTCGGAAATTCATAACTAATTCTTCTTGAATCAGAAAAATATGAATAATACACTAAAATGTGCAGAAAAATAAAACCTTCATGTTCGAATCAAATTCATGCATGTTTAAACAATTTTTAATCATGTTTACGTAGGAGAATTAAAACACCTATTTTGCGTGAAATGTAGTTTCTCTAAATGCTTCTCATTTAGGCTCCATTTCAAATGATCTCCATATTTAGATTCCAACTTTAATTCCCTAAAAAAACAAAACAAAAACCTACATCAAATTTGTCACCAAGAGCGCGGCGACAGCTGAGCGAAATAGCGCGCTCTCCGCGCTCAGCTACTGTTTTCCACATCTGAACACTTTAAAAACGAAAAAAAAAATCTGTAGTCCAACAATTTCCAAATATAAACAATTTTTTAATGTGTACGTTTCCAACTTTGAATTACAACCATATTGGATCATTTAAATCCAAATTCCAACCACCAGAAAAATATAAAAAATATATCAAAAAATAAAAAAACTATTTTTGGCAAAAAATAAACATGTTTGAATAACTCAAATTGACCAATATTTGCATAATTTTATGAAAAATACAACCGTACTTCACCATTCCGACTAAAAAAAATCAAATTTACATGTTTCAAAATTTTAAAATGACCTTCAAACATGATCATTTTGTAAACACTAAAACACTTTAAATTTGAATAACTTCCCCTTAACATATCAACATGAACACAAAACATAAACGTTGCCTATTTGTGGCATACGATCAAATTCCAAACTTGAATATTTCAAATTAAAATGACTTTCAAATCTGAGCATTTAACAAACGGAAAAAAAACAATGGTGTCTCATGTTGAGCTACGGTTGCTTTAAAAAATGCTTGATTAGATGAATATTTATAGAAAATGCAAATTCATTTCCTCCAATTATGGACTGATTTTAAATTGAATTTACTAAAGAGCCATACAATGTACTCCCTCTCATTATTGAGTTAAATTAAATATTTAAGACAAAACAAAAACATACCACATCAATTCGAATAAGTTAATATTTACAGATAATATAAATGAACTCCCTCCAATTATGCAATTCAACTTAATGAATGTTCAAACAGAACTTAACTCTCCCTAATTATGTAGTTAAATTTAAATACTGCTTTATTACATGCACATTTCAAAAAATCACAAATCCATTTTCCTCTAAAGATGGATTGAATTTAATAGATGCTAATACAATATATTTCCTCTAACCAACAATCTACATTACATATTTACGACGAAATACGAACATAATATTTTGACATAACCATAATATACTTCCTCTGCTTATGGTGTTAAATAAGAAAAATATGGCAAAATGGAACCATATTTAATTATTTCAATTTATCGAACCTATTTGGAAGTAATACACCTTACATCTCTCTAGCTCCGTAGTTACATTTACAAAAAAGGTTGATTAGATGGATATTTTGACAAAATGCAAATTCATTTCCTCTAACTATGGATTGATTTCAAACTGAATTTAATAAATGGTCATACAACGTATTTCCTCCGATTATTGAGTTCAATAAAATATTTAAAACAAACCACAAACAAATCATACCAATTCGAATAGGTTCATATTTACACATAATGTAACTAAACTCCCTCCAATTATGCAGTTCAATTTAATAAACGCTCAAGTTGAACTTACCTCTCTCTAATTATGTAGTTCAATTCAAATAATGCTTGACTACATGCATATTTCAAGAAATCAAATATTCATTTCCTCTACAAATGGATTGAATTTAATAAACGCTAATACAATATATTTCTTTTTTTTGCTTTTCTTTTGCTTTGCAACAAAACAAAATCGGAATAATGATCACCATGAATCAAAATAATTTCAGCACATTTTAGCTAACAAAACAACTGCAATTTCCTTTTTGAATTCCAGTTTGTTGTTGTAAAGTTATAAAAACATTGAAATTAAATCTTTCTATTTGTTTTCTTTTGCTTTTTGCTTTTCTTTTGCTTCTCATTACAGCAACATTGCAATTATGATCAAACAAAAAAAACACATTTTGGTTTATAAAACCATAATAAATTCCCTTTTTCAATTTCAGTTTGTTTTAATAGATTTGCAAAAAAAACATTGAAATTTATGTTCATCCATTAAAACGATAGTTTTGTCTTCGCAGTAACTCAATAAGTTGTAACATTTATGCAAAGATAAATGCATTAAACAAATAACTTCACCATTTCTATTCACAAAATATATTACGTAACCAAAACAAAAAAAGATATATTGACAGAAATATCCACCCAGGGCGCGACGTGACGGCGCGCTAAAATTCAACTAGTAGAGTTCTAAGATAGAAACTCACTAGGAAGGTCTATATGTAAGGAGGTGGCGTGCGTTTTAGGGCGGCTCAATCTGCACCACCCTCTATCGCAAGCCGCCACCTCTCTCCCACGCCATAGTCGTCCATATGGACCTAATAGTATGGTG
Organism: Poa pratensis; assembly: GCA_947311845.1. Taxonomy (NCBI): domain Eukaryota; kingdom Viridiplantae; phylum Streptophyta; class Magnoliopsida; order Poales; family Poaceae; genus Poa; species Poa pratensis. The sequence continues at coordinate 24,094,367 of CAMZMU010000092.1, read as the reverse complement.
TATGATGCTTTTATCATATACGTGTGGACACCTTGAACGCGCTATATAGGTAGCGATTATACGAGCCGCAAAAGAGGAGTTGTTCATGGGAGACGACGATGAGGACGAGCAAATATTATGGCTACACAGCCCTGGCGTGTTTTACTGACCTTTGCATCTACACATATTGTTGTAGATATAGATCTAGCGTAAGCCAGAAGAGGATTTGCTCGTGGGAGACCGCAATGAGCGCGAGGAAAGTATGACTACACAACCCCTACGAGATGGATGCAGCGGTGACTGGGTCCTGTCATACCTTATTGTGACTAGATGATCCGTTGCGCGACTGCGCAACCGCCGGATGCAACTACCACATTGTTGCCACACGCTTTATTCGTTGGTGAAAACTAATTAATTTTTATTTGCATTCATTTAACTTATACCATACAGAAACCCATGATTTGTATGAAGCACTGTTATTATTTGATACCAAAAGTTATGTACCTAAACAGAAGGAATTGTTTCATTTCCATGTCTGAATTGACAGTTTCAGAAACAATGAAATTTTGAACGTTGCACTTACACAAAGTAAATAAGTAGTCATGTATCGACAAAGTTCAGACATAGGCAGATATCAAATTCAAAAAATAACAGAGCAGTAGCACATCCACATGCAACCACAATAAACAAATTTCAATATCTAATTAGATCACAGAAATAAAGCATATAGAATAAGCAGACACAAAAAACGGGTCCTTCTCCTTTACCCAGGCTTGGAACCGGCACCAACTAATATAGATGGCAAGCGGAGTTACCCACCCAAAAATATGGCAAATCAAAATCCGAGATGCACACGAAATAGTGAAAAATTCATGACTAATACAGATGGCAAGCGGAGTTACTCCCCAAGCAGGCTCACGTAAAAATCACGAGAGCTCTCGTTCTGCACAATATCATACAATCTATAGCATATAAAAATTGAAATGAAAATATGGGGAGGGGGAGGGGGAGGTAGCAGCTCAACCTGCACACATTCCACCAATACCCTAGGTTGGAGCCCTGGTCAACAAGAAAGAGAGAGCTGATGGTGTGTATCTGCCAACCTTCCCTGCTACCATTGCCGCCGTTGTTGTCATCTCCTCGACCTCACGATGTGTGTGCCTCCGGCATCTCTGGCCTTGCTGCTCCTTCCCCATGCAATAGGGGATGTCTAGCTGTTTGAATTTTTTTGGCACAAATTCGAATTGTTAAGAACCAAAGCTATAATATATACACATTTACTTATGTTTTTCATTCCTATGCAAAAAGCCATATGGGAAAACCATTATTTGTGAAGCACGTGCATCACACAATTAATTATTTGGAGGAACATGATAATAGCACCAAATCAAGCTGTATCAGTAGTCGCCTTGACCTCTGTCGCCCAAATAAGCACACCCAGATTTTGCTTCAAGACAACAATCATAGTGGATACTTCAGTTAGATGGTTCCCCAAGAAGAACAATAAGTTCGTTTGAAACCGGGTGTTGCACGAAGCACATGGTCCATGTACGCAGCAACTTACTACGTTTGAGCTTCCTGGCTGTAAAGTTTGGAAACAACTCCATCAGCACATGGTCCATGTAGGCCGCAACTTACTACATTTGAGCTTCCTGGCTGTAAAGTTTGGAAACAATTGCATCAGCACATTGCATAGATATTAAGATATAAACATTGAAACAAACATTCTATATGTAATTCTAAAATATGATGTACCCAAACAAAGATTAAGGTGAAGAAGATGCAGTCAAATAGTTTCTGGTACATGCGTAACCTACATGATTGGATGATTTTATATTTCCAGTCAAGCTATTGTCTTAGTGCGAATGCCAACATTCAGATGGTCTCGTCTTCTCAATTGGGTCATCGTTTTCCTCGGCAGCAGTTAGATATGCAGCTCACTCATCTTGTTCTTCTAATTTACGAAAATATAAGAAAACATAGTTTACATATATCTTCACAAATTAATTATTTTGTTTGTCATGGAGAAATTTGGCTATTGTTCTTCAGTGTGGAACTACAACTAAACGGAAAATGTTCCACCAAGTAATAGCGTGTATGAGAGAACATGTATATCCCAAACACAATGAGTGAAATCCTTGTTGATGTGTGACATACAGAAGTTTAAATGAAGGCGTGCCATTTCTACAAAGATGAGAGCGTGGATTTACAGAATAAATTTATGTTAGATATTTGAAGTTAGTGAAAACCAAACAATATAATGTCGACTTAAAACAAGTATAATCTCTAATTAAAACAAGTAACCGACAACACATTGCAATCAAATTTTGCAGATCAAAATTATGGAATACTTATTACGTTGACAAAAAAGTATATACACCAGGGTCCTAATCGTTTGAGTGAAGAGTTGATGTACTAAGTATATTAAATGCTCACACATACATCGATCATCGTGATTTGCCTTCCTGGTTAGATGGCAACACTAGTGCAGAACGACACATCAGAAACGGGCCAAAAACCCCTTCGGCAACGGAGAAAGGGTCCGTGTCCCCGCCTCTGTCACTGATGTGAAGGCCTTCATCGGTAACGGAGGCCAAAAACCGTTTCCGATGAGGTCTCCATTTGGCAACGGTTGTGCGCAGACCTCCGTTTCCTTAGTTTTCCTTCATCAGATACGGAGTTTGCCATCCACCCGTTTGCATTGAGCATTTCTCATATTTCGGTTACAGGATGCCACGTTTACAAATGCCACTAGATACTTAAAATCTCACAGCACAAGCTCAAATACTAAAACGGTAACAGATTTCATTCATATCACAATGTAACTTTACATTTCCATCACAATTTCACCTTTACAATTGCATCACAAGATGTGACAAACATAAGAGGTAAAACGATAACAGATTTCACTAAGCCTACCATGTCAAAGGACGGAAAGAATATATGATTTCTTCCCTACATCCTTTTCCACAATCCTCGCAGGTGTCACTCTAGCTATCTCTTCTTATCTCAACTTCTTGAGAGAAGGATGTTGAAGCTTTGGACCCTATACATTAGTAAATAGAGTTACAATTGTTAAATACATATGCTAAAACAAATACACTATGAATTTAAGCAAACTGAAACGATATCTTACCTATGTCTTGAGGTGGCTCTTATTGATGAACCGGAGCAGCCAACACGCGGCTTGTCAACAAGATATTGCGATGTCAGCAGCTTCATAGGATGCCTGACAACGATCATCCTTTCCATGGAGGCCACCACCGGCTCTAGATTTTTTATGCAGTGTCACCGAAATCTAATCTAATACGTCACCGATGTGACATTTCGGCGACACTGTATAAAACACTCTTACTTAAAAAAGTATTTTATGCAGTGTACCAAAACGTCACAATAGCGACGGTGGATATGTATGGTGGAGTTTGAAAGGGAACAGCTTGATATCCCTAAATGTAAATAAGGATTTATGTTAGTTCTGACACTACTAGATAGAACAAACAATTTAACACAATAATATGAAGTATACAGTAGTATATAGTGTGTACTGACCTGTGTATATAATTGGAGGCCATTATGGGAAAGTCAACAAACACTACTCTCTTGAGTAATGTTCGTTGTTTGTTCTGTGTCTCCGACTTTTTTATGCAGTGTCACCGAAATAGACTCCTGTTTTCACATGGACTAGTTAGCTAAACTACAACCGGTTGCAAGTGCACAATAGGCAAGTTAACTACATCAAGAAATGATCTAGATAGAACTACCGGATGTGAACTGAACTACTTTCAACAAGTTAGCTAAACTACAACTACTTGCAAGTGCACAATAGGCAAGTTAACTACATCAAGAAATGATCTAGATAGAACTACCGGATGTGAACTGAACTACTTTCAACAAGTTAGCTAAACTACAACTAGTTGCAAGTGCACAATAGGCAAGTTAACTACATCAAGAAATGATCTAGATAGAACTACCGGATGTGAACTGAACTACTATCAACAACTAAGCTAAACTACAACTAGTTGCAAGTGCACAATAGGCAAGTTAACTACATCAAGAAATGATCTAGATAGAACTACCGGATGTGGATCTGATACCTTCTTCACGTCGCCGTTGGATCGATCTAGCAGATCCGGAAGTGGTGGAGGCAGAGGAAGCGGACAGAGCGACGACCTCGCCGTGTCGGGCGAGATGGCGAAGACCTCGCCGTGTCGGGGGACATGGCGAACACCTCGCCGTGTCGGGGGAGATGGCGAACACCTCGCCGTGATAGCCGTCGTCTGGGCGGAGACGGCGCCGCCACGGCGCCGGCGATGGCCGCAACGCCAGGAGGCGCCGCCACGAACAGATCTAGCATACTGGGACAGAGTGAGGAAACGAGTGTTAGGTTTTGCTCTGTACGCCCATATATATAGGTAAAACATAGGAAACGGTTCTTTAGAAGGACCGTTTCCTTTGTGTTTCTTCCACTGAGGTGTGGGACCTACGCGCCCACTCTGTGGAATTTCTTCTACTCTCTGGAATAATATTTTCCTAATCTCTACTATATGGAGAAAACCACTTATAGGATACTTATATTAATATTAGTGATTACTACATTACATACGCAGTACATATTAATAATAATAAAGTAAATTACAGTTGGAGAACTTATAGAACTACTACTAGCTACTTCTTGTTTTTCTTGCGCCCTGCTTCCGCGCAATCCTCGTCCTTCTCACGGCCTCGCTTATTGGGGGCCATTGGAGGTGGTGGCGGCGGCAGCATATCGGAGGCGGTGGCGGCGGCTTTCTTCTCCGTCGCCGGGGCTCCCTTCTTCGGGACCGGCGCCTCTGCCTCGTCCTCCTCGTCGTCCTCCTCCTCCTCCTTCTTCTCCTCTTCGGTTGACTCGTCATCAGAATCAACCTTCGGCGGGCCCAGCATCAAGGTGGGATCATGGAAGTTGGCGTATTCGTCGTCGCTCGTCTCCGGCGTCGGTCCTTCAACGGACTCGCCGCTGACGGGGGGACTGTCCCGCGGCGACTCAGTGTGCTCCTGTGTGTCGTTGCTGCGAGGCATCTTCGCTAATCAGTAGGAGGGAGCGAGCGAGCGAGAGAGAGAGAGAGAGCAGATTCGGTGGCGTCTTGAGCTAGCAAGGATTGGGGTTTTCAAGGAGTAGTGGGCGGTGCCACTACGCCATGGCATTTACTCGCCTCACATTAGAAACGGACACCCAAAAGTCTCCGTTGCTATAGAGGCACATATCGGAAACGGAGCCAGAATTAAGACCGTTGCCAATACTATGGGTAACGGAGTTAATACTTTCTCCGTTACCTATGTTGACGGGCCAGCCGCGGCCCAGGTCAGGTTTGTATGCACTGGCCGCGCGGAAAGCGCGATTCTCCGTCGCCTAACGCATGTCGTTTCCATAGAGGGGTATCCGATGTGTCGTTCTGTACTAGTGCAATGTCATACAAAGAAAATAGTGTTGAAAAAAGCAAGTTATAGCTTTCTTAATCTCTACGAGGCAAAAGATTTGATCATGCCAAATACTACATGGTATTTTTGTTTTCTTTAAGAAAGTGGAGTGAAGAAAGGTGGCCTTGGGAAATAGTTTCTATTTTGTTAGAGAAACAGAGGCATGGTTTAGGGTAAAAACCAAAAGGGTGGCTGCACAAGACGTTGGTGGTCCTATAAGGCCTCCTAAGCCAACGGCTGCATATTGCTACCGTGGAGGCTTGATTAACCGTTGTATAACTTTATAGCCATTTCTTCTAGGATTAGCGTGAGGCATTGAAAAGAGGGTACAATTGCTAAATGTAATAATCCTTATATAACCTAATACGATAATACTATAGAAAGATAATAAGTGGAAATAATTGTACAAATCTATCTTAACTTTTATGATAACTGAAAAATTATTTATAATTTTGAATCTGCCATTGAAATATCATGCAGCCAACAAACTGTCACATAAAAAGAGGTAACCTTGATATACGATATCAATATCTTGATTTCAGCACATCACATAAGAGCATACCTTATGTAATGAAATATTTGCATCGTCAGTCCTGCTATCCCTGCACAATAGCAGAAATTCTCAACGATCAAATGCACTGTGATACCTACTATCTCCTCATAAACTAAATGGTGGAAGAGGCAAAACTGAGCTGTTAAATGAAATACTAATGAGAAAGCCGGTGAAGGTACAATGGCGGCCACATTTAATCTGCACAATCATACATAGTTTTTCTTTTTAGTAAGCTGTTCAGAGTGTCAGCGGACCAATTGTATACATGTGTCTGCACCTATTGAACACACGCAGCCAAAATAAATCTCATGTGATTTTAATGTGCAAAAAGCTCAAACCACCTATCTAAAGAGGCATCAATGTACTTTTTTCTGAGGCCTGACAGAAAATAGAATATAGATAAGCTCACATCACCTGATCAGAGACTCACCTACATAATATATTATTAAATTGCTCAGTCACCCATTGACCTGAAAATGCACAATCACAAGGTAGAAGATTGACCAGTTATCTTTCAGCTAACTGAAGCCTGAAACGGTACTGAAATGAGATATCCAATGAAGCTAAGAAATTGAGATGATAATCACCAATAAGGAGCTGATAAGATAATGTGACATGCTTGTGGCCTACCCTGGTGTGTTTCTTTTTGTTTGATCAATGGATATTGAAAGGCGATGTCGTTGTTGTCATTGCATCTGTTACGCTATATCATGGAGACTGAAAAACAATCCACAAAGTTTGAGACCAACCTGTCGACAGTAAACCTGCTGAAATGAGAGAGCACCAAAGAATCAGCTCATGCCATGTCTTAAGTTAAAGATGAATTTGTCTGCAGTCTTTGGAAGACCCATCAGAATTAGCTTGACATGCAATTTTGAACCTAAAACTGAGCATTCACCACCGAGCATTTTTATTAGGTATAAAACAACCACCATCTTTCTAATATAGGGACTGTCCTATGTAGCATAGCACAAATAATTCTAACATTAAAGCTATAAGAACAGAGTAATAAAATACATACTGGAACAATATTGATTCATCCATTTGATTTTCAAACCATACACGGAAATGACGCAGATATAAATAAATAGCAATTAATTCATCCATGGAGTAAGCTTTACATAGCACATATATAGATAACTCACAAATCAGTTTATTCACCAGCTAGCTTCAGTTAATGTTATTTCTGGCTCAATCCGGCATAATCAGCTCTATGCAGAACAAGGGAAGGTCTTTTTTTTGCAATGGTGACGGACTGTATATATAAAGGGAAAAGCCTATAAATAACTCACAAATCAGCTTATTAACCAGCTAGCTTCAGTTATTGTTATTTCTGGCTCAATCCGGCAAAATCATCTCTATGCGTAATAAGCGAAACAACTACTTTTTTTTTGCAATGGTGATGCATTGTATATATAAAGGGCAAAGCCTGACAACTTGGAAATGATTCAAAATAACATATATCATTACTCTTCTTTCCTTCCCCTAGCTAGCTTCTCCCAGATCCCTGTACTAATAAAATTATCACTTTACGACCCCTATCAAAATAATCATAAATACTTCAGATCTAGCAAATCGCAAACTAAAATGACCTAGCGTGAGGTGAATATGTCAAATAATACACATTCACACATGATCAATAAAAATGACTTTTATTGACCGAGAGCACAACAAATAAATCTTGTAGCCACGAATTTGGAAAAAAGACAATATGCTACTGCAGAACTGAATAAAAACAAGACAATACACAACAACACAAAATGCTCGGAGTACTTTATTAGGGCACTTAAATCGTTCCTTCCATCAAGAGGGTGCACATCAAAGAGGGCACTGGCTGTGTTGATAGCTGAACCTGAGAAAGCTCAGAGACACCAAGATTAGCAGAGACATAAAAGATACATTAACACTCTCCTACATATGAAAAAAACACAATCTGTACATCTACAAAAACTTGTAATTTCGATTCCCATATCTGTACTTTTATCTCAAGCAACGAAACATGCATGAAAAGGGGCAACAAATAGAGAATAGTTCTGAAATCAGCCTGATATAGCAAACTTACTTGCAGGTCGACCAATGGCCATTAACAGACCACCAAAACCTGAAATCCATCACGAATCAGGCAAACATTATGTCAAACGCCACATAAAATTAAATTTTCCAATCAAATCATAAACTATATAAAACAATGTTCAGCGAGAGAAGTATGAGAAGTGAAATTAGCAACCTGTGTGGCAGAGGTGACCCGTGCGGCCTTCTTTGACCTCTCCTTCCTGTCTTTTCCTCTCCGGATGCTACCGAAACACCCCCAGCATCACCTGGAGGAGATCTTCTCGCTCCTGCAGCTGCTCTCCGACCCGGTGCTGCCACAACCGCAGCCAGTCCCTGTCCTGAAGGAGACCACACCGCTGCATGCGTTTTCCAAGGTTTGCCTGCATAAGTATGTCCTCTCTTGAGCACAATCTCAGAAATCAGCAATTGAACGGATGGACTCCAAACATGCACAATCCTGAAAATATTTGGACTTTTATTTCACTGAACCCAATGTGAAGATTAGTAACGAATGATGCAAGGAGAAACTAATCCATATGCAAGAACCTAAGAAAGAAGCACACCGGATTTGGAGCAGGAAAAACAAACGCGAATGTGATAGGATGGGAGGGGAGGGATGAGACGATAAAGGCACTGACCTTTTCCCGTTCATCTTGTTTCCTCTTGTTCCTCTTGTACCTCCTCTTCCTCCCTCCCTCAGTTTCCTCGTTCCCCCCTTCTGCTCCATCGCTAGCTCCTCCTCTTCCTTCCAGCTCTCCCTAAGCATATGCCGGCCTTCTCAGTGGCTACTTGCTGCTCCGTACCTGCTCCACCAAGCGGAGAAAACAATGATTAGATCGATCTGATTTGGCATGGAATGAACTGGATTTTTTCAATCCGAAAAATTTGCAATGGTAAGAGGAGACAATAGGCCCTCAGGGAGAACAGCAAGGAAGTAGCAGTTGAGGGAGAGAAGCGAGGGGGCACAAGGACCTTACCGATTCACACGCCTCCATTGCCGCTCAGTGCCTCCACCTGCTTCATGGCGGCTCCCAAGCGACATCACGCTCACGACGGCACAGCAACCTCGTCGAACTCGTGGACGCACGGTCGCCGTCACCTCCTCTTTCTCTTCTGCAGCGCCTCCACCTCCTATTTCTCTTCTACAATGCCTCCTCCCGCCCAGCACCACAGTCGTCGCCGCCGCCGGTCTCCCGTCAATGTGCCTCAGCCACTGGTCGTCTCCCCCGCGCCTCCTTCGTCACTTTTATGGACGGCACCGTGCCTACTCTTCGGCCGCGCCGACCGACACCGCCGCCGTGCTCCTTCTCCTCCCGCTACCCCCACTGTCCTCCTCGCCGCCAGGTCGCCGACCGCCTGGTCCTCTGCGCCGCCGCGCTCCTCCAAGACACGGGCTAGGGTTTGAGTGGGGCTCCTCCATGGGATCTGTAGAGGAGCAGGCGGGGATGCTTGTCGGGGCTGGGGCTCGCCGGGATCTGCCGGAGACGGGGGGATCGAGAGGAGTGGGGAGGGTGAGAGGGAGAGGTGCGGATTGGGGGAGATGGGGGCGTGGGGATTGGAGGAGACGAGGGAGAGACGAGCGAGGATTGGCTAGGGTTTCACTTCCGGGCAGTGGTTTTGTCTCGCTGCCGGGTGCCGTCAAAAGGAGTGAGACGCGCACGCTCGCGCAGTTTGGTCGCTGAAAACAGGGACCCGTGGGAAACTGGCCCCAGCGGTCATTGCCTGTGCCCCTCAGTTGAAATGTAAGAAACGGATTCACCACATCTAACGGCCAGGGGTGAAACAGCAAGGCATTTTACCGCATCGGACGGACGAAATTCACTGGGAGGGGCAGATGGGGGCATATGGCGGGTAGACCACGGGCCTTTATAGAAGTAATTTGACTCTGATTTTGACCATGTTTATTGTGATTTTTCTATTACTCCGAACCAAACAAATCGGTGTACAGATTTTTTTTTTTGTTATTTAATTCTCTATTTTACACATGCATTTCTGTAATATTTCCGTGTTTTAGAATTCCTCTTAGAATTCCTCCAACCAAATGTACCAAACGTGGTCTTATATATTGGCCATTGCATACAAAACCTTACTTTTACCTGCTGAAAATAATTGTTTTCTAGAATTTTCATCATGCAGCGTGGAGTGGGCTAAACTTGTATGTTGGACTCCTTTGAACCGAACCACAACGGTGTTTGCTTTTCTTCCTAGCAGCCTTGTCTCGTGTTGAATCGCCCTGCTGCAGTGTGTTGAATCGATTCAATGAGGCCTTCAAACCACTTTTACGCCACAATGTGGATGAGCTTAATTAGATGTTCCATTTATGTGTGACGCACATAAATGGTCATGCACGGAAATGTCGTATTCCTTTGACTGAGCGCTCCAGCTATAAGCGGTAAGCTGGGCCGGCATATTCTTCCACTGACCATTATCTGAAAGAAAATGTTCTTCGATCTACGGGCAGACGGGATGGAGCCTAGACCGGAAGGTGACTTTCCGTCATCTAATTTAGCGCGAGATACAAGACTGATCAATGTACGTCTGTACACGCACGCAGTATATATATTTGCCCAAGGTGTGCGCATGTATATACCCAGCACAGCGGCACTGGTCTCAACTCTGCACTGTAATCTCAACACACGCGACGGCGGGCAGTGGGCACACTCTAGCAGCTCCACGTTTGCCACGGCAGAGATATGGCATCCTCGACGTCGGCAATGCAGCTAGCGTTGGCGGCCGTCCTCCTGGCCACCACCTCGACGTCCGCCGTCCTCGCGGCCAGCGGCAGCGGCAAGCCGACCCGCATCCGCCTCTACGTCCACGAGAAGTTCGAGGGCGCGAACGCCATGGTGGCGTCCCCGCTGGGCGCCAACGCCATGGTGGCGTCCCCGCTGGGCGCCAACGCCACGTTCGGGGAGCCCGGCGTGGTCGACGACGAGGTGCGCGCCGGCCGACGCCGGTCGTCCGAGCTCGTCGGCAGGTTCCAGGGCTTCTTCGTCGGCATGGACCTGGCCGGGCCGAGCTACCTGTCGACCGTTACGCTCGTGTTCACGGCCGGGGAGCGCCGCGGGAGCACGCTGACGGTGCAGGGCCAGTAGCCCAGTACCACTTCGACTTCGATGGGGCGCTCCTCGAGCGCGCCGTCGTGGACGGCACGGAGGAGTTCAGGTTGGCGCGCGGGTACTCCGTCATGAAGGTCGTCGGCGCACCGACGCCGGAGACGGTCGTCTTCAGGATCGACCTGTCCGTGCTCGTACCGCCGCGCGGGCAGTACTACTAGTACTAGCTAGCCATTTGGATAAGGACGTCGGGTAGTATTTTGCGGTCCCATACTCCTTTTTTTTTGCGAAGTCCCATACTCCCATCTGATCCCGCCTGCCATAGTACGATCCGTTCGAACAACTGTTTGTTACTAGTAGGATCTAGGGTGCTTCTTGGCGCACGATCCTCCAAGCCCTTTTCTCACGCCACGTCATACACAATGTAAATAATTAGTGGTTAGAAAAATATATCCATATATAAAGTCGAGGACTCAATTAGACAAACGGTAAACACAAAATAACCTCGGGCTAATTAGACACACGATAGTCACAAAGACATCTAACAAAAATATAACCTCACTGCCGCAAAAACCTTTAAAACCCCTAAATCCTAAATCCTAAGAACTCAACAAATACGACAAACATTAGTTCATTCGCAAAAATAGGAAAACCCAAAAATAGAGTAATCTGAGAAATGTGGGAAGAAGCGGTGGGACACGATGGAACCATCGAGGTTGAGAAGATATGGTAAAAATTGAACCGGCGCACGTCACAGATTTACCGTGGGGAGGGTAAACTCCTCGGTTTCCACGTATGCGGTAGAGATGGGACGTAGTGGCCGTACGGGCGTGCATGCTTAGTGGGGAGTGACGACGGGTTGAGATTCGCTGACTTTGCTCCCGCTGACGTTGAGTTACTTACGTGTGGGCCCCACAAATAGTGGACCCCACATGTAAGTGACTCAAAGTCAGGCAAAGTCAGCGAGAGCAAAGTCAGCGAATCCGCGCCCAGTGACGACGTGGGATGCGTTAACTCCTCGGCTTCTCTGCAACCGCCGCTTCTCTTCTGTGATTAAATAGAGGGGCAATCATATGCACCTTCACCTAGTCCCCCCTGATCGCCTGCCTGACCACCTTCCATCTCTAGTACATCTATCGCTACCTGCTCTCCTTCCCCCAACAATGGCTGCACGGGAGACGCGCTCTGCTTCCAAGTGATTTCTTACTTCTTTCTCTGCTTTCATTTCTTTGAATCCGTTTTAAGCTATTTGCATTTGGTTTAACTTAGTTCCGTTCATCGATCTGATGCAACCACGTATGTACATGACCGTTGAATCGAAGCCGATGTCAGAGACTGAGGTGATCGCCTCACTGAAAATAGGAAACCTCGAGATTACAGATGAGTTAGCTGTGGCCCTAAAGCTCGCCAGCAGGAACCTCGACCAGACAATTGAGGCCAGAGAGCTGTTGTTCAAGATGCAGAACACGACAATGAAGCGGGATGAAGAACTGAAGAAGATGATGGCCAGCAATCATGATCTATCAAAGAAGGTTTTGGACCTCGAGATCAAGCTCGGGATCGAGCGCAATAAAGTATTGGTCCTGCAAAATGAAGCTTTGACCCACGAACAGGAGAGCCTCGACAAGCAGATCGAAATGGCCAAGCGCGAGTGGGCTTCCTAGATCCTCGAGGGCCATATTTCATGTTTTACGAACTTTCATGTTTAGCTTATGAAATCTATCCGTCAGTTTTTTTACCATGTTGATGATGTGAATGTGAACATTTTGTTGATTGTACGAAGTGTGAAATGGTCTGTGATGAAATCTTCTATATCGTGCTATCATCCATCTTAATTTATTGTATCCACGGTAAAAAAAGCACACGATGGCAGTCAGAGCTAACTGACACAATTTTTTTTTGGATAATCCCGCTGCATAGTAAAACAAAGAAGGCCAATCTCGCCGATTTTGGGTCAAACCAGCCGACTCCAGGGAGTCGACGGGGCCAGTGCACACTGAAACGGAGAAGGTCACCCGGCCGACTCCCTTTTTTTGTGTACGTTCTTTTTGGGCAGAGATTGGTTTGTTACCGTGTTTAGTCCATCCGTGTGTGTAGAAGGTTGGGCTTTCACGAAAAAGCATTTCCTTCCTTCCGTACCGGTTGGTCGTCGGTCGAGCCCCGGGAGTCGGCATGACTGACCTTCTCCGTCTCACTGCTCGGCAGTCCCGCCGACTCACTCTTTTTTGTGTACGTTCTTTTGGGGAAAGATTGGTTTGTTACCGTGTTTAGTCCATCCGTGTGGGTGGAAAGTTGGCTTTCGCGGAAAAGTATTTCCTTCCTTCCTTACCGTTTGGTCGTCGGATCCTGGATGAGTTTTCTGTGCACCCCGCTGATGACGTGGATCACACGTTCGTTGGGAGATCCCAAGAGGAAGGTATGAAGCAGTGTAGCAGAAGTTTCACTCAGTATGAAACCAAGTTTAATCGAACCAGTAGGAGTAAGAAATCACTTCTGAAGGTTGTCAGTGGCGCGCTGACGTGGAATCTGTAGACAACACAATCAAACTACTTTGCCCCAACGAAACAGTGAGGTTGTCAATCTCACCGGCTTGCTGAAAACAAAGGATTAAACGTATGGTGTGGAAAACAGTAGTAAATTGCAGAGAATGAAAATGAACAATGATTGCAGTTGGTTGTATTATCAGTGTAAAAGAATGGACCGGGGTCTACAGTTCACTAGTGGTGTCTCTCCATAAAAGATAACTAACATGCTGGGTGAACAAATTACAGCTGGGCAATTGACAAAATATTGAGCGCATGACAATGCATATATATGACATGATGATTATTATGATATTCATGTGGGCATTACGACAAAATACATAGACCGTTATCCAACAACGTCTATGACTAATAATCCACCTCCAGGTTATCATACCGAGTTCCCCATTGGTATTAAGTTGCAAGCAACGGATAATCACATTAATTAATGTGCGTAATGTAAACAAATGATTTAGACCTAACGGCGCACCCTTAAGCTAAGCATCGGTTATTTTATCCCTAGTGGCAACAGCACATCCACAATCTTAGAAGTTGCTGTCATTCTCCCAGATTACCGGAGGCATGAACCCACTATCTAGCATAAATACTAACTCTTGGAGTTACAAGCATCTACTTGGCCAAAGTATCTACTAGTAACGGAAAGTATGCAAGATCATAAATAACATATAAGATAGATTGATAATCAACTTGACATAGTATTCAATATTCATCGGATCCTAGCAAACACAACATGTAGCATTACAATAAGATGATCTTGATCATGATAGGCAGCTCACAAGATCTAAACATGATAGCATAAAGTGGAGAGACAATCATCTAGCTACTGCTATGGACCCGTAGTCCAAGGATGAACTACTCACGCATCACTCCGGAGCCAGGCATGGCGATGTAGATCCCTCCGGTGATGATTCCCCTCTCCGGCAGGGTGCCGGGAAGAGCTTCTGAACCCTCCCGAGCTAGGGTTGACGACGGCGGCGTCTCTGGAACTTTTCGTGGATAATGGCTCGAGTGTCTAGGGTTTTCCCGTGAAAATGAATAAATAGGCGAAAGGGCGGCGGCTGGAGACGCCCGTAGGGCCCACACCACCCCACGGCGTGGCAGAGGGTGGGGCCGCGCCACCCATGGTGTGGCTGGCTCGCGGTCCCCCTTCCGTCTCTCCTTTGGACTCCGTGTACGTGTTGGAAAAATAGGAGGTCCTGTCCAAGTTTCGTCCAATTTCGAGAATATTTACAGACTAGCTTTTCTGGAATACAAAAACAGCAGAAAACATGAACTGGCACTGTGGCATCTTGTTAATAGGTTAGTCCCAGAAAATTCATAAAAATGCTATGAAGTGTATATAAAACATGTAACAATTGGTATAATATCAACATGGAACATCAGAAATTATAGATACGTTTGAGACGTATCAAGCTTTCCCAAGCTTAGTTCTACTCGTCCTCGAGTAGGTAAAATGATAAAAACAAAATAATTTCTAAGGTGACATGCTACCATCATAATCTTGATCAAATAGTATTATAAAGCACATGTTATGAATGAAGTGATCCAGGTCAATGGTCTATAATTTGCAAGCAAGTAGATAATGAGCAAACAATTGAATCATATAAGCAAAAACTTTTCATGAATAGTACTTTCGAGACAAGCATCAAAGAGTTTTGCATAAAAGTTAACTCATAAAGCAATAGATTATAAGTAAAAGGTATTTAACCAACACAAAGGAAGATTTAAGCTTCAGCAATTGCTTTCAACTTTCAACATATATATCTCATGGATATTTGTCAACACAAAGCAATATAATAAGTGCAATATACAAGCATATAAAAATTGTTGCACCAAAGTTGACACTAGTGTTTGCTTCTGAGATAGAAAGAAGTAGGAAAACTGACTCAACATAAAAGTAAAAGAAAGGCCCTTCGCAGAGGGAAGCAGGGATTAAATCATGTGCTAGAGCTTTTTAAGTTTTTGAAATCATAAAGAGAGTAAAAATAAGTTTTGGGAGATGTTTGTTAATTGTCAACGAATCAAAAAATGGAAAGTACAATATGACCCCTGCCAATCAGACTTTTAAGAGCGGCTCCCATGAAGGACGTTATTTCTACCAGCAAGGCAGATCATCCCTCTTCTCTTTTGTTTACACATGCAGATATTTCACTGTTTGTCATTGCTTGACTGATAAATCAAGCAAAAAATGTGAAGAGAATTAAGCGGTTAAAGTTGTAGTTAATTGGGACTGGGCGCCCCATTTGCCAGTTCTTTTTGCAAAATTAATGGATAGGTGGATGTATATGCCGCTAGTCTGGTGGTAAAGTCTGTTTGACAGTTGACATAAAGACATCCACCCCGTCCTCATGAGCTTGGTAAACATTGACACAAAATAGGAGTAATAATTTTTTGAATAGTTTAAAGGTAGCACATGAAAAATTTACTTGGAATGTCAAGGAAATACCACATATAGGTAGTTATGGTGGACACAGATGGCATGGATTTTGGCTCAAGGTTTTGGATGCACGAGAAGCATTCCCTCTCAGTACAAAGTTTAGGCTAGCAAGGTTATTTGAAGCAAACACAGGATATCAACCGACACAGCAAGACTTATATGAAAACATATTGCAAGCATTATAAGACTCTACACTGTCTTCCTTGTTAACCAAACCCTTTTACTAGAAAATATCTAGATCTTAGAGATACCAATCATGCAAACCAAATTTCAACGAGCTTTACGGTAGTTCTTCATTAATAGGTTTTAACTACATGATACAAAAGGTTAAACATGAACTACTTGATAACTCAAAACAATTGACAAGTATCAAATTATCCAATACAGTGATCTCACTAGTAGGAAAATGCCTACCGCTGGCGGACGGAAATGGCCTACCGCTGGCGGGCGGGCGCCCGCCAGTGATCATTACGACAGTGGTAATAATTACTGCTGGCGGGTGGCCGTCCGCCAGCGGTAAGGCTGGTTACCTCTGGCGGGCATCCCTAGCGCCCACCAGCAGTATATGACACAGCGCTGGCGGGCAAGCGTCTGCCAGCGGTAATCCACCACGCCTGCCAGCGGTACATTTTCTAGGAATTATTTTTTCTGGAAAATCGTATTCCAGCAATATATCCAGTATAAATACAGTAAATTCAAGTACAGGCACCAAATAAACAACAGAAATATAGACGACCACATACAAATGATCAAAGTGTCATACACAGATACATTAGTTCATCACACATGCATTACAAATCTAAAACAGCATGAACTTAAGCTAAACTTCGATAAGCTAAACAACATGCGTTAGTTCATCACTTAAGCTAACTTGAAATTAACCTAAAACTACTCAAGGCCCCCAGCATGAACTTAAGTCGGACGATGAGTCCGAGCTATCATCCCAGAAGCTCAAATCCGAATCGTCGCCGGTCTTCTGGCACGGCGGCGCTGCACTGGAGGGTCCAGCGACGTCAGAGCTCGCATGCCTCTTCTTGTTCCTCGAGGCGTAGAAGTCTAGCTCCGCCTGCACCAAATCGGGGCGGTCGCGGCGCAGCGCGTCCATCCGCCACTCGTCGATCTCGGCAGCGCGGCGAGCTATCCCCTGGCAGCGGTTACGCCGCGCCTCATCTACGTCGACAATCTCCATCGGCGGCGCGAGGAACTCAGCCTCCTCCCGGTCCTTAACGTCAGGGAAGTTGAGCTCAGAACGCGGCCGTCCAAACCTCCAGGCTGCCACGTCGAACGCGCGCGTGGCGAGCTCCGCCGTGTGGAAGGTCCCCATATACCAACGCTGGCCGTTCACGGTGATCTCCGCGGACCACCGGCCAGATGGGCGGTGACGGACGCCAATGAACCCGCTCATGGAGCGGCGGCACGGCGTCATGCTCTGTGGTAAATAAAAATGCATGTTACACAACAAATTTTAATCATCGGCGCCATTCTAAAAAAATATGCCTCATATACTAGATTGAACACAAATTCAGGGATGGAGTAAGCGAAACTAGTAAGATGCAGAATCTCTATATTCTTGCATATTACAAGTTTCGCTTACACCACCCCTGAATAACATAGTGTCATCTCATTTTAATCATCGGCATTGTAAAAAAATGAAGTAGGGTAAACTCAAAAGCATTCATGCCTCATACTTAGAAGTGACACACAGACTTCAGGGATGGAGCCAGCGAGCCAAGTAGGGTGCACGAGATGTGTGTACTCGTGCATATCACAAGGCTCGCTAGCCCCACCCCTGGATCACACGATGTCACAACAGTTTAATCATCGGCATATGAAAAGACGGTAACATAAAGTCATATTTCAAATTCATAGAAAATATGTCATATTTTTAGCCAAAGTCATGCCAAAATTCAAGAGAAATTTCGGCATGACTTTGGCTAAAAATAAGACATATGAGTACCCGAATTTGCCGGAATGGAAGTTAATCAACATTCCGGCAATCTCAAGGGTCTCTAGGGGTACCTGCACACATTTAATATTACACATTTCTCTAGGGGTCTCTACAACTATAAATAGACAATTACTAACACCGGTTGCGTCGATAGAGCTAAGACAGAGCATCGACAGAAATTGAGAAATTAAGAAAGAAATTGGTAGGGGAGGCGACGGTGGCAGCACCTCGAGCGCGGGGGAGGGTCGGCGTCGAGGCGGACGGCGTGGCGGCTGCGTCGGGGGCGGCGTGGGGGCGGCGTCGACGGCAGCAGCACCTCGGGCACGGGGGAGGGGCGGCGTTGCGGCGGACGGCGTGGCGGCTGCGTCGGGGGCGGCGTGGGGGCGGCGTCGACGGCGGCATCACCTCGGGCGCGGGTGAGGGGTGGCGTCGGGGCGGACGGCGTGGCGGCCGCGTCGGGGGCGGCGTCCGGCCGGGCGGGGGCGTGGGCGTGTGCGCGCGTGGGAGAAAGAGGACGCCGCGTGGGGAAGAGGGGCGGCGGCGGCGCGTGCGCTCGTGGGCGGCCGCGGCGGTGGGAGAGGGAGCGCGCACGGCCGGGCGCTCGTGCGTGGGCGGCGGCGGTGGGGTGAGTGGATAAGGCGTGTGTGCGGCTGCGGTGGGGTGGGAGTGGATAAGGTCTAGGGTTAGTTTTTTTTCTATTTTTGCATTTTTTCTTTTAAATTTTGCTTATATATAAGGCTAGGGGATCAGGCCCGAGCCTGCCATCCTCCCTCCACGCCGGCGCCGCCCTCCTCCGCGTCGCTCGACGCCCTCCTCCGCGCCCGGCGCCGCCAGAGCATGACGTGTCCTCCGCCAGCGCCGCACTACTCCTCCACACCGCCGTGGACCTCCCCTTCGTCCCCTCCCCAAGGTGCTGCCCCTCCCTCCCCTACCTAGTTTGCATGCACCTTAGGTGTTTGATCAAATTCCCCACTCATTTTTTCAGATCTCGGCGACGATGTCCCTGTTGAACGATAGGGGCGATGTCCGGGACTGGGCTCCGCCGGGCTGGCACTGGGAGGTGGTATCTTCGGGACGCGTAGCTTGGTGAGGAATCCGGGTGACGTCATCGACCCGGATCTTCTTTGGTGGAAGTCGTGTGGGCCACACTCGGTGCAGAGGGAGCCGGCCCCCGAGGAGGTGGTACGTCGCCGTATCAGGGAGGAGGACGAGCACGTCCGTCGCTACATGCATATGTTGGATACGCCAGCGGTGTATGACAGTAGATGGTCGATTCTTCATAGGGTTCCTTTTGACCCTGTGATGGTTCCTGTTCTTTGGACGCGCAACGCCGCCCGCTCAGCACCCCGCGGCTTAGGACCCAGTCGAAGTTAGTGATATTATTCGTGATGTATTATGGTTAAATAAAAATGGACCCGAGCTATGTAACTGGATTAAATAAAAATGTATGTGTGATACTTTTGCATATTTGATCATTGCTGCTTTTGTAAAGTGAGGAAAATAATGTTCTTCCTACTTTGAATTATTCTGCAATGCATACATTGTTTTATATTTGTTTTGTATTATTTAAACAATCGATAATCCCCAAGTACTTAGTTGCTATGTAAAATGATAAACTTGATTTTTCACAAAAGTTTCAGAAACATTCTTCACAAAATGCACTATCATATAAACATCTATAAAGTTTCAAACCAAATGACCAAGTTATGGTTCCATCTAAATGCCTAAATGGTGTTTTTTGCAAAAATAATATGTATGAATCGATCAAAAGAATGATAGGAATCCAAATATTTTGGTCATTACTTTTAGGTAACCGAATGGACCGAATTGACCGAATACATGAGAGAAGACACAACGGGAGCACACACACATCACTATATAGCTAGTCTACTCATCAGCGACATTAAGATGATCGCCATTGGTATTATAGGCACGTAGACTATCCCACTTACGCGCAATCTCGAAGCCGAGGCGAGCGTCAAGAGTGGCATACTCGACTTGATCGTAGCTCATTGGAACGTTGTCCCATCCGCAAATCTGGAGTTCTTCTTCGTCGTCGTCGTCCTTGCCCTTCTTCTTGTCCTTCTTGTTGTTCTTCTTCTTCTCTAGTTTTGTCCCAATGATAGCATTGGAGAGAGCAACGAGACTCGGAATAGGATTACCGGTTGGGTTCCGCCTATCCCTCTGGAGGTCGACCGCGGACGGAATTTCAATTCCGTAGTAGCGCAGCATCCGCAAGTCATTGTGGATAGCCACGCCGTAGAACTTGATGGTCTTGTCACCTAAGAAATCAACGAGGACCTGCGGCACCCCATCAGCCTTGCATATCTGGAAGACAAGAGTCTCGGACACCACCAAGAGTTGAAGGACGGCGGCGCGCTGCCTTTTCTCGTATGGAAGATCCCTCTGCCGACCCGGGAGAGGGTCGGAGAACTCGCAGTCGAGTCCAACGCACTTGATCGGTGCAGCAACGAGAAAGAACTTCTTCACGTCACGAATCCACCTCTCCACGCGTGATGCACGGAGGGTGACCCATACCTTGAAGTGCATATCTTATTTGGTCAAGTAGTACAACCGAGACGGAGGAATGCACGCGATTCGTGGCTCCATTGGAATAGAAGAGAGGGCTCGAGAGAGAGAACTTTTGCAAGGATTAGACAGAGATTGTGTGTGCTTAAGGCCATGGGATTAGTGGCCTTTTATATAGGGTGGAGAGGGAGGCCGGCGGCCGGGCAGCAATCAAAACGGCGGCGGGCTGATCATCTTCCAATGCATAATTAAAATGGCGGGCTGATCATCTTCCAAAGCATGCACAATCAAAACGGTGGCTGCTGATCAACTTCCAAAGCACAATCAAAACGGCGGCGGGCTGATCATCTTCCAATGCACAATTAAAATGGCCGGCGGGCTGATCATCTTCCAAAGCACAATCAAAACGGTGGCTGCTGATCAACTTCCAAAGCGACGGTTACCCCTGGCGGACGGTGTGGAGTGCCAGCCAGCGGTATTGCACTTGCCGCTGGCGGACGGTTTATCGTGCCCGCCAGCGGAAATGTGCTAGTTTTTGGGCTCAACCGAGGCAACTGCCGCTGGCGGGCACTATATAGAGTCTGCCAGTGGTACGTTTGGTACCGCTGGCGGGCACGGATTCTGTCCACCAGCGGTAGTTTGCCCTACCTCCTCGCAAATTTCTGCTACTACCACTGGCGGGCAGAGTGGGCGTCCGCCAGCGATACGTGCAAAACCAGTGGCGGGCTCCGAAACCAGCCCGCCAGCAGTAGTAGCGCTGGCGGACAGAAATGGCGTCCTCCAGCGGTAGGCTGGTGGCCATAAGCCTTTTCCTACTAGTGTCTACAAGAATATGTAAGCTTTTTCCATTATACCATCTACCACATGCAACATTTTCTGTTCCAACCAAACACCAATCAATTTATTTCAACATAAACTCTCCAAACAATTATAAGTGAAGCAAGAGAGTACTTTCTTTAAAAGAACTAACAGCTCTGAATAAGAGATGCATGCAAAACAGGAGCTAAAAGCATAGCAATAGCTAGATAAGAATACTCAACAAGTATAAGTGAAGAATAGGAGTATTCATATGAAAAAGCGGAGCGTGTCTCTCTCCCAATCAAGAATGCTAGGGTCCAATCAAGTTGACCATAAGAAAAATAAAATACTGAAAATAAAAGCACACAGACGCTCCAAGTAAAGCACATATGATGTGAAAGAATTAAAATATAGTTTCACTAGAGATGACCTGATAAGTTGCTGATGAAGAAGGGGATGCCTTGGGCATCCCCAAGCTTAGACGCTTGAGTCTTCTTGAAATATGCTGGGGTGATCCATGGGAGCATCCCCAAGCTTAAGCTCTTCACTCTTCTTGATCACATTATATCATCCTTCTCTCTTGACCCTTGAAAACTTCCGCCACACCAAACTCAGAGTAATTCTCATTAGAGGGTTAGTGCACAATCAAAAACTCACATGTTCTATAAGGACACAAACATGACCGTTACTTTTAACATTAACTACTGCCACTGATGTTATGTGAAGCTCTTCACCCTAAAAAAGAATTCCACTCAACACTAGTAAAAGAGAGAATGCGAAAAATAAAAGACAGAATCTGTCTAAACAGAACAGTCTGTAAAGACGAATTTTTTCGAGGCACTTACGTTGCTCAGATCGAAAAACGCAAACTAACGAAAGATGCGTACATATCTGAGGATCACGCACAAAAATTTGCAGATTTAAATAATTTTTCTGTGATTTTACAGAAGTAAAACGGTGAACAGCAGAAATCTGTTCCTGCGCAGAAATCCAAATCTAGCATCATCTTCCTATTAGAGGCTCCACTTGGCACAACAATGCGATAAAATAAAGATACAAAGGAATTGTTACAGAAGTAAACAACTCCTTGACTCAAAAAGAAAAGAAAAATTGCAGAAATAAAATAATGGGTTGTCTCCCATAAGCGCTTTTTTTAACGCCTTTCAGCTAGGCGCAGAAAGTAAGAATCAAGTGTTTCCAAGTGATGAAGCATCAACAGAATAATTTGCTCTAACAATAGAATCAAAAGGTAACTTCATCTTCTTTCTAGGGAAGTGTTCCATACCTTTCTTGAGTGGGAATTGATATTTAATATTCCCCTCTCTCATATCAATAATAGCACCAACAGTTCTAAGAAAAGGTCTTCCCAAAACAATAGGACAAGAAGCATTGCATTCAATATCCAAAACAACAAAATCAACGGGGACAAGGTTATTGTTAACCATTATAAAAACATCATCAACTCTCCCAAAGGTTTCTTTATAGTATTATCAGCAAGGTGAACATCCAAATAACAGTGTTCCAAAGGTGCTAAATCAAGCATATCATAAGTTTCTTAGGCATAACAGAAATACTAGCACCAAGATCACATAAAGCATTGCAATCAAAATCATTCACCTTCATTTTAATGATGGGCTCCCAACCATCTTCTAACTTCCTAGGGATAGAAGCTTCATGTTTTAATTTCTCTTCCCTAACTTGCATGAGAGCATTAGTAATGTGTTTAGTAAAAGCCATGTTTATAGCACTAGCATTAGGACTTCTAGCTAGCTTTTGCAAGAACTTAATTACTTCAGAAATATTGCAACCATCAAAATCAAAATCATTATTATCAAAGTAATGGGACCATTGTCTCCCATCTCGAAAAATTTCAGCACTTTTATCAGGAACAGTTTCAGTGTTTTCAGGCAATTTTAAACGTTTTGCAACAGAAGTAGAGACATTGCCAACACCAATTACTTTACCATTAAGTAGGAGGTTTGTTAACATTGATTCAGCATTTTCAGTAGTAGTAATAGTATAAACTCTAGCAATACTATTCTTTTTAGCAATTTCATCCTCTCTTGCCCACCTAGCATGTAAATCAGCTAACATCCTCACATTATTATCAATTTTAACTTGAATAGCATTGAGAGTTTTGCTCTCTTTAACATCATGAGGCATATTTTAATTTTTAACAAATCAACATCAAGAGCAAGACTATCAACTTTAGAGGCAAGAACATCAATTTTCCCAAACTTTTCCTCAACAGATTTATTGAAAGCAGTTTGTGTACTAATAAAATCCTTAAGCATGACTTCAAGATCAGAGGGTACACTCTTATTATTGTTGTAGGAATTACCATAAGAATTAACATAACCATTGCCACTATTAAAGGATAGGGCTTATAATTGTTATTACCAAAATTATTCCTATAAGCATTGTTGTTGAAGTTATTTTTTTAATGAAGTTCACATCAACATGCTCTTCTTGAGCAACCAAAGAAGCTAAAGGAACATTATTTGGATCAACATGCATTTTTCCATTTGTAAGCATAGACATAATAGTATCAATCTTATCACTCAAGGAAGAGATTTCTTCAACAGAATTTACCTTCTTACCTTGTGGAGCTCTTTCGGTGTGCCATTCAGAATAATTTATCATCATATCATCAAGAAGCTTTGTTGCAGCACCCAAAGTGATGGACATAAAGGTACCTCCAGAGGCCGAATCCAATAGGTTTCTTGAAGAAAAATTTAGTCCTGCATAAAAGGTTTGGATGATCATCCAAGCAGTCAGTCCATGGGTGGGACAATTCTTTACCAATGATTTCATTCTCTCCCAAGCTTGAGCAACATGCTCATTATCAAATTGTTTGAAATTCATAATGCTACTTCTCAAAGATATAATCTTAGCAGGAGGATAATATTTTCCTATGAAAGCATCTTTGCATTTAGTCCATGAATCAATACTATTTCTAGTCAAAGATAGCAACCATTCTTTAGCACGTCCTCTCAAAGAGAAAGGAAAAAGTTTCAGTTTAATAATATCACCATCTACTTCCTTATACTTTTGCATCTCACAAAGTTCAACAAAATTATTAAGGTGAGCAGCATCATCATCAGTACTAACACCAGAGAATTGCTCTTTCATAACAAGATTTAAAAGTGCAGGTTTAATTTCATAGAATTCTGCTTAGAAGCAGGTGGAGCAATAGGTGTACTAATGAAATCATTGTTGTTCGTGCTAGTGAAATCACACAACTTAGTGTTCTCAGGGGTACTCATTTTAGCAAAATTAAAACAAAACAGAAAGATAACAATTGAAAATAAAAGTAACTAATTTTTTGTGTTTTTGATAAATAAAGCAAACAAGACAAATAAAAATAAACTAAGCAAGACAATAACAAAGTAAAGAGATTGGAAGCGTGAAACTCCCCTTGCAGAAATCCTCTTGCTCCCCGGCAACGGCGCCAGAAAAATGCTTGATGACGTGGATCACACGTTCGTTGGGAGACCCCAAGAGGAAGGTATGAAGCAGTGTAGCAGCAGTTTCCCTCAGTATGAAACCAAGGTTTAATCGAACCAGTAGGAGCAAGAAATCACTTCTGAAGGTTGTCAGTGGCGCGCTGACGTGGAACCTGCACACAACACAATCAAACTACTTTGCCCCAACGAAACAGTGAGGTTGTCAATCTCACCGGCTTGCTGAAAACAAAGGATTAAACGTATGGTGTGGAAAACAGTAGTAAATTGCAGAGAATGAAAAGGAACAATGTTTGCAGTTGGTTGTATTATCAGTGTAAAAGAATGGACCGGGGTCCACAGTTCACTAGTGGTGTCTCTCCATAAAAGATAACTAACATGCTGGGTGAACAAATTACAGCTGGGCAATTGACAAAATATTGAGCGCATGACAATGCATATATATGACATGATGATTACTATGATATTCATGTGGGCATTACGACAAAATACATAGACCGTTATCCAACAGCGTCTATGACTAATAATCCACCTCAGGTTGTCATACCGAGTTCCCCGTTGGTATTAAGTTGCAAGCAACGGATAATCGCATTAAGTAATGTGCGTAATGTAAACAAATGCATTAGACCTAACGGCGCACCCTTAAGCTAAGCATCGGTTATTTTATCCCTAGTGGCAACAGCACATCCACAATCTTAGAAGTTATGTCACTCTCCCAGATTACCGGAGGCATGAACCCACTATCTAGCATAAATACTACTCTTGGAGTTACAAGCATCTACTTGGCCAAAGCATCTACTAGTAACGGAAAGCATGCAAGATCATAAATAACATATAAGATAGATTGATAATCAACTTGACATAGTATTCAATATTCATCGGATCCCAGCAAACACAACATGTAGCATTACAATAAGATGATCTTGATCATGATAGGCAGCTCACAAGATCTAAACATGATAGCATAAAGTGGAGAGACAACCATCTAGCTACTGCTATGGACCCGTAGTCCAAGGATGAACTACTCACGCATCACTCCGGAGGCAGGCATGGTGATGTAGAGCCCTCCGGTGATGATTCCCCTCTCCGGCAGGGTGCCGGGAAGAGCTTCTGAACCCTCCCGAGCTAGGGTTGACGGCGGCGGCGTCTCTGGAACTTTTCGTGGATAATGGCTCGGGTGTCTAGGGTTTTCCCGTAAGATGAATAAATAGGCGAAAGGGCGGCGGCTGGAGAGCCCGTGGGGCCCACACCACCCCACGGCACGGCAGAGGGGGGGCCGCACCCCCATGGTGTGGCTGGCTCGCGGCCCCCTCCGTCTCTCCTTGGACTCCGTGTACGTGTTGGAAAAATAGGAGGTCTGTCCAAGTTTCGTCCAATTCCGAGAATATTTCCAGACTAGCTTTTCTGGAATACAAAAACAGCAGAAAACAGGAACTGGCACTGTGGCATCTTGTTAATAGGTTAGTCCCAGAAAATGCATAAAAATGCTATGAAGTGTATATAAAACATGTAACAATTGGTATAATATCAACATGGAACATCAGAAATTATAGATATGTTTGAGACGTATCACCCGCCGACTCCAGGTTCCGTCTTGATGCATAAGCATAACCTGATCGGGCCGACTCTAGCTTCCGTCTTAATGCATCAGCCCGACCTCGCCGACTCCAGGTTTCGTCTTAATGCACAACCCGATCGGGCAGACTCCAGGTTTCGTCTTAATGCATCAACCCGATCGGGCCGACTCCAGGTTCCGTCTTAATGCATCTCCGTTTCGATGCACCGTCCGATCATTACCTATATATGTGTAATGACAAGGTGGTGTACTATCACCTAATAGTATTGTCTGCATCTATATAAGCGTTTTGGCAGTGTGACGCTACAACTATGTGTTAGTGATATTCCTCTATATATCAGTCTCGACATAGATACTAACGCCAGCCAACACAATTCACTGTACGGAAGCACATAGTCATAGCTATTTTCACAAAGGTGCACTGTTCACCAAGGACCGTCTGAAAGATTCCATTCCGACTCCAGGTAACCGGCGGGGTCAGACACACATTAAGCTAACATCAGTACGACACGACCCAAAAATCTCAACAGGCAAAAATCAACGGAGTGAAATCATCCGAACATACCAAGAGAAATCACAAGGGTGATACGGCAGGGCTGAACAGTTGTGCAAGAAAACAATAAAATCCACGATTAGATGAAAATAACTAGCCGACTTAACGAAAGGTCACAGACACAAATCTAGCGGGCAGTCCGCCAATCCTGTTGATCTGTCCACTTGCATCTCTGGACACACAACCTCAACCATAGCTCGTCCAGCACCGGATCAATACGATGGTGGACAACATCGATGAAACCGGGTTCACACTACATGGAAGCAACGTTCCGATCTCGCCGGCTCCCTCGAGTCGCCATAACCCTTCCCGCCCTCTCAACTGCTAAACTTGGCGGACGTGAAGCTGAATCGAGGCTTTGGAGAATGAACAGGAGGTCCCTATCAAGTTTCATTAGGAACCTTCTCTTTATTCTGCACTGGTGACGCCGACTCCAGGGAGTCGATGGTGCGGTACGACAGAAAAGAAAATATACGCCTTGCTAGGCTGCCGTGCCGACTTAATCAGTCTGAATTAATTAAATGACATCATTTTCTTCCATGCAAGTCACTTCCTTCATCACACTGTTCATAGACGGTCATAAATTCTGTCGAACATAAATCCAATGGCACAGTCGGACGAGGAAGACTTGTCGGTTCACGAGCAGAGAGAGAGATTTAAAGGCAGGAACGAATGTCGTGGTCGAGAAAGTTTGCATGATCCGATTACTATTCGTGCGCAGTAGCACCCTATATGATAAACAACGGCCGTAGCGCACGACCATAACGTTAATGCTCAAAAACACGAGCACCGTGATGTCTCGCGCGTGTCTACGAAACCAAGCACGTCAACATCGCGTGCATTACGTGAGTAAACAACGTTGCTGCAGATTGGTACGCTCAACATCGTTGACAAACGATCCTAGAAAAAGTCAAAGCTGCAATATCCATCCGATCCAGGCCTAAACGTATACACCCTCCCCCCAACAGAGCGTACGCGGCAACACAACAATAAATGACAGCTAGGTGGGTAACCACTCGGAACCATCTCCGTCTTAATACACCGTCAGTCCGAGCCGGCTCCCTGGAGTCCGCTTGACAAACATTCCTGACCCTCAATCTGTATGGGTGCGAGTTAGACCCGATGACACACGAGCACTGCACGCCTGGCGGATCACAGAGCGCGTGTACATCCCGGTAGAACCAACCTCGCCTTGATTGGCAACAATATCGTTTATGCATGCAAACAGGAGCATCATGACGTCTCGAACATGCCTACATAACCAAGAACGTCATCATCACGTTCATAAAGTGCCGACTCCAGGCATCCGACTTATGGAGGCGCGAGTTAGAGCTGCCGATACACGAACAGACAGCCATTTAAAGCTAGCTGTAAATGTTGTGTTTGACTAGTGACGCAACGCGACCATACCCTACGACACACGAGTATGCTGGAAACATAATAAGCATCATGACTATACCTGGGCATTTCTCGGGCAGGGCTGGGCTCGGGCTGGGCCTAAAAAAGCCCGTCGCAGAAAAACCCAGGCCCGAGCCCGGCTCGGCCCGACAGTCGGGCTGCAGAAATCGGGCCTGAGCCCGACAAAGCCCGATCAGCCCAGCCCGACCCTTCCCGATTCCCTATTTTTGCTAGGCCCGAGCCCAGCCCGACCTGTGTATCTGGCCCGAAATTCAGGCCCGAGCCTGGCCCGATGTGCAAGCCTGGCCCGGCTCGGCCCGACATTTTCGGGCCGGGTCTCGTCGGGCCGTCCGGGCCAGGCTGCCCATGCCAAGATATAATCATGACCACTCGAACGTAGCCACACAACCAAGGACGTCAACATCGCGAACATGATGTATCGTTCCTGGAGTCGGTTCCAGTGTGTTTGTCCCTCCTGTCATGCATTTGGCTGAGAATGAGTTATATCCTTTTCCTAATGAACAACTCCAATCTCAACCTCGCCGACTCCAACGACGGGACCGTCCAGTCGGACAGACGCAATAACTAAAACCTCAACGGACAAATTGTTTAGCTTATAGATGCCTGCCACGCTACGGAGATTCGCGTGACCGAGTGCGCTGAGACGACAAAGTGGAGTCGGCAGGGTGATGTACCATGCGAACCGACGGGTAACTCCGAGGGCAACAATCTCCAAACAGATCCCCGAAACGAACATCCATCACCGAATCCCTCCGCGGCATTCGGGCTCACGGACTCCCTGGAATCGTTTTAAAAAACTTGAGGTTCAAGGTCAAGCGTTTATCATTTCTGTCACGCGAAGGGACACGTCCACAACCCAAGAGAACAAAAAAATCACAACGATTACTTCCCTGTGCACCAACTTCTCTTTTTGACATAGTGTTTGTTGCACTGTACGGGCAGTTGTTTCTCCGTCTTACTGCACCATTCAATCCGCCGACTCCAGGTTCCCGCCTTAATACACAAGCCGACCCCGCCGACTCCAGGTGCCCGCCTACCCGACTTCCTTGTCTTCTACAACGAGGGTTCACTTTATTTGGGAGAGGAAGATTGGTACGCCTACTAAATAGCAAAAACGAAGATGCACTAAATTACATGTCCCGAGACAAACATTGTTCATTCCCGCACAAGGGAACCGACATAATCGAATGAAGCTAAAGGGGAGAGAGGCTGATATCCGAATAACAAAATACTTAAATCGTCCGACAGGCAGTACATCCAAATTCTCTTCCCTCTCCATACATTTAAAAATTTGTCTTAAGATAACGTTTTTCGTTATTTCGTGCCACGCTACTTCCATTAACACTTAAGAGTGTTGTCGACGGTCCAGGAGGAGCGAGGTTGGTCTGTACGCGTGTTTACTTCATCCGTGTGTGTGTGTGACCGTACCATCTAGCCGGCTCCCTGGAGTCGGCGTACTCCAAGGAAACGCGTCCAACATATTCTATACAGAAGAAAAAAACAGAATGTAAACAAAACATATCAAGATAAGGAAAACTACATTGCAGTAAGCGATAGCGGCATTACCTTACACATATCTCTGAGCAAATATGGACTTGCAAGGAAACAAAACTTCGACGATGAGACTGTGAAATATGATTTTCCCGTCTTATGTCATCTCGTATGTCCGTCGGAGCTGAAAGCCCGTTATGTCTTGTATAGTGTCACCAAAATAAGATTCCTATTATAGAAGACAATACATAGTCACGCACAAAAACATCATAAAACAGAGGACATTGATCAATCGAAACACTACATTTATCTATATTTAATACGGTAATACAAGTACGAATAAACGAATACCAACCATCTCCTAGGATCCCACGAGACAATAAACGTTAAAACAAACCCGGCCAGAAAAGGAGCAACGAAAGATAAAAGGAGAACAAACATGGGACCAAGTAGGCTACAATCTCTCTTCTAAGACGATTCGTCATCCAGCGTAAGAAACACCGAACGTGGAGTCACATAAGTAGTCACGTGTCGCATATCCTCGGCAAGAAACATACATAAGCAACTTATATGCAGGTATAGAGGACAGGGCGAACCCAAAAAAATATTAACCGGAGACGCCGAACCGGCGAGACTGCGAAACACAAGGATGATCTATTAGATGCAGGGAGCCGGCGAGACACGAAGCCAGTGAAACTGGAAACCAAAACAATAACCTATCAGACACAGGGAGCCATCGAAACCGCGAAGCAGAACAATAATTTATTTGAGACACCGACACGGCTAAAACACAACCTGAAACAAACAAAAAACAAACGCACTGGAAACCACAACAATACTCTATCAGATACAGGAAGCCGGCGAGACCGCAAAGCAGAAAAACGTTCTATCAGAGACACCGACACGACAAAACCAGCAAAATTCGTCCGGGATATAGAGACACTGTGTACAGATGTTGCAAGACTAAACCCTCTGGATGTTCAACACATAAATAAACGAAGAACTTTAAAGCAAGATCATCCAATACAGTAAATATGTAATAGAACAACCCTCATGATCGTATTGGTTAATTCCCGAGGCATACGCGAGGAGGGCCTTACTGAGTTAAAGATTAACGGACCTCGTGGTGAAGAAAAGGTGGGAGGAGGAGACGCTCCAACGTCCCCGAAACAAGAGAGGGGGTATCTAGGCCGGAGAGAGAGGTTCTCCCAGTTGCTAGTTTGGACAACGGCGGTGGTGGTGACCTCCTTTTCTACAGCCATCCATCCGGCGAGTATACCTGTAAGAAAACCAGCAACAGCCACGTCTCGTACCAAGACACGGCCTGAAACAAACAAAAAAAAGAACACTGGACCAAAACACATCCGGCTATGTGTAACCGGAAAAACAACAGACCTGCAATCCGACGAGCTAATCGAAGGGATCCGACTCCAGGATCCGACACGACCAAACGGTACGAAGGAAGGAAATACTTTTCCGCGAAAGACGCCTTTCTACAGACACGGACGGACTAAACACGGTAACAAACCAATCTCTACCCAAAAGACCGTACACAAAAAAGAGGGACTGGGCGGGATCGCCGAGCAGGAGATGGAGAAGGTCAGTCCTGCCGACTCCCTGGATCCGCTCGAGTCGGCGCGATGGCCGAGAAGTGAGAGGGGTCAGACATGCCGACTCCCGGGAGTCGACCAGTACCGGGAGAAAACGCATCGGTCTGGTGCCAACAGTAAACATAACCGATGAGATCGTAGATTTATCAAGAAATCGATATGCATAAAGATAGCAAAGAAGGAAACACAAATAAAGAGTAAACGATTTGCCAAGAGAAATATCAATCATCAAACCCACCGCATAAACAAGGAAAAAACAGAGCACAAAAGCAGCGACCACCAACCAGGATAACTCACCACAGAAATTACAGGAACCCGAATCCAAACAGAAAGCAAAAAAACACCGCGTCTGAAATATTCCCGATTAAGGCAATGACCTGCAAAGAAAAAAGGCAAAAGAAGTCACAAAACTATCACAAAATCAGTGCAACCACCTCAAGAAGGCCCAAACTCCAATATCACCAATTCATACCAAGAAATCGACCTGCATCACGATAGCAGAGTAAAAATCAAAGCATCTTCAAATTAGCCAAACTAAACATCGACCGATCAGCCAAGCGAACTATGGAGCACCAAAACTTACCAAAAACTAACCGGCAGATGGCGAATGGAGCCCAGCCAGCCAACCGAAAGAACCAACCAAGATGACGACCTACAAAATAAAAATGAAACAGGGAAAAATAATATGAGAGCAAGACCCACCAAAACAAAATTAACAAAACACCGAAAAATCGCATGATAGCAAGAACATCATGACAAGAAAAGCACGGAAATAAAAAAAGCAAGAGGCCGATCTGCAAAACAAATAACAAACATAACCATGTGGAAAAAGAAAACAAATAGACATAGAAATAGAAAAACACGATGCAACCAACCAATGAATAAAACATACCACAATCAGCACATGAACAACACGTTTAATAACACGTGAACAACCACTAGGAGCCGACACATCCTCCATCGCAACCGATAACACTAAACCGGCGACCTGCGAAAAAACAGAACAAATAGGAAAGAGATATGAGAAATCGAGGAAATAAAGAAAAACAAACCGCATAAGCAACAAACAATACAACAACACAGATCAAACACACGGTGAACGACATGAATAAAAGACGACCAGAAACAGAGAGTCCAACATGACAAGAAAACCCAACCTAATCTCAACAGGAACAACCGTGACCGGAAGAACATCGAACGGATTCCATTGAAACACGACATAGATCGACGAAAACATGGCGGTGCAAGAACACGGAGGAAGAAAAAAAAGGGGGAAATGAGAGCTGCCGTAACCATCCGATCCAGAAAACAGCCTATATACCCCGTTGCATGGCACTGTATTTAGGTCGGTAACCACTTGCAACCAATGGCGAGCCGCCAGCGTGATGCGAAATCGGGCCTTCTGACTACAGCACAGTGCAACGTACCCGCCGACGAATGGAGAGACGCCATGTAGGATGGTGAAATCGGGCCCGATTTTCAGCTGACATCACGAACAGTGCCGATCCTGCGAAATACCGAACGTGCCCCGTTACACTGTTGAATATACGCACTTTACTGTAGAAAATATGCATCGGCGACGCACGCAAGGGAAACATCGGCGACGCAACGTCCCGAGCAACCAACATGTGGGCCAAGGAAAGGGAGGGACCCGTGGTTAGCCAGGGAGAGGGGAGAGGAACACGTAGCACGATCACTCTCCCGGACGGGCACTCCCTAAAACCTAGAACGGTAAATGAACAAAATCAATCAATGGAAGGAACGCGCTCGGAATTTTTGGCACTGTTGCCCGTCCGCCACACCGATTAAACACGAACCGTGAGGATGACGGGCGGGCCCTCGGGCTACAGCGGTGATCCACGTAGGATGTCAGCGAGAGTGGGTACAATAAGGCTGATACGGTTAGCGACTTTGCAAATCCCTATTCATTCCGACTCCAGGAGCCGGAAGGGATAGTGCCGCGATAATTTTAAAATATTGTTAAGCCCTGAAATTTGATACAATTTATTTTTGTTGACTTTGTGTCGAAAACTATGCATGTGTTGTGTTAGTTTGGAGTTTGGACTTGATGTTCTTGCGGATCAGGATATGCTATCTTCGATGATTTTTTCCAACCGGGCTATCTTTGTATGAGGAAGTATGTGATAATGTGAAACATCTTGCAACGCTGAGATCAGAACACTGAATGCTCTCTATAAAATTGTCCTAAATGCTGAGATTGCCCGGAGCAGGTTTTGAGAGTCAGATTTGATGGGGGCAATGTTTACGTTCAGCAATCCCCACTCAGAGGCTGCATAAGCATGCTTGGGCTTCTGCTTGTGTCGCATTGGCCACAATGGTGAGATGTCATATAATTGTCCTAAATGGCTGTTAGGCAATTTTTTGCCAGATTTGCCCCCTCACACAACTTTCAGCCACTTCTACCCCGGATAATCGCGCCATTCAAAATTGTTTTTTTTTCATGTGCGAGACGCCTTCTTTGTTGGTGATTTTCAAATGAGATGCCAGTTGTAATGACAAGTTAAAGCCTCGAAAACGTTGACCGTTGACGGAAAAATAATAGTGACATCTCTAGTACGTTTATTACAACTGCAGATATATTTTGAACAAAACTATGGTTATCTATATGCAACAACGGACAATACTAGCAGAATAGATGCCACCAATACCTCGGGTTAGACGAATCACCAGGATTGAAATCCAGTCAAGTTTTGACTTTAGGCCTTTTATTTCCGTACAAATTTCATACAACAATTTAAAGTTTGAACTCAAAATTCAAAACAAAAAATCAAAAAATTCTAGTAAGTCATAATGTTCCTTTGTGTATTATGGAAAAGTTTCGTTTCCTTTGGACAAATGGTTTATATTTTAATAGCTTTTTAAAGCTTAAAAATGAAAATCAATTTAATGATCAACCATTTAATCAAATGGAGGCAAACTTTTTCAGAAGAGACAACAAACTCTATATGACTTACTAGATTTTTTATTTTTTCTGAAAAGTTTAAATTTTAAGTTCAAAATTAGACTGTTAGATGAAAATTGGACAAATAAAAGGCCTAAAGTCGCACGAAGCAAATGCTTGACGAGTTAAATGTAGCTCGGGCCTCTATATTAAAAAAAAAAGGCAGACAAATCGCGACCGTTTCATTTAATGACCCTGGGCCCTGGGGGCTCGTCAGTCACTCCCTTCCTCTTCTATTCCTAAAAAATTACAGCTGACGAGCCTGCGATAAGATGCTCTCCGGCGGCGGCGGGTGCCGCCGACGACCAGCCACGAGATCCAGGTGCCTGATTCGTGGAGCCACGGTCCCGCTGGTTGCGGGCGGCGGATCACTCACTCTTTCGCGATGCAGCCTTGGGGAAACGGTGGAAACATTTGATATTAGAGACGGGATAAAGCGCCGCATCAGTTTGGGGAAAAGATGGCTCCTTTGTGATGTAAGTCAGCTCCGGCCATGCCGACCTATACTTGTGTTCACCAGCTCTTTCTTATCGATAATATAGCACCAGATCTGAATCATATATTTG
This sequence comes from Poa pratensis, assembly GCA_947311845.1. Taxonomy (NCBI): domain Eukaryota; kingdom Viridiplantae; phylum Streptophyta; class Magnoliopsida; order Poales; family Poaceae; genus Poa; species Poa pratensis. The sequence goes on along the minus strand of CAMZMU010000092.1, from coordinate 24,059,377 downwards.
TTCCTCTGACGGTTGACGCATCACATAGATTGATTCATCTCTGTTTTCTCTTTCTTCATACCTTCATGGATAAGCATGAACAAAACTGGCTATTCTCGATTTGTGTGCAATCTGTGTGACATGGATAGAATCAAGCATTTTATGTTTGATTATGACGGAAGAAACCGGGGGAAATTTGAGTTTTTCTGCGTTTTTTTCTGTTTGGTGGTTATGGAATTAACCACAAAAATGTTCGAGATCAATTAAAACTTCAGTGGTTAATCCCTCTTTGGTTGCTACGGAAGAATTCCTTAATTTTTTGATTGATGGGATTATTTAGTTGCCATGGCGGAAGGTGCAGAGAAATGAGATTTTTTTGTGTGGCTAATCTGTGTCCAGTTCTTAGTAGGCTGGACTAACGAGCTGCTTGGCTCGTTAAGGCTTGGCTCGTTAAGGCTCGGCTCGTTAAGACTCGTGATCGTTAAGGCTCGAATCGTTAAGAATTCGGCTCGGTTCGTTAAGTGTTCGCGAGCGCTCGCGAGCAGCTCGTTAAGAAAATAAATCTGAATATATAGATGACGAGGTAATTGACGATTAACAGGAAGTAAAAGGGATTCGATGTTTCCTACATTGGTTGACTATAGATCTCGGTTGTGATATGGGCTTGCTAAAAAAAGTTGAGTCGTCACTTGTTAGGTTGCTAGTTAGATGAGATCTACCTTTAAAAAGACATGGGATCCAAATTAACGAGCTTAACGATCTTGTGAGGACCCCGGATTAATTATCCGAGATACTCGTTATGTTTCCTGCAACAGTCCCATGATCAGTGTGCTGTTGCACATAACTTGAGTTGGTATCACAGAACACCCACAAATACCGAATAATTATACTTACGTGCTTGAAGTGATCAGCTTCAATAAGGTACTTGCAGCGGAATCACCAAATCAACGTGGAGCCCAAGTCATTCGCCTTTACCCTACAGGCAGCTGACTGGGAAGCGCCCTAGTTCGCAAAGACGTCAGTGAACTCCTCCTCGTCGAACTGCTCTTCTCTGGAATCTGGCTAAGACAATAGCCAGGGACGAAACCAATATGAGTACATTTGATTGTACTCGCAAACTACCCCAACAGGAACATGCACTAATTTTTTTTTTTTTTTTTTCAAGACTTTTATTTTTAGGGGAAACCTTCCCCAAATCTTTCAAAAGGAGAAGAGTAGATTTTTAATCCTGTTAAAAACAAAACCTTTTGGAAAGTAGTTTTCTTAATATCTTTGTTTAAAAAGGGTAAGAAATCTTTTTAAATCTTTTTCCCGAAAAATACACCTTCTTTTGAAAAGGGTAAGAAACCTCTTTTAAAACCTTTTTCCTCGAAAAACAACTTCTTGTCCTGATTCCAAGCCCGTCGCTACCTCGAACCAACTCATTGGTACAGGTACGAAATAACCTTTCCAGCCAACTTCCTTCCAAAACTCAACACCTTTCTCAAAACTTGCACATGGTCTTAGGACAGCCTTCCAACTGTCCGTATCCGAGGACTCGGCTATTCGAATAGTTTTACCCTCTGCAGAGGTAGTACGCTTTTCCCACACCCATCCGGTCACTCATCGTGTCAGCCACGTCCCGCCATACCGGAGGTATGCGAAGTTGAGATCCCGGCCATAGCCTGTCCTTTGCTCATGCTAGTATAGGACCCTGCCGCTACGACACTTTCCATCGACACTCAAATCCTCAGAAACTAAGTGTGAGGACTCGTAGTTCTGCCCGGCGGACCCAAGGGAGCCCTTCAATCCTCTTCCTCCAAACGTCCATACCGGCTTCCGGTAGACCAACATTGAAGAGGACCCAGGTCAGGGGGTAGGTCCTCAGACCATCCCCTCATGGAACGAGGTTATCCTCGTTGTTGAGGCATCCAGTACTAACACGAGCAAATTATATGACTACGCCCTTGCCCATATGTGGGTAAGTGTGGTCGCACAGGATAATGGTTGGTCGTCATAGTGCTAGGACACAATGTGCATTTTTCTCAAAAACAACACCAACCTTCTTCAACTGAGCACCGACCTTCCGGCAGGTCTATCCAAGTATTTTTAAAAGAGAGTTTCGAGAAAACATTGTTTTTCCCATCCTATAGTTTTAAATAACTACCTTATACTTCTATATAAGGTGGCAAAATAGTTTTTCATAAACCCTTTTAAAAAGGTTTTCACAATCATTTCTAATTTTTCAGAGCAAAAATACTTTTAATCAAAACTTGGGTGGTTTGTAATCCCACCAAAAGATTTTCATAGAAGGCTTTGGAGTAAAACAAGTTCATTTAGAAATCATTGTATACCGCTAACACCTCTATATCGGGTGCCTCAACAATATACTTGTAATTTTGGAAAAAGGGTTTTCAAAATCATCGCTTTCGTGGCAGACACCACAGAAATCATTTATGCTCTTTATAAGTAAAACAGGTAAATCAAAATAGATGTATATAGATGCAAGCTCAGTGGAGTAGCTTGCCTGCTTTCCAGCATGAAGTCTCTGGACTTCTCCTCACAGATCAAAGAATTAAACTCCGATTCTTCTCTCGTAAATCCTTTCCAAGGATCACCCCGGTGGCGTTTACATCTAGCGTCGCAAAAAGGAAAGAACACAATCAACATCCAGTAGAACCCTCCGACAACAACCATCAAGCAATACTAACAAACAACAATCAAGAGAGAAGAATGTTATTTAACAAACAAGTTTGGAAATCACCCCACTACTCATGCTTATAAGGATATGGTTAAAGTTGTGATTAAGCATCTTTATCTAAATAGGAAATACTTCAGACAAAAGTTATCTGTAAACCAAAATATCTCACCAAGTGAAGGTGAAGACACTAACATGAACAGGCAATACCTACAACTACTAAACTACTCAATCAAGCATCACTACAACTCTCAAGCATCACACACAGCTACTGCACACACAAAGCAACACAATTTGATTTCAATTTAATTGAATTGACTATTATTTAATTAGGCCTTAAATAAGGCAGAAATTAGTGGTGCATGTTTAATTGCATAACTTGGGTTCTGTTGGTCACAAAAATACAAACTAAATTCCTACAGAAAGCTACTGAAGTGTAGAAGACCACACAATTGGGTTTGATTCACTTAGAGTTATTAAACTCCCTACATAATTGTTTTAGTCCAGAAAGGTTTTCTGACATTCAATCAAATGCTAACTAATTAATAAGGGTTAATTAATTCCACCAAAATTAGGGGAGCTAAGTAATGACAGTACCAATCTAACAAAATTGGATTGGTATCCTTTGGACTAATTGAGGATCAGAAACCAACAAGTTTAGAATTTAAACCTTCTATGGTATTTTAAATATTGTATTTCTAATGTTAATTTAAATGAGATGAAACCACTTCAGTGAGTTAAAGAATTTCATAAGCTTTACAGAACCTTTGAGTTGGATTTATTTGGACACATGAATCTCGAGATATGGAATTATCTAGTGTTAAAGATACTTTTTATAAGTTTTATTCTAGCTAACATTTTAAAATGTAATCACACAAAACTAATTTAACAACAAGATAGACAAGCAAAACACTCACTAACAGTACTAACATAATTTAACATGTCAAAGATCAGTAACACCCAAGTGGCAATACCAAAACAATCAACAATAAACACAACCCACAATTTCATAATTTAAAACATTAAATCTAATTCTTGTTTATTAGTGGCAGAACATCATTTTTACTAAAAATTACACCTAGAGAGTTCTGTCAATCAAACAACCATGCAAACTTGGGTTTGTGTTCTCTGTTGCTATTAGAAACTACTCCAAGTGAGTTTGATCCAAAAAGTTATTTACATAATTTAATAAAAATGCACAAAGTGCTTGCTGGCCTAAACTAGAAGTGCATGCAACTTTTGTTCTAAACATTCAAAACATATGAGACCAATTTCTACTGAAAGGTACTGTGAAGAGCTTTCTAAAACCATTGGATTGACACATCTTAGATCAACACAAATTAAGTTATGGACAAAACACTGATTTTGACCAATCATAGCACAGCATTTTTCAAAGACACACAAATCAATATTTTTCAGATCTGTAAGTTGCACACGTCTCTAAACTTATAACATTACTATTGTGATTTTTGGTTTGGCCAGATTCAAACTAAAACTATTTCAAATGGATTTAAACTAAAGGTCCAGAAATATATCTACCAGGAAATAAATAAACAACCTAAAAAAAAAGTTAGCGGGCTGGATCTGCTGGATCAGGGCTGTGCAGCGCAGGGAGTGGCCCATCTCGCGGCCCACGAGCGCGAGCGAAGGGGTACGGGCCAGCCTCTTCTTCCTCGACACGAACAGAGGGACGACGGCGAGCTGGAGCTCCGGCGAGGACGGCGTCGGCGACCTGGGGCTTCCTGGGAGAGGATAAGAGATACATGAAAGCGAGCGGAGCAAAAGAAACTCGGAGATGCAAAAATGGCAGGGAGAGGTGGACTGTGGCGATCTCGAGTTTGCTCGACATCCCGTGGCCGGAGAAGGAGAAAGGTGAGGACGGTCTGCTCGATTGGCAGCTTCCGGGCTCGATTCCTCGGACGAGCATGGAGAGGACGACGCGTAGAGTCCGATGGTGGTCTTCGATTTGTGTGGGACGGCTTGCATCGACGGCGAGGCGTGACGGCCAGCTTCGGCCGTGGTTCAATGCGGAGGAAGAAAAGAGAGCGAGAGGGAGTGGGGGAAATGAGGATGGGGAGCAGAGAAGCGGCTTGGCGTGCTTCTTATCTTCTCCTCCAGGGCGAGGCGTAGAGGAGCGGGGTTCTTGCGGCGTTGACATGGCACGGGGACACGGCGACGACGGCGTGAGCAACACGGCGCCCGTGCCGTGCTGCATCGCTGCAACAGGGGTGATGGGGGGGGCAAGGGAGAGCAGAGGTGAGTGGCGTGGAGGCTTCAGCTTCTCCTCCGCAGCGGCAAGGAGGGAGGGGGCCACGGTGGACGGCGACCACGGCACGCCGGCGTGAGGAGCACGGCGCCAGTGCCGTGCAGCGTGGCTGCTGCAGGAAGTCAAAGCAGAATTTGCAAAACGCCCCTTGACAAATAGATTTCCCTCACAGATAGGTCCTTCTTCCTATTTCTTTTTAATTCCTTTTCAAAACCAGTAGGGTTTCTGGGATTTAATTGAGGCCTTTATACATTTTTAAAAATTCTGAAAATATTTGGGTAGCCTCCCATATACATGTAGAGGCTCCACAAAAATTGGTTTTTGAAAATAAAATGTTTTTCTCCATTTTTGTTCATAGGGTTCTAAATAAATCATTTTTGGAAATTAATAATTTGATACTCCTTTAATATTTAAAACCAGAGATAAAATAGTTTGTAGAACCTTTGGAGCTTTCTTGAAAAATAAGATACTTCAAATAAGTTTTGTGTTCATAGAGAAAACATTTGTTTGAGGAAATAGAGAAATTGGGAGGGAAAATTAATGACCTTCATTTCCTTTTTTTTTTTTTTGTAAATGAAAAGAGGGGTTTGTTTTAAATCGAAAAGTAGGTTTACTTGAGAGGGAGTGATATGAAGTGGGGATGATTATTAGTTCACCTCACTCCTGGAATTTTGATAAAGAAAATATAATTGTTTTCAGAGAATAGAGGAATAGATAGAGAGGAAATTTTTAATAGGATCATTTCTTGTAACCAAGATTTGATTTGAGGGTTACCTGAGGAATCATCCTCACAAGCAAACAACCAAACCAAGATCAGCATCACAACAACATTAACAACACACAATATCAACCACACAACTCAATTCATACAAATTAATCATGCCACACTTTTCATGATCAACAATACTACCTTAAAAATGATCATACTTAATTATGACAAGATGAAGTTTAGGAAATGGCTCAACTCATAATTGAATAGTTTTTCAAAAGATTTGAGAATGGAAATATGTGGGGTAATATATTTCCCACTAGAATTTCTTTTAAACAGAGTTGAAACCTTGGGGTTCATAAAGATTGGAATTTTGAAAAGTCAAGGTTGAGGAAAGGATAGGAGATCACAGAGAGTTCTCCATATTTTATAAACATGAAAGTGTTGAAAATACTTTTACTGTCTCAAAATAAAGGGCATTTTATTTGTTGCTAGAACCAAGTCATTTTTGAAATAAACTTTTGGCAATCATAAGAATGGGAAAGGCATATGGAATATTTTCTTGTCATAACATGGTCACCAGTGTTGAAAATATATTTTTACTTAGGTTGAGTTCTTAGGTTGACATTTACTAGTCAAACAATCACAAGCATTCAAGTCACACAAGGTCAAACAGAACAATTTTAAAAGGAAACACAATCATTTGTGAAATAATTCAAAAAGTTTTTGTTGGTTCTGAATTTTGGGTCTTATTTACTCTTATTATAGATTTGGGATGTTACAGATCCTTCCCCCCTTAAAATAAATCTCGTCCTCGAGATTTGCCCGGGGGTACAGGGGAGTATGAGGGCACGGGTTTTGGGCTGAAGATTCTTCCGAGGTCGTTCTTCTTTCAATAAGGTCGCTAAGTGAGATCTTAACAACTCGATGTTGCGAGGCCTCCTATTGGTTGGTTGTATAAGAATGTGGGTGTCTTCTTTGACATCAAATTGCCTTAGTCACACAAGAAGAATTTGGTAACAAGGTAGCTAGTCTTGTCACCAAATCACTTTTCATACTCCAGAGGCTGAGATGTACTGAATTATCTGATGTTCCGATTGTTTGTGTATGACACTCCATTATTTGAGCATACAAAAGTGAGTCGCTAACAAGTTCATGAGGCTTGTTACCAATTACTTCTATATAACCCGAACATTGGAGGATCACACCATTTCTAGAGAGGTTAAGAATAGTAGGTTCTGATATAGGAGTCTCCAAATACTCAATGATAGTCTGGTACACTTCTTCTTTGGTTCCGGGTCTTCACACAGCTTCGCAGGGGTCTTCATACAGCTTCGAAGGTGGCTTCACACATAAGTCAGAGTGCACCGGAAAGGTTAGGGCCTCCGGGAAAACTTTGTGGTTGAGGGCTCATGTTAGTTTTCAAGGGAGTTGGGTGCCATACCCTAAACATCACACCTATTATACCTAAGATCTTTAAACGACCAACTTTACATAGGTCTCTAACTCTCGATTTCTTCAAAATACCATTCCAATATCTCTGGTAAGGCAACTACTACCAACCAAATAATTTGAAACATGGTCCTGCCCAAGTTTAAATTATTAATCCGCCCTCATCTTCTTTGGGCATAAACTCTTTATCATGGTATATCTCAATCTATCGGGTACCCATCAAATCCTTTTAGGCATATTCTTCCCATTGCCTTTTTATCACAAAATCATTATGCTCCACCCATTATTTCCTTATTGATTTTTCTCTCCAGATAGGCATACCTCATAATATCTGACTCCTTCAGATGGTCATTTTCCCACGACCATATCATCAAAGCTACATAAAACATCCAACAATCATGTGATCATATCATCCTGAATTGACCCACTTTCTAACCAAATTCAGATTTTATCTCAACACTTTTGGGCCTTGATCTCTTAATAAATGATCTTTCCAAAAACAATCCAAACAGAGCGTGACAAGCTCTGAAAACTTCTGGCACCTAGAATGTCTGGCTACTAGACCAAGTCATATTGACTCCTAGAATCCGATAAGCATTCATTTATCCTCCACTAATTATTTCTTGCATACAACGATCTACTCATTGGCTAACTCATCCTTGATCACTTCCCATAATTCCATAAGAGTTTATTGCAAGGGTCATTTGCGCCAAGAATCACCCTAGACATTTCCACACCGGAGTATTTTTCTTAATCTACTTGCTTCTAACCAATCCAATTATCCTTTTATCAGCAAGTGCTTCCTAAAAATCCAAGAACTTTCACCTTTATTTCTAAACCTTAAATCAAGGGTCACATCTTCTAGCTCCAGATAACCACCAATGGTTGGGGACCACAACTGGTTAGCCCCAAAGCATAATTCAGATATATCATTTGTCCAAATCCAATTAATTTATCGATCCACTCCAAGTTTTCACTTCTATTCTAAACCCCAAATTTTTTTTTTTTGATATTACCAATATCATCCAACAAGTTCTGATCTCCTCAACTAGATTCTTAAGGGACCCTTTTAACTAATAATCTCATAGTTCAACACTTGTATATCCCCCTAAAGTTCTCCTTTCTACCAAATAGTTTTGAGTCGTCCTATGGCACCTATTTCCTTTGTCTAGAAAAAGCAGTTAGTAGCTTTGCAAAACTTGGTTAGATGAGAGATTTAAAGTTAGATAAATTATGTTAGTTATGTTAGCTTTCATAATCTTTTGTTAGTCTGACAGAATCCAACTAGTGTCATCGAACGTCGGGTCTTGAATCTTCATCCTTCTCGATAGCTTGATGTGGTTGCTCAAAACGACGTATGAAGGCCGCTATCCGTCTTGCAGAAGGTCGTAGAGTCTTGGGCCTCAAGGTTGAAGTAGAGAGTATTCGGTATCTTGTTCCTCTTACTAGGTCAAAATTTTCTGGAGGGTTTTCTAGGTCGGACTTTTGAAAGGATACAAAACCTCAGGCTATTTGGTTAAAGATCGGGGGTCTTTTGGTATCTTGAGGAACTGTCAGTTCTGTTTGGGAGATGATTTAGATAAGAGGGAAGAATATTTTAGAAAGCTTTTCCTTGGCGGGTTTACATCCGTAACAAGGTGCACTTAGGTGGCAAAAAGGAAACTAAACTTTTCCTTTTTGTAAAACTACGTTTTTCCACCTCACAAACAACACACAAGCAGAGTACACACAAGCAAGGTGCACACAAGGTACGTCTAGTACCAACGGATGTCTAGTACGCGTGGTAATAGGGGTGAAACAACCAAGGTTCCTATCATATGTTTTTCCTATGGGTCTTGGTTAAACAGGGGTGCTGAAATCCTCATTTCGTCGCCTTAGTCTTCAGCTGGAAAAACTGAGATTGTCGAAGTAGCAACTTGAGTAGAATTGCTGAGGCTGAGCTGAGGTCTTCGGAGGTCTCTTGCTTTGTTGGTGTCGACGATCTTGGCATTTGCATATCAACCACCTTGATGTTGAATGTTGAGTATTTGCGATGGAAGCTTCTTCTTGTAGGTGCTAGCTAATTAGGTCTCCATTGGACATCGTCAAGTATTTTGAACAGGTAAGAGGGAGTAGAGAAATCCTTGGTAAATTTTAAAATAGAAAGGTAAGTCTCAGAAATTAATTGAGAAGGCGAGAAGAGCGGGAGTCATTTTTGGACTTCCCTAAATAAGGATATATTTTTGGTGTTAACATATTTTTAACAAAATATTCTCTTCCTAACTAACGTCCATGCTAACTAAGGTCTGTTACAGTCAGGATGGCTCTGATACCAAGTCTGTGAGGACCCCGGATTAATTATCCGAGATACTCGTTATGTTTCCTGCAACAGTCCCATGATCAGTGTGCTGTTGCACATAACTTGAGTTGGTATCACAGAACACCCACAAATACCGAATAATTATACTTACGTGCTTGAAGTGATCAGCTTCAATAAGGTACTTGCAGCGGAATCACCAAATCAACGTGGAGCCCAAGTCATTCGCCTTTACCCTACAGGCAGCTGACTGGGAAGCGCCCTAGTTCGCAAAGACGTCAGTGAACTCCTCCTCGTCGAACTGCTCTTCTCTGGAATCTGGCTAAGACAATAGCCAGGGACGAAACCAATATGAGTACATTTGATTGTACTCGCAAACTACCCCAACAGGAACATGCACTAATTTTTTTTTTTTTTTTTTTTTTTTCAAGACTTTTATTTTTAGGGGAAACCTTCCCCAAATCTTTCAAAAGGAGAAGAGTAGATTTTTAATCCTGTTAAAAACAAAACCTTTTGGAAAGTAGTTTTCTTAATATCTTTGTTTAAAAAGGGTAAGAAATCTTTTTAAATCTTTTTCCCGAAAAATACACCTTCTTTTGAAAAGGGTAAGAAACCTCTTTTAAAACCTTTTTCCTCGAAAAACAACTTCTTGTCCTGATTCCAAGCCCGTCGCTACCTCGAACCAACTCATTGGTACAGGTACGAAATAACCTTTCCAGCCAACTTCCTTCCAAAACTCAACACCTTTCTCAAAACTTGCACATGGTCTTAGGACAGCCTTCCAACTGTCCGTATCCGAGGACTCGGCTATTCGAATAGTTTTACCCTCTGCAGAGGTAGTACGCTTTTCCCACACCCATCCGGTCACTCATCGTGTCAGCCACGTCCCGCCATACCAGAGGTATGCGAAGTTGAGATCCCGGCCATAGCCTGTCCTTTGCTCATGCTAGTATAGGACCCTGCCGCTACGACACTTTCCATCGACACTCAAATCCTCAGAAACTAAGTGTGAGGACTCGTAGTTCTGCCCGGCGGACCCAAGGGAGCCCTTCAATCCTCTTCCTCCAAGTACGTCCATACCGGCTTCCGGTAGACCAACATTGAAGAGGACCCAGGTCAGGGGGTAGGTCCTCAGACCATCCCCTCATGGAACGAGGTTATCCTCGTTGTTGAGGCATCCAGTACTAACACGAGCAAATTATATGACTACGCCCTTGCCCATATGTGGGTAAGTGTGGTCGCACAGGATAATGGTTGGTCGTCATAGTGCTAGGACACAATGTGCATTTTTCTCAAAAACAACACCAACCTTCTTCAACTGAGCACCGACCTTCCGGCAGGTCTATCCAAGTATTTTTAAAAGAGAGTTTCGAGAAAACATTGTTTTTCCCATCCTATAGTTTTAAATAACTACCTTATACTTCTATATAAGGTGGCAAAATAGTTTTTCATAAACCCTTTTAAAAAGGTTTTCACAATCATTTCTAATTTTTCAGAGCAAAAATACTTTTAATCAAAACTTGGGTGGTTTGTAATCCCACCAAAAGATTTTCATAGAAGGCTTTGGAGTAAAACAAGTTCATTTAGAAATCATTGTATACCGCTAACACCTCTATATCGGGTGCCTCAACAATATACTTGTAATTTTGGAAAAAGGGTTTTCAAAATCATCGCTTTCGTGGCAGACACCACAGAAATCATTTATGCTCTTTATAAGTAAAACAGGTAAATCAAAATAGATGTATATAGATGCAAGCTCAGTGGAGTAGCTTGCCTGCTTTCCAGCATGAAGTCTCTGGACTTCTCCTCACAGATCAAAGAATTAAACTCCGATTCTTCTCTCGTAAATCCTTTCCAAGGATCACCCCGGTGGCGTTTACATCTAGCGTCGCAAAAAGGAAAGAACACAATCAACATCCAGTAGAACCCTCCGACAACAACCATCAAGCAATACTAACAAACAACAATCAAGAGAGAAGAATGTTATTTAACAAACAAGTTTGGAAATCACCCCACTACTCATGCTTATAAGGATATGGTTAAAGTTGTGATTAAGCATCTTTATCTAAATAGGAAATACTTCAGACAAAAGTTATCTGTAAACCAAAATATCTCACCAAGTGAAGGTGAAGACACTAACATGAACAGGCAATACCTACAACTACTAAACTACTCAATCAAGCATCACTACAACTCTCAAGCATCACACACAGCTACTGCACACACAAAGCAACACAATTTGATTTCAATTTAATTGAATTGACTATTATTTAATTAGGCCTTAAATAAGGCAGAAATTAGTGGTGCATGTTTAATTGCATAACTTGGGTTCTGTTGGTCACAAAAATACAAACTAAATTCCTACAGAAAGCTACTGAAGTGTAGAAGACCACACAATTGGGTTTGATTCACTTAGAGTTATTAAACTCCCTACATAATTGTTTTAGTCCAGAAAGGTTTTCTGACATTCAATCAAATGCTAACTAATTAATAAGGGTTAATTAATTCCACCAAAATTAGGGGAGCTAAGTAATGACAGTACCAATCTAACAAAATTGGATTGGTATCCTTTGGACTAATTGAGGATCAGAAACCAACAAGTTTAGAATTTAAACCTTCTATGGTATTTTAAATATTGTATTTCTAATGTTAATTTAAATGAGATGAAACCACTTCAGTGAGTTAAAGAATTTCATAAGCTTTACAGAACCTTTGAGTTGGATTTATTTGGACACATGAATCTCGAGATATGGAATTATCTAGTGTTAAAGATACTTTTTATAAGTTTTATTCTAGCTAACATTTTAAAATGTAATCACACAAAACTAATTTAACAACAAGATAGACAAGCAAAACACTCACTAACAGTACTAACATAATTTAACATGTCAAAGATCAGTAACACCCAAGTGGCAATACCAAAACAATCAACAATAAACACAACCCACAATTTCATAATTTAAAACATTAAATCTAATTCTTGTTTATTAGTGGCAGAACATCATTTTTACTAAAAATTACACCTAGAGAGTTCTGTCAATCAAACAACCATGCAAACTTGGGTTTGTGTTCTCTGTTGCTATTAGAAACTACTCCAAGTGAGTTTGATCCAAAAAGTTATTTACATAATTTAATAAAAATGCACAAAGTGCTTGCTGGCCTAAACTAGAAGTGCATGCAACTTTTGTTCTAAACATTCAAAACATATGAGACCAATTTCTACTGAAAGGTACTGTGAAGAGCTTTCTAAAACCATTGGATTGACACATCTTAGATCAACACAAATTAAGTTATGGACAAAACACTGATTTTGACCAATCATAGCACAGCATTTTTCAAAGACACACAAATCAATATTTTTCAGATCTGTAAGTTGCACACGTCTCTAAACTTATAACATTACTATTGTGATTTTTGGTTTGGCCAGATTCAAACTAAAACTATTTCAAATGGATTTAAACTAAAGGTCCAGAAATATATCTACCAGGAAATAAATAAACAACCTAAAAAAAAAGTTAGCGGGCTGGATCTGCTGGATCAGGGCTGTGCAGCGCAGGGAGTGGCCCATCTCGCGGCCCACGAGCGCGAGCGAAGGGGTACGGGCCAGCCTCTTCTTCCTCGACACGAACAGAGGGACGACGGCGAGCTGGAGCTCCGGCGAGGACGGCGTCGGCGACCTGGGGCTTCCTGGGAGAGGATAAGAGATACATGAAAGCGAGCGGAGCAAAAGAAACTCGGAGATGCAAAAATGGCAGGGAGAGGTGGACTGTGGCGATCTCGAGTTTGCTCGACATCCCGTGGCCGGAGAAGGAGAAAGGTGAGGACGGTCTGCTCGATTGGCAGCTTCCGGGCTCGATTCCTCGGACGAGCATGGAGAGGACGACGCGTAGAGTCCGATGGTGGTCTTCGATTTGTGTGGGACGGCTTGCATCGACGGCGAGGCGTGACGGCCAGCTTCGGCCGTGGTTCAATGCGGAGGAAGAAAAGAGAGCGAGAGGGAGTGGGGGAAATGAGGATGGGGAGCAGAGAAGCGGCTTGGCGTGCTTCTTATCTTCTCCTCCAGGGCGAGGCGTAGAGGAGCGGGGTTCTTGCGGCGTTGACATGGCACGGGGACACGGCGACGACGGCGTGAGCAACACGGCGCCCGTGCCGTGCTGCATCGCTGCAACAGGGGTGATGGGGGGGGCAAGGGAGAGCAGAGGTGAGTGGCGTGGAGGCTTCAGCTTCTCCTCCGCAGCGGCAAGGAGGGAGGGGGCCACGGTGGACGGCGACCACGGCACGCCGGCGTGAGGAGCACGGCGCCAGTGCCGTGCAGCGTGGCTGCTGCAGGAAGTCAAAGCAGAATTTGCAAAACGCCCCTTGACAAATAGATTTCCCTCACAGATAGGTCCTTCTTCCTATTTCTTTTTAATTCCTTTTCAAAACCAGTAGGGTTTCTGGGATTTAATTGAGGCCTTTATACATTTTTAAAAATTCTGAAAATATTTGGGTAGCCTCCCATATACATGTAGAGGCTCCACAAAAATTGGTTTTTGAAAATAAAATGTTTTTCTCCATTTTTGTTCATAGGGTTCTAAATAAATCATTTTTGGAAATTAATAATTTGATACTCCTTTAATATTTAAAACCAGAGATAAAATAGTTTGTAGAACCTTTGGAGCTTTCTTGAAAAATAAGATACTTCAAATAAGTTTTGTGTTCATAGAGAAAACATTTGTTTGAGGAAATAGAGAAATTGGGAGGGAAAATTAATGACCTTCATTTCCTTTTTTTTTTTTTTGTAAATGAAAAGAGGGGTTTGTTTTAAATCGAAAAGTAGGTTTACTTGAGAGGGAGTGATATGAAGTGGGGATGATTATTAGTTCACCTCACTCCTGGAATTTTGATAAAGAAAATATAATTGTTTTCAGAGAATAGAGGAATAGATAGAGAGGAAATTTTTAATAGGATCATTTCTTGTAACCAAGATTTGATTTGAGGGTTACCTGAGGAATCATCCTCACAAGCAAACAACCAAACCAAGATCAGCATCACAACAACATTAACAACACACAATATCAACCACACAACTCAATTCATACAAATTAATCATGCCACACTTTTCATGATCAACAATACTACCTTAAAAATGATCATACTTAATTATGACAAGATGAAGTTTAGGAAATGGCTCAACTCATAATTGAATAGTTTTTCAAAAGATTTGAGAATGGAAATATGTGGGGTAATATATTTCCCACTAGAATTTCTTTTAAACAGAGTTGAAACCTTGGGGTTCATAAAGATTGGAATTTTGAAAAGTCAAGGTTGAGGAAAGGATAGGAGATCACAGAGAGTTCTCCATATTTTATAAACATGAAAGTGTTGAAAATACTTTTACTGTCTCAAAATAAAGGGCATTTTATTTGTTGCTAGAACCAAGTCATTTTTGAAATAAACTTTTGGCAATCATAAGAATGGGAAAGGCATATGGAATATTTTCTTGTCATAACATGGTCACCAGTGTTGAAAATATATTTTTACTTAGGTTGAGTTCTTAGGTTGACATTTACTAGTCAAACAATCACAAGCATTCAAGTCACACAAGGTCAAACAGAACAATTTTAAAAGGAAACACAATCATTTGTGAAATAATTCAAAAAGTTTTTGTTGGTTCTGAATTTTGGGTCTTATTTACTCTTATTATAGATTTGGGATGTTACAGATCTGCTCGCGAGCCTCGTTAGCTCGCTCGTTTAGCTCATTAGCAATAACGAGCCAAAATCATTGCTCGGCTCTGTTCGTTAGCATAACGAGCCGAGCTAAACGAGTCGACCAAACGAGTGCTCGTTGAGCTTGTCGAGCATCGAGCTTTATGTCCAGCCCTTCTTACTGACAAAATCGTAGAATGTTTTTTACGGAAGTAATCTCTGTTTGTGGTTACGGAAGAAATCATGCAAAAGGTTTGTCCAATTGACGCATCGCATTGTAAACGCGTGTTTGGCCACCGTGCCGATCGCACAGCCATATTGGTTTGTAATACGGACGCCGACTATTTTTCCTTTTTTTTCGTGGGTAATCACGGATTCGTTTTTATTTTAGGAGAGTAAACCTGATCCGACTCTGTTATGGAGACCGTGGTCATGTCTGTTGTGAATATATATACTACTGTAACTCGTGTCCACCAGCAAGCTCTTGTAACATCACCGTCTGTTTTCCTTTGGTCTGCATGTAGGCCATGAAGACTTCCAAGAAGCAGAGGAAGGCGCAGACTGCGGAGTTGCCGGAGGAGCTTGTTCTGGAGATCCTGATTCGACTGCCGGTCGAGTCTCTCCTGCGCTTCAAGTGCGTGAGCAAGGCCTGGCGCACAAGGATATCTGACCCCGCCTTCATCCGCTGGCACCTCCAGTTCTCTGCCTCCAGATGGGAGCACAAACCATCCTTGCTCATCACCCCGCATACGCTCGATCGTGTCATCCATGGAGAGGACTGGCCAACTACTTTCTCCAGCAACATCCGCTTCTACCAGTGGCAGCAAGGTGCCTCCAACTCCAAGCCGTGGCTCGTCCATGGCAGGGACTTTGACGGCGAGTTCAGCTCGGTTTGCTGCTTCGCCCACTGCGACGGCTTGGTGCTTGTTCCCACGGATACCAAGGTGTACCTGTTCAACCCGGCCACTAAAGATGTTCTAACGCTGCCGGAGACTAGGCATGACACCATGGATGGTCACGTCAACCTCCCTGTGGGGTTCGGTCAAGATCCTCGAACCGGCATGTACAAGGTAGTTCGGTCCTTCTTTCGTTCCAGAGATCTTCAAACAGGCATCTACAACATGGCGATGGAGGTGTGCACCGTTGGCAGCCCTGCTCCTGAATGGAGGGAAACCGTGGCGGATCAACCATATCCTGTCGCCGGTTGGATAACCGCCCAATCTGTGAAGGGAGGCGTGTATTTTGTGATTGACACAAGCTGTCTCAAGCCGCGTCCTCATGGCCTTCTGCGCTTCAGCTTGGAGGACGAGACGTTCAGCATCACCCGTTTGCCTGATGAATTGGACCCTGGAGAGGACGAATCTTTCAACTTGGATGTGATGAACGGGGAGTTGTGTTTGACCGGCAGTCGTGTTGGGCGGTCAGACGAGCATCCTATGTACATCTGGGCGCTGGTAAAAGATGATGGGGCGAGTTCCATATGGGAACCACGTTACACGGTATATGTCACGGACCTGTGCCATCCGATCGCTCTTCTTCCAAGCAGCGGCGGCGGTGGAATGCTGCTGATACGGCTATGTCACAAACTCTACTCCTACGATCTGCAGTCAAATGAACTGGCAGTCGTGTGTGAGTTGGAGAAGCTGAAGTACCAGCGTCGTAGGGCGGATGTTTACTTCTTCAACGTCATACCCTACACCGAAAGTCTCGTTCCGGTTACTGCTCAAGATGGCAATATTCCCCGTGGGGACGGGTACCCATGGGGATTTACCCATCATGGAGCGGGGATGGGGACAAATTCTTCCCGTGGGTATTGTCTGGCGGATACCTGTTAGTCTCGCGGGGCGGGGATGGGGATAAAATCACCTCCATGTGGACTCCATGGATACCCGATAACTGTGCCACGTGTACTAGATATGCACAATATATAGGTTAAAACCTATAGATTCCACACAATTATTTTCTCCACCTCTTCCAGCAACCATATCCTCTCTAATCTCACCTCTCCAAGTATATATTAAGATCCCCATGGATACCCGACGGATACCGGGTACCCGCTATTGACGGGGATGGGGGCCGTATTGTCCCCGCGAAGCTTCATGGGGCTCACCGGTATGGGGATTGACGGGTATCGGGGCGGGATGGTGAAGTCATCCCCGTCCCCGTTGCCACCTTGAGTTACTGCTGTGGTTGGCCAGTTGGGTCATTAAGCCTGTACCTTTCCTTGTACTTCTATTTTTTTTCTAGAGGGCTGGCGCCGCGGCAAACCTGCCTGTAATAGCAAAATTTGTCATCGTTGAATAAATTTCTATTGAGGAATTTTCATTATTGGTTTTGTTCATTCTGAGTCCACAACCAAGAAATGATAATTTTCATTATTTGGGAGGAACCCATGCGCCGGCACCTTGCTCTGAACCCCGCCACCCACACGCATCCTCTCTCCACCCGCAGGACCGGCGCCGCCCCTTCCCTGCCTTGCTACCGGTGGCGCCCCTCCCTCCTTGGGGCGAACCTCCCCACGGGAGTCCACACCAGCGCCCGCCTGAGTTTCTAGTGCTCTTGATCAGCAAAGTTGTAGCTGTGCATACTGCCACTATCAACTTAGCAACTGGCACTACCTGAGTGATTGCAGTGCATTATGTAATTACTCATTTGGTGATTTGGAAAATCAGATAAACCATCTTGCTTATATTGCCTAAAAAACCTACTATTTTTCAAAGCTTTAGAACTTTCTGCAATCAAACCTGGCAAAAGTATTTGTGGTCAGATCTGTTATTGCTCATAATCTCTGATGCATGGCAACCTGAAATGATGTGAGGTCAATCGAAACACTTAAAGCATCTATTTTATAAACGCATTCACTCTGAACTCCTAATTTTATACAACCTCTGTCATGAAACTTGTCATCTTCTGAGTAAACAAGTTTAATTTGTGATGGTGGCGTGGTTGGTTCAGATTTCCAGAAAGATGCCAGTAGCAAGTTTCTAGCTCAGAGTCCGAGTAAAGAGTTTATGTAATTAATTGTGATTCTTTTTTGCAGTTCACCTTACTGAAACTAGCAAGAGAGCCCTCGCAATTGCGAGGGCATGGTCTTTATCTCCTTGAATCTCATATAGTCTAATACATACCAAAAAATAGAATTCTGAATCATAGGATTTTATAGCTTAGAAAAACATTTGCCTTAGGGTAACACATTGCCTTAGAGTAGATATTTTTAATTTTTTAAATATCATGTCATATATTTTAGAATGCCATCTATCTTATGACGTCTGTGGTACTATTTTCGTACATTTTTACTCACACGGGTTTGTTGTTTCATGTTACTCATGTAACAATGACTACACCGAATTGGAGAGAACATAGTTACATTTTTACTCACACGGGTTTGTTGTTTCATGTTACTCATGTAACAATGACTACATCGACTTGGAGGGAACATAGTTCATGTAACATACTAAAGTTAAATAGGTGCCATTGATAGCACATAGTTTTGGTATTTAAAATCAATCACCAATTAATCTATATCCTCTCATAAAAAATATTTTATTATCCCATTGTATCACAAAACTCTTCCTAATATGTTATTAATTAATACTCCTCCTTAGATCTTCATACAACCCAAATAATTTTGTTTAATTGTTCGATTCACAGGATTAGAAAACATAAAGTAATACAACTATGTATTAAAAATGGCAATAGTAATATGTTACATGCGCACCGTTGATCAACCTCACCTGTATTTCTATATGTCAACTGGATTTTCTACCGATTCATCTTTGCTCCTATGAATGCGTGAATCCAACTGGTTGTTTGCCCAAGCTTAATGGAAAGAAAAAGTCTAACACTCTGAGCTGGAGAAAAAAACTTTACATTTTAATTCCCTGTCTTATAGGACTTGGAGTCTATAAGTTTAGATTTCGATTAACCTGATTAAATTACGCTGCACATATTGGACTCAGAGTATATATGTGCAGATTTCGATTAACCGGATTGGTTATCCATCTTTTTTAAAATCTCAGCCATTAACTAACGGCTACATATATTTAATTTGAGTTTGACACTATATTTAATGAAATATATACTTCTATAAAAGTGTCCACTTCCACTCAACGTTCTTCAGTGTCCATCTTTCCACGTATAGTTCGTGTCTATCCTCGCTCGAACGATTTCTTTGTAAACTAGTAGGAATAAAAACTAAATATTTTGAGCCGGTACCGTAAAAACCTAGAGAGACTTCTTTGTATAGCAGTTAGCCATTATCATCATCACTCATTTTTTCTTATCGTGCTAATGTTGTTTTTTTGGTTGTCGTCTAAGTCATGCACAATTAATTCCATCGCCGAATTTAATTTAGTTTAATTTTACTATACTAATGGGGCCTCTCGTGTGGGTTTTTTCATAAAAATATAAATATCAGTGTATACTTGTTAGAAATTCCTAAAATATTAGCTTCACTTTGCTAGTGAATCTGGCATAGCTTGCCATATGTGACTTTACTCATGTTAGTTTTCTACGAACTATAATTGCTAGTGTCGCTGAAACAACTAATTACATAACTGTTATGTTTCTTCTAAACTCCATTGTCGTGACCACTGACAACCTCAGAAAAACGGAGTATTAGCAAGCATGATAACTTGTGCTCAAATTAATTAATACTAAAAATTGCAAGAGTAATATGTTCCGATATTATACATGGCCTTATTTTTCTCCAATTGACATTGCGGCCATGTAGGCATGCATCATCTGGGTCATTGCACATATACATGCATACTTTTGTAGGCCCAATCTAATTCGGTGTTAGAAAAAAAAACATAAAAGTTAGAGCTGGGCTAAGCGAGCGTATCTTTTTAGAAAAAAGAGTATATATTAATATCGCGGAGATACCAATTACACCCAGACTCTGCAACAACCCAATAACCGAAGGTATTACGAATGCACACAATCGAAAGGCGATAAGAGAAGAAACTAAAAAGAAAAGTCCCGCTATAGAGTTACAATCCTTGCAGCAACAGCACAACCACCACCAAGACAACACCCGATGTTCAACGTCCTCAAGAAGGAAACAGTGCACAAGCGCCGTCGTCGCCTGATCGAGATCATGGGTTTTCACCTGAAGATAGTCCCCACTCACAAAAACAATGCCTTCATCAAGGTCATTGCCAGGCACAACCACTTAAGGCCAGACCTTAGATTTTCACCCTGCGAGGTACGACTTTGAACTTCACCAATGTTGTCGCCCCCGCATATATACTGCTGCCTCGATTCCTGAAACTCAAAGCCAATTCCTCATCGGCGCAAAGCATCCGAGCACCACTGCCAGTTCTTCAATCTCAGCCTTCAGGGCCTTCCCCGCCTCTGACTTCATATGCCAGTTTGAGCCTCGGGTTAAATGGGAAACAAGGTGGAGCAACACTTTAAGGTCATAGCATTCTTTACTATTAAATAGGAGTTGGACGTACATTGGTACGTCAAACCGCAGACCTGCTCGATGGCAGACGATTGGAGGCATCCTCACCGCACACTCGTATCTTCATGTTTGCGGTCATGGTTCGATCTTAGTGGATAAGAATATTACGCGGAAATGCCACCGCTGAGTGGCCCGAAGCGGTACGAGTGCCCATCCTCCAACCCCGTCCCTCTCCCGACCAATCTCCCCAGCAACCCTAGGCGGTTCTCAACTCCACCAGCGCCGCCATCCGATTCACGTCGTCCGTAAGCGAATCGAGCCCCCGGCGATCGAATTGAGTGACTGAACGCCGGATTGAGTGATCGGAACGCCGCCGCCACTCACCTCGGCGCTGCCGCCGCTCTACCCGGTATACTCTCCAGCTCCGTAAGTCCTTCCCCGTCGACCAACATTGAACCCTACCCGTCACGATGAGGTTGATCCGTGCCGCGCACACCCTCGCCTCCCGGTCGCTGCCCCTCTCCGCGCGTGCGCTACACGGACTCCCCCCACCGCGGCCGCGGGTTGCAGCTGCTGCTTGGGCAAACCCTGCCGACGGCGCCTGCGCCACCGTCGCGGGTGTTGCAGGGCAGGATTGCCGCCGCGGTACCTTCTCCTGACCTTTGCCACGGTGGCGGCGGCCGAGATGCAGGCCAAGGAGCCCATGCCCGCGGATCTGCTGCCGCAGACCATCGTGATGTACTGGTACCAGGCTTGCCCCTTCTGCAACAAGATCAGAGGTGAGATCAATTCCAACCAGGCATTTTTGATTCGCGGTGTAGCTCGTTGAAATGGTTTCGATTCGATCCTGCTACACTTTGAGATATGTCGTGTTAGGTTAGATTTGTATTTGGCCTGCAAGAATTGTGTCACTGGATCAAATTAGACTGTAATCGCAGATTCAATCATGGCTGGCACTTGTCATTGGTTCGGCAGACCAACATTTTCAGTCTGGTGCGTGTCAAACCTACTGATTCGGCATTGGCTGCAAGCACAAATGTTAGCGTTCTAGAAAGGGTGAATTTAGTTACTGCTGAATATAATCCTTTCTCCATGTATGTTGTGAAAATATTATACTCCGCATATGACTAAACACCTTTGGACTTATGTTCCAATTTTCTAGGTAATCTCCTGATTTATATTTCACTACACGTATGACTTTAAAACTGGTTAAATGTAGAATATTTGTCTGACCTTGTGATCCCTCTTGGTACCCAAGAATGTCTTAAGTTGGGTTTATTGATTACAAACCATTTGTAGAATAGTGGCAGCTGGAAGCCTTGGTTATGGATTTTCTGGGACAAGCCTGGACGATCTATTTAATATTTACAGCAGAAAAATATCTCTTAAGACTACTTATATATGCTCGATGATCAGATGGCACGCAGACTCCAATCGTTTGATGCTAAGCATTTGTGCTTTATTTGTATGTATATCAAGAAATTAACCCTATAGCACTTGCTCTTGTGGACAGACTCATTTTGACTGATCTTTTCATTTTTGTGCTTTATATTCGTTAATCTTTCTTCTTCCTCACGTTTAAACTTTCTGTACTACCTTTCCTTGCATTTTCCTAGCATAAGAACAATTGGAGTGATCTGTGTTTTCCCACTTGTAGATAAATCGATCGATACTCATGAGATTTAAGTGTGGAGGGGACAAATCTGAGGAATCAACATGTAGATATGATTCACCCCCTAGATTAGATGGAAAAACTGTATGTTCTTCTTGCACATGCCTTCAATCTACGCAATGTACTGCTGTGTTGAGACACATGTCTTCCGTACTAGCTATATCATCACTGTTGCAGAAACCGTGCGTAACTTCATTCGCATACTCAACCTTGTATTGTGTCACTATAGGAAAACCTGAATTCTACTTTGTTCGTATCTTCTAATAAAGGGTTACTATTTTTTTGCACTCTTTGGTTCATATGCCAGTTTGAGCCTCAGGTTAAATGGGAAACAAGGTGGAGCAACACTTTAAGGTCATAGCATATTAGAGGATTTTTTTTTTTTTTTTTTTTTTTTTGCGAACACGCAAAAGCTTTGCGTGTTCAATGCAATAGAAAGAAAGAGAGAGCTACAGCGAGTCCAGCATCGCAATGATGCGGTTACAGATCGAAACAGGTGGTTGGGCGTCCACCAAAAAACAAACAGCGCCCTAAAAACAGCCTAGTCTACTCTAGCTCCAAATCAAGCCCAGCTTGACAGCGCCGGCGAGTTTCCAGAGCTGCACATCCGCAGCTAAACGCCTGCAGATCTCTCGACTAGTAGCGGCAAGGCGTTGGAACACCCGGGCATTACGCTCCTTCCAAAGCGTCCAAACGGTGAGAATCACAACGGAATCAAACCCTCGACGATGCTGTCGGGGAACGCGCAAGCGTGCATCAGGCCACCACCAATCAGGGTGGCATCTGCATCCGGAGTGAGGTGCTGCAAGTTGCATCTGCTCAGCGTGTTAAACCAGATTTCCCGAGCAAGCACGCAGCGCACCGCGATGTGATCAGCGGTCTCATCCTCCTGGTCACAGAGAGGACACCTAGTGTGCGAGTTCATGCCCGGCGGCGCATGCGATCAGCGGTCCAGATACGACGCTGAAGTGCCAACCAAAGGTGGACCTTACACTTCGCCGGCGCCCATGCTTGCCAGATCTCCTTGCCGCAAGGGAAGAACTCCAGCCCCGCAAAGAACGCCTTGTATGCGGAGCTAGCCGAGTACGAGGCGGACGGCGTCCACTTCCAGATGACACGGTCAGGGGTCTCAGCTCGCAACGCCACGCCCTGCAGGTCATCCACCAGCTCGAGAAATGACCAGGACGGCTACCGTGAGGACGCCGGTGATGTCGCGTATCCAGCGCCGGTCCATGAGCGCATCCTGAACCGTGCGAGTGCAGCGTGCTTGAGGGTCAACCGCCGCGAACAACGCCGGCGCCCGTAGCCGAAAGGAGACGCGTCAAACCAAGCATCACTCCAGAACAGCGCAGTCCGGCCATCGCCAACCTCCACTCGGACGGAGGCATCGAACAATGCCTGCACCTCAGGTTCCACAATGAGCTGCATCCCTGACCAGCATCCCACTGCAACTTCTGAAACCACAGCCAACGATCCGAAGCGCATAGCCCAACAACTTGAGGTTGAGTATCCCAAGGCCTCCGAACTCCACAGGCCAGCACACCCGCTCCCAGGCCACAAGCACTGTCCACCATGCACAGCATCAGTCCCCTTCCAAAAAAGGCGCGTATCCTCTTCTCAAGGAAGGTCAACAGCCACGGCGGTAGCGAGATGGCGATGGACAAGTAGATGGGGATGGAGGTAATGACTGATTTGATGAGCACTAGCCGTCCCGCCATGGTGTAGAAGCATGCTTGTCCAGGGGCGAGCCGGCGGCAGACCTTGTCGACAATGGGCTGAAGGCTTGCCTTGGATACCTCTTGTAAGACAGCGGGAGGCCTAGATAGGTGCAGGGAAATCCTTTACCGCACATGGGAAGTGCACAGCGCCACAGCAAGGTGTTCGTCCGTGCAGCGAATGGGCGAATTGAGCACTTGGCCATGTTCGTGCGCAAGCCTGATGCGCCACCGAAACACTCCAGCACCTGGCGCACTAGTCCAAGGTCATGCGCGGTCGGGGAGACGAAGATGACGACGTCGTCCGCATACATGGACGTGCGAAAGCGGACACCACGGCAGGGCAGCGGGGCCAGCACTCAAGGGCCTCGGCGCGCCGGAGCGCGGCATTAAGTACCTCCATGACGAAGAGGAATAGCGTGGGCGAAAGCGGGTCGCCTTGGCGGAGGCCCCGGCGGTGCGGAATCACCCTACCTGGCACGCCGTTGAGCAGGATTCTCGAGGATGCCGAGGACAGGATGATGCACACCATGCCGATGAACTTACGACCAAACCCATATGCTGCAGAACCGGATCAGAAACGGCCACGACACCGAGTCAAACGCCTTTGAGATGTCGACTTTGAGCAGAAAGGCGGGAGTGCGACCGACATGCAGCGCCCTCGTCGTGAGCTGGACCATCTTGAAATTATCCTGGATAGACCGTCCCTAACAAACGCCGATTGATTCTCCGCAACCAACGCCGACAGCCGGGGGAAGAGGCGATTCGCGAGCAACTTGGAGAACAGCTTGCCGAAGCTATGGTGAGGCTTATCGGCCTGAATCCTTGACCTCGGTGGCGCCATCCAACTTGGGCAGGAGCACAATCATGGCGCCATTCAGCCTCTCCATGCCCCGGGACTGGAGCGCGTACAGGTGCTGCACAGCTCGAAGATGTCGATCTTGATATGTCCCAGCGACTGGAAGAAACGGCCCGAGAAGCCGTCGGGCCCAGGGGCCTTGTCCACGGCATTTCCTTGACCGCGGCCCACAACTCCTCCAGCGAAAACGGCCGTTAAGCTCATCGAGGTCCATCGAGGGTACGCGCAAGAAGTCCAGGTCGATGTCGTGCTCTCTCGTGAATCTGAGCCAATGAGACCAGAATAGAAGTTCAGGAGCATGCTTTCCTTGTCGTCATGGTCACAGCCACGTTGCCGTCATGGGAGAGGGCCACGATGTGATTGTTCCGATGCCGTTGCCGAGCCTTCATATGGAAGTACCGCGTGTTCGCGTCACCCTCAGCCAGCCAAAGAACGCGGGAGCGGTGCCGCGCGATAGTACGCTCGAGGGAGGCAAAACCAAGAGCTTTCAGCTTCAACTCAGCACGGAACGCGAACTCGCATCCGACAGCACACGGGATTCTTGCGCCACGTCCAACCGGAAGATGAGCTCTTTGGCAAGCAGGAGTTGCCGGCGAACACTCCCAATGTGTCGATCGCTCCAAGACTGCAGAGCCTTTGCCGTACGTCCAAACAGCACATTCAGGCGAGCCAAGGGGTCCAGGTGGTCCGGCGCGACCCAAGCCTGGGCAACAACCTCCAGGAACCCGTCGTACTTGGGCCAAAATGGCTCAAACCTGAACCTGTAGTAGCGTGGAGCCTGCAGATCAGTATGGAGGAGGATGGGACAGTGGTCCGAAGCCAAGGACGGCCCAGCTCGCAGCAGGCAGTTGGGGAAGCGCTCCTCCCAGTCAGCTGAATGAAACCAACGATCAAGCCGGACCAGCGTCGGAACCCGGCGCTCGTTGCTCCAAGTGTATCGTCGCCCATGTAGGTTAAGCTCGGACAGCTCGAGATCGTCAAGGAACCGCCGAAACCGTGCCATCCAGCGCCTGTCCAGGTTCGCATTGTTCTTGTCGGCCGCCTGGTATATAAGGTTGAAGTCCCCCATCAACGACCACGGCCCAGGGTGCGAGGCTCGGAAGGTGCGCAGCTCCTGGAAGAACAGCATCCGGTCTGCGGTGGCAAAAGGGCCGTAGACCACCGTCAACCACCAAGGTGGCGAGGGATCACACCGCTGCCTAATGCGCACCGAGAGGGCAAAGGAGTGGAACGCGACGCCGGAGACATCCCAAACTGACGTGCGCCAAGCAATGAGTATCCCGCCCCTAGTGCCAACAGCCGGCAACGAGAAGAACTCAAAACCAGGCCCAAACACCCGAAGGATGAGCTGCGCATCAACTACCTCCAACTTCGTCTCCTCGATGCAAATTAAGGAGGCATGCTCGTCCCTAACCGTGTCTCTCAGCAGATCACAGCGCGCAGTGGAATTGAGACCACGAAAATTCCACCCGCAAATAGTCTCATTTGGTGTAGACATAGAGAATTTTTTTACAGCCAAAGAAACAGCAGCGGCCTAATATGCCGCCTCCACCTGCGCGGCAACGTCGAGATCTGAGGGGATCCGCGTGAGAACAACTCGCGGAGGGCCTCCAGCCGGTGCTCGAGGATCTCATCTGCGAAGAAGTTCCTGTAACGCTGCAAAGTGTCGTCGTCAATCTGCTCCGGGCGGTCCGCGAGGCCAAGCTTGCAGATGATCGACTTTTGCGCCCAAGAAACAGTGCCAGGAATCTCATTGCCGCAGACCTTAGCTATACGTCCACTCCTACGAGGCAGCAGAGGAAGCGGGGGTGCGAACGGGTGCGGCTGAAGCAGCGGCTTGGGCAGCGGCTGGTAGCAGGCCTGGACGAACGACGAGACGACCAAGGGTAGATCGACGCCGGGAGATGGTGAGATGGACCCCTCAGAGATTGGCACCTCAAACCACTCCGCAGCTGTCCCCTCCGATCGTCTGCCAAAGGCGTCTGATCGCAACCACGAGGAATCGTCGGAGGTGGACACCGTGCATGGGCCAGCTGCAGAAGAGGGCGACGGGGACGAAGCGGAGCCAAGCCCTGGCGCAGCAGAGAGATCCAACTGAGAACGCGTGCCCTGCACGCAAGAGCCAGTGGACCCTACAGGCGAGCATGTCGACACGGGACTGGCTGGCTCCCGTTGCAGAGTCGGCTCCACAGCAGCCTCGGGCAGAGAAGTGCAAGGCGACAGATCAACGGTCTCATCCCTAGGCCCCAAAACTTCCACAACAGGAGCAACAATCGGATCCGCATTGGGGGACACACCCTGCTTTGCCAGTGGGAGGACGGCCTGGTCCTCCACCACTGCGAAACCCGCCAAGACTGCAGCAGCCTCAGCTGACAGCGGCACGCATTGGTCCTGCTCCTGGTCCGCGCCCAGCTGTTGGTCCTTGTCCTGACCAGCGGAAGGCGCCGGGGAAGGCACTGCATCAACTGGCACCAACAAAGCGGCATTGCCGGCCACTTGCAACGGGCCGGAGGTCGCCATGCCGCACACAAGAGTGGTGCAGGTGGGGTCCTCCACGTTCTCCTGGGGGGCACGTGGCACCCAGCGAGTCTCCATTGGGACGGGGCCCACTCCTCGCCGGCCCCGAGCGCGACGACGGCGGCGATGGCGCGCGGCGCGCGGCGCGGCACATTCGACAGCAGCCGTGGCAGGAGCGATACCTTCCAGCGCGGCTTGTCCACCCGTAGATGGCCCACCCGTCCTGCGGCGACGGCGCGCCGGCGGCGGTTTGCACGACGCGGAGGCTGATCGGCATCACCATGAGGGGCGCCTGGCGCAATGTCCGAGCCAGAGCTAGGCCCGTCGTCTCCAGGGCCGGGAGACCGAGGCCGCGCGACGCGCCGGATCTTGATGCCGACGTCGTAGTGCAGCAAGCCGCGAGCAACCGCATCAGCCGAGGCAGGACCTGGGGGCGTCTCGTCGGGGATGGCTAGGATCCGCCTTTCCGGAATTAGTCCCGGATTTGCCGTCCAAGCGGAGAGCCGGAAGCGGCGGAGATCATGGCGCAGAGTTGTCTCATCAGCTACCGAGTCGATGCAGCACGAAGACGACAGCAGGGAAGCGGCGGTCGAACGGAGCCAGCGTGCGCCGGGATTCCCTCAACGTCGAGGTCGACCTTGTACCTCATGGTGGCACACGTCGCCTGCGCCTGGGGCGTCCACGGCTTGATGCGGAGCTCGAACGAGACCGCAGGGATGACTGGGTTGGCCACGGCGCGATCGCGATCTTCCATTCTGTCGAACAGAACAAGGCACGCCTCCGGCGTCGTGGTGTGCACGGAAAAATCCGAAATTGAGATCATCAGAACTTCGGCAAGCAGCGCGGCGATGACGGAGTGGCTGACGCCCGCGCCGACCACCGAGACCAGAACAGCACGCTGGAAGCGCAGCACCTCGGCGTCAATGACGGCTGTGCGCTCAATGACGCACAGCTCCGGCAGGCGCTCCACATCCTCAGGCTCAGCACGCGGCGGCGACGGTGCGACGAGCAGCGACCGCGGAGGGGGAATTGGTGGTGTAGATTCCCGCGACGCCGACGAAGTGTCAGCGCTCGGCTGCCTGGCTGGACGGTTGCGCTCAGCGGGCGGCGCCCTACGCTGCCCATCCCCGTAGCCATGGCCGGAGGGGCTGCGCGGGCGCTTGCAGTCCCGAGCGACATGAAGCGTGCTTTTGCACTTGAGACAGCGGGTGGGCTGGGTGCAGTCCTTGCGCCGGTGCTCTGTGGACGTGCAGTTGAGGCAACGTCCGTCGAGCTCGACGACGAGGGAGCGCCGGGGCGGAGGGGACGGCGGGGCGGGCTCCCGGTGACGGCGTCGCGGGCCGGCCACCAACCAACCCTCCGCATCAGGCTGGGCTCGCGGGCGCGGCGCGGCGCGACGAGGGCGGGCCGCAGGGCGGGCTGCGGGGCGTGGCGGGGGCGGCGCAGCAGCAGAAGGGGAGGGGCGACGCGATGGCGACGGCGACGGCGACGGAGAGGCCGAAGGACGCGCCCTAGGTTCCATGGCGGCGACGCCAGCGTAGGAGAGACGCGGACCCACCGGAGGAGAGGCTGTGGCGGAAGAGCCCGAGCTAGGGCTCGGACTCGATTCCATCCAACGGCGCTCCCGCTCAGAGATCCGACGCGGCTCTACCACCACCGAGCGCAGGAGAGGCGCGGCCATGGGAGGAAGGGGGAAGGGTTGGGAGGCTAGGGAGGCTAGGGAGGGGCTGGGAGAGGTGGACGCGGCGGCCGGAGCGGCTAGACGCGGCGGCGATGGAGCAGGAGAGGCGCGGCCATGACGCTCCAGAGTTACTTCAAAGCTCCGAAGACGGGGCTTGCACTAGCGCACATAGTGCCGGTATTAGAGGATATATTCATCAACAACTGAGATTTTTGCTGAAGCATTTTATTTTAGCCGTTTCTTATTCTATATTCGGATTCTTCCTATTTCTTGATCCATGTATTTGAAATCATGAGACTGAGAAGCATGTATCATAATTCAATGCTAATACTCCCTCCGTTCCGTAATTCTTGACAGTAACCTGGTGTGTTTCGCGTTATCGAGGAGCTCCGGGTACACCTGTGGGAGTCTCGCGTTATCGAGGAGCTCCGGGTTGACCATTCATCAACAACTCAAAACAGTAACCTGGTGTGTTCATGCAATCTTGGCTTTATTTCCTCAATAATGATTGGAAAATGTGCTTGTAGCATGCAGGTTAGTTACGTGAGTTGCTCATCATGTGTTTATTTCCTCAACAGTGATTGGAAAATCTTCACATTTTATAGCATGTATTGGGACTTAATAACCCTTTTTTGCGATTGCTCTTTGCAGAGAAAATATTGTTAGCTTTTGATGTGCTGGTTGCACAAAGGTATTCATGCCAGTCAGTTCACTTGATTGGTTCAAAACTGTTTGGAGGTGATTGAAGCACATTGTGAGAAGATAGCATTGTAGCAGTTAGAGGCTTGGGTGCGTGGAGCCGTGGACGAGGATGGTCGACATCATACTAGATTCAGATAAATATAAGATCATGGAAGGACGAGGCATGATGTACCGTCAGTTCATTGCAATTTGCAAAGGACCAGCCTCATCTCTTATTGTAGGTTTTGCTTAGAATTTTCTTATCTTTTGAGAAGTATGGCTATCGGTTCTTAGCTTAGAATTATTGTTTGATTTATTCTGCTCATTAGATGGTTTTGACTCGTTTGAGAATCTGTTGTCATCTTGATGAAACATAGCGAATTTGATAATCTTCAAAAAAAAATTATGATTCTAGGAAGAAACCTTTGACCTTGTATGAACATTGTCTTTGAAAAAATTATGTATGAAATGTTGTATGAAACTTGATTGAATATTTTTGAATATTCTTGAAAGAAAATATCATATGAAACCGGCCTCTCCTCTTCCTCCCCGACCAAGGAAGGGTTTTGGGGGAAAGAAATAGGGCAAAAAAAGTTCTACTCATGGCAAAAATATATGCGACTTTTTTCTAGAAAATTAAATATTTACGTGCATCTTATATTACGAACCGTAGCAATCGCACGGGCATTCAACTAGTAATAAATAAAATAAGACCGACCGAGAGCCCCGGCCCGGCGCCTCATACGTCGGTCGTACGCACCTCGCGCCTTGCGCTTGTCGTCTCCGCCTGAAATTTCGTCTCGCCGCCTCCTCGCCCTTCATGATCATCTCGGCATTTCGCCCGCCGCCTCCCACGCACCTCGCGCTTCGTCTCCGCGTGTAGCCCGCCGCCCCGCTGCTCCGCCGCCGCCAGTGCGTCGCAGGCTCTCCTGCTTTCGTCCGAGCCGAGACCTGCCCGTACCTCCCCTCTGCTCGTAGCCACCTCGCTGGCTCTGGTCCGCGGCCGCACCTGCTCCAATCCGCGGCGGCGAGCTCTCCTTGTCAGATTCAGCCGACGCGCGTGGCGCCCCGATGTCCCGAGATCACATCCCAACGCTGCCCGAGCACTTCCAACCGCCCGCCGTCTCATCCTCGCTACTCCCGGCCCTTCGACGGAGTTGCGTGCTAGGGTTAGGGTAGCGGCACTCCTTCCGCCACCGCCTTCGGCCATTCGGCGCGGCCTTCTGTCTCTGCACCGTCATCACCGCAAAGTGGTATGAAATCCCCCTCCCGACTCACCAACCAACTCCTCGCGGGCGACGGGGGAACCCTAGCCGCCGCCCACCCAACTCCTCCATCCACCTTCCCTCCCTCCGCCGCCGCCAAAGGGTGCGGCTGGGCAAGGCCTGGCCGGCGCCGGCGCCGGCGCCGGCGCCGGCGGGTCCCTCCTCGCCTCCTCGCTCCCTCCCACACGGATCCAAGGCCGGCGATGGCGGCGGATCGGCTACAAGGGCCTGGACGTGGTACTGTCGGGTACCACGGCGCGACGTCCTCGACTCCTCGACGACGGCGTGGCGGACGACATGAGACCTTCCTTCGGGTAGATCGACGACGGGTGGGGTGGGCTGGCCGGTGAGAACCGGGCTCCGTTTTGGAGTCGACGATGGTGGCGCCCCCGGCGTCATCACCTTGTTGAAGGCATCGTTGCTCCGCCCTCAACCTGTTTGTTCCGGGGAAACCCCAGATCTGGTTTTCCAGATCAGACGATGGCGTCACCTTCGGTGTCGTTCACCCTCTTGAGGGCATCGTTTTGGAACACGAACTACCTGGAGGGGGTCAGCTGGCGGAGCGGTGTTTCATCTGCCACGTCGATGTCGGTGAGGCTCGGCGGCGTGGCGCTGCGGGGTCTCGATTTCGGGTTGATGGACTCGCACATGGTGGCGTTGTCTGGCATCGTGGCGATGCCGACGGCAGACCTGATTTGCAAGATCATGGTGTTGATCCTTTCTGAAGATGGGTTCATGGAAGACGGCGGCAGCGACTAAAGCGTGCACATCGGTGTGCGTTGAGTGTTTAGCTGAAGGTTTTAGATGATGTGCGTTGGTGTTAGTCACCCCCATCATAGTGGTAGCGACCCTTATTGTCGAGAGGTTGACTTCAGTTTGCTTTTCAACATTGTACTTTGTAAATCTGGTTGGAATTAATAAGTGCGAATGGATGTGTGCATCTCTCGATGCAGAGGCCGGGGACTCGCACCCTCCTTTTCTTAAAAAAAAAGACTCACCAACCATGATGTATGCGTGTGTAGAATATCATCGGCCCTCTATGTTATTTCTCACTGCGTCACGGAGATCACATGCTTAATGGAAGCCATTGCAAGTGTTTGTACCAACGATGGTGTTAATGATTATATGTCATTGTGCGTATTGATTAATGGAAGCCTCTATGTTATTTCAGTTTTACTGCATTGATTTACACTGTTCAATGCTGATGTGATTATATGTCATTGTGCGTACTGATTAATGATTATGGAGTAACATTGTTAGCTAGACTGTTATTGATTAGTTTCAGTTTTACTTCGCTTTATGATGTTTACACTGTTCAATGCTGATGTGCTTCGTATGGATGTTACCAAATAATTTTGGAATTACGGATCAGTAATTAGATTGGTATTACATAGTACTTACCTTTGATATTGTTATTATTAAACATTCTGTTTGCTTCAGGTATCTATAGTTCTACACTGTGTAGAACTATGGTTGAGTTAACCTTAATATCATGTGGTACTCTGTCCCGGCGCTATACGTCACAACTTGGGCCCCACCATGCCACGCTGGAGGTACTGTAGCGCCCCAGCGCACGGCACTACCCTGCAGAGTGTAGCGCCACCACGTTGGCCGCTACACAAAAGGGTTAGATTTAGTTTTTTTGAAATTAGGGTTATTTTTTGCTAAAGTTTATTCAAAGGGTTAATTTTGTGGATTTTCACATTCTCTGCCTGCTGCAAAGCTCAAAAGCAAGCAGCGTCCCAGCCGGTTGTGCGTGCAAGCCGGTCAACTCCCTCCCTCCTCGGGAAGTAGAAAGGCAAAGCAGCAACACATTGCACCACATCTGTGGCAGCTAACGTCGCAAGACATGTTCGCTTCTTGCTTCTCAGCTAGGGCCTAGCCAAGGGAGTGCGGCGATATGGCGCCCGGGCGACAGGGCTCCAGTATTTGAATTTTAAAAATAATTAAATTTAACGTTTTCGAAAAATTCAAAAAAAATATCATGATGTAGACAAAGCGTATGCACTACGCTTGGTACAAAGTCTTTGTGTGAAATATAATGTATTTTAGCCTCAGAAAAAAAGACAAAAATATAGATCTGGGCGTGATCAGATCTAACTTTTTTTTTATCTAATTTTTTTCGATTTGTCTTTTTGCTGAGCCAAATATACAATGTATTTCGGACTGCAATTTTCCAGTATTTCGGACTGCCATTTTCCAGGATCGTAGTGCATGTGGTTGGTTACATCCAGATATTTCTTTTCGAATTTTTTGATACGTTTTGAAAGTTTCAAAAACGAGCTCCCTGTAGGACGAGCGCCATTGCGCTTATTCGCTAGCCAAGGTAGCTTCTCACATGTACACTCGACTGGGTAGGAGTACGATAGATTGGATTGGTCTCTGAGTTCGATCGACGGTGGCAGCGACGCCGTCTATTCCGTCGCAGAATCCATGGTGTACTTCAGTATACTACTACTTGTGATGCGCACGATCGAACGTCTCACATCGATCGCCAACCGCCGGCCGGCCACCGCTTCCACTCTTGCCGGCCGGCGACAAAAGTAGAGCATATGGTGCTAGCCTAGTACTACTACAAAACTAAAGTGCTTTGGTAGACGACTAGACGTCGATCGTAGATGACATGACTGTGGTTCGTGTCTACGTGACAAAACGTACTGTGTAGTTCATAACACATGCATGCAACCCATCGACCCCGATAAGGTGATAACCCTAGCTACATAATTATTATGGTTTTGGTAACATGACAAAAGTATAGTACGTAATCCCTCTACTAGTACTAACTACAGGCAAAAACACAACATCTTTCTATAAAGAGTTACTCCCTCCGTTCCATTTTAATTGATTCACATATATCTACATATGGATGCATCTAGACACGTTTTAATGTTAGGTACATCCATATCTAGATATATGTAAGTCAATTAAAATGGAACGGAGGGAGTACTTGATAACGGCTACGTGTACAAAGAAACATGCTTGCGTGATGTTTTTAAGGTTGGATCCTTGGGTTAAGCTCAGTTTGCCGGACGAGGGGTGCTGCAGGTGTGATGAGTGAGGTCAGTTGAGAGAGAACGATGAATGTAGTAGGAGTATTAGGTTATCTGAGGCAAGGATTAAGGCTGCGGTTTGGGCTCGCTTTAACAGTGTCCAAGGCAAGAAACACAGTACTGTTGTCGCCGCTCACACACTTGGCCAGCTCTCCCTTGCTTCGGCTTTCGCGAGTACCAATGAGGAGAAGCTGCTGGCCTCCGTCTTCGTCTCACGTGAGTAAACAACATTGCTGCAGATTGGTACGCTCAACATCGTTGACAAACGATCCTAGAAAAAGTCAAAGCTGCAATACCCATCCGATCCAGGCCTAAACGTATACACCCCTCCCCCCAACAGAGCGTACGCGGCAACACAACAATAAATGACAGCTAGGTGGGTAACCACTCGGAACCATCTCCGTCTTAATACACCGTCAGTCCGAGCCGGCTCCCTGGAGTCCGCTTGACAAACATTCCTGACCCTCAATCTGTATGGGTGCGAGTTAGACCCGATGACACACGAGCACTGCACGCCTGGCGGATCACAGAGCGCGTGTACATCCCGGTAGAACCAACCTCGCCTTGATTGGCAACAATATCGTTTATGCATGCAAACAGGAGCATCATGACGTCTCGAACATGCCTACATAACCAAGAACGTCATCATCACGTTCATAAAGTGCCGACTCCAGGCATCCGACTTATGGAGGCGCGAGTTAGAGCTGCCGATACACGAACAGACAGCCATTTAAAGCCAGCTGTAAATGTTGTGTTTGACTAGTGACGCAACGCGACCATACCCTCTACGACACACGAGTATGCTGGAAACATAATAAGCATCATGACTATACCTGGGCATTTCTCGGGCCGGGCTGGGCTCGGGCCGGGCCTAAAAAAGCCCGTCGCAGAAAAACCCAGGCCCGAGCCCGGCCCGGCCCGACAGTCGGGCTGCAGAAATCGGGCCTGAGCCCGACAAAGCCCGATCAGCCCAGCCCGACCCTTCCCGATTCCCTATTTTTGCTAGGCCCGAGCCCAGCCTGACCTGTGTATCTGGCCCGAAATTCAGGCCCGAGCCCGGCCCGATGCACTAAACGAAGATGCACTAAATTACATGTCCCGAGACAAACATTGTTCATTCCCGCACAAGGGAACCGACATAATCGAATGAAGCTAAAGGGGAGAGAGGCTGATATCCGAATAACAAAATACTTAAATCGTCCGACAGGCAGTACATCCAAATTCTCTTCCCTCTCCATACATTTAAAAATTTGTCTTAAGATAACGTTTTTCGTTATTTCGTGCCACGCTACTTCCATTAACACTTAAGAGTGTTGTCGACGGTCCAGGAGGAGCGAGGTTGCTCTGTACGCGTGTTTACTTCATCCGTGTGTGTGTGTGACCGTACCATCTAGCCGGCTCCCTGGAGTCGGCGTACTCCAAGGAAACGCGTCCAACATATTCTATACAGAAGAAAAAAAAACAGAATGTAAACAAAACATATCAAGATAAGGAAAACTACATTGCAGTAAGCGATAGCGGCATTACCTTACACATCTCTGAGCAAGTATGGACTTGCAAGGAAACAAAACTTCGACGATGAGACTGTGAAATATGATTTTCCCGTCTTATGTCATCTCGTATGTCCGTCGGAGCTGAAAGCCCGTTATGTCTTGTATAGTGTCACCAAAATAAGATTCCTATTATAGAAGACAATACATAGTCACGCACAAAAACATCATAAAACAGAGGACATTGATCAATCGAAACACTACATTTATCTATATTTAATACGGTAATACAAGTACGAATAAACGAATACCAACCATCTCCTAGGATCCCACGAGACAATAAACGTTAAAACAAACCCGGCCAGAAAAGGAGCAACGAAAGATAAAAGGAGAACAAACATGGGACCAAGTAGGCTACAATCTCTCTTCTAAGACGATTCGTCATCCAGCGTAAGAAACACCGAACGTGGAGTCACATAAGTAGTCACGTGTCGCATATCCTCGGCAAGAAACATACATAAGCAACTTATATGCAGGTATAGAGGACAGGGCGAACCCAAAAAAATATTAACCGGAGACGCCGAACCGGCGAGACTGCGAAACACAAGGATGATCTATTAGATGCAGGGAGCCGGCGAGACACGAAGCCAGTGAAACTGGAAACCAAAACAATAACCTATCAGACACAGGGAGCCATCGAAACCGCGAAGCAGAACAATAATTTATTTGAGACACCGACACGGCTAAAACACAACCTGAAACAAACAAAAAACAAACGCACTGGAAACCACAACAATACTCTATCAGATACAGGAAGCCGGCGAGACCGCAAAGCAGAAAAACGTTCTATCAGAGACACCGACACGACAAAACCAGCAAAATTCGTCCGGGATATGGAGACACTGTGTACAGATGTTGCAAGACTAAACCCTCTAGATGTTCAACACATAAATAAACGAAGAACTTTAAAGCAAGATCATCCAATACAGTAAATATGTAATAGAACAACCCTCATGATCGTATTGGTTAATTCCCGAGGCATACGCGAGGAGGGCCTTACTGAGTTAAAGATTAACGGACCTCGTGGTGAAGAAAAGGTGGGAGGAGGAGACGCTCCAACGTCCCCGAAACAGGAGGGGGTATCCAGGCCGGAGAGAGGTTCTCCCAGTTGCTAGTTTGGACAACGGCGGTGGTGGTGACCTCCTTTTCTACAGCCATCCATCCGGCGAGTATACCTGTAAGAAAACCAGCAACAGCCACGTCTCGTACCAAGACACGGCCTGAAACAAACAAAAAAAAGAACACTGGACCAAAACACATCCGGCTATGTGTAACCGGAAAAACAACAGACCTGCAATCCGACGAGCTAATCGAAGGGATCCGACTCCAGGATCCGACACGACCAAACGGTACGAAGGAAGGAAATACTTTTCCGCGAAAGACGCCTTTCTACAGACACGGACGGACTAAACACGGTAACAAACCAATCTCTACCCAAAAGACCGTACACAAAAAAGAGGGACTGGGCGGGATCGCCGAGCAGGAGATGGAGAAGGTCAGTCCTGCCGACTCCCTGGATCCGCTCGAGTCGGCGCGATGGCCGAGAAGTGAGAGGGGTCAGACATGCCGACTCCCGGGAGTCGACCAGTACCGGGAGAAAACGCATCGGTCTGGTGCCAACAGTAAACATAACCGATGAGATCGTAGATTTATCAAGAAATCGATATGCATAAAGATAGCAAAGAAGGAAACACAAATAAAGAGTAAACGATTTGCCAAGAGAAATATCAATCATCAAACCCACCGCATAAACAAGGAAAAAACAGAGCACAAAAGCAGCGACCACCAACCAGGATAACTCACCACAGAAATTACAGGAACCCGAATCCAAACAGAAAGCAAAAAAACACCGCGTCTGAAATATTCCCGATTAAGGCAATGACCTGCAAAGAAAAAAGGCAAAAGAAGTCACAAAACTATCACAAAATCAGTGCAACCACCTCAAGAAGGCCCAAACTCCAATATCACCAATTCATACCAAGAAATCGACCTGCATCACGATAGCAGAGTAAAAATCAAAGCATCTTCAAATTAGCCAAACTAAACATCGACCGATCAGCCAAGCGAACTATGGAGCACCAAAACTTACCAAAAACTAACCGGCAGATGGCGAATGGAGCCCAGCCAGCCAACCGAAAGAACCAACCAAGATGACGACCTACAAAATAAAAATGAAACAGGGAAAAATAATATGAGAGCAAGACCCACCAAAACAAAATTAACAAAACACCGAAAAATCGCATGATAGCAAGAACATCATGACAAGAAAAGCACGGAAATAAAAAAAGCAAGAGGCCGATCTGCAAAACAAATAACAAACATAACCATGTGGAAAAAGAAAACAAATAGACATAGAAATAGAAAAACACGATGCAACCAACCAATGAATAAAACATACCACAATCAGCACATGAACAACACGTTTAATAACACGTGAACAACCACTAGGAGCCGACACATCCTCCATCGCAACCGATAACACTAAACCGGCGACCTGCGAAAAAACAGAACAAATAGGAAAGAGATATGAGAAATCGAGGAAATAAAGAAAAACAAACCACATAAGCAACAAACAATACAACAACACAGATCAAACACACGGTGAACGACATGAATAAAAGACGACCAGAAACAGAGAGTCCAACATGACAAGAAAACCCAACCTAATCTCAACAGGAACAACCGTGACCGGAAGAACATCGAACGGATTCCATTGAAACACGACATAGATCGACGAAAACATGGCGGTGCAAGAACACGGAGGAAGAAAAAAAAGGGGGAAATGAGAGCTGCCGTAACCATCCGATCCAGAAAACAGCCTATATACCCCGTTGCATGGCACTGTATTTAGGTCGGTAACCACTTGCAACCAATGGCGAGCCGCCAGCGTGATGCGAAATCGGGCCTTCTGACTACAGCACAGTGCAACGTACCCGCCGACGAATGGAGAGACGCCATGTAGGATGGTGAAATCGGGCCCGATTTTCAGCTGACATCACGAACAGTGCCGATCCTGCGAAATACCGAACGTGCCCCGTTACACTGTTGAATATACGCACTTTACTGTAGAAAATATGCATCGGCGACGCACGCAAGGGAAACATCGGCGACGCAACGTCCCGAGCAACCAACATGTGGGCCAAGGAAAGGGAGGGACCCGTGGTTAGCCAGGGAGAGGGGAGAGGAACACGTAGCACGATCACTCTCCCGGACGGGCACTCCCTAAAACCTAGAACGGTAAATGAACAAAATCAATCAATGGAAGGAACGCGCTCGGAATTTTTGGCACTGTTGCCCGTCCGCCACACCGATTAAACACGAACCGTGAGGATGACGGGCGGGCCCTCGGGCTACAGCGGTGATCCACGTAGGATGTCAGCGAGAGTGGGTACAATAAGGCTGATACGGTTAGCGACTTTGCAAATCCCTATTCATTCCGACTCCAGGAGCCGGAAGGGATAGTGCCGCGATAATTTTAAAATATTGTTAAGCCCTGAAATTTGATACAATTTATTTTTGTTGACTTTGTGTCGAAAACTATGCATGTGTTGTGTTAGTTTGGAGTTTGGACTTGATGTTCTTGCGGATCAGGATATGCTATCTTCGATGATTTTTTCCAACCGGGCTATCTTTGTATGAGGAAGTATGTGATAATGTGAAACATCTTGCAACGCTGAAATCAGAACACTGAATGCTCTCTATAAAATTGTCCTAAATGCTGAGATTGCCCGGAGCAGGTTTTGAGAGTCAGATTTGATGGGGGCAATGTTTACGTTCAGCAATCCCCACTCAGAGGCTGCATAAGCATGCTTGGGCTTCTGCTTGTGTCGCATTGGCCACAATGGTGAGATGTCATATAATTGTCCTAAATGGCTGTTAGGCAATTTTTTGCCAGATTTGCCCCCTCACACAACTTTCAGCCACTTCTACCCCCGGATAATCGCGCCATTCAAAATTGTTTTTTTTTTCATGTGCGAGACGCCTTCTTTGTTGGTGATTTTCAAATGAGATGCCAGTTGTAATGACAAGTTAAAGCCTCGAAAACGTTGACCGTTGACGGAAAAATAATAGTGACATCTCTAGTACGTTTATTACAACTGCAGATATATTTTGAACAAAACTATGGTTATCTATATGCAACAACGGACAATACTAGCAGAATAGATGCCACCAATGGTTTATATTTTAATAGCTTTTTAAAGCTTAAAAATGAAAATCAATTTAATGATCAACCATTTAATCAAATGGAGGCAAACTTTTTCAGAAGAGACAACAAACTCTATATGACTTACTAGATTTTTTATTTTTTCTGAAAAGTTTAAATTTTAAGTTCAAAATTAGACTGTTAGATGAAAATTGGACAAATAAAAGGCCTAAAGTCGCACGAAGCAAATGCTTGACGAGTTAAATGTAGCTCGGGCCTCTATATTAAAAAAAAAAAGGCAGACAAATCGCGACCGTTTCATTTAATGACCCTGGGCCCTGGGGGCTCGTCAGTCACTCCCTTCCTCTTCTATTCCTAAAAAATTACAGCTGACGAGCCTGCGATAAGATGCTCTCCGGCGGCGGCGGGTGCCGCCGACGACCAGCCACGAGATCCAGGTGCCTGATTCGTGGAGCCACGGTCCCGCTGGTTGCGGGCGGCGGATCACTCACTCTTTCGCGATGCAGCCTTGGGGAAACGGTGGAAACATTTGATATTAGAGACGGTATAAAGCGCCGCATCAGTTTGGGGAAAAGATGGCTCCTTTGTGATGTAAGTCAGCTCCGGCCATGCCGACCTATACTTGTGTTCACCAGCTCTTTCTTATCGATAATATAGCACCAGATCTGAATCATATATTTGTTCCTCTGACGGTTGACGCATCCCATAGATTGATTCATCTCTGTTTTCTCTTTCTTCATACCTTCATGGATAAGCATGAACAAAACTGGCTATTCTCGATTTGTGTGCAATCTGTGTGCCATGGATAGAATCAAGCATTTTATGTTTGATTATGACGGAAGAAACCGGGGGAAATTTGAGTTTTTCTGCGTTTTTTTCTGTTTGGTGGTTATGGAATTAACCACAAAAATGTTCGAGATCAATTAAAACTTCAGTGGTTAATCCCTCTTTGGTTGCTACGGAAGAATTCCTTAATTTTTTGATTGATGGATTATTTAGTTGCCATGGCGGAAGGTGCAGAGAAATGAGATTTTTTTGTGTGGCTAATCTGTGTCCAGTTCTTAGTAGGCTGGACTAACGAGCTGCTCGGCTCGTTAAGGCTTGGCTCGTTAAGACTCGTGATCGTTAAGGCTCGAATCGTTAAGAATTCGGCTCGGTTCTTAAGTGTTCGCGAGCGCTCGCGAGCAGCTCGTTAACAAAATAAATCTGAATATATAGATGACGAGGTAATTGACGATTAACAGGAAGTAAAAGGGATTCGATGTTTCCTACATTGGTTGACTATAGATCTCGGTTGTGATATGGGTTTGCTAAAAAAAGTTGAGTCGTCACTTGTTAGGTTGCTAGTTAGATGAGATCTACCTTTAAAAAGACATGGGATCCAAATTAACGAGCTTAACGATCTGCTCGCGAGTCTCGTTAGCTCGCTCGTTTAGCTCATTAGCAATAACGAGCCAAAATCATTGCTCGGCTCTGTTCGTTAGCATAACGAGCCGAGCTAAACGAGTCGACCAAACGAGTGCTCGTTGAGCTTGTCGAGCATCGAGCTTTATGTCCAGCCCTTCTTACTGACAAAATCGTAGAATGTTTTTTACGGAAGTAATCTCTGTTTGTGGTTACGGAAGAAATCATGCAAAAGGTTTGTCCAATTGACGCATCGCATTGTAAACGCGTGTTTGGCCACCGTGCCGATCGCACAGCCATATTGGTTTGTAATACGGACGCCGACTATTTTTTCCTTTTTTTTCGTGGGTAATCACGGATTCGTTTTTATTTTAGGAGAGTAAACCTGATCCGACTCTGTTATGGAGACCGTGGTCATGTCTGTTGTGAATATATATACTACTGTAACTCGTGTCCACCAGCAAGCTCTTGTAACATCACCGTCTGTTTTCCTTTGGTCTGCATACTGCATGTAGGCCATGAAGACTTCCAAGAAGCAGAGGAAGGCGCAGACTGCGGAGTTGCCGGAGGAGCTTGTTCTGGAGGTCCTGATTCGACTGCCGGTCGAGTCTCTCCTGCGCTTCAAGTGCGTGAGCAAGGCCTGGCGCACAAGGATATCTGACCCCGCCTTCATCCGCTGGCACCTCCAGTTCTCTGCCTCCAGATGGGAGCACAAACCATCCTTGCTCATCACCCCGCATACGCTCGATCGTGTCATCCATGGAGAGGACTGGCCAACTACTTTCTCCAGCAACATCCGCTTCTACCAGTGGCAGCAAGGTGCCTCCAACTCCAAGCCGTGGCTCGTCCATGGCAGGGACTTTGACGGCGAGTTCAGCTCGGTTTGCTGCTTCGCCCACTGCGACGGCTTGGTGCTTGTTCCCACGGATACCAAGGTGTACCTGTTCAACCCGGCCACTAAAGATGTTCTAACGCTGCCGGAGACTAGGCATGACACCATGGATGGTCACGTCAACCTCCCTGTGGGGTTCGGTCAAGATCCTCAAACCGGCATGTACAAGGTAGTTCGGTCCTTCTTTCGTTCCAGAGATCTTCAAACAGGCATCTACAACATGGCGATGGAGGTGTGCACCGTTGGCGGCCCTGCTCCTGAATGGAGGGAAACCGTGGCGGATCAACCATATCCTGTCGCCGGTTGGATAACCGCCCAATCTGTGAAGGGAGGCGTGTATTTTGTGATTGACACAAGCTGTCTCAAGCCGCGTCCTCATGGCCTTCTGCGCTTCAGCTTGGAGGACGAGACGTTCAGCGTCACCCGTTTGCCTGATGAATTGGACCCTGGAGAGGACGAATCTTTCAAC
Source organism: Poa pratensis (assembly GCA_947311845.1). Lineage (NCBI taxonomy): Eukaryota > Viridiplantae > Streptophyta > Magnoliopsida > Poales > Poaceae > Poa > Poa pratensis. The sequence continues at coordinate 24,016,981 of CAMZMU010000092.1, read as the reverse complement.
TTGGATGGGATGAACGGGGAGCTGTGTTTGACCGGCAGGCGTGTCGGGCGCTCAGACGAGCATCCTCTCACCATCTGGGCGCTGGTAAAAGATGACGGGGCGAGTTCCATATGGGAACCACGTTACACGGTATATGTCACGGACCTGTGCCATCCGATCGCTATTGTTTCAAGCAGCGGAGGCGGGGGAATGCTGCTGGTCTGGCTATGTCACAAACTCTACTCCTACGATCTGCAGTCAAATGAACTGGCAGTCGTGTGTGAGTTGGAGAAGCTGAAGTACCAGCGTCGTAGGGCGGATGTTTACTTCTTCAACGTCATACCCTACACCGAAAGTCTCGTTCCAGTTATTGCTGTGGTTGGCCGGTTGGGTCCTTAAGAGCATCCCCCGAAGGGCCATCGACAGCTGTCAACGAGCCGAGCTCAAGCGAATATAGCTAGGCTCGGCTCGAGCTCGACAGACACCACGAGCCAGTAGGGGAGCTCGAGCTCGGCTCGCGCGCTAACAGATTGATTCGAGCTCGACTTGTCGAACGTTTGCGAGCTCAGAAAAGCTCGGTATTTATTCAGCGCACCTAATCGCGCGTACAAGAAACATACCTTCAGCTGCTGTCACCTGCCGCGATGACCCCATACTTATAGCAGTAGTTTCAGCTATACTCAGTATCTGCCGTCGAGGTGGGACTAAAGAAGTGCACGACACGTTTTTCTGCAGAGCACACATACTAGTGATGGGCCGTACCAGACTACCAAGCTGCCAAATATTTCTTTGTCTCAAGCGATGGGCTCATTTCCTTGTTTGTATGAAGAGAATGTGGGTACGTGAGTTGCTAATGACATGTTTGGGCTGCGGGAAAGAAGAATGCAAGGTCCACGTGCCGTACATGGCCTAATAATGCCTAAAATAAAGATGGATCGTGTATTCAATTTGTACCGAACAAACAAACTTGACGTGATCTAAAAAAATAACGAACGAGCCTGGCGAACTGTTCGAGCTCGAGCTCGTCCAGCTCGCGAGCCTGATATAGGGTTTGAGCTCGGTTTGTCTAGCTCTCGAGCCGAACTCGAGTCGAGCCGATAGCGAATCAAACTCAAATAGTTTGTCGAGCACGAATATTTTTGGCAGCCCTATCGACATCCAATTTTTGTCCGGAACCACCACTCTCACTAGTAGAAAAAAGCTTATAGGTAAAATGTTATCTGTGAGACTGTGACGCACAGGTTTTTCTGTGTGCCACAGATAATTTCTCTCCTGATTTGGAGTGGTCTGAGGAAAATTACCTGTGGCGCACATCACTTCTGTGCGCCTAAACTTTTACCTGTGGCGCATAGAATAGCTGGTGCACCACCCCACAAATTTCTCGCGGGAGGAGAGAGATTGTCTGTGACGCACACAAAAATCTGTGCGCCACATGTAAAAAAGAGGACAGAGAGTACCTGTGACGCACGAGTAAACCGGTGCGCCACAGATAGTTTGCGTCTAATTTTTCAGAATCTGCGAAAATAGCTGTGGCGCTCTAAAATTCGTGTGTCACTAATATTTTTGTGTCAGATTTGCTACCTCCCACGCGCATCTGCTACCACGTTATCACCACCTTATCCTCTTTTTTTAGACTCTCTCACGCGCATGTGCTACCGCATCTAATCTTCTTCTTTTTTTTTTCTAAACTCACGCGCATCGATCGGATCCTCTCCCTTCTCAGTTCTCAACGACCCAGGCATCTAATCTGCTACGAGGAAATTGCACAAACCACCACTTATTGGTGCTAGTTTTGCGCGGAACACCTACTTTTGGGGTTCGTTGTACAGAACACTCACTATTGGGGTAATCGGTTGCACATAGGTCTAATCTGGTTTTTGTCTTTGTTAACTGACTGTTAAATGACTGCTAACAAGTGTGTCTCATTTGTAAGTGCCAATCTGGCAAATAAAACCGGCCACGTCAGAATCCTGGTTAAGAACAAAACATATAACATAGGTTTTACAAGGGAGAAGAAGACATAATCAATCGGCAGAGCTAGTGCTAGGGGAGAAAATTGCGCAGAGCCGGAGCTGTGGACGAGATTGCTTACCTGACGACGGAGAAGGGCTGGCTCTGCTCATTCATCGGCGACAACTTCGTCAGCGCTGGGACGGCCGCCGCCGCCTTCTCTTAGCGGAGCGAGGTCGACGATGGGATGGCCGCCGCCGCCTTCTCTTAGCGGAGCGAGGTCGAGTCTCGGGGCTGCTCTCGAGTCTGAGGAGAGGTCTTGAGATATGGTTGGCTCTTCTTCACTTGAACCAGGCCTCTTCTTCCACCATTTTTATTGGTTTTAATTAGCGGATCATAGTTTTCATTGGTTTTAGTTAGGTCGAGTCAGCAGTCAGATTAACAAAGGCAAAGACCAGATTAGACCTTTGTGCAACTTATTACCTCAATAGTAGGTGTTTTCCGCAACGAACCCCAAAAGTAAGTGTTTTGCGCAAAACTAGCACCAATAAGTGGTGGTTTGTGCAATTTCCTCAATCTGCTACCGATATTCTCTCCCTTCTCTCCGACCTCTCCACCAACCGCACCTCCCCACTCGATCTCGATCTGCTCTGGCGCGGCACCGCCGGCCGCCTCTGTCTCCCAATCCCGCCCGCGCCGCCTCCGCCGGCCGCCTCCCCATCCCGCCCGCGCCGCCTCACCATGGCCTCGCTCGTCTCTCGGAGCGGCAAGATCCGGCGGCTCGTTGCGGAGGCCAAGGATGCAAAGCTCGCGCGCCTCACCCTCCACGGCACCCCGGGCGGCGCGCCGGCGTTCGAGCCGCGCCGGCCACGCCCGCCTTCCGCGCCGTCGATGACTCCGCTCCTTCCTCACCGACGCCGGCGTGCATGGTCGTGAGCGTCAACGCCTCGCCGCCAACCACGGCCGCCCCGCCACGCATCGCCCGGCCCGCCTCCTCCTCCGCCTCCGCGCCCGGCCACACCCGCCTCACCCTCCATCCGCAACGGCGGCGAACGGCAGCAGCAGCAAGCGCCCGTCGCCTTCCCCTCCATCCGTAGTCGTCGGCACCACGGCCGCCGCCCCCCACAGGAGCTCCAGCGGCGTCATCCCCTCCATCCGCGGCCGTCAGCGCCGCCGCCGTCGAGCTCAGGGACGGCTCGGTGCGGGTGGAGGCTCGGTGCACCGGCCATCCCAACATGGACTTGATTGCTTTCCTTTTTTTAGGGCTCTATATGCAATTTTGTAAAAGACATGAATGGGCAGGTTAATTAATGATGTCGGAGGACTTTATTTTTTTTAATTCCTAAGATCCCACCAGTGGCGCACATGATGTGCTATCTGTGCCGCACTAGATTGTGCGCCACAGATAAGTCAGGTTATCTGTAGCGCACAATTTGTGCGCCACAGATAGCGTGTTACCAGTTGAAAGAACGAGGATGTCGCTTAGAGGGGGGGGGGTGAATAGGCGTTTTAAAATAATTACGGTTTAGGCTTGAATAAATGCGGAATAAAACTAGCCTTTAATTTATCAAGCACAAAACCTAAACAAGCTAGGTTCACCTATGTGCACCAACAACTTATGCTAAGCAAGATTAACAACTAAGTGATAGCAATATAGATAACTTCAAGCTCGATGGCTATCACAAAGGTAAATGCATAAGTAAAGGTTTGGTATAGAAGTAACCGCAAAGTGGACACGAGGAGATGTTTCCCGTAGTTCCTTCCCAATGGAAGTACGTTACGTTGGAGAGGTGTGGAGCCTCCTAGGCACTCCAATAGCACGATGTGCTCACCCTATTCTCCGTGAGCTTCACCCGTGAGGGATTGGCTCGTTCCACTATGAGGTCGACTTGAAGGCGTTGACCAAACCGATACACCAAGGTTGAGGAACTCCACAATGAGTTGGAGCCTCCCAACAATGTCCCGGAGCTTAGCAACAAGATAAAGCTCCGAAACTCACAAAGGCCTCCTAGGGTTACAACTAACCCACGAGGCAACGAGAACCACAAAGAGTAATGAGCTTCTCAAACTTCAACTCCACGAATCACCGTGGAGAACTCAAACCGATGCACCTAATGCAATGGCAAGAACACAAGAAGTGCTCAAAGCAATTCACTCTCAAATCCCACCAAAGCAACTAATGCTATGGAGGAAGATGAGAGGAAGAGCAAGGAAGCAACAAATGAATCCCAAGATCTAGATCCAATATGCTCCCCTCACTTAGAGGAGAGATTGATTGGTGGAGATGTAGATCTAGATCTCCTCTCTTGTTTCCTCAAGAATGAGCAAGAATCATTGGAGGGATTGAGAGAAAGCAAGCTTTTGGAGGTCAACAATGGAGGGCAAAACTTGCAAGAAAGGTTGGGAACCATTGGGGAAGAAGGCCCCTTAAATAGGTCACCCAAATATCCAACCGTTGGGTGCAGATTCGCGCCGGGCGGTACTACCGCTAGACCCAGCGGTACTACCGCCCCCTAGGAAGTTAGGACAAGAAAACGGGCAGAAAACAGGCTCCAGGTAGCGGTACTACCGCCCCGGGCAGCGGTACTACCGCTTTTGGTGCCGCTGAAAACAGCTTCTGTTTGCTCCGGCGGTACCTCGGGCGGTACCGGGGCGGTAGTACCGCCCCCTTGAAAACAGCAGGAAAGACAAACACCAAAACGACAATATCTTTTGCATCCGGACTCCGTTTTTATGATCTTTGGCTCGTTGGAATCACAACAACGAGCTCTCAAGATTATGCAGAGAAACATCATAGTCCAACAATGAATCATAAAACCAAATGGGAAAGGTTAAACCTCTCGAAAATAGAACAACCGGTAAAACCTCCAACACCAAAAACGCAATAAGTTTTCTTACGAAATCCGTTTTTGATGAACTTGAGCTTGTCTTGAAGATCATGACAAGCTCTAAAACCACACATGGAGGAAAGCCAAATAAGAACCAAGAAAGATGATGCCAAGTATGCAAAGGTTTGAGCTCTCTCCGAACGATACGATCAAGTTACTCATTCGAGAGCCCCTCTTGAAAGTGTGGCATCTATCCTATAATCCGGTCTCTCACTAACACCATGAGACCGGTAAAATAGAAACCCTATCAAGGTCATACCTTTGCCTTGCGCAATCCACTTGAGCTAGATGATGACGATCTTGATCACCTCAAGTTGGATCACCTTTCTTGATTGCGCTCCGCTTGGTGAAGACTTGTGAAATGCTCCCCCATACACAATATGGGAGAGCCACTTTTAGGAACATCTTCACTTGGCCATTATCTTGATGACGACCACCGCTTGACGTCATCCGCCATGGGCTATATGGAATCTTCCTTTGATGCATGCCCATGGGAAGATACCTAACCCCACATAGATACTCCACACACATATATATGGGTTAGTTCACAAAGCTATATAGACAATTGCTTACCATACCATTGGATCACAAGATCCCACATGGTACAACATGTAGCTTTGTGTGTTGATCACTTGAATCCACTCTTTGCACTTAGCCTTGATCAACTTGTATCTTTCCTTCTCTCTTCACAAGATGATGTCTTGAAGGTGAACATGAATATCCACGCCATCATATTCTTCAAGACATGCTTGTAATATGCTCAACTCTACACATGACCATTCTTCATATAAACCTTAATAAGATCTTGGTCATCTTATAATCTTCTAGAGTCCAACACATGAACTCCAACCTTTTCCTATGGACAAGATCTAAGGATATATCAATGCAAACATTAGTCCATAAGGATTGTCATTAATTACCAAAACCACACATGGGGCACCATGCTCTTTCAATCTCCCCCATTTTGGTAATTGATGACAATCCCTTTTACGAGGGTTTATATAATGAATTAAGCAACCATGCAAAGGAAAAGCAAGGATGCATGAGCATGAAGGCAAATGCTTAAGAACGAAACCAAAGCATAACCAAATTAAACCCTCTAAACTTCTCCCCCATTGGCATCCATTGCCGAAATGGGTGAAATTTTTAGAAGGCCAATATAATAAGGCTCCCCCATAAAGTATGCATTTCTCAAGATATGAGTGAAATCAAATGCATATATCAATGACGAATAGATGAGGGAGATCAAATTATATTGAGGATCCAAAGATTGCAAAAGGATGATATGGTGAAAAGGGTATCAACGAATGAAACATGCAATCAAAGAATCCCAAATCCAATTGAACAAAAGATTTTATGATTTGAACAAAACAATGTTTCGAGAGAAAATAGAGGAGCTCCCCAATATCATGTACTATTTAGAAATTGTATATTTGAGTACCACGTGCACAAAGATGGAATCATCACTCCCCCATAATTTTGAAACACAAAACATGTGCAAGAGAGAATGTATAAAACAAGGCATACACTTGCAACAATCATATGGTTGAGCATCAAATAGAAGACACAAAAATCCAAATGCGAGAACATTTAAAAGATTTGCTCAACCAAATGATGTGTGTGACATAGCAAAGCCTTTTATAAGAGTACATCATAGGTGAGCATTGAGCATCACCATAGTCTCAAAGGAATGATAAGCAAGGAGCAAAGCATGTCATTTCAACACACACAACCAAAAATGAGTGCACAAGATCCAATAAAATAGGCAAGCACTCATAAGGCAAATATTTTCCGGAGCCACCAAAGATCCAAAAACATAAAAGAGGTGGACACAAGGAAATAGGATATCAATTTGGATGTAACATTTCTCATGTGTATAGATTTCTAAGTAGATAACAATCATATGATATACATCCACAAAGAAACATGTACACACAAAATAGTTACTAAAGAGAAGAACATGATACCCAAGAGGAAGTCATATATACACCATTAAGATCTTTGCTTAAAAGCAAGCACATAGCTCAAATTTATCTTAAAGGATATAAAAGACTTCCAACACAAACGCATCAAAGGCATCACAAATATCCACAAGGGAAAAGTGATAGTTGGATGCTTTGAGAAAGGAAACAAGTATCACAAGGAACAAAAGAATCATGCCAAGATGCAACCTACACAAGGTTGAATGCAAGAAATGTATGCATGAGGTAGATACTTGTTACCGAGATGGCATTGGTGATGTAGAAGATTAGCAATCACGATCATCATAGCTTGGCTTCAATAAGCACATGGTGAGAGCACCTTCCTTATGAATGAGACAAGGCATCCAATGCATCTCCGAAGTACCTAAAACACAATTCAAGTACAAAATGGTCCCCAAACATATTGGGTCCGAAGTAGTTAGGAAACTACAATACATAGGACAAACTCCACATGAATATGTGCATATGGATATGAAATTGAATTTCATGCACATCTTAGCCGATTTAGGATTCGGTGGAGTTTACCCGATATATTGGATCAAAGAAAGTAAACATGCCATAATTTATACATGAAGTAAATATGCATGTCAAGACCTTCAAGAACCAAAGAAGACACGATTTGGACAAAATACAAAGAATACCAAGAGGCACACCAAAGTGTGACATGCAAGAGAATTGTCCAAATTATATCAAAACCCAAATCAACACATGATTGAGAAAGATACCAAATGAAGAGATACCAAATGAAAGATATATCAAGGAATGAGATAACTAACTCCAAAGAGAGAAAGATTCCAACAAATAGACCAAACCCTCTACACTTTCTATGATGGCACAAAGTACCAAGACAAAAAGGTTTGTCTTTCCACGAGACATGTCATCGGGCTCAAACACCAATTTAAAATAGATCAAGTAGCAATTGAAGACAAATAATGTTCTAAAGCATATAGGATAGCTCCCCCAAGATTTGTGCATTATTTATGATCTTGCATTGGAATGCAAAATGCACACAAATGGGATCATCACACTCCATATATATTATTCAAACACTAGTCATGTTCAAGAAAGCAATAAGATCCAATACCAATTTAAAGATGGTGTTCTACTCAAAATAGGATAGCTCCCCCAAGAATAGTGCATTATCTTAGAAGTATGACTTTGAATGTAAATGCACAAGAATGGGATCACGGCTTTTCCTATTTTAAGGAAACACAAAACAACATGAGTAGAGCAAGAGGATCCAAAGGTCAAGGAAGACAAAAGAAAGTTTGATCAAAACTAATCCTTGGCAATAAATAAGGCAATTAAGAGCAAAACCAAAGTAAATATGATCAATATACTTTACCACAAATAAGATTATCACTTGTAAAGACAAGTAATGTATGGAGATAATTCTCGGTGGTAAATGACAAAGATATTCAAGATCATATTCTCAAAGCAAGAGCGAATAGGCAAATATGGAACTTGTTTGAGAAACATGCCACATAGGAACAAGATAATTTACAATATCAATTCTAAGTGGCAAAACCTCACTTGTTCACATTTTCTAGGTTCGTAATATGCACAATGCTTATTACTCCCCCATAATGTGATAATCCATTTGTTTTCAACAAGAGGCAAACAAAAACCAAATAGAGATAGTTAATGGACATTTAGAATTCGAATTTCTCATGAGCATGACATACCACATAGAGACTAGATAATATTGATATATCAACACTAAGTGGTATTCCTCATGTATACACATTTTTAGGATTGTGACGTGCCGAAAGCATATCACTCCCCAAAATGGGAAAGTCCATTAAACTATCACAAGAGCCAATTAAGATAAAACAAGAAACAATAGAGGCTCAACACAAACACACACACCATGATGTGCAAACCAACATACACACACTAGATTACTCAAGATATGTAAGTGGTAGGCACAACATAGTCAAACACATGCAAGGTACAAAACCAAACACATGCAAGGGGCAAGCAACTTTCAATGTATGTATAATTTAAATACATGTTACCGCAAGGAGGCACGTTGGATATAAGATAGAGACATGATAATCCAAATGACTTGGCTTGGGAAATATGATTGATGAAGATCCCTTAATTCTTCATAATGTAGCCAAGTCTCCAAAGCCCTCCACAACACCTATTGATCAAGTTTTAGCTTGTTGGTCCCCAACCAAGTTGGGTCCTAAGAGGTTAGTCACAATAGGCTTGGCCACCCAAATGGTTCTTTTCTTGACACCACTTTGAGTACCAACATATTTGGCAAACACATTGCCAACCTTATCCTTCTCAAGAGAGTAAACATCATCAATTATGATTGGGTTGGATAAGGTACCGTTAGTGCATGAAGAAGCAAGATGTCCCTTCTCGCGGCATAGATAGCAACATCTACTTCCACCTTTCTTCTTAGTTGATTTCTCAACTTGAGAAGGTTTAACTTGATTCTCCTTAGGAAGTGGCCTTTCTTCAATATTGGTACTTGAGTTGAACTTGAGGCCGCTTCCCTTGTTGCTTCTCACTTAGGTGCTTCTTCTTCAATGGGCAAGATCTCACATGATGCCCTTCAATCTTGCACTTGAAGCAAACAATCTTGGCCGAATCTTTTACTTGTTCTAGGCCCTTCTTCTTGATGGTCTTGTGCTTCTTCTTGAGTTGGACTTCTTCTTAACGTTGGAGTTGAATCCAAGTCCACTCTTGTCATTGGGAGATTTTTGCACACTCAACATATTGTCAAGTGCGGACTTCCCAAATGACCTTTTCCAAGTCTTCTTCAAAGAAGTGACTTGCGCCTTGAGCTCTTTGATTTCCTCTACATGGTTAGTTTCAACACAAGTACTAGAGGAAGTAGATGCTTCATTGTTAGAGCAACAAGGCATGGAAAGTAATTCATCACAAGATGTAGAAATATCATGAGTGGATGAACTACTAGGACTAGCACATGGCAATATAACATTTTGAGTGGAAGTTGTGCCATTGTCCACATGAGGCTCACAAGATGTTACCTTAGTTGAAATAGCCTCATGAGCTAACTTTAGCCGATCATGGGAGACTAGAAGATCATTATGAGAGCTCGAGAGCTTTTCATGACTTTCTTCCAATTTCCTATAATTGCTTGTTAGCAACTCAAGTTGAGCCCTTAGCTCAACATTCTCCTTCAATATGGATGCTTCACAATAAGTAGAGTTAGTAGCACAAGCATCATCATTTTTAGATTTGAGGACATTAGAAAGAGCAAGAGCATGATCTTTTCTTAATTTAGAAAAGTCTAAACTATAAGATTCCTCAAGACTACAAAGTTTTTCCTCAAGGATCCTTCTACGCTCTTGCTCTTCATTAAGAGCAATAGAAAGATCCCCGATCTCATCGGTGTAGTCTTGCTCACGACCTTCCATTTCCACAATGGTGTCCTCATGCTCATAAATAAGTTTATTGACCTCAATAGCATTAGCCATGATTTCCATGAAGTTAGAGCGAGCATTTTTATCTTTACTCAAAGCAAGAAAGACAATTTCACCTTTCTTATTTAGAGAATCAACAATATCATTCTCTTCATTATTATCATCATCTTTAGATTTAATGGGGTTCAAAGTAGGAGATACCTTTGACTCCTTAGCCATAAGGCAAAAGATGGTCGATGAAGATGAAACATTACTTGAGGCACCACTCAAGTACACATCTTGTTCCATAGGAAGTTGGGTTTCCTCTACAATGTTAGTGACCAACGGAATAGAGGAAACACACGCATTTGTAGTATGGCAACAAGATAAAGCAAGCATATCATCATGAGATATAGACGAGCAATTTTGACAAGATATGCAAGGACTATCAACACAAGCATGTAAAGCATGTATGGTGCTAGATGTGTTTAAGTCCAAAGGTAGATCATTGCAACAATGTTGAGGTAAAGAATCATCAATGGTAAGTTTACTACCATTGTTGCAAAGCCTACCACTACTCACATCTCATTAGGTTGTGGCTTACCACATGTTGGTGAAGTAGAGGAAGTTGAGAACTCATCATGCCCGGAAGTGGAGGGAGAACAATCATCCTCAATAATATTGGACACATCATATTTGTTTGAAGCTTTGTCCATAAATCATGAGCATTCCGAAAAGGCATGATTGACTCAAGAACTACATTGCTCAAAACACAAACAATAGCATGAGATACTAGAGAATTGAGATAAGAGTTTTCCTCATCCTCTAAAGATAACTTTTGGAGATCCTTTGGAGGAGGAAAATCCATATCTACATTCTCTCCATTTTTGGGCCATACACCCGAAAAAGATTAAGCATGCGAATTTTCCAAACATCATAATTTGTGCCATCGAATATGAAAGTGGGATCATTTGCTAAATCTCTAAACGACATCTTTACTCTCAAGGCGGTGAAGCCTAATAAGAGAGCCTTGGCTCTGATACCAATTGAAAGAACGAGGATGTCGCCTAGAGGGGGGTGAATAGGCGTTTTAAAATAATTACGGTTTAGGCTTGAATAAATGCGGAATAAAACTAGCGTTTAATTTATCAAGCACAAAACCTAAACAAGCTAGGTTCACCTATGTGCACCAACAACTTATGCTAAGCAAGATTAACAACTAAGTGATAGCAATATAGATAACTTCAAGCTCGATGGCTATCACAAAGGTAAATGCATAAGTAAAGGTTTGGGTATAGAAGTAACCGCAAAGTGGACACGAGGAGATGTTTCCCGTAGTTCCTTCCCAGAGGGGTGTGGAGCCTCCTAGGCACTCCAATAGCACCGATGTGCTCACCCTATTCTCCGTGAGCTTCACCCGTGAGGGATTGGCTCGTTCCACTATGAGGTCGACTTGAAGGCGTTGACCAAACCGATACACCAAGGTTGAGGAACTCCACAATGAGTTGGAGCCTCCCAACAATGTCCCGGAGCTTAGCAACAAGATAAAGCTCCGAAACTCACAAAGGCCTCCTAGGGTTACAACTAACCCACGAGGCAACGAGAACCACAAAGAGTAATGAGCTTCTCAAACTTCAACTCCACGAATCACCGTGGAGAACTCAAACCGATGCACCTAATGCAATGGCAAGAACACAAGAAGTGCTCAAAGCAATTCACTCTCAAATCCCACCAAAGCAACTAATGCTATGGAGGAAGATGAGAGGAAGAGCAAGGAAGCAACAAATGAATCCCAAGATCTAGATCCAATATGCTCCCCTCACTTAGAGGAGAGATTGATTGGTGGAGATGTAGATCTAGATCTCCTCTCTTGTTTCCCTCAAGAATGAGCAAGAATCATTGGAGGGATTGAGAGAAAGCAAGCTTTTGGAGGTCAACAATGGAGGGCAAAACTTGCAAGAAAGGTTGGGGAACCATTGGGGAAGAAGGCCCCTTAAATAGGTCACCCAAATATCCAACCGTTGGGTGCAGATTCGCGCCGGGGCGGTACTACCGCTAGACCCAGCGGTACTACCGCCCCCCTAGGAAGTTAGGACAAGAAAACGGGCAGAAAACAGGCTCCAGGTAGCGGTACTACCGCCCCGGGCAGCGGTACTACCCCCCGGCGGTACTACCGCTTTTGGTGCCGCTGAAAACAGGCTTCTGTTTGCTCCGGCGGTACCGGGGTGGTAGTACCGCCCCCTTGAAAACAGCAGGAAAGACAAACACCAAAACGACAATATCTTTTGCATCCGGACTCCGTTTTTGATGATCTTTGGCTCGTTGGAATCACAACAACGAGCTTTTAAGATTATGCAGAGAAACATCATAGTCCAACAATGAATCATAAAACCAAATGGGGAAAGGTTAAACCTCTCGAAAATAGAACAACCGGTAAAACCTCCAACACCAAAAACGCAATAAGTTTTTCTTACGAAATCCGTTTTTGATGAACTTGAGCTTGTCTTGAAGATCATGACAAGCTCTAAAACCACACATGGAGAAAGCCAAATAAGAACCAAGAAAGATGATGCCAAGTATGCAAAGGTTTGAGCTCTCTCCGAACGATACGATCAAGTTACTCATTCGAGAGCCCCTCTTGAAAGTGTGGCATCTATCCTATAATCCGGTCTCTTACTAACACCATGAGACCGGTAAAATAGAAACCCTATCAAGGTCATACCTTTGCCTTGCGCAATCCACTTGAGCTAGATGATGACGATCTTGATCACCTCAAGTTGGATCACCTTTCTTGATTGCGCTCCGCTTGGTGAAGACTTGTGAAATGCTCCCCCATACACAATATGGGAGAGCCACTTTTAGGAACATCTTCACTTGACCATTATCTTGATGACGACCACCGCTTGACGTCATCCGCCATGGGCTATATGGAATCTTCCTTTGATGCATGCCCATGGGAAGATACCTAACCCCACATAGATACTCACACAGATATATATGGGTTAGTTCACAAAGCTATATCGACAATTGCTTACCATACCATTGGATCACAAGATCCCACATGGTACAACATGTAGCTTTGTGTGTTGATCACTTGAATCCACTCTTTGCACTTAGCCTTGATCAACTTGTATCTTTCCTTCTCTCTTCACAAAGATGATGTCTTGAAGGTGAACATGAATATCCACGCCATCATATTCTTCAAGACATGCTTGTAATATGCTCAACTCTACACATGACCATTATTCATATAAACCCTTAAATAAGATCTTGGTCATCTTATAATCTTCTAGAGTCCAACACATGAACTCCAACCTTTTCCTATGGACAAGATCTAAGGATATATCAATGCAAACATTAGTCCATAAGGATTGTCATTAATTACCAAAACCACACATGGGGCACCATGCTCTTTCACCAGTGGCGCACGTCCCGTGCGCCCACTGATAGGCTATTTTGGTGCGCCACTGGTAGGCTTTTTTGTACTAGTGTATGTCCCCAAGTTGTAAAAACCGCTTCGGGGTGGCGCACATCGGCCGCACAAGCCATCCGGCCTCACGTATCATACAAACAAAACAAGGGAGGCAGATGTCCGGTCTGCATAGCAAATGCCTTCCTCGTCGGTTCCACAGGCAGCTGCTCCCACGCATCACTGTGTAGCCCGCCCACGCGTCCACCTCCATTTATTTCGGTGACTCGACCGTTTTGCATATCCACGTGTCCACCTCCGTTGCCGCCAGGTGCTGCCGGATTACGTGTCCCGCCCAAGCCGCCGTGTGAATGAGGACGCCGCGCTGCTCCGCTACAGTGAACAAAAATGGAGGAGGACGCGTCGCTCCACGCTGTCAAGGAAGAGCCCTGGAGCAAATGCGACAAGCTCCATGTCGTCGAGGACGAGTCCAGGACATCGACGCATCGCCGCAACCCCAGTAGGAAGACAATCTGCCCCCAGATTGGCACGTTGTGTCGCCTTTCCGGGACCTCGTCGACAACACAAACACGCCACAGTTCACCCTGACGCTCCTGCTCTCCACGAACGAACCTCGGTCGCCGCTGCGCCACCCGCTTGATCCGAAGGACTGCCCGGCCTCTACTTGGCATTGCGCGCATCATTGGAGCCGCAACAGACCATCATAGCGACGCTATAGCTCACCGACGGTGTCGCGAGCAGGAGCATGAGTAGGGCCCGGTGCTACAGCCCAAGCCGTAGTCCTACGACGGCAACATCATCCACATCGATGACGACAAGTAGATGTCGTTAGGGTTTTGATTTATTCTAATTCGTGTAAAAAACCTGCAAATTTGAATAAATTTGAACAATTTACTGTGATCGACTGTTTTTATTTTATTTCAAATTTTCGTTTAGGGGTGCTGCTGGGGAAGCACCCTATTATGTGCAGCACATGTGTTCCCCAAACCGGACATATTTTGGGAGATGACGGAAAAATCTGAGGGATCCGTAAAATAGAGCACTAGTGGCGGCTGTTGGTCACATGAATTCAACACAAATGCATATTTACTGAAATTAATATGTATCAAATTAAACCCAAATGAATTCAAAATAAATATAGCACAAACAATACTCAATTGTTACATAGTTCATCAATTCTTAGCATAAAAATCTCATACAACAATAACAGATAAAATAGTTCATCACAAACAACAACAAATAAATAGTTCATCTCATACAACATAGAACGCGAACTAGACTTGACGGCCCCTCCATCCCACCACTTCTTGATGAGATTGCTTTGAAGATCGTCATGAGTATCAAAATCTTGAATGTTGTGGTACGTCTCAAGAAAGGCTTGGATCCGGTCTTTCCTTGTTCATGGGCGCACTAGTTGCCCCATGAGTTCATAGTTGCAATAATCCAAATCATTTCCATGCTCATTTTCAATGATCATGTTGTGAATTATCACCCAAGTGGTCGTGATTTATCAAAGAGTCTCTTGCTTACAAAACCTAGCCGGTCCTCGCACAATAGCAAATTGGACTTGCAAGATCTCAAATGCTCACTCCACATCTTTCCTAGCCGCCGCTTGAGCATTATGAAAGTCAAGTTATTTCTTACCTTGGGGACATGATATTGGCTTCACAAATGTCGGCCGGAATACCATATGCCATCATATGAATGGCAGTGATCACCTTCTGGTAGGTGCTATGCCCAAGTATTCCGGCACAATTCCTCCTTTGCACGAAGAAACGATCATTTGCAGCAACACAATTGCAAATGTATTTGAACAACTCCGTCAACATCCTAAACTGGCGGCGAAAGTACCGCTCTGGATACACCGGTTTCTCGACGAAGTAGTTGATCATCAACTTGTTGTTCCCATCTACCCTCATCCTCCTCAAATACTCACGGCCGTAGACGGATCCACCATGCTTCAGCCACTTCTTGCTCTTTTGAAGCATCAAAAGCATGGCAATGTTTTCTTCTTCGTTCATCAAATCCTCCTCTTCCGACAAAGAATCGTCAACCTTTGCCATCTAGAATAGAAATGCCCAAAGTTTTATTACTATCCTATATTGCAGCAATGAGTTGTGAAGCAACTGGAGGCCAAATTACCTTGGACGCATTTCGTCAAACACCTTTCGCGCAAGGTGGAGGGTGTCAGCCGTGCGAGGTGGAATGTTTCGCTGGAGCTACTCCTTCCCGCATTGGCAGCCTCCACGATCACTATAGGAAAGGGGATCTATGCCGACGGCCATACCCTGTGCCGACGGCTTTTTGTCGGGGCCGTCGGCATAGGTCCCGACGAGGCCAACCCGTCGAAATAGCCACCGGCATAGCGGCGGCCAGGCTTGCTCGCGACGCTTGCATTGTCAACGCCAGCAGTCATAGCGGCCATCGGCCACTCCCATGAGGACGCCGCGTGGTCATGAACGTCCGCAATCGAGCGGCATTGAGGCGGACGGATCTCCCAAATTCCGCGGCGGAGAGGCGGGCGACGAGCAAAACCAAAAGCGAAATTCGCCGGATTCGCGTGGTGGATGGTCGGCGGGGCCGGAGGAGGAGGACGTGGGGGCGGGGGCGACAGTTTTGGCTGGCGTCGGATGGAGGCGGAAGATTTTGGCGGCCGGGAAGCAGCTCGCATGAAACTTTAGCTTGGCTGTTGGCGTGCGCGCGATTCCCAAAATGTTTTTGGGCACAGGGTGTTGGTGCCCCAAATATATATCACCAACTCTAAATTTTTTGAATGCCCAAATTTGTTTTGAGCACGTGATAGGGATTGGGCTTTTGCAAGCTCGTGTTAGCGTGGTTTCTAGCTTAGGCTGGATGACTGGACTTACCAGGCCCAATTATTTGCCGGCGAGGCCAGTAGGAATAAACATACTCAATTGGGATATGCTTAAATATATTCGTGCAGCTTCATATCTCCCATGGTTATGTATTGGTGACTTCAACAAGGTGCTACACCGAGATGAACACGTTGGGTTAAACGCGAGAAGCACTGGACAGATTGCTGCATTCCGGGACACCGTTGATATTTGTGGATTGCAGGATTTGGGATACAAGGGTACCCCTTGGACCTTTGAGAAAAGGGTGGTAGGGGGTAGTTTCTGTCAAACTCGCTTGGACAGAGCTCTGGCTTCCCCGGGATGGAGCGCCAGATTTCCACTGGCGACACTTCATCATTTGGCAGCGGCCTCATCGGATCACTGCCACCTCCACCTTCTCCTTGAAGGGGAGAGGACGCAGAGGTTGAGAAAGGATCGAATCTTCAAATATGAACTTATGTGGGAATCACACGAGTCTTTTGATCCGCACTTGCAACATGCGTGGCAAGATAGTGGAGTGTGTACAACTACAGGTGAGATGCGAGACAACTTGAACAAAATCTCGGGAAACCTAACTAGTTGGAATAAAAATTCTTTCGGTGATGTTAGAAGGCAACTTCGACAGCTCTGAGGACGGCTGGAGAATCTGAGATCACGGCCGGGATGGATGGAACCCTCTTACGAGGAAACGAAAGTATGTGACCGCATTATTGAACTGCAGCACCGGGAAGAGGTCATGTGGCGCCAGCGGTCAAGAATTCAGTGGTTATCTGAAGGTGATAAGAACACACACTTTTTTCACCAAAGAGCAAGCCGGCGACGGAAAAAAGAACAGAATTATGAGGCTACAGAAACCAAATGGTGAGATGACCGAGGATGTGCAGGAGATAAGCGATATGTCGCAAGCCTTTTTTGGTAATTTATATGCATCTGAGGGCACGCATGGGATGGATCAGGTTCTGAATACGGTACCAAAGAAGGTGACAGCGTTGATGAATGATGATCTAACAAAACCGTACAGTGAGGCGGAGGTGAAAACTACCTTGTTTCAAATGTACCCCACTAAAGCGTCGGGTCCAGATGGGTGCACAGCACACTTCTTTCAGCGTAATTGGGGGCTATGTGGCAGTGAGGTGACGAACTCTGTGCTTCGGATATTGAGGGGGATAGACAGCCCTGAAGAGATTAATAACACCTTCATAGTGCTCATTCCGAAAGTAGCCAGCCCAACTGAGTTAGGGCAGTTCAGACCTATCAGTTTATGCAATGTGATCTACAAGATCGCATCTAAGGTTCTTGCCAATAGGTTGAAGAAGCTACTGCCTAAGATCATTTCACAGGAACAGCCAGTGTTTGTACCGGGAAGATTAATCACGGACAATATAATTACAGCTTACGAGTGCTTGCATTTTATGAAGCGAAACAAAACGCAGAAACACCGACATTGTGCTTTAAAGCTGGACATGCGGAAGGCATATGTGAAAGTGCATGTGTTGCCCCATGCGTGGTTTTGGTAATTAATGACAATCCTTATGTACTAATGTTTGCATTGAGATATTCTTATAGATCTTGTCCATAGGAAAAGATTGGAGTTCATGTGTTGGACTCTAGAAGATTACATGATGATCAATGCTCTTTTCAAGGTTTTATATGAAGAATGGTCATGTGTAGAGTTGAGCATATTGCAAGTATGTCTTAAAGGTTTCAAGACATCATGTTTGTGAAACGGAGCTTAGCGAGGCTCTTTCATAATGGAGTATGGGGGAGCATTTGGAGAAGTCTTCATCAAGCATGTGATAGCAAGCACAATCAAGAAAGGTGTTCCAACTTGAGGGAGTCAAGATCGTCATCATCCAGCTCAAGCGGATTGCTCAAGGCAAAGGTATGATCTTGATAGGGTTTCTATTTTACCGGTCTCGTGGTGTTAGTGGGAGAACGGGTTATAGGATAGACGGCGTACTATCAAGAGGGGCTCACAAGTGAGTAACTTGATCGCATCTTTGTGGAGAGCTCAAACCTTTGCATCTTTGGCATATCATCTTTCTTGGTTCTTATTTGGCTTTTATCCATGTGAGAATTTAGAGCTTGTGTTCATCTCCATACCAAGCTCTAGTTCATCAAGAACGGATTTCATTTCAATATCTTGTGATGTTTTTGATGTTGGAGGTTTTACCGGTTCGTCTTTTGTAGAGAGGTCAAACTCTCCTCTTGTGTTCTCCTACTCACATGATGGACTATGATGTGTATATGCATGATCTTGTAGAGCTTGTGATTATCTTTGAAACAAGCCCAAGATCATAGAAAACGGAGTCCGGATGAAAAACTTGTTGAGTTTTTGTGTTGGAAATATTATAGCTTTATCCTTGAGGAAAGTTCCACACCTTCCCATGGGTGGTGACTTTACTCTATTTATGGTTCTCAATATTTCCACTTTTTGTAGGAAAGCTCTTGTTGCTATCTTTCCAACAAAATTGGTTTCACCTGATTTGGAGTCCGGATGAAAAAGATATTGCAGTTTTCATTTTGTTGTTTCTGTGAGCCGGATATTTCCAACCCAAGCTTTCGGAATATCCGGTTAGCCGGATTATCCGATCCCATTGTGAGTCAGATTATCCGGCTCTGGAGAAGCGAACTGGAAAAAACGGCTAAGGTCCTAATCGTTTTCGGTACTGCCTCGAGCCGGACTTTTGTAATCGGTTTTTCTGTATTCTTACGGAATATCCGATTTGTCCGGATTATCTGGTCCGAACTTGGACCGGATTATCCGGTTCCCAGATTCAGCAACGGGCATATTTTTGGGAGGGGTATAAATACCCCTCCACCTTCCTCCAGCCAGCTAGCTCTTGAGCACGAAAAAGCCCCCCATTCTTGACCTTCTTGAGCTTGGATTTCTCTCTATTCCTCCATGATTCTTGCCTCCAATTAGAGGGAAAAGAGAGAGGAGATCTAGATCTACATTTCCACCAATCAATCTCTCCTCTAAGTGAGGGGAACCCTTTGGATCTAGATCTTAGAGTTCCATTTGTTGAGTTCTTCTTTGTTCTTCCTCTCTTCTCCCCCCATAAGCATTAGTTGCTTTTGGTGGGATTTGGGAGGGAAGGATTTGAGCACTTGTGCTCTTGCCATTGCATTATGCATTGGTTTGTGCTCTCCACGAGGATTCGTGGAAGTTGAAAGTTTGTGAGCTTGTTACTCTTGGGTCTTTGGACCCTAGACGCCTTTGTGGTGGTTGAAACCTCTTGTGGTCACTTGTAGCTGTTCGGGAGCCCCCAATTCAGTTGTGGGTGTGTGCCCCGGATCGTTATTGTAAAGGCTCCGGATTCCGCCTTGAAGGATTCCGACTGTTGAAGGTGAACCAAACCTTTATGGTGCGGTTCATCGGAGAAGAAGGTGAAGCCTTTGTGGCTGTTGAGTTGACCTTTGTGGTATCTCACACCTCTCCAACGAGACGTACTCCCCTAAAAAGGAGGAACTCGGGAATATATCCTCGTATCCGCGTGCCTCGGTTATTCCTATAGCCGAGCTCTTTACTTATGCACTTTACATTGTGACAGCCTTCGTGCTTGAAGTATTATATCTTGCTATCACCTTGTTGCTTGTTTCGCTTAGCATAAGTTGTTGGTGTACATAGGTGAGCCTAGTATATTTAGGTTGTTGGCTTGTTAATTTAAACACCTACTTTTATTCCGCAATTATCAAGCCTAAACCGGAAAAGTTTTAAGCGCCTATTCACCCCCCTCCCCTCTAGGCGACATTCTTGTCCTTTCAATATGACCGAGTTGAGTGGTGTTATTTGGAAGCTATCATGCTCAAGCTCGGCTTCGACATGGGATTGGTAAAGCTGGTTATGAAGATGATCTCTACAGTATCATTTTCAGTTTTGTTTGATGGATCGCCGCTTGAACCTTTTAAGCCATCACGTGGAATATGTCAAGGTGATCCTATATCCCCGTACTTATTTTTACTTGCAGCAGAGGGCCTCTCGTGCCTCCTAAAATCAAGAAGTGTTGTTGAATCATCCAATCTCAAGGGTATAACGGTGGCGAGTTCTGCTCCGGCAATAAACCACTTACTTTTTGCTGATGATAGCCTGGTGTTTGTTAAGGCAAGTACGGAGGGTGCTAATGAAGTGGTTCAAGTGTTGGACACTTATTGTCAGGCTTCGGGTCAGAGGATAAATTTTGATAAGTCTTCGGTCTTCTTTAGCAAGGGATGGCCGGAGAATGTCCGTAATGAGATGAAAGGTATACTGAATATTCCTATTGAATCCCTTAATGAGTAGTATCTCGGTATGCCTTCAGATGTTGATCGATCAACGGTGCTTTCAAGTTCTTGAGAGACCGGGTTTGGAAGAGGGTACAAGGGTGGATGGAGAGCATCTTGTCGGCAGGAGGAAAGGAAGTTCTAATTAAATATGTTGCCCAAGCAGTTCCAACATACTCCATGGCCTGTTTCAAATTACCAAGAGGTCTCTGTCACAAACTAAATTCGATCATCCGCAATTTCTAGTGGGGCAGCCGGGATGGACAGAGGAAAACCTGTTGGGTCTCGTGGGAGGAAATGTGTACTCCAAAATATGCAGGAGGTCTCGGTTTCCGAGATATTGAGCTGTTCAACTTGTCGCTATTGGCCCGCCAAGCCTGGCATTTACTACAGAACACAGAGACGTTGAGTGCAAGGATACTCAAAGCTGTTTACTACCCCGATACTGATATCCTACAGGCAACACTAGGGTCGCACCCATCCCAGGTGTGGCGTTCCATTATTGAGGGGAGGGACATCATGATACAAGGATTAGTTCGTTGGATTGGCTCAGGAGAGAGCACACATGCTTGGAATGATCCTTGGTTACCCCGTGATGAGGTTCGAAGACCTATCACTTGCCTAAAAGCAGACCCGCCGCTTAGGGTTGCAGATTTTATTGATCAAACCTCGGCGAGCTGGAACGTACCGAAACTTCAAGCTTATTTCTTATCGATGGACGTTGATGTGATCACTACTATTCCGCTGAGCACGAGAAGGGTTGAGGACTTCTGGGCATGGCTTTGAGCGCACCGGGATTTTCTCGGTTCGTTCAGCATACCGGATGATCATCAATACAAAACGGACTAGGGAAGCATGGCTGGAGGGGAGGGCGACCTCTTCAGATCAAAAAAGGGAGGAGAAGGACTGGACCTCGCTATGGAAGCTTAAGGTGCCGTCTAACATTCGAGTTTTCATGTGGAGATTAGCGAAACAGTCCATTCCCACCTCGAGGAGACACTCACTCCTCGAGTGCAACATGGCGCGATGTGTTTGGGCCCTTGTTCCTGACACAGTTACAGAGCATATGGACAGAACAACCGAGCCAAATGGTAATAAGTGGATTTTTTCTATGATTGCGTCGCTGGAATCAGATGATCTGGTTCGATGCATGATAACACTGTGGGCTATCTGGTATGCTAGACGGAAGATTATTTATGAAGGCATCTTTCAGAGCCCCCTGTCGACGTATTCCTTTATCGAGAGCTTCATACGGGATCTGGATATTGCTTCGGTTTCGCAGCATGCAACACCGGTGCAGCAGCCAAATTCAGAGGTGAAGAGATGGATTGCCCCGGCGGCGGGGTATACCAAAATAAACGTTGATGCTGTTAAAAGAAGTTAGTTGTAACCATGTAGATGATACGATCCTAACCGGTACAGCTAGACCTAGATAGATATAGATAGCTCTACGGTTAGTTGTTGTAATCTTAACCTCCTGTAACCCTAGCTCTTGGAGTTGTATATATATGGAGCTACGGCCGATGGGTAAACCACGGCACAAACCAATCTATTCTTCCTCCTTGTTCTTTTATATGGTATCAAAGCCAACACTCCTAACCATCCTTGGCTCCAACCACCTCGCCGTCTCCAGCTCCAATCAACATTGCGGCCACGTTGAGTGCCGCAATCTCCATCAAGCTCGACCAGGAGAATTACCTGCTCTGGAAAGCCCAGGCCCTGCTGGCTCTCTACGGCAACGATCTATTTGGCTTCGTCAACGGCTCTAATGTCGCCCCGCCGAAGCGCATCCCTGCCGCGACTGGGAGCTCGAACCAGATCGACAACCCGGAGTATGCAGCCTGGTGCAAGCAGGACCAGCAGGTCCTCAGCGGCCTGCTCACCTCCCTCACGCCTGCCATGCTCGGCCATGTCCAGCTTCTCAAGACGTCGGCGCAGGTATGGGAGGCCCTGGATCGTACCTTCGCGTCTAGGTCCAAAGCGCGGATCGTGCAACTCCGCACCGCGCTGGTGAGGCCAAAGAAGAGGGACATGACGATGTCTGCCTACTTCCACCACACCAAGAAGATCGCTGACACGATGGCGACAATCGGCAACCCGCTCGGCGACGACGAGATCATCTCCTACATCCTGGCTGGTCTGGGCGAGGACCATGAGAACTTCACCACGTCGATGACCGTGATCGCCGCCAATGAGGACTTCACCCTGAGTGACCTATATGGGACCTTGACCGCGTATGAAGCGCGGACCAGCGGCCGCACCAACGGCCACAACGACGCGTCGTTCCAGCACTCCGCCAACAACACCACACGCGGCGGTGGGCGCGGGGGCTTCCAGCATGCCGGAGGCGGACGTGGCCGTGGCAACGGAGGCCGCGGCAATGGTGGAGGCCGCTACGGCGGCTACAATGGCGGCAGCTACAGTGGTGGCGGCTACAATGGAGGAGGCCACGGTGGCGGCCGTGGCGACAACTCTGGGAGCGACGGCAACGCTCAGGGCGGATGACGCGGACGCGGTGGCAAATCGACTTGCCAGATTTGTGGCATCTACGGCCACGATGCCCTGAGGTGCTACTCACGGTTCAATCACGCGATCCAGCCTGAGACCTCCTTCCGCGCCGCCAATTACTCCAACACCAATGACGGCTACACCAGTGACCCGAACTGGTACATGGATTCAGGCGCCACCGACCACATGATGAATGATATGGAGCGTCTTCACGTCCACGAGAACTACAGAGGCAACGAGCAGATCCAAGTTGCCAATGGTACGCATATACCCATCTTACATATTGGTGAATCTAGTTTATCCGGTTCAACTCGCAATCTCCGTTTATCCAATGTTTTGCATTCCCCTCATATTAGCAAAAACTTGCTTTCAACTCATAGACTTGCCACTGACAATAATTGCTTCATTGAAATTCACCCTCGATCTTTTTTCGTTACGGACCTCAAAACGAAGGCAACTCTACTTCAAGGTAGAGCACACGGCGGCCTATACCCAGTTCCACCATGTCATCCACTCCATCGACCACGTCTTCCGCAAGCTCACACCATCGCTCCATCCAAGGAACTGTGGCACCGCCGACTCGGACACCCTGCATCACCCGTCGTTCAAGCCATTCTTCAATCAAATAAGTTAGGTCCTATGCAAAATGAAGGAGTGCCGCATGTGTGTGATGCATGCCAGCAGGCCAAACTCTATCAGCTGCCATATGCAGCCTCTAGTCATGTTTCAAATTCCCCTTTAGAACTTGTCCATAAGGATGTATGAGGTCCAGCAATTAAATCAGCTGGCGGGTTCCGTTATTATGTTAGTTTTCTTGATGATTTTTGTAAATTCACATGGGTGTACCTCTTGAAGCATAAATTTGATGTTGAGCATGTGTTTTATCAATTCCAAAAACGTGTTGAACTCTCCCTTGGCACTAAAATTCTCTCAATACAATCATATTGGGGAGGGGAATATAAAAAACTCCATCACTATTTCCAGACAACCGGCATTACACATCGTATTTCCTGCCCACGCACCCATCAGCAAAATGGGGCGATCGAACGGAAACATCGCCATCTTGTCGAGACTGCCTTGGCACTTCTTGCTCAATCCTCCGCTCCCCTTCGTTTTTGGGATGATGCGGTTCTCACAACGTACTATTTGATTAATCACATGCCTAGCTGGGTTATACATAACTCCACTCCGGTGGTCAAACTTTTCAAGAAAAATGTTGATTATAATTTTCTCCATGTGTTCGGATGCGCGTGTTGGCCTAATTTGCGACCATACAACAATGGTAAACTGAGTTTTCGATCACGCATGTGTGTATTCCTAGGCTACAGCTCCGATCATCTTGGCTTTTGGTGTTTTGATCGGTCCACCGGGCGCATATATGTTTCCCGTGATGTCGTGTTCGACGAACACGTTTTTCCATTCGCCAATGACTCCACCAAACCCTCCCCTCCTACTGAAGTAGCCATTCTCCTCCCTGAACCGGACACGGATGAACCTATATGTATTGATGCGGCAGGTGCTTCTGATGGTATTGCTCTGCCTTTTGTTTCAGGTCCTCTGCATGTCGATCACATCGATCTGCTTGCCCTGCATGCACCGCCTCATGGTGCGCACGTCGATCATGAGGAGGCGGTGGAGAACGATGCGGCCCATGATGGGCCGGGCCGTGACGCAGCGCCTCCCGAGGGCGACTTCCCTCCACGGACTCCGTCCCCGACAACTCATGGGCCGGACCATGACAACGACACGGACCCTGCTCCTTCGTCTGCTCCATCTGAGCTCACGCCCGTGTCTTCGGCTAGCTCTGGCTCTACACCACCGCTACCTGCTCGACGTCCTCTCAAGCCAGTGCGTCTCTTCGAGGGCATCGTCCGCTATGATCCAAATAAGAGGGCCTTTGCAGCGGAGCCTACTTCTCATGTCGATGCGCTTGTTGATCCTGCCTGGAAGTCTGCTATGGATGATGAGTTCCGCGCACTGCATATCAACCAAACCTGGCGCCTGGTTGATCCTCCCCCGGGGCGACACATTGTTGGCTGCAAGTGGGTTTTCAAACTGAAACACAAAGCTGATGGTTCTGCCGATCGGCACAAGGCCAGACTCGTGGCTAAATGGTTTACTCAGCGTCAGGGAATTGATTATATGGACACCTTTTCCCCAGTTGTGAAGTCCACCACTGTCCGGCTGATCTTGTCCATCGCTGTGTCCAGGGGATGGATCCTTCGGCAAGTTGATGTGCAGAATGCTTTCCTCCACGACGATATCCAGGAGGAGGTATACATGTATCAGCCGCCAGGATATGTTGATAAGAATTATCCAAATCAAGTATGCCGCCTCCAGAAGTCTCTATATGGATTAAAGCAGTCACCAAGAGCATGGTATTCCAAGCTCAGTTCGAAACTTCAGTCATTGGGCTTTATTCCTTCCGAGGCAGACACTTCTTTATTTGTGTTTGTTGACAAGAAGGTGGTGATCTACATGCTGATCTACGTGGATGACATCATTATAACCGGATCATGTAAGCAGGTCAGCACACTGATGAGAAAACTATGTGATTCGCTTGCAGTAAAAGACCTTGGAAGGTTATCCTACTTTCTTGGGATTGAGGTGACAGACACAAAAAATGGCGTTGCACTGACCCAGGCTAAATATGCAGCAGATCTTCTTTGTCGGGTGAATATGCACAATTGCAAAGACATAGCCACACCAATGTCATCTACAGAGAAGTTCAGCAAGTCCACTGGAACACTGCTTACTGACGACATGGCGTTTAAGTACAGAAGCACTGTTGGTGTGTTGCAATATCTCTGTTTATCTCGACCAGATATCTCATTTGCCGTAAATCAAGTGTGTCAATTTCTTGCCACTCCTACAGATGTGCACTGGTCAGCCGTGAAACAGATACTGCGCTATATCAAGGGTACAGTTAACCTTGGACTGCAGATTCAGAAATCTTCGTCAACTGTGTTAGACTTCTTGTATCCCACTACTTCGGTAGTGCTCCACTTTGTATTCCACTACGTGTTATATGAACAGGCATGGAGTAGTACTCCTCCCTCTTCATATCCCCATGTAAATGCCACCGCATGGGGGCTTTTCCCTTGCTATATAACATGTAACCGAGCCCCCCATCAGGGGTATCGTTTCACCTACAACCATCGCCAATACGGTAATCAGAGCGTTCCTCTTCCCTCGTTAAGCTTGTCGCCTACGATACAGAAAAGAACCAGAAAACTTCCTCGATCGTGAATCGATCCAGAGACGATCCAAAACACCCTCCCTCCCTCCCATGGCGTCGTCCTCAGCGTCGGCGCCCTCCCTGGTTGGAGCTCTCGGTTCTCCGCCTTCCGAGAAGCTGAATCGGGACAACTTCCTGTTTTGGAAGTCGCAGGTACTCCCTGCGTTCCGAGGTGCCCAGGTCATGGACCTCCTTGAAGGATCCGATCCGGCACTGGATAAAACCATGGAGGTTACTGAAGGGGGAAATACAAGGACCATTCCGAATCCAGCATACGCCACCTGGATTTCTCGTGATCAAATTGTTCTCAGCTTTATTGTGCGCTCTCTCTCCAAGGATGTGCATGCCCATGTGCTTGGTCTTGAACATGCGGCTGAGGTATGGGCAGCGCTGGCTGATCTCTTCTCCTCTCAATCAAAGTCCCGTGTATCTTTCCTTCGTGGAGCTCTTGCAAACACCAAGAAAATTGATATGACAGCCGATCAATATATTGCAAAGATGAAGGGATTTGCTGCAGAACTTGTTGCCACCGGCAAAAGTGTTGATGATGATGAAGTCCGGGACTATATCCTTGCTGGTCTTGATGGAGAATACAATTCTTTGGTTGCATCTATCAATGCAAATCCAAACACTACTCTCAATGATATGTGTGCCCAGCTTACTGCCTATGATTTTCGCAATAAGATGCTCTCTGAAGCTTCTGGTGTGTTTTCCTCCTCGGCTAACATGGTTGGTCGTCGCTCTGGAAATAACTATCGCCGCCACAACAATGGTGGTGGTCAAGGTCGTCAGCAAGGAGGTCATGGTTATCATCCTCGTCGTCAAGATGGACAGGGGCGTGGCCGTGGTCGTGGCCGTGGCCATGGTCGTGGTCGTGGCCGTGGACGCATCCCCTCGCAACACGAAGATGTCACATGTCAAATCTGCAAGAAGTTCGGTCATCCCGCAAGTGATTGTTGGTGGCGCTACTCTGATAACAATGATGATGATGATTCTTATACTGAAGAAAAGGGTGCATATGGAGTCGACGCCAACTGGTACGTGGATAGTGGAGCCACGGATCATATCACGGGAGAGCTCCATAAGATGACTACCCGTGACACTTACAAGGGGCATGATCAAGTTCACAACGCCAGTGGCGCAGGTATGCCAATTGCGCATATTGGTCATTCAATATTTCATACCCCCCATAGTTCCATTCGGCTAAATAATATGTTGCATGTCCCTAGTGCCTCTAAAAATTTATTATCCGTTCATCGCCTTGCACTAGACAACAATGCCTTCATTGAATTTCATCCTTCTTTTTTTGTGATTAAGGATCTGGCCACGAAGCAAATAATCTTTAGAGGACCCTGTCGTGATGGTCTCTACCCTCTTGTGCCCATCTCCGCTGGATCGCACAAGAATGCCTTCGTCACAATAAAGCCTTCGTCGTCCACTTGGCATTGTCGTCTAGGACATCCATCATCGTTTGTCGTTCAACAAGTGTTTCGGAGAAATAAATTGTCTCACTCTCCTGAAATAAATCCTTACATATGTGATCCTTGTCAGCAAGCTAAGAGCCATCAGCTCCCTTATCATGTTTCTACTAGTGTGTCCACTGTTCCCTTGGAACAAATATTTTCTGATGTATGGGGACCTGCTCCTGCTTCTGTTGGCAAACATCTTTATTATGTGAGCTTCATAGATGACTATAGCAAATTCACATGGATTTATTTGCTTAAAAAACGTTCGGATGTCTATCAAGTTTTTCTAAATTTTCAGCAACTTGTTGAACGGAAATTTGGTCGCAAAATTATCACCATGCAAACCGATTGGGGAGGAGAGTATGAAAAACTCCACGGTTTCTTTCAAAAAGTTGGGATTACACATCACGTCTCATGTCCCCATGCTCACCAACAAAATGGTTCGGCTGAGCGTAAACACCGTCATATTGTTGAAGTTGGTCTTGCCTTGTTGGCAAATGCTTCCATGCCACTAAAATTTTGGGACGAAGCCTTTTTAACTGCAACATTTCTTATCAACATGCTTCCCACAAAAGTTCTGAATTTTGATACCCCCACCGAAAAACTCCTTCAAATCAAACCCAACTACGATTCCCTTCGTGTTTTTGGATGTGCATGTTGGCCAAACCTTCGTCCCTACAACAAACGTAAACTTGCGTTTCGCTCTAAACGATGTGTCTTTCTAGGCTATAGTCCTCTCCATAAAGGTGTTAAGTGCCTTGACACCTCCACGGGTCGTGTTTACATTTCTCGAGATGTCGTGTTTGATGAAGGAGTTTTTCCTTTTGCCTCTCTTCATCCTAATGCCGGTTCTCGCCTTCGCCAAGAAATTCTCCTACTTCCTCCAAATTTAGTCTCTCCAACATCTAATCATGGGGGTGTAGATAATATTGATGACAATATGCCTTTTATGCCTGCTACTAACCATCCACAGGTGATGCCAGAAACAACAAATATGGATTATTCTCAAAATTTCAGTGAAAACAACACATCAAATGAAGCTACAGATGTTGAAACAGAAGCTGCAGGAAATTCCAGCGTGGGCTCCGATCCCGATGTTGATTCCCCTGAATTTTCTGGAGACAAATCCTCCTCGGATCCGGCATCCCCCGCAGCGAACGAGGAACTGCCACGTCCACTATGTCCCCCCATGTGCGCATGTCTGGCGTGGGACACCAGGCGGGCCAACTGTCGCCCGATCCCTCGGGATCCGATGACGCCAGGGGCAGCATCTCCTCTCCGCGCCAATCCGGTGCTGCCACGCCAAATAGAGGATGCTCTGCCTCGTCAGGTGGGCAAAGATCTCCAGGATCTTCTGTGCCGCTCTCTGGTTCGGTCTCCCCCACTGGATCTTCTGCTCCTGTGCCCCCTTTGCCTACAACTGGAATTCCTGATGCAAATAATTCCGGTGTTGAAGCTCCACCTACACATAAATATGGAACTCGTCTATCAAAAGGTATACGTCAACCAAAAATCTTTACTGATGGACGTATCAAATATGGCATGTTAACATCTACAGGAGAACCGAGAAATCTAAAAGAAGCCATGAATGACAACAATTGGAGACAAGCTATGGAGGAAGAATATTCTGCCTTGATACAAAATAAAACATGGCACCTAGTTCCTTCAAGCTCCAGCAAGAATCTTATTGATTGCAAATGGGTATACCGCATCAAGAAAAATGCTGATGGCACCATTGACAGGTATAAAGCTAGACTGGTTGCAAAAGGCTTCAAACAACGCTATGGTATAGACTATGAAGATACTTTTAGTCCTGTTGTCAAGGCTGCTACCATCAGACTAGTTTTAGCCATTTCAGTCTCTAGGGGTTGGAGTTTGCGACAGCTTGATGTCAAGAACGCGTTCTTACATGGTGTTCTGGAAGAGGAGGTTTACATGAAACAACCACCTGGGTTTGAAGATCCTAAAGCTCCAAATTTTGTTTGCAAACTTGATAAAGCTCTCTATGGTTTGAAACAAGCCCCTCGAGCATGGTTTTCTCGTCTAAGCTCCAAATTACATGATCTTGGTTTTACACCCTCCAAGGCAGACACGTCGCTATTCCTTTACAACAAAGGAGGTATCATCATATTCATCTTAATTTATGTTGATGATATCATTGTGACCAGTTCTTTTGACTCGGCCATTGCTGCCTTACTTCGTGATCTAAGCAACAACTTTGCCCTTAAAGATCTGGGTGACTTGAAATTCTTTTTGGGCATTGAAGTCAAGAAAACATCAAATGGATTAATCTTGACTCAAGAAAAATATGGTGCAGATTTGCTTACTCGTGTTGGCATGAGTAATTGCACACCTTGTCCTACTCCCTTGTCTATCAGTGAAAAGTTGGCGAAAAATGAAGGATCACTTCTTGGCTCTGAGGATAGTAAAAATTACAGAAGTATAATTGGTGCTCTTCAATACTTGACATTAACTCGGCCTGATTTGTCATTTTCTGTAAATAAAGTTTGTCAATATCTTCATGCCCCAACCGCCACTCATTGGACAGCTGCAAAGAGAATATTGAGGTACATCAAAGGAACTATTCAAGTTGGACTCACTTTTCAAAAGTCACCCTCTTCTCTTCTTAGTGCATTTTCAGATGCAGACTGGGCTGGCTGTCTTGATGACAGACGTTCCACAGGAGGATTTGGTATATTTTTTGGTCCCAATTTAATTTCCTGGAGTGCTAGAAAGCAAGCTACAGTATCTCGTTCCAGTACTGAAGCCGAATACAAAGCATTAGCCAATGCTACAGCTGAATTAATATGGGTTGAAGCTCTTCTCCGTGAACTTGGTATTCATCTCAGGGAAAAACCATGTCTTTGGTGTGACAATCTTGGGGCCACATATCTTTCTGCAAACCCCGTTTTTCATGCTCGGACAAAGCACATTGAAATTGATTTTCATTTTATTCGAGAAAGAGTTGCCAACAAACAACTTGAAATCAAGTTCATATCTAGTAAATATCAAGTAGCTGATGGTTTTACAAAAACCCTACCTGTCCAGAAGCTACGAGAGTTTCAGCGTAATCTAAATCTCTCCCAAGTGTAGATTAAGGGGGGTGTTAGACTTCTTGTATCCCACTACTTCGGTAGTGCTCCACTTTGTATTCCACTACGTGTTATATGAACAGGCATGGAGTAGTACTCCTCCCTCTCATATCCCCATGTAAATGCCACCGCATGGGGGCTTTTCCCTTGCTATATAACATGTAACCGAGCCCCCCATCAGGTGTATCGTTTCACCTACAACCATCGCCAATAAACTGAACTCAGTGTGTATACAGACGCGGACTGGGCAGGGTGTCCCGATGATCGACGATCAACTGGTGGTTATGCAGTATTTTATGGACCTAATCTAGTATCATGGAGCTCACGGAAGCAACCAACTGTCAGCCGGTCTAGTACGGAAGCGGAGTACAAGGCCACTGCAAACGGAACAGGTGAAGTTACATGGCTGCAGTCAGTTCTCAGGGAACTAGGAGTGTTTCAGTCGAAGGCTCCAACTTTGTGGTGTGATAATCTCGGAGCTACGTTCCTTACAGCTAATCCTATGTTTCACGCACGAACGAAACAAATAGAAATTGATTTTCACTTCGTCTGAGAGAAAGTATCAGCAGGTGCGTTGAAAGTTCGGTTCATCTCCTCTCATGATCAGCTAGCTGATATCTTCACAAAGGCACTTGGTCGAGATGCCTTTGATCGACTGAAGTTTGAGTTGTGCTTAGCTAGTACACGCTTGGATCGAGAGGGGCTGTTAAAAGAAGTTAGTTGTAACCATGTAGATGATACGATCCTAACCGGTACAGCTAGACCTAGATAGATATAGATAGCTCTATGGTTAGTTTTTGTAATCTTAACCTCCTGTAACCCTAGCTCTTGGAGCTGTATATATATGGAGCTACAGCCGATGGGTAAACCATGGCACAAACCAAACTATTCTTCCTCCTTGTTCTTTTAAGATGCAGCAGTGCGGAAAACACAGAACTTTGGAGCTGTGTGCAGAGCAGAGGACGGCAGATTTCTGGGCGCGTCAGCGGTGGTGATCCGGATCATCACTGATCCGGCCACTTTGGAGGCCTTGGCATGCAGAGAAGCCATGGCGCTGGCGCGAGACTTGTCCCTTGAGCGAGTCCAGTATTGAACTTCTAGGGTTTTAGGCGAAAACGATGCCTCCGTTGGGAGGCTCGGGTATGTGTTATATAGAGCACAGGAAGAGCCTCTGGCGTGGCGTACAAGTCTTGTGGATATACGGTGGAGTACTACTCCATACATATATACCACGTATTACATGTCTAACAGCCTCCCTTAATCTAAACTGGTACACATGTTTAGATTACGCTTAAACTCCTCTAAC
Source organism: Poa pratensis (assembly GCA_947311845.1). Lineage (NCBI taxonomy): Eukaryota > Viridiplantae > Streptophyta > Magnoliopsida > Poales > Poaceae > Poa > Poa pratensis. The sequence goes on along the minus strand of CAMZMU010000092.1, from coordinate 23,984,641 downwards.
AATTTCACAGGAAGTGTTTTTGTAAAGCCATCAGCCACTTGATCCTTGCTAGAAATAAACTTGACTTCTAAGCTTTTATTTGCTACTCTTTCTCTCACAAAATGGAAATCTATCTCTATATGCTTAGTACGGGCATGAAAGACAGGATTTGCTGATAAATAAGTAGCACCTAAATTATCACACCAAAGACATGGCTTCTCTCTTAACTTAACACCAAGTTCACGAAGAAGAGCTTCAACCCATTTTAATTCAGCAGTAGCATTTGCAAGAGACTTGTACTCAGCTTCAGTACTAGAACGTGATACCGTTGCTTGTTTGCGGGCACTCCAAGAAATCAAGTTCGGTCCAATAAATATGGCAAATCCTCCAGTGGATCTTCTATCATCAGGGCAACCAGCCCAGTCTGCATCTGAAAAGGCACTCAACAAAGTAGATGATGACCGAACAAATGTGATACCAATATGCAACGTGTGCTGAACATATCTCAGAATTCTCTTTGCAGCAGTCCAATGTGTAGTGGTTGGGGCATGAAGATATTGACAAACTTTGTTAACTGAGAAAGACAAATCTGGATGAGTAAGAGTTAAGTACTGGAGAGCACCGACTATACTTCTATACTATGTAACATCCTCAGGACCAAGAAGTGTTCCTTCATGTAATGACAGGGGTTCTGTGGTGGACAGTGGAGTAGGAGCAGGTTTGCAATTTTTCATACCAACTCGGTGTAGCAGATCTGTAGCATACTTTTCCTGTGTCAAGAGTAACCCATCATGTGTCCTTTTCACCTCAATACCCAAGAAATAATGTAAGGCACCTAAATCTTTGATGGCAAAATGTGCATTAAGATCTTTGAGTAGAGCAGGAATTGCCTCATCAGAAGAGCTGGTTACTATAATATCATCAACATAAATCAGAATAAACATGGTAATATCTGAATTGTGATATATGAACAATGAAGTATCAGCTTTTGATGGAACAAAACCGAGATCATGAAGTTTGGAGCTTAGACGGGAATACCACGCCCTTGGAGCTTGTTTTAATCCATAAAGAGCTTTATCAAGCTTGCAAATATAATGAGGAGCATTAGGATTTTCAAACCCAGGAGGTTGTCTCATGTAGACCTCTTCCTCCAGAACACCATGTAGAAACGCGTTCTTGACATCTAGCTGCCGTAAGCTCCATCCTCGAGAGACTGCAACTGCTAAGACAAGTCTAATGGTTGCAGCTTTAACAACAGGACTGAAGGTATCCTCATAGTCTATACCATACCTTTGCTTGAAGCCTTTTGCAACAAGTCGTGCCTTATACCTATCAATTGTACCATCTTCATGTTTCTTAATGCGGTAAACCCACTTGCAATCAATCAGATTTTTGTTAGTACTAGGAGGGACAAGATGCCAGGTTTTATTTTGCAGCAAAGCATCATGTTCTTCCTCCATTGCTTTGCTCCAGTTTGAATCATCCAACGCTTCAGCGAGGGAGCGAGGTTCTCCTGTAGAGGCAAGCATACCATATTTGATAGTACCATCTTTATACTTTATCTTGTTGCCACGCTTATCATACCTGACTGTACCATCGGTGAATTTTTTGGTTTGGAAATTCCTTTCTGCAGGCGTGTGCGCACCCCAGCTGATGGCACAGGATCTGCTGCAGGTGGAGGAGACGCAGAAGATCCCGCTACTGCAGCTGATCCCGCCGCGGCGACAGAATCTCTATGGAATCCCGCACTGGATGTTGGCGTCGTGGCAGCACGGGAGTGGCGCAGGCAGGTGCTGTCGGAGGCCCCGCCGTCGTTGTCGTGTGCAGAAGAAATAGCGGGCGAGGCAGGGGACCGCGTGGGGGTCCCGCCAGCACCATCATGACGCGTTGCGTCACCCGACACAGGCGGGGACAGCGTGGGGTCGTGGGCGTCGCTGTCCGCTGGCGTGGAGGACGCGGAGGGGCCAGCCGGGTAGGATGGCGCGTCGTCGTCGTCTGCATGTCCGGGCGAGCCAGGCACAGGAGAATCTGCACCGGGATCTGTGCGCACAGAATCTGAGGACGCGGCAGCACCTGAATCAGCCTCGGATCTTGTGCTGCTGTTGTCTTCTTCTGAACTTGTTTCTTCATGATTTTGTGTACTGTTTTGGCTTGTTTCTTCATCAGTTTGCACCAAAATTTCATCTATTTGTTCTTCAGTGACCTGCTCATGATTAGTGACGGGAACAACATGTAATGGCATATGATCATCAACATTTGCATCCCCCTCATGAGATAAAGTGGTGGTGGTGGTGGGAACTAAAAGGATTTGTTGGCGAAGAAGGGCACCGGCATTTTTATGCATGGAAGCAAATGGAAACACGTTTTCATCAAACACAACGTCACGTGAGATATAGACACGTCCCGTGGACGGCTCAAGGCATTTTACTCCCTTATGGCGTGGACTATAACCGAGGAAAACACAGCGGGTAGACTGAAACGCAAGTTTACGTTTGTTATATGGACGAAGATTAGGCCAACATGCACAGCCAAAAATACGTAGAGAGTCATAGTTTGGTGTAGTGTGAAGAAGACGTTCAACAGGAGACTCAAACTGAATAACTTTGCTAGGGAGTAAATTAATAAGAAATGTGGCTGTAAGAAACGCTTCATCCCAAAATTTAAGAGGCGTGGAAGCATGAGCAAGTAAAGATAAACCAACTTCAACAATGTGACGGTGTTTACGCTCGGCTGAGCCGTTTTGCTGATGAGCATGAGGGCATGAAACGTGGTGTGTGATGCCAATTTTTTGAAAGAAACTATTGATTTTTTCATATTCACCACCCCAATCAGTTTGCATGGTTATGATTTTACGATCAAACTTGCGTTCAACAAGTTGTTGGAAATTAAGGAACACTTGATAAACATCAGAACGCTTTTTAAGCAAATAAATCCAAGTAAACTTGCTGAAATCATCAATGAAGCTTACATAATAAGTGCTGTTGGCAGGACCCCATACATCAGAAAAAATCTGCTCCAAAGGAACAGTAGAGATACTAGTAGAGACAGGATATGGTAATTGGTGGCTCTTAGCTAGTTGACAAGAATCACATACGTAAGGATTTATTTCTGGAGAATAAGCTAAACCATGTTTTCTAAAAACTTGTTGCACAATGAAAGATGAAGGATGCCCTAAACGTCGATGCCATGTGGATGAAGACGGCTTTATTGTAAGACAAGCATGCTTGGACGACCCCATAGAGAATGGCACTAAGGGGTAAAGACCACCATGACACGACCCTTTAAACAGAATTCTCCTTGTTGCCTCGTCCTTAATAACAAAGAAAGAAGCATGAAACTCAATAAATACATCATTGTCAAGAGCAAGTTTGTGTATGGATATAAGGTTTTTTGAACCACTAGGAACATGAAGGACATTATGTAGGTGTAAAGATGCATGTGGGGTTTGCAAAGTTGATTGACCAATATGACATATGGGCATACCTTGACCATCGGCCGTGTGCACTTGGTCACGTCCCTTGTATTTGTCGGCGGTGGAGAGCTTGTTCAGAGCACCGTGATGTGGTGAGTTGCACCGGTGTCGGAATACCAATTTGTATCGACACCGTACGAGGCCATGTGTGCGGCCTTGTCTTCACCATCACTTTCACTGTCAGAGTCGTCGTTCTTGTAGCGCCACCAACAGTCCGAGGCAGGGTGGCCGTGAATCTTGCAGATTTGGCAAGTCACGTCCATGAACGGAGTGGGGGCACGGTTACGACGACGATCGCCATCGCGACCATCACGGCGTCCATCGGTGCGGCGACGACGATCTACATCGCGCCTGCCACCGTCATCACGGCGATCACCATTGCGGCGGCCACCATCATCACGACGACGGCCTCCAGTGCCATCGTCACGGCGACCACTATCACGGCGGCCACCGTAGCCGCTATCGCGGCGTCCTCCATCGCGACGATCACCACGGTGACCACGGTCACCATGGTCCCCGCGGTTGTCTTGGCGTCCACGGTCGCCGTCCCACAGACGGCTATCATGGGGGTACTCCTGAGTGTCGTGACCACGCCGGGCCACGTTGGCGGAGGAGGAGAAGCCACCTCCTTGTCCAGTCTCGGCCAGCATGACCTGGCATGCATCATGGGAGCAGATCTGCCCGAAGAGATCTTCAAGCGTGGTGCCAGGCTTGCCGTTGGCGGCGGCAACGATGGAGTCGTACGAGCCGTCCAGCCCGTTGAGGATGTACCCCACCATCTCATCTTCTTCGACGATCTTCCCAACTGCAGCAAGCTCGGACGCGAAACCTCGCATCTCCGCGAAGTAGGCGGCGGCGGTGAGATCGTTCTTCTTGGTGCTGCTTAGGGAGCCTCGTAGGCTGTTGATCCTGGAACGAGACTGTGAGGAAAACATGCTTTTTATCACACTCCATACCTCGGCAGTCGTTTCTATCCCGACCACATGGGCGAGCACCTCCGGCGAAAAGGAGTTGAGCAGGAACGTGAGAACCGCCGCATCCCGGATGACCCAGGCAGCATGTGCAGGGTTGGGAACGGTGGTCTTCCTCCCTTTGTCATCTTCAGATTCGATGGTTTTTGCAGGTGCAGCATCCGAGCCATCGAGTAGCCCCATGGCCTGGGCGCTGCGTAGCGCCGGGAAGACAAGGGTCTTCCAGAAGAGGAAATTTCCTCGGGTGAGCTTCTGTGTCGGAGGAGATCCTAGGGCGGTAGCCATGCCACTGGGTGTTGTTGACGTAGAACCCATGGAATCACGGGCAGGTTTTTGGGTCGTGGTGTAGGTTTTGTAGATCGTGAGTCTTGGTTTTGTAGATCGTGGGATTTGATGTAGATCTTAGGTGTTTGGTTGTGGTTTTGATCGTGGTTTGGGCTTTGAGGCGGCGGCGGAGGCAGGGAGAACTGCGGCGGCGGCGGCGGCGGCGACGATTGTGGTTTTGGATCTTGACGGCGGCTAGGTCGTGGGGAAGAGGAGCTCTGATACCATATTGAACTTCTAGGGTTTTAGGCGGAAACGATGCCTCCGTTGGGAGGCTCGGGTACGTGTTATATAGAGCACAGGAAGAGCCCCTGGCGTGGCATACAAGTATTGTGGATATACGGTGGAGTACTACTCCATACGTATATACCATGTATTACATGTCTAACATCCAGGTCGCTACGGATTGCCTTGAAGTGGTGTCCTCTATGCAAAGTACAAATCTGGGACGGTTCAGCACCGTTTTGGAGGAAATTAAGGCAAGTGCGGGCGAGTTTCCTTCGGCAGAATTTATCCATGAGAAGCGTACTTCAAATGTTGAAGCTCATAGCCTTGCTCGTAGTTCAGCATCGCTGAATCCCGGCCGTCACCTCTGGCTTCTTCAAACGCCAGATCCTCTATGTATCCCTATGGTTTTAAATGATCAATAAAGTGTTTGTGAGTTCTCGAAAAAAAAAAAAGTCGATTGGCAACACGCAGTTGGCGATCGGTTGGGCATGTCAAAATCCACACGGGCGAAGCATATAGGATTCTCTCGCTGCTGCAAAGCTCAAAAGCAAGCAACGTCCCAGCTAGCCGGATGTGCGTGCAAGGCTGACCAGCACATACAGCCGCCCAACTTCCTCCTTGGGGAAGTAGAAAGGCAAAGCAGCAAACTCAGTGCATCACATCTGTGGCAGCTAAAGTCGCACGACATGTTCGCTTCTTGATTCGAAGCTAGGCCCGGCATATATAGCTACCTTCTCTCGTGTACGTGCTTTCCTCTCACACGTACACTCGATCGGCCTGGTAGGAGTACTATAGATTGGATAGGTCTCTGAGTTCGATCGACGGTGGCAGCGACGCCTATTCCGTCGCAGAATCCATGCATGATGTACTCCACTTGTGAATTGTGATGCGCACGAACGTCGTCTCACATCGCCGAAGCCGACCGCCGGCCGGCCACCGCTTCCACTCTTGCCGGCCGCTGCCGGTGACAAAAGTAGAACATATATATGGTGCTAGCCTAGTAAACTAAAGCATTTTGTAGATGTCGATCGTACGTAGTAGGTGACATGATTGTGGTTCGTGTCTACGTGACAAAACGTACTGTGTATATACTTCATCACAAGTGGAGTTAGAGGTTTTTGCAACATGACACAAAGTATATTATGTAATCCCCCTACTGCTACTAACTGCATGCGAAAACCACAACAGCTTTCTAGAAAGAGTTAGAGGTTTGATTATATTACTAGGAAACGTGCCCGTGCGTTGCAACGGGTAAAAAAACTTTGTTACACGAAAGATGTTATACCACAATCATGATCTACTTAATTTGCACAAAACACCGTAGTTTGGAATAATTAGTTGCAAAGAACACAAATTTTATCACTAACAACATTTCACCTGAATTAGACACATCACGCCTACCTGCAGTGCAGTACCAGCGTGGGATCTCCCCATTCCCCACTCGCGCGCCCAAGAATTGCAGCCATGCTCGTGCGCTTATCGCTTCCGTTCGCACGTCTGATATTTGAATCCCTGGGTTTTAGTCGAGATTGGTGTTGTGCTTGAGGTCTATGAGGAGCCTCTCCAATAGAACAGGATGCCGTCGACGATGCTGTTCCAGAGAGTTGTTTGTTTTCAAGGCGTGGTCTACTCTGTCTCACTGAATTGTCTGATAAACTCGACACACAGGTTAGGTGGATGGAGATACAGAGAACGAGCACAAACACAGTAAAACGAAAAAAAAATAGTGCGCGTAAAGAATTCGTCCATTCTGGCTTTACTTTTATTCCATCACATACCAGTACAGCAGTAAGCAGGTACGATCAAAATTGTTGAAACCGACCAAAATGGTTTCAATGGGAAAAGAAGCTTCGTAATCTTGCCTTCGCTCCCGACGCTCCCGTGCACGCAACGTCGCAACGCATGTTCCTCCAGTCCTACGGCCAGTCGTGCTCCTCCGCCCCAGGCACGACGCCGCCCAGGTAGGCTGTACGACGCGGCCAAACTCCCCTACTTCCTCCGGGAATAATGTCCTGCCTTCCGACCGACCACCACCGGACTCCATCTCCTCCACGCCGCGACGGTTAGACGGTTGAGCCAGCAACTCGAATTGATGCGGCCCCTTCATCCCTCTCCCATGCGCGAAAGATGCATCAACTCATGAGTGCTCGAAGTAGATGGAAACGATGCAAACGACGGCAACCGGAGTCTGGGAAGACGGCGTCGATTCGCTCGACTCAGGGCACCTCCGCTAGATTCCTTCAGTGGGGACGATCAGCACGGTGGCGCGGACAGGTTCAGCGCGAGGCAGAGGTAGTTGGCGGCTCTAGCTATGGGGCCAACAACGGCCGCAGCGGCGTCTAGCTAGGGCTATTCGAGCACTCGACGTTGTGGCTTCGTCTGGTAGAGTAGGGAAATCGCACGAAGCCACGAACCTGCAGACATAGTCGATGCACTTCGGGAGTCTTTTATTTCGCGTCAAGTTGGTCGCCGAGCTGATTAGGAATCGGTTTCCTTCTATCTCGCGTCACACACAATGGTTAGTTGGTTTCCAAGGCAGACGTACGTATGCGGCGATCCCATCGATCGGTGACATATACAAACGAAAAATAATGTAAAACTTTCGAACCGTTTTTTAACTTATGGGTGGCAGGGTGGGTAATTATTTACAAATCTAATACAACGACACACCAAACCGAGAAAGGATTAGCGTTTTTATTATTAGGTAAAGATACTAGCTATGTGTACAAAGAAAGAAAGCATGCATACATACATACAAAAGGAGCTCATTCTAATTAATGCTATACTAATATAATTGCTGTCACGCAGCCATAAACATGCTTGCGTTACATGCATTCTAAGAGCATCTCCACCGGCACCCTCCAAAATCGGTGTCCGGCACCCCCAATTGAGGCCCAATTAGGGGGTGCCGGACACATGTCCGCCCAAATTTTGGAGGCCGCCCTCCAACGGCAAGGAACGGATCGAACACCTTGCGGGTGCCAACCTGTCTCGGCCGCGGCATTCGAACTAATAAAAAACGATGCAAATTAAACTAAAACGATGCAAGTTACAAATTTAAACTAAGACGTTACAAATTTAAACTAAAACAATAGAAATTTAAACTAAAACGGTAGCTAAACCCTAATCTAAACGCCGCCGCTCGGGCCAGTCTCGTCGTCGTGCGCGGCCTTCTGGCTCTGGGCTAAGCGCGAGCGCACACGCCTCTCCAGCCGGAGCTCGCTCGCCACCCGACGCATGGCATCCCTCTCTGCCGTCTGGCGCTCGGCATCCCTGTCGCCACATCCGCCCAGTCGAACGACTGTTCGTCGGCGGCGTCCTCCTGCACCGTGCCGTGAGCACGACGTGCTACCTGGGTGAGGGTGGCCCATGAGGTGGCGAGGCGGCGAGGCATGGTGCTCTGTGTTAGGAATAAGCACGACCGATGCCGGCACGGCGTCGTGTGCGTATCACGTACGGACTTAGTCTCCGAGTACGAGTAGTAGATGAATTGGACACCGAGTAGGATCCATTCCCCTCCCCGCCACTGTAGCAAGAAGGGAAGGCGATTTTTGGAGCGAGCCGTCGATCCACCGTGCGCGCCGTGAGCCGCGGGATTCCTCCCCTCCGCCTGCCGCTCCGGCGGCGGGAGGGTGGGGGATCCCCGGCTCCGGCTTGTATATACGGGAGGGTAGGATGGGTGTCTCGCCGGCGGCGCTCTGGTGGAGGTGGTGCTGCGGGCGGGCGGTTTTGGAGCCGGCGCGTTCTTCTCCGGCGATGGAGGTCTTCGGAGCTCCTCGTCTGCGCGCTGGACTGGCTGGATCTCGAGGCCCGGCGCGGTGCTCGTGATCCTCTGCTCTCCGTCAGATCCGAGGTGGCGGTGGATCTGGCGGCGGACGGATCGAGATCTGCGTCTTCTTCCGGCGGTGGCTTCGACGGCGGCTGCGGCAAAGTGGAGTGGATGGGACAGGGGGGCGCTGCCCCGACCGTTCATCGTCAACAACTCCGGCGTTACGCGGCGGAGGGACACGGCAGCGTCCTCTATAGGGAAAAGCTCTCCCTGACAGCGGCGAGGTGGCGGCTGGCCGCCTTCGACTCCGACGCCGGTGATGGCGTGGTCTTCGATCCTTGGTCCTTTTTCCCCTACGTATTATGTACTTGTATTCCTACCGTGTACGCTGTATGTGGTTTGTGTTGAATATATGTGGTGAAAAATTCAAAAAAAAAAAGCTTTTACGTGTACAAAAGTCTAGCCTACCCGTGTAATCCCTTGTACCAGACCGCGAGTTCAGAAATAATAAAGAAAGACATCAGGTGCGATACGCACCTGTGGCGATCCAATCTCTCTCGTACGTGCGTGCTGTTCCTAGTAGTACATCGATAAAGGAATTGATCAGGCTAGCTACTGCATTGTACGTGTGCAAGGAGGAATAAGGCGGATTGGAGTTTGCTGTACGCGCGCGTCTCGCCTAAAGCTCGTCGTCGTCTACGTCGGAAAATACTCGGCGTATAGGGGCAGATCCAACACTCTGGGCTATGGTTGGTGTTGTGGTCAAGTGGCTACGGCGAGCGTCGGTGTTGGTGTGGTGAAATGGCTGCACGGCGGGGCCTCTTAATAGCCAGCCAAGATCGAGGCGAGAAACCGAGCCAGGAAGCGGTGGCGCTGGGCGGGAAGCGCCGAGTGGGTGAGCACGCTTCACGTCGGAGTTAATGGCAGCGACATGTCTCCGCCACTGCGCCGCTTGGGAAGACTGAAAAGGCTGGACTCTCGTCAGGCGCCGCCGTAAATGCAAGGCGTGCGGGAGACGCATCACCGTCCCGTCCCTTCGTCGCCTGCGGAAACGCGTCGTCATTAACGCGGGCGGAACGGCCTCCTGCACGGCGCCTTAAACCCATGGTCAGGCCGGCGTTGTATGTATAACGGGTGGGCCACCCCTGTCGGAGATCATGTCTGGGCTTGGGGGTGCCGGACACGAAATTGCTCGGGGCGATCCTTTGGGGTGCCGCTGGTGGTGTTTTTTGGCATCCGGAACCCAATAAGACTTTTGGGGTCGTTTAGAGGGTACCGGTGGAGATGCTCTAATGCACATGTTGCCGTTGGTACTATATGGAGTCTCAAAAGGCGTACATTTTTAAGGTTCGATCCTTGGTTAACCTCAGTTTGCCGTACGAGGGGTGCTGCAAGTGTGATGAGTGAGCCCAGTTGAGACTTGAGAGAGAACGAGAATTGTCGTGTATTAGGTTAGCAGAGGCAAGGATTAAGGCTGCGGTTTAGGTTGCTTTAACAGTGTCCAAGGCAAGGAACACAGTACTGCTGTCGCCGCTCTCACCCTCGGCCGGCCAGCTCTCCCCTGCTTCGGCTTTCGCGAGTACCAACGAGGACAAGCTGGTGGCATCCGTCTTTGTCTCACTTGTGAAGCTAATTGTATATGTTCCACGCACGAGCACTGTTAGTATTGTACTACGGAGTAGTAGTATACAATTGTACAAAGTTATAGCGAACCTACACAGCATGCAAGGTACCCTCAGTGTAGTATACTACGGACTAGCTACCCTACCATGGGTACGTACGATGCATGCCAAGGTACTCATAGTGTATGATCTACACAGAGGCGACTAGCACGACATGGCAAGTTTGCGTCTTGACAGGGAAGGCTTCAGACAATGTAGTCAGGAAGATGGAGAAATCTCTTATAAAGGTTTCTATCAGGGTAAAATAAGAAAGAGAGGAATAGCAAAGGAAAATTCGGCAGCTGATTGATTGGTGGACCCTTTTTGGATTGTTTTGTCTGTTCGGTGGGTCTTATTTGCTGCGTGGTACTAAAGATGTCGCTAGTTTGCGGTTATTTTAGGTATAGGCAGGTTGTTGTTTTGGATGTTACTTGTATTAGGTGTTGCTCTCTGCCACTGTGATATTGGTGTTCGTTGTATGGTTCTCCCTTCGTTACAAAATAAGTGGCGCGACTTGATACAGGGAATACTCTGATGCTCTGATATTGACGGTTACGGTTGCTTTTTGTTTGTCGACGTACATCCGTTAATTAAACAAGCAGGTGCTTGATTACATGATTTCTCTTCTTTGCTTGCAAACTCAGCATGTTATGGCGGGGCATGCAGGAGCCGCGTGGTGTCTCTGCTTTTGCTGCTTGTTAGACGCTTTATGATGCTGCCGCTTGACAGCATTTTCAAGCGAGATTATGATGAAGTTAAGGCGGATTTTGCACGCCTGCATGATTAGAGCAGGTTGCCTCGCTATATAGGGCAGTGTGAGTTTCTTTGACCATTGTTAGTTAACGAGGACGGCCCTTTTCACTGTTCTTCTTGTCCAGTCCATACTTGTCCTACTACCGGACATGCCAAGACTACTTCCGTTTAATTAGTAGGTTTTTCCCGTTGGAAATATGGCCAACCGCCACGATCTACCACATATTGAGTTCAGTTATATAGAATTGATGCGCTAGCAATCTAAATCAAAATTTCGAATAGATGGAAAAGGGTACTCAATATATTTATATTTTAACACTTACGCTCACGTCTAGACTATAGTTGCTGGGTGTGTGTGGTGTGGGTGTGGGGAGATCCTTATCAACCTGTGTTTGAACGAGGAGATAGTGTGGCAAAAATTGTCACCGAGTGGTTTTTAAAACTTTTCAATGAGGAGAGAGTGTCATCAAAAAATTACATAAACACCTCCTTGGCAAAAAAAATTATCTCAACCGTAAGTGAAACCTACTGATTCTCCTTTTTGGATGGGGCTCATGGGTATGAAAGCGGAAATTTCTAGTAGAGGATCTTTTAATATAGGAAACGATAACAATATTAGATCATCTCCATCGGCACCCGCCAAACAACCCCCAAAGGCCCAATAGGGGGTCCGGACGCATAAAAAGACCCACAATGGCACCCCCAAGTGTGTGGGCCGAGCCGATTTGGTCCGGCACCCCCGACCCACCCTCCAAACTTGGCGGCCTGCTCGGGGGCGCCGTACACGCCCTCCGACAGGAGGGGCCTCTGTCATTGACATGGGCGGGCACCAAATCTCCCCCATCCTCAACATTATCGTCCTAGCCACAACCCCCCCCCCCCACCCCCAATTCTTCCCTCCCTTTCCATAGTGTCGCCGCCGCAACCCTGCCCTTATCCTCAATGGCTCCCCTCTCGCGACCTCGGAAGCCGACGATGTCGGTCGACGAGCCGCGGAAGAAGGCGATGAAGCGGGAGCCGGAGGAGGCGCCAGATGGGTTGACAATGGCACAAATTCGCGCAGTGCAGTCCCCGAGTCAAAAATACTAGCGATACCGAGCGAAGAAAAGGGGAGCAGCAATCCAGGCCGCGGCAAATTGAAGATGTACGCCGATAACAGAGAAAGGTGGGACAACTACTTCGCCGTGCAAGGCCATAATCTTAAGGGGATGGAAAAGGTCGAGGAGCGTAAGATCCTGTCCACCGATATGAGCAACATGAACCCCAATCAAAAGGCTTACTTTGCCGAGAAAAGAAGGCGCATCACAGAGGAGAGGAAACCAAGGGCCAAGGCGGCTGAAGAGGAGGATGCGGGGGAAACTGTAGAAAAATGATTTGTATGCGTTTCTCTTGTTGTCGAATTATGTGTTCGTCATATTTGTTGTCGGCATAGACTATTTTTTTAACAAATGTGAAAATTGGTCGAGTTGGGCATTTTGGCGGTGCCGCTGGGGCAGCGCCCAATATTTTCTCGAACATAGACAGATTTTCCGGAGTGCTGGTGGCCGGAGATGCTCTTAGTTTTGGTCCATCACTATATAACATTATGGGACGAAAAAAACGTTTTTGTTGCAAGTATTTTATCACAGGTCCCTTAAAATACTGAATCTATAAAATACTTGGTTGCTCTTAGTTCAAAGGGACGATGGTACATTTAACTAGTAATCCCTGAACATTTATGTGGAAACTCACTACGTGTTCCTTTACGGTAAAGGCCATGTATTCATTCATTCATTCGTAGTATATATAAAAGCTGTGCACTTCCACGGCCTGGGAGCGGCCCAGGCACTGTAGATGGCACTGTTCATCTCAGGTTCTACAGTGTCCGGGTTACTGTAGCGTTTCGTTTTTTTTTCCATTTTTCCGCCACTTTTTCTCCTGAAATTTTTTTTGTTTCCCAAAACTTACATACATGAAATATGTTCGCGTCGACGAGTGGGTTCCATCCCCGTAAATGGTTTCGAGTTTTCTCGGCTCTAACTCCTCGATTTTGGATCCAAATTCGCACAAACGTTGACGAATTTTGTCAATTTTTCGCAAAAAAAAACCCGCATTTCCCAAAAATTGCATACACGGAATATATGCGCGTCGACGAGTGGATTTCACCCCCGTGATCGGTTTCGAGTTTTGTTGACTCTCTACAGTGTTACAGTGTCCGGGTTACTGTATCATTTTTTTTCAGCCACTTTTTCTCCTGAATTTTTTTCCCCAAAACTTACATACATGAAATATGTTCACGTCACGAGTGGGTTCCATCCCCGTAAACGGTTTCGAGTTTTCTCAGCTCTAACTCCTCGATTTTGGATCCAAATTCGCACAAACGTTGACGAATTTTGTCAAATTTCGCAAAAAAAAAACCCGCATTTCCCAAAAATTGCATACACGGAATATATGCGCGTCGACGAGTGGGTTCCACCCCCGTGATCGGTTTCGAGTTTTGTTGACTCTAACTTCTCAATTTTTAGATCCAAATTCGCACAAACATTCGACGAAATTTGACAAAAAAAACCCCGCGTTTCCCAAAAATTATATACATGAAATATTGCGCGTCGACAAGTTGGTTTTTAGATCCAAATTCGCACAAACATTCGACGAAATTTGAGAAAAAAAATTCCAAAAAAAAACCCCGGTTTCCCAAAAATTATATACATGAAATATATGCGCGTCGACAAGTAGGTTCCATCCCCGTCATCGTTTCGAGTTTAGTCGACTCTAACTCCGCAATTTTTAGATCCAAATTCGCACAACCATTCCACGAATTTCGTCAAATTCGAATTTCCTTCCACATTATTTTGTCATTACAACAAAACATTTCATACATAAAATTTCTCTTAAAGGCCGCGGCTGAATACTAAAATTCTACAAGTGGGTCCAGTTCACTTAAAGAATTTGTTTTGTTTTTTTTTTTTGCAACATTTTTCCGCCACTTTTTCTCCTGAATTTTTTTTTGTTTCCCCAAAACTTACATACATGAAATATGTTCGCGTCGACGAGTGGGTTCCATCCCCGTAAACGGTTTCGAGTTTTCTCGGCTCTAACTCCTCGATTTTGGATCCAAATTCGCACAAACGTTGACGAATTTTGTCAAATTTTTTGCAAAAAAAAACCCGCATTTCCCAAAAATTGCATACACGGAATATATGCGCGTCGACGAGTGGGTTCCACCCCCGTGATCGGTTTCGAGTTTTGTTGACTCTCTACAGTATTCTACAGTGTCCGGGTTACTGTAGCGTTTTTTTTCAGCCACTTTTTCTCCTGAAATTTTTTTTGTTTCCCCAAAACTTACATACATGAAATATGTTCGCGTCGACGAGTGGGTTCCATCCCCGTAAACGGTTTCGAGTTTTCTCGGCTCTAACTCCTCGATTTTGGATCCAAATTCACACAAACGTTGACGAATTTTGTCAAATTTTTCGCAAAAAAAACCCGCATTTCCCAAAAATTGCATACACGGAATATATGCGCGTCGACGAGTGGGTTCCACCCCCGTGATCGGTTTCGAGTTTTGTTGACTCTAACTTCTCAATTTTAGATCCAAATTCGCACAAACATTCGACGAAATTTGACAAAAAAAATTCCAAAAAAAAACCCGCGTTTCCCAAAAATTATATACATGAAATATTGCACGTCGACAAGAAGGTTTTTAGATCCAAATTCGCACAAACATTCGACGAAATTTGACAAAAAAATTCCAAAAAAAACCCCGCGTTTCCCAAAAATTATATACATGAAATATATGCGCGTCGACAAGTAGGTTCCATCCCCGTCATCGCTTTCGAGTTTAGTCGACTCTAACTCCGCAATTTTTAGATCCAAATTCGCACAACCATTCCACGAATTTCGTCAAATTCGAATTTCCTTCCACATTATTTATGTCATTACAACAAAACATTTCATACATAAAATTTCTCTTAAAGGCCGCGGCGTGAATACTAAAATTCTGACAAGTGGGTCCAGTTCACTTAAAGAATTTGCAGGAAATGAAAAAAATATACAAAATCAATAGTTTAAGAACTATCTACCAGAAAAATGTAAAAAATATATCAGCATAAACAGAAAAACAAATTCTAATTACTTATGTCATAATACAAACATTTTTTGACATTTTTAAAATTGACCCAATTCACTTAAATATTTTACAGAAAATAAATAATACTATAAAATTAATGTATTAAAATCTACCTACCACAAAAATATGCAAAATATATCGAAATAATCAGAAAAATAAATTATAATTACTTATATCATAATACAAACATTTTTTGACATTTTTTAAATTGGACCCAACTCACTTAAATAATTTGCAGGAAATGAATAATACTATAAAATTAATGGTTTAAAATTACCTACTAGAAAATTATGCAAAATATATCGCAATAATCAGAAAAATAAATTCTAATTAATTGTACCATAATGCAAACATTTTTGGTCATTTCAAAATCGATAAACATTTAAAAAAAACCAAAATGCACTTCTTCTGATTAAATGAAGTTTATTTCTAATTAAAAAAATATTATATACTTTATTTCCTCTACTTAAGTATCTTAATTAACTATTTAAGACAACATAAAAACATATTATACATTTAAAAACCAGTTTGCATTTAAATATAACATAACAAAACTCTCTCTAAATATGCAATTTAACTAAATAAATACCAAATTGGTAATAATTCTATGTAACCATAATATTTTTACACTTAAAATGAAATTAAATAGAATATTTATGTCACAAAGGAAAACATATTTTATCATTTTAATCTAGCTAACATATTAGATGTAAAATAACTTAAATCTCTCTAATTGTATACTTAAATTTTAAAAAACCTTTATTAGATGGATATTTGAAGCAAATACAAATTTACTTCCTCTAATTATGGACTTAATTTAATAAATGATTAAAGCAAAATACAAACATTTCAAAATAGTGCACATTTAGATATAATATAATTAAACTCTCTCCAAATATGTAGTTAAATTTAATAAATGCTCAAACTGGTGAATATTTCGATATAATCATAATGTATTTCCTCTAATTATGAATTTAAATAAACTACTTACGTCAGAATAGGAAACAAATTTTATCATTTCAATTTAGCTAACATATTAGAGGTAATATGTCTAAGTTTTCTCTAATTTCTATTTAGATTTAAAAATGCTTGATTAGTTGGATATTTGTAGGAAATACAAACTTATTTCAGCTAATTATGGACTTACTTCAATAAATGCTAATACAAAATATTTCCTGCAAATTCATTTTCCTCATATTATGAGTTTAAAATTAAATTCAAAAAATGCTCAAGCAATGTACTCCCTCCGAATATTGGGTTCAATTAAAATTCCCTCCGATTATTGAGTTAAATTTAATATGTAAGATAAAACACAAGCATATCATACCAAACCGACTATATTAACATTTACAAATAATATACCTAAACTCGCTCCAATTATGCGATTCAATTTACTAAATGCTTACATTAAACTTAAATCTCTTTAAATATAAACTTAAATTTAAATAACGCTTTATTACATGCACATTTCAGGATGATTTCAAATTGAATTTGCACTAACTACATTATACATGTTATAACTACTGCCTTTCCTTTCAATATATATACCACGATTTAAAAAAAAAACACAAAATACCACAAATTAATCGAAGCAAGGCCGCGGCGTGACGCCGCGCAAAATTTAACTAGTACTCATATGATGAATGGACAGAGTGCTTTCTGGCGTTGATATATACCAAAGGTACCGATGCAGATTAAGATAGAAAGACATTCTTAGAGCATCTACACCGGCACCCTCCAAATGACATCCCAAAGGCCCAATGGGGTCCGGACGGCAAAATCGCCCACCACCGGCATCCCCAAAGGGTCGGGCCTCGCGAAATCGTGTCCGGCACCCCCCCCCCCGAGAGGGCCTCCAAACTTGAAGGCCCTCTCGGGGATGTCGGACACTGCCCGGACACGCCCTCCGACAGGTGCAGCCCACCTGTCATAGAGACACGGCGCGAACATGTGCTCTAATGGCGCCGTGCAGGAGGTCGTTCCGCCCGCATTAATGGCGACGTGTTTCCGCAGGCGACGAAGGAACGGAACGGCGATGCGTCTCCCGCACGCCTCGCATTTACGGCGGCGCGTGCTGAGCGCCCAGCCTTTCCCGGCTTCCCAAGCGGCGCAGTGGCGGAGACGTGTGCTCACCCACCCGGCGCATCACGCCCAGCGCCACCGCTTCCCGCCTCGGTTTCCTGCCTCGACCTTGGCCGGCTATAAAGAGTCCCCCGCCGTGCACCCATTTCACCACACCAACACTGACGCTCGCCGTAGCCACTTGACAACAGCACCAGCCGTAGCCCAGAGCACCATGCCTCGCCGCCTCGCCACCTCATGGGCCTCCCTCACCCCGGCAGCACGCCGTGCTCATGGCACGGCACAGGAGGCCATCGCCGATGAACAGCCGTTCGACTGGGCGGATGTGGACGACGTTGACGAGGACGAGCAGGAGGAGGAGGAGCCGGTGTAGGACCCGTACCCCGACCAGGAGCCGTCGTCAGAGCTCGATGAGGTGCCGCCGCCCCCGCAGCAGGAGCCGGAGCAGGCGGTGTTGCCGTCGCCGGTGTGGCCAGACCAGGTGGTTGCCGCCAACTCGTTCGAGAGCTGGCGCAACGAGCAGGCAAGCCGCGAGGCCAGGATCGGCTACGAGGCGTCTGGGGACGCCGTGGAGGCCGCCATCATCCAGGCCTCCATCGCGAGCGCGGAGCGCGACGAGCGTTGCCGTGCCTTCATGGCCGCCGAGCGGGCGGCCTACGAGCAACTCAACGCCTAGGCGGAGGAGCCCAGGCAGCAGCAGCTCATCGCCCAGGCGGAGGAGCTGGCGCATGCGGCATCCCAACTGCGCGCCGAGCGGGAGGCCCACGAGTAGCTGAACTAGCTGCGGCTGGCGAGGCAGGCGCAGGCGAGGGCAGCGGCGGCGGCGGCAGAGAGGGATGCCGGGCGCCAGGCGACAGAGAGGGATGCCATGCGTCGGGCGGCGTGTGCGCTCGCGCTGAGCCCAGAGCCAGAAGGCCGCGCATGACGACGAGGCTGGCCCGAGCGGCAGCGTTTAGATTAGGATTTAGTTATCGTTTTAGTTTAAATTTCTATCATTTTAGCTTAAATTTGTAATGTCTTAGTTTAAGTTTGTAACTTGCATCATTTTAGTTTAATTTGTATCGTTTTAATTACTTCGAATGTCGCGGCCGAGACAAGTTGCCGCCCGCAAGGTGTTCGATCCGTTGCTCGCCGTTGGGGGGCGGGCTCCAAATCTTAGGCGGACATGTGTCCGGCACCCCAATCGGGTCTCAATTGGGGGTGCCGGACACCGATTTGGAGGGTGACGGTGGAGATGCTCTTACTGAACGAAATCTGGCCAAACGAAAATAGTGTGGGTATAAGAAATGTGCATTCTCTGATTCTGATGTGTGTCTGCGCACGGTTGCTTGGGCTATCTTCTACTCCCTCCGTTTTTTAATATAAGATGTTTTAACATTTGTCCACATGCATGTGTACACAAATGTATGTAGACATGTTTAACTGTGTATGTTCACTCACTTTAGTATGTATCTAGACAACATGTACAACACCTAAAATATCTTATATTAAAAAACGAAGGAAGTAGATGTGTGGCTGGCAGCTTACTTCACGTTTTATGGCCTATTAGATATAAACTCTGAATTATGAAAGTTTATAATAAAATATAGTTGTTATGCAAAAACAGGGATGTCCTCAGTTGTTGAGAGATTTTACTACTCCGTATGTGGCAACGAAGAAAAACGTGTCTGTTGCACACGGATAAAACAGAAATCCCATGTCCCGATAAAACTGAACAAGGCAGCAACATTGCACTGTGGAAGCGGACAAAAGCACGGCATCATACATGATCAGTCCGGATAGGCCAGGCACAACAAACACACGTACACATACACCCAGGTCAACTAGAGCAGCGCGGCTTCTCAAAAAAAAAAACTAGAGCAGCGCGGGATTAAAGCGAGGCCGGCCCCCCTGGGCCGTCCGGTCACCTCCGCCCGCCCGTGCCGCGCTTTAGTTTTCTGTACCCGCTGCTGCCGCGCTTGGCAGCGAGTAGCAAATCTATGCGTCTACTTCTGCCCACAGCCTGCCTCCCTGCCTGCTGCAGCAGCGATTCATTGCGCAGCTTTGCTTTTGTCAGCGATTGTACATTCATGTTTTCCTCTCTCATTTCTAGCCAGCCATGGTAGTATTTGGATGGATGGATGAGGTTTCTTCTCTCTCTCTCGCCCTTTATCTGTTTCTCTTTCTTGTTCATCGCCGGCCCCGAGTTGAGTTGATGTGTGCTCCCACGTACGGCGCTGCAGCATCTTTCTTGGGTTTCAGGAACTCTTGGATGCTTCCTACTACCACCTCTTTATTTCTGGCTGTGCTACAGAATCTCACTTTGATTCATGACTGACCAGTGCATACTCCATGACTTGGCAGTGTTTGTAAGCGGAAGATGGCAGCATTGGTATCGGACTACTCCCTGTCTTCGAATCTATACGGGAACATCACAATAAAATCATTTAAAGCTTAATTAAGCTACCGTGGGTGGTACTTAGCTACTCCACAGCTCCATGGAAACAACAAGAGATGTCATTTTCGTATTTTGTGATAAATCAGGCCCCTGGATAAAGTAATGCCTCTATGACTCCTAGGTAAAAGTATTTGCAAATATGAGCTCATGGAGCTGAAAGATGCTCCGGGGTGGCGAGCCCCTTGGAGCCAAGATCTGTTTGGCGCTGAATTTAGTTGGCACTGACCTTTACAATTTCGCTCCATCCTCGTTTCTCCGATATCGGTAGCCACATTTGAAAATAGTTTCCACTTGAGGCTAAATCTGGCATAATTTCTCTTAGGGGCCAAGATTTGAATTAAAAATATATTTGTAGATTTTCAAAAGAAACCACATATATTTTCAAATCTCAACCACCGACAATTCAGTAAACATGTTTTTGAAAACCTTGATACACCAAAATCTATTTTCTATACCCCGCAGAAAAAATTATCTTCTAGAACTTAAAGCCTTGAAAATGAGAGTTGTAAGTTTTAAAAACTAAACTTTCTATTATTATTTCCTATAGAACATAACATATTATTGTATGATTCTCCATAGATAACTTTTAACTCAATAGATGTGTCCAGATATTAACCACAGCGTGGCTGGGTCTAGACTCTAGAGTCTAGAATGGCATCTTGCAGATATCATATCACCGAGTTGAGAACACTTAAACTAATCCAAGA
This sequence comes from Poa pratensis, assembly GCA_947311845.1. Classification (NCBI taxonomy): domain Eukaryota; kingdom Viridiplantae; phylum Streptophyta; class Magnoliopsida; order Poales; family Poaceae; genus Poa; species Poa pratensis. The sequence goes on along the minus strand of CAMZMU010000092.1, from coordinate 23,964,150 downwards.
AAATTCAGATCAACAAAGTATAGCAGACTAGCAGAGTGAAGCATGCAATGGCCCATTCGCCCCGCTCCAACAGCTCAGGGTACAAACATTCTTGTCGTCGTTAACTCCGAGGAGCACTGCTACTGCTCCTACCACTAAACAAAGATTCTTATCCACAATAAAAGTGTAGGAAAAATATATTTCTCTGCTGCCTGCTTCAGGTCATGGGCTCATGGCTGCTTCTGACGGCACACGTCCAAGAGTATGATGAGGCGTTGAAAACTTAAAGCTGGCTGGCTGGCTCGCTGGTCGCAACACCGTCAAAGCGTCAGAGTCGCAGTGGTGCAGTCCTGTGCCGCTGAGCCGCCTGAATCATGGCTGAGTAGCAAATGAACCAGGGGCAGTGCGACCAGTGATGAGTGAAGTGAGCTGCTAATGGGAGGGTCCCACGCACGTACAGTCAACACAGGCCACTGGCAGCGATCTATACACAGATCTCTACGGAAGAAATAGGTCGCGTTTGACAGGCTGCAGCCAGCCCGGCCAGGCGGCACTGGTGCGCTGTTTGGTAGTCCGGAGGAGGCGTTGGGGCCAGCGTGAAGTTTAAAGCACCCTCGGGCCAAATCCCATAGGAACGAGATTTTCCATCCGCCATGCGCCGAGCTCGTGCGATTCGGAGATGGCGGGAGCTCCCGCGGTGTAGCGAAAATCTCGGCGGGAGAGTTTGCGTCACCTCCCGCTGAAAACCCTCTCCTATAAACACTTTCTACCCTCACCGCTTTCACGAAGCCCACCATTTTCATCCACTCGAGCTCTCCGGTCTGAGCTCCCAGGTTATCGGCGGCGACGGCTTTCTCTTCACTAGCAGACAGCAGCGGAGCGGCAGGGTACGACGCGGCGGCACCCTCCTTGACTCGGATCCCGCTTGTCTTCGGTCGTCTCCATCGATGGCTGTAAGTGACGAAACCTTGCTTTCTAGGGTTCATATGTGTACAATGTTGTAGATCTGAACTCTGTTAGTGGTCTTTGATGCTGTATCTATGATCTATCCTTGTAGCAGACGAGCTAGGTTGGGTAGATCTGTTAGATTTGATGTTAGTTCTGTACTTGTGGTAGGTTTCATAGATCTGTTAGCTGGGATGTTAGCTGGGATGTTCATTTTGTACATGTGCTTGCTTCGGAGGACTAACAATGGTAGATCTGGTAGCTTACTACGTTGTGTTCTCGTCGTCGATGTAGGAGTTCAAGAGTGAGGACCTTAGTATGTCACTCGTCCCAATTAGGGACTCGCAAATCCCTTCATACGTCGACGACTCTCAGCCTATGTCGGACTACGACATGAACGACTCCGCGCCGTTCGGTCTTGTGCACGATGTTGTAGGCTCCTTGGCTGTGACGGCGAACCAACAGATTGCCAAGAACAAGGCCCAGGCAAAAGCACATGACTACTCTCATCAGGTCTGGGGTTAGGACAGACAAGGGTTTCTAAGAGGTGCATCTCAAAGCTTGCGCCCGGGCTCTCTTTGCACACTGTGGGACAGAGGTGACCTCAACTCAGGTGTACAACCACCTGAGGAAGTGGAGGCTGAGGTGGGTTCATGTGAGCAAGCTCAGAGATTTGAGCGGCGCTCAGTGGTGCGAGGAGACCCACACCATCATCCTCGAAGATGCACACTACACGGGGCACATCATGGTGAGCAATCTGTGTACTAACAATCTGTTCTCTTGAAACTAGTACTAACAGTCCATTCTAACACACTCATCTTCCAATCGTAGGATCACCCCAAGGACGCTGAGTTTCTTAACAAGCCTACTGCAAACTACCCACAGATGCAAACGATCTTCTCCTTTGGTTTGGCCACCGGCAAGTTTGCCATGGGCTCAGGTACTCCCTTGGCACGCCTCTGCCGGAAGATGCCGACACGCAGGAGTCCGACACGGTGATCCTCGATGGTCCTCCACCCAGGAAGGGAGATGTACCCTGCCACGCCCATAGACTGAAGAGGAAGAGAGGTGCCCTCGCTGAGGAAGAGATCCATGCCTTTGCCAGTAAGAAGCTGTGAAGGAGGTTGACCAGGCCATCAGGGAAAGCACGCCGACGGACATGCACCCTGGCCTATACAATGCTATCATGGACTCTGTTGGGTTCTCCGAGGAGGCTCTGATGGTGGCTCTCGGCCACCTCGTCGACCACAAGGCACAGGGTGTGAACTTCGTCGGCATGGCAGAGCAGCACAGGACCTTCTGGCTCAGGACTTTCCTGGGCAAGTACTACACTGATTGAGATTGCACTGTGGTGGTGGTGAGGGTGGTAGCAGCAGAAGCATGATGAAGTTGAAATGATGATGATGATGTATATTTTGGCTTAGCTAGGGCTTACAAACTTCTCGTATTGCCTGTATATTTTGATGAGCTGGTATATACTAACCCCTCAGATGATGGTGAACTTGCTAGTGATGGTGGTGGTAGGATGACACCCACTTTTTGATGTGGTGGTAGGTTTAACACCGTAGTTGTAGGATGAACTCTTGATCCTACTTTTGTAAGTATCATGCATGTTGCAGTAGTTTTATGTTAGAGACACATTCTCATGCTTGTTCTGATGTTGATCGTGTGACTTGTGATGATGCTATTGTGTTTATGTTGATCTTTGTGCTGTTTGCAGATGAACTAGTACGTTGTGGAGTGTACACTTCCTGGCAGAGCTGCTACAAACAAGTGACATGGTTCTCCAACAACAGCTATCAGGGGTTCGAAACTTTGCAAGAGGCTCAGGAGAACTACTTGAACTACCTGAACAGCAATGAGGTGGTGGCTGGATGAGGTGATAGAACATCAAATGATAGCTCAGGTGGTGGCTAATGAGGTGGTAACCGATGTGGGTAATCAGGTGGCAGGTAGTAGAATGAAGGACTTCATCATCATCGTCCTGGTTGTGGTCATTGTGAAACTCCTTCTGTTTTAGAGTATGATCGGTTGTATGACCAAAACATGGTAATCTCACCATGTTTGAACTATGGTAACCGTAGCGATCTGCTTGCACGCAACCAAACATTATGCCCTCGTTCGAGCGTAGCCCAAAAGCAAAGATTGCATCGAACCAAACAGAGTGGTTCTGTGTACTCATCCCATGCGACTAACCCAGCTGCGGGCTACCAAACTAGGGCAACAACATGGCTCAAGGCCGTTTTTCCCGTGGCACTGCTCTCCAGGTCATGCCCCCAAGGATACGAGAAAGTGTTGCACCCTACCAAACTGGCCCATAGAGTCGAGGTTATTGTCTACGAGTAACAGCTTATGTTTTTTCTTTTCCTGCAGTCAATGTTCAAACAAAGGGAGAAATAGTAAATAATATGTGTAGAGTAGTTAGAGCATTTCCACTGGCACGCCGGCACGAAAAAGTGTCCCGCCGGGCCTCCCAATAGCGGCAAAATTGCTGGACGGGTCCAATAAAGCGTCTGGTAACCCAGCTTCACGCCCCGTTTGTAGGGAGGCAACCGGGGCGTCGGATTCTGACATGTTAGTACCGCACAACGACCCTACCATTTTTTACTTGCCACCGTCCCTTCCTTGCTGAATTACCACACGGTGCTGACCAAATCGTCGCCTCCGCCGCTCCCTTTCGACGCTACTCCACCCACGCTACGCTCGCCGCAACATCCATCGCTCTCCCGTCTCTCTCGCCATTGTCTCTTTTCACTCCGGGCAAAATGTTTGGTTGCCCTCTACGGCGCCGCCGCCACCAAGGATCACCTTGCCTGCAAGGTTTTCGTCGCACTGCCAAGGTTGGTCTTTTCTTGATTTTTTTGCTTAGTTTTAAAATTACATGGTGGTTGTTTAACCTAGATAAATTTAATAGACGGATAGCGACGACGAGCTAGAAATGGCCGGCGCAATGCTCATCGCCCATACCACCGCAACCGCGAGCTTGATGAGCACTTGGCAATCATCACTTACCTTGTTGTTTTTTTAGGCGAGATCAATGCCACTCCTAGGGTACTCAGAGGATAAACAGCCGACGCTCGTAATCGAGCGTGTGATTTATTTTAATTTGTAGTATTGTATGATTTTTTTTATTTATTGTCATGAAACAATTTCATGAGATGCTCTTGCTACGGTAAACTACACTAAAGTTTCAGGCTTCAAGTAAATTTTCCGACATATTCTTTGGTCGCCGTCTCCCTCGTCGCCATTTCTATTTTTTTTTGCTTAGTTTTAAATTACATAGGGATTGTTTAACCTAGCTATATTTAATAAATGGATAGTGACGACGAGCTGGAGATGGCCGGCGCAATGCTCACCACCCACGCCACTGTAACCTCCAAGCTTGATGAGCACTTGGCGATCATCATTTCACTTGTTGGTTTGCTATGCGAGATTAATGCCATTCCTCGGACACTCAAAGGACAAGCGGCTGGTGCTCCTAATTGACTATGATTTATTTTAATTGTTATTATTGCATGAATAATTTTATTTATGATCATGTAACAATTTTATGTGTTTAAAACTATGTAATATGATTTTTATTCTCGATATTTTAGATTTAATTGTCTTCTATTTGACAAGAAAACTAGTTTAAAATTTATTGGGAGAGGCGATGAGGGGGGCGCTCCCAATAGTCCGGCAACATGTACCCACGCTCTCTATAGCACTTGTCCGACACAGTTGTGGGACGCTATATTGGGATCTCCGGTGGAGATGCTCTTGCTACAGTAAACTACACTGAAGTTTCAGGCATCAAGTTAATTTTCCGACAAGGCAATGAAATGGACCCCAACAGAGGGGACCGCCCACCTCGCATTCTCTTGTTCCGGTCCGGCGAGGTGAGCGGCCGGGGTCCCCGACGCCCCATTTGGCTTGCGCAAAAGCAAAAGCCCTCCATGGAGCACCAGCGTAGAGTAGATTGGATTAGAAAAACAGAGCGAGATTCCCCCTACGAGGAAGGAGGAGACGCACGCAGCGCAAACGATGCGTGCCATGTACAGGTTGCTGATGCTTTGCGCTGGGTTCCATTCTTCTGTTCAAGCTAGCCGCTGCCGCTGCCGCTGCTGCAGTGGGCTCGGGTAGAGGCTTTCGCTTCTGCCAAGGTCAGCCATGGATATCTCGCTCTGTGGAGCTGCTGCTGCTTCTTCTCGCGCATATGTGCGTGTGCACCGAGCTATGCTAGCTGATTACAATATGCGATGCACACACAGTGACACAGTTGCTGCTTTTTTCAGCTCTCTCTCTCTCCTCCCAGTAGCCTGCCTGCTTGGTCGCATGCTTTTGGAGCCACTTGGCCAGCTCCCTTGCGTGGATGTATTCCGTATCTTTGTTTTTGCCGGAGCCGGATGTAAAATGACATTTCTTTCCTACAAAACAAATACTACTCCTATGTTTATCAACGACACCGAGTCCTGGCCAGCTAGCTAGTCTCTAGTCAAGGGGCAGCGCGCTCGTACGGAGATTGTATCGAGGAATGACGCCCGTAGATGACTCGAGATAGATAGTCAAGGTAGAAGAAGCTCAAGGACGGTACTCGAGATAGTCAAGGAGTAGGTTAAATTCGGTGCAATGGACCAGTGACCGTAGTGATTCGGACCACTGGCGCAAAACTCCACTGTGATACGTTGGCCGGTGGACGACGCGGCCCACCTGCACAATGTGCGATGCCAATCCATCGACGGGCTAGCTACAGTTTGCTACATTGCTCGTGTGCTCCCCACCTTTTCTTATTCTTCGCGAAATGGTCCACCGATATATTAATAATCACCGACAGCAATATGAAGGAGCCGCATTTTGGCAATAGGATGGCACACCTCAAGCACCAAGGCACCACCACGTGCTTTGTCTGAACTACCCATGAGTATTTTGCAAAAGTCTCACCCTGCAGTCTGTTCGGTTCATTCACTAGAACATGAGATGTTGTATATGTAGCACGGATACAAGTAGGGAACATGTCTATGAATCTTGATTTCTATCTAGCTAATACTACTAAACAAGCATGGTATGGTTGTTTAACAATTAATCGACTTCGAAAATAAATAAATCAATGTTTTTTTTGCGGGAATAGAAAATGACATTAAAGCTTGAGTCTTACAAAGAGGGACAAAATAAAGCAAAAATTACACATAAGTCCCTCCAGACCCCGATGTCAACGCCGACGAGGACGAGCCGATGGTGCGCCGGATCCGCCGCTGCTCCTCAAACACCTTGGATTGGAAGCAACCCCCGCGCGGCCAGGAAGTCGCCGGTCAATGGCCCCTGAGGACCTACATCCGAAGCCGTCGTCTTCATCGCCAAGCTCCAAGCCATCTTCTACTTCAAGATCATCTGAAACCAGATCGGCCGCCTCCGATCTGAACGGGGGAAAGAGAACTCGGACGATCTGCAGACCTCCGAGCTCGAGGACGATGGACGCGCGACGAAGAAGCTCCATAGAGCGCCACCGCCGGAAGGGGAACGCGCCGCCACCAAACTCCAAACCGGCCGCATCTCCGCCTCCAAGACGCCGCCGGCCGGTACCAAACTTACCCCTACACTATGTACAGGCGTAGATCCGTGGATTCCCCAACCTCCCGCCGCCGGAGCGGCCGCCGGAGGCGGAGGAATCCACGGATCGGAGCGAGCGAGGTGGGGAAACTCGGTGGGTTCACAAATATCGGCTCTACTGTAGCGGGAGAGGATAGCGTCCAAGGTCGCGTGGTACGATTATAAATATCAATGTTCACAAATGATCTCCACGACATGTCTTGAAACGATATTTCAATCAGAATAATGAACCAAGAATAAGTAAATCAGACCATACACACACGCAAGGAAAATCCACTAGTTAAATCAAAAGTTCCACAATCAAGTTAATGGAAAAAAAAAACCAAGAAATGTCTCGGGACTGGATTAGAGTGCAGGTGTGCAGTGTGCACACGCGTTGTATTGTATCCTTGAAGGTGCATGCGTACGGCTGCAAGTTCCTCAGGAGCGTTTTTGCAAAATGGGCAGAGGTAGGATGGAGCTGGCAATCTGACCGTGGGGATCCAATCGAACGGCAGTGGTATCTATTTTCCGAATTGTCCATGTCATTCCCCTAATATTTATTAATAACTACATGCAAGCTACACATCACTCATTGCTTAAACCATCCAATTGTTCACATTGACAGTTTTTAACACACCCATATCATATCTACTACATTTAGTATCCCCACTATGATTAATTGAATTTGCATATTAATATAGACAACATAATGTATCATATCTCATTCCCCTTTGTGTAATATAGTTATTATATGATCAGAAATAGTAAAATGTTTCAAAAAATTCTAAAAAAAATTCAGTGATGAACATACACAAATGTTCTACATAGGTACCAAGTTTTGTGGTGAAATAACATTCGTAGTACTCTATGCAAAAAAGACAACATCACTGGTCAAAATGAGATTTCAAAATTTATTTTTCAGATCACTGATTTTGGGGGACGCCGTCTCTGCGATTGCTTTTGTTGAATCAATGGGCTACAAACATTTGACAGGAAGTTCGTGTAACGCCGCTCGTTGACTACTACGCCCATCTATCCATCTCTCGTCTCAACCTGGCCGCCGTTTGCCATGCCAGGTTACCGCCCCGCGGCTCTATGGGCATGTTTGGTTTGTGCCTCCAAGTTGCCCTACCAAAATATTGGTCACCTCAAAGATTCCCTCTCTCGTTTGGTTTACTGCCAATTTTTTGGCTGCCTATGCAACGTTCTATGTTCCCTTCACTAATTCTTGCCAAATTTTTGGCCATCCACGGGCGGAGGATTCCTGCGCCAAAAAATTGGCTTGCCAATGTTGGCAGGGCACACATGGGCAAAAACCAAACATGCCCTATATAATCACGACGAGCAGACAAGGCAGTGCACGCGCCACGCTCACCCTACCACCACCACCGCCGGCCACCGCTCCCCCACGCCCACACGCGCACCCAGCGAGCCCCAAGTGCATCTTTCTCTTTCGCTTTGCATGTCAACGCGAACAAAAAGAGCTTCCTCCTCTTCCACATCCACCACCACCGCCGTCTCCTCCCCACGAACCTTCCTCCCCACAACCACCACTCCTCTCTGCTTCCACTCACACGAACTCCACATATAAAGCCGGCGACATCCACTGGTGAGCAGTCGCAGGTTCCACGCCACTCACACTCTCTGTTTTCCTCTGTTTCGCTCCAAGTTCTTGGAGTTCAGAGGACATGGCGGCGGCGTCAGTGGCTACGACTGTTGGCAGCAAGAAGCGGAAGTGCGAGCCATCTGCGCCTGACCTCGGGAAGCTCCACGAGGACATGCTCGAGCGCGTCCTGGCGCGCCTCCCGCCCGCCAGCTTCTTCCGCCTCCGGGGCGTCTGCCGGCGGTGGCGCGAAGCCGCGGGGTCGCCCGCCTTCCTCGCCGCGTGCGCCCGCGTCCCCGCCCGTGACCCCTGGTTCCTCATGCTCTCCGACCGACAGGAGGACCGCCCCTCCGTCGCGTTCGACGCCGCCGAGGGAGCCTGGGCGCGATGCCTTGGCGCAGCCCCGGGGCCGACCGTGCCCGTCGCCGCCGCGGGTGGGCTCGTGCTCTACCGCGCGCCTGACTCGGGCGCGCTCACCGTGGCCAACCCGCTCACCGGCGCCTCCCGCGCGCTCCCGCCCCCGCCGCCGACGGCCCCGCTCCACGCCGTCGCCATGTACAGCTCACCATACCGCGTGGCCCTCATCCTGGGCAAGCTCCCGGACCTGTCCATGGCGGTGTTCGACTCCACCAAGAACGCGTGGGAGGACGCGGTGGCGCTGTCACGGAAGCCACACGACGCTTCGCCCGTGGACGCGCCGGCCGCTCGCGACGAAGACGAAGAGGACGACGAGGACGAGGACGGCGACGGCACGGTCTACTTCCTGAGCAAGACCGGCGTGGTGATGGCGTCGAACATGCAGCGCACCGCGTCGCGGCAGTACTCGTCCGCCGTGACGTGCCGCGGCCCCGACGGCGCCGACGCCGTGGCCTACTTCCTGAGCAACTCGGGCGCGGTCGTCGCCTGCTACCTGTCCCATCGCGTGTTCGCCGAGCTCCCGCGGATCCTGCCCGTGCACCACGAGTACTCGATCGACGTCGTGGCATGCGACGGCCGGGCCTTCGTGGTGGTCCTCACGGAGTACCTGGACACGGCGAGCCTGCGGGTGTGGGAGTTCTGCGGTGGGGCCTGGCGGCAGGTGGCCGCCATGCCCCCGGCCATGTCGCACGGCTTCTACGCGCCAAGGCCGACGTGAACTGCGTCGGCCACGGGGACCGCGTCATGGTGTGCGTCAGCTCCGGCGAGGCCGGCGGCCAAAACGGCTGCTTCATGTGCGACGTCGCGAGCAACCGGTGGGAGGAGCTGCCGCGGTGCGCGGACGGCGGCGAGGCCACGGACTTCGTGGCCGCCTTCTCCTTCGAGCCAAGAATGGAGGTCGCCGTCTGAGCAAAGACCAATTGATGTAGAAATTGTTCGTAGTGAGATGATTCGTTCCGGTAATTTGGAAATTGTTTCATTCATGGGAATCAAATCAAATCACCCCCGTCTGTCTCGTCGGATATGTGCATGTGTCGCCAATTCCGCATTTGTTGCCACTGGCTTCCGCTGTTCTCTTTTTTTTTATATTTTTCTTCCGCTGTTCTCTTGATTCCCGTGCCAACGGCAGAGACATTTCTATGCGACATGCGACATCGTTTCGTTGCATTTTATCTCCAGACCAAGAGTTTTATATTTTGTTATTATTAATCGGAAGAAATACACTGATTCATCAACCGTGCGAATAGACTAACCAAGAAACAAAACCAAGTCTCCCTTATAATCCCAAAACTAAGAGCACCTCTAGCAGATTTCGGATAATCTCATCCCTGAAAACAAATTTCTGGTCCCACTAAACTGATTTTTCACTCACAAGTCATTCGGGCAGAACAGATATCGGATACTTACTGGAAATTCGAACAAACAGATTCTCGAAAAAAAATCAAACAAAGTAGTTCGCGAGAGATTTCATCAAAAGTTCATCACACACCGAGCTTTACATGGAGATAGAACTAAAAAACAAGAAATAAAACTAGATAATCCGGTGGTCTTATTCTTCACCGGAAGATCTATTCGAACCCGAGGTATTCCATGGTCGCCATCGCGAGCTCGTGCTCCTCCACCGTGGCTTGGAGGCGGGCCGCCGCACCTTCCGCGTATTTCTCCACTGTGGTCGTAGCGGCCTTGAGCTCGTCGTCGACACACTTCAAGGCCGGCATCACGTGCTCGCGTAGCACATCCCAAGTGCACGGCCCGGACCACCCGCCGCCGACGGAGACCACCACGAACGCCTCCGGGTCATCGTCCGACACCTCGATCGGCACCGCTCTTGAGTTACCCGCATTTGCGTCGTGCGAGGAGGGGGCAGTCGTAGGGATGAGCCCGGCCTACCTGCGCCCTCGAAGGCGGTCGCTCCCTCCGAGCGGCGGCAGCACTCCACTTCCTCGCCCGGAGGCCCACGGCCTCCCCCGCGCCCGCCACAGCCGTGCATGGTGGAGCCCGACATCGATCTACCGGTACAGAGGCGAAATCCGGTTCGGAACGGGACTAATTGCTCGCCGGAGCAGACTAAACCTAGCGGCAGAGGGAGAGGAATCGCGACGGAGTTATCCGAAGGTCAAACCCTAAATGACTCCGACACCGTTGATATAATGACGGAGGCGCCGCTTTTCCAGAGGCCTGGATAAAATTATCCGGGCCAGGCCGATATGTGATACCTGTTCGGACCGTAAAAACAACAGAACCCGCATATCGGCCGAAATTTATGCGGTATCCGCCAGATATGGTCCTTTTGATCTGTTCACGAATACAATGCCATTTGACTAATCTTTTGTTCTTCTGAGCAAAACCGGGGTTCAGGTTATACCAGTATACACAGACTGCCACACTCAACGCACATTTGCAACAATTTTATAGATTCTTGTAGCAACATCGAAACGATAAGAAGACGAACAAGTAAGATATACTCCCATGTCACACCATTTGGGACTGCAAGGGCGCCAAAACGTTGCACCGGCAGACGGGCACGTCGAGTGATCGCGCAGCCAGACGTGGACGCAGTGCCGGTGGAACATGTGCAGGCACACCGGCAGCCGCTTAACCATCTCCCCCTTCTCCACCTCCCCGAGGCACACCGCGCACTCCCAAGCGCCGCTTGGTCCTTCATCGTCCTGCTGCTCGTCGGCTGGGATGCCGTGCGCCATCGCCTCCTCTGGAACTGGAAGCACATCTAAGGGCACCTCCAACGGGGTGGAGCAAACGGATATCGAAATTGGTCCGGTTTTGTCCCTTTGGGGGCGGACCGTGGACACATTTTGGGCATTTGTCCGTTTGGGGTGGAGGTGCCCCCAACGGCCTGGCGCAAAATGGCCCATTTTTTGCAATTCACAAATTAATCAATAGCACACAAACATAGTTCGATAGCAAATACTATCAAATTTATTACAATAAAAAGTTCATGGACTGAAATAAATAGTTCATTCAATGAAATTATTCTGGAGCTGGAGCTGGATGGTTTCCGAAGTGAGCCCACACATGCTCCACCATATCATTCTGGAGCTGGATGTGTGTTTCCTTGTCCTGCATCTCGTCAAGCACATGAATGTACTGCTGGAACGACGCTGCCCCTGGGATCGGCTCAATCAACTCACCCTGAAATTCCCATCCTTGATCGAATAGCCTCGCGTCATTCCGCTCATCCTCTACTATCATGTTGTGCATGATTACACACGCTGTCATGACCTCCCACATCAGCTCCTTTCTCCATGTTCTAGCAGGATGCCGCACAATGGCAAAACGAGATTGGAGCACACCAAATGCTCGCTCCACATCCTTCCGGCAGGCTTCTTGGTGTTGAGCAAACTTCTTGGTCTTCTCGGAGTTAGGCTTTCGGGTGGTCTTCACAAAAACTGGCCACGAAGGGTAGATGCCATCAGCTAGGTAATAGGGCTTGTTGTATTCATGCCCATTCACCTCATAGTGGACAATTGGAGCCTCTCCCTCGACAACCCGGTCGAATACCGTGGACCGATGTAGCACATTGATATCATTGTTGGAGCCGGCCATACCAAAGAATGAGTGCCAAATCCACAGATCCTGGGATGCCACTGCCTCGAGTATGACCGTGCACTCGCCGACATGACCCTGGTATTGTCCCTGCCAAGCAAAGGGACAATTCTTCCACTCCCAATGCATACAATCTATGCATCCAAGCATCCTAGGAAAGCCCCTGCTCTCATTCATCTTCAGAAGACGGGCAGTGTCTGCAAGGTTGGGTGCCCTCAAGTACTCGCCGCCAAACACCTGAACCACAGCTTGGCAGAAACAATACATCGATTCCAGGCAAGTGCTCTCGCTCATGCGCAGATACTCATCAACAAGATCGCCAGCCACTCCATATGCAAGCATCCGGACAGCTGCAGTGCACTTCTGATATGAAGAGAAGCCATACTGACCTGTGGCATCTGGCTTGGCCTCAAAGTAGTTATCATATGCCCTCACCCCTTCCAGCAGACGTATGAACAGGGCCGGCCCATACGAAAACGGCGACGAAAGACCGAAGCCGGATATGTTGTCTTCACCGGGTTGAAGTAGTCCTTCCAAAGCTGGAGGTGACCATTCTCTCGTTCACGGTCCAACGCGGGTGCTCGCCCAACGACTGACCCAACATGCCGGGGCACTGCATTCTGGTTGAAGTTGTGGATGAGAGTGGCCGCGGCCACCATGATATCGCTGTCATCGTCGAAAGATTCATCCGATGTATTGATGAAGGTGTGGTAGAAGAACTCATCATCGCTATCCATCTACATGAATAAAATTGTAAGAAAATGCTACATCATTTGCATTCCTTCAAATGCAAAGAACGAGGGCGGCCGGTGTTCATACCTTTGGTCGAACACCTTCGGGGCGGTGGAGTTCGCGGTCGAGTCCGGGGCAGAGGATGAGGGCGGCCGGTGTTGGAGACGAGGGCGAGGACGGCCGCGGCTTCAGCACGGCTCGAGGGCGGCCGGGGCGGAAGAAGATGGAGAATGCGGCTGGTGTTGGAGACGAGGGCGAGGACGGCCGCGTCTTTAGCACGGCTCGAGGGCGGCCGGGGCGGAAGAAGATGGAGAATGCGGCCGACGACGAGATCCGGCCACGGGGAAGGCTAGACGACGTCGCGGCCGAGGATAGCTCGGTGGCCGAAGGGCAGGTCCAGGGTGGCGGCAGCGGTCGCGGGGCCAAAAGGAGATGGGGAGGTGGGAGGGGAGGGACTGTGTGGCTGGCCCTTGGGCCCGACGCGGACAGGGAGGACAAAGAGGAGGACCGAGAGGCTGTCCGTCCCGCCCCAAAGCCGCCCCAAAGTTGGGCCGCGTTTGGGTCGAAATTCGGTGTCCGGGCGGACACCAGTCCGGATGCGCCAGCCCGTTGGAGCCCCTCTTTTGTCCGTTGGGACAAAATCGGATTGGGCTGGTCCGTATGCGCCAGCCCGTTGGAGGTGCCCTAAGTGATTACCTATATGCACCACGAGTTGCGGCTGAGGAGCAGAAGTGGGGGGGGGGGCGCCGTCGACGCCGCTGATCAGGGACTGCCACTGGCATGGTTGGTCGAGCAGCTGGCCAACCCGGCGGACGAGGACCATGGTCAGACACCGACCTGGCGATGAATACGGGAAGAGAAGGTCTAGGGCGAAAGTATAGACCAATTGGGTGCCCACTATAATCCAGATGACCAAGAAGATCGACAACCAGATGACGTCGGACGTATCATCTTCCTCCTTCCATGACACAGCGATAGCGGCGATGTTTATGGCCATGCCGTAGAGGAAGATGAACACCTGGGCAATCACGGGTATGCAGGACTCGTCCATGGTCTCCCGCGGTAACTCTGACTGAATCCTCGGTGTTCTGGCTGTCAAATTGCTTGCAATGCTACCGCCTGCACAACTTGATTTGGCATGTACTATTATATAGTACGGTATCACGTAGGCAGAGACTGCATATCTTAATGGGCGAAGGCCTCTCTCTCTACGTCGCCTGCTCAAAGAATGTTGCGGAGTCGGCTATTAGAGCATCTCTAGTGGAACGTGGAAACGGACGTGGAAACGAAATTTACACGACCGGTCGAGAAAAAGGCTCCCAGCGGCTCGTGTATAACGTCGTGTATCGTTTACACGTCCATCCACGATGGTACCTGGCGTGGGAATAAACACCACGACGCCACGCTCGTGGACGCGCGGAAAGGAGCAACTCGCGCTCGTCTCGCGCCCGTGCTGCCTCGTCTCGCGCCCGTCCGGAGCAACTCCAAGGTCGCCGTCGCCGCCCCTCTCCGGCCGGACAAGGTACGTACTCGCACCCCTGTGAGAGAGTCGAGAGGCAGAGGGCCGGTGGCCGCACGCCCGTGGCCAGATGGCGGCGGCGACGCGCCCTAGAGAGAGGGGATTGAGGCGGTCGGGGCGGTGGGGTGAGCTCCGGCCTGGATGCGGCGCGGAATCAGGGGAGGGAGGTGAGGGAGGAGGGAGATGGGCGCGGGGACAGGGGAGGACGGGCTCGAGACGGTGAGGGAGCGCCGGGCTCGAGGACGCCGCTCCGAACCAGGTCGAGGCGTCGTGACGGCGTCGCAGGGAGGAGGAAGATGGGCTCGGGGGAGATGGGGGGAGGTTGCCGACGGGTGGTCTCGATCTGCTCGGGCTGTCTGATCGATTTGGGGCTGGGTGGGATGGTGCTGGGCAGACTGGTGCATCTGGTCTCGATTTGGGGCTAGATGGTGCTGGGCAGACTGAATAGCAAAGTGTAGATGGTGCTGCTGGTCTCGATTTGGAGTACTGGTCTTTGGCTGGTGCATCGATTTGGAGTACTGGTCTTTGGAGAACAGTTGTGTGTAGTTTGATCACAAATTTCTTGGAGATCTCAGGTACCTTTCCCAAAAACTTCACAAACTTTGATCACAAATTTCTTGCAAAACTCTAAATTAGTAGTCTCAGCGGACCGGATGTACTCATCCGCACCATCAGCTGCTATTCCATATGTTAGCATCCGCATTGCTGCGGTCATCTTTTGCAGAGGATGTAACCCAAGAGCTCCAGAAGCACTTCTTTTTTGCATAAAATAACCATCATAATCATGCTCCATCTCATGCTCAAGTATACCATTAGCTATGCGGTTGAACAAATTACGGGACATCCTAAATTTGTGCATAAAAAGTAAATGAGACAGGGAAATGAAAAATGGGCCAAAGCAGAGAAGTGTACTAATTACGAACCTTCGTCGAAACAAATATTCGGGATAGCGAGGAACTTCTTTGAAGTAGTCGTCCCACAGAAGAACAAATCTGGCATCTCTTCCTCGATCGATTGTCCGACGTCCATGCTTGGAACCACCATGGCGTCGAGCGTTCATCCTCTCTTCCTCCTCGCACTCGGTGAATGCTGCAAGTATGAGTTCATCGTCGCCAGATGAAGATGACGAAGAACTCATGTCCCAAGAGGATGTGTTCATTGTGTTGCGTGAGAAACGATAGAGAAATCAAGGAGTGAGAAGAGAAGTCACATGTAGAGATGCTGGAAGAGAGGTGGTCGGGGTGGTTTATATAGACCAGAAATATAGCCGTTGAAAATATAGCCGTTGGAAATATAGCCGTTGGAATATGGCCGTTTGAAAATATAGCCGTTGAAATACACACGTCCTAATTTACACGTCCTGATACACGTTCCACTGAAAAACTGGGAAGTGTAAAATTTACCCAGGTGTATATGGACGTGTATATGGAGATATACACGTCCAAATATCCACGTTCCACCAGAGATGCTCTTACAAAGTCACAGCTTTGCATAGACTATTGATCTCCACGATACCGTCAGATGCTTGATGTATTCACATATTTTCCTTATTGATTCATTCACATATATATGTTACAATGGATAGCAACCTCTCATGTCGTAGACGACAACAACTAAATATGGGCAAGCGATACGAGAAACGTTTTTCGGTTTGTTTTTTTGGAATCATACCATGATGATAATATATTAATGATGATAATATATTAAGGGAAGTTAAGAGAATAATACCATGGGTATTAAGGACATCAATTCCACATCTGCATACTCGGCTCAATGTGTAAAATATACTCCCACCCTTCCAAAATATAAAATTTGTCCCAAGTCAAATTATGTAAAATTTGGACATTTTTATTAAAAAAAAATTAAAATCCACAATAGCAATAAATACAACAACAAAATATATTTTGTGATGAAATGTAATGATTTTGAATTCGTATTGTAGATGGTCTTTCCTATAAACTTGGTTAAACTTTATACAGTTTGACTTTAAAAAAAAATTATATGCCTTATATATTCCAGCAGTGACATCCATTTCGTTTCTTCTTCACTTGATATCTATGCAGGTGTGCCGGGGAGTGAAAGTAAAGCTGGAGGAAACAAAACACTGTAGGAACCAGTGGCCCTTTCTCTGTTGGCACAAGTGCGTGGCCACCACCATGCAACAGCGAAAGCTGCTTCGGAAGAGCGGCAGCGCTGCCGGCTCGGCTTTGGGGGCTCCCACTGACAGACACGGTGTCGCTCGCTCGTCGTCGGAGCCTGCCTCGCCGCGAGACACGACGGCCCGGCCGGCAGCCGAATCCTCTCGCGGATACCATGTTCTTCTGCCTCGTCTTCGTGCAACCTACCTCGGTGCGCATACAGTGAAAACAAAATAAAAAACACAGGAAAGATTTGAGGCGGCGGAATCCGGGAGCACAATTGTTAGTTTCACATCGCGCTAGGCTGTCACTGCGTGCGTGCGGCCGTGTGCGTGGTTTTGCTTTTGTTCCATGGATGGCTGCTTGCTTTGCTTTGCTTTGGGCCATGGCTGCTGCTTTAGCGGGCGAGCGCAAACAAAGCCCTGTCAAAGCGTGCTTACGCAGCTTTAGTGTAGCTTAACAGCAGCCTGATGTCGCATCTGCTTTTACTATTTTTCCTACTATTACATTGGGACACTTTACCCTAAGATCAACCAGTGGTTACCGCAGTAACCCCGTGCAATGGAAGAGGATTCGTGCACAAAAGAACACATGCTCCTGCAACAGCCGATCCATGATCCATACGTGGATCCAGCGTGGTGGGTTGGACTTTGGTGTGTGGGGGTAGAAGAGACGAAGGGTAGGGGACCGTCAGGGAATGATGCATGACACGAGGAGACGACGACGCAAAGCAAAACGATGGAACGGTTGACAAAACGAGCGGGAAATCATTGTGTCCTTTTTGTTTTGTTTGGTTTGGTTTGGTTTGGTTTGGTTTGTGAATCGTGGACTGATAGCTGAACTTCTCTTTTACATGAACCAGGTGTTTTACAGTATGGGTCGAGGGAGGCAACGATCTGAATCTGAATCTACCAAACACTACACTGGTCCAGGATGGCGGAACGACCCAACGAGCCGCACTTTTGGGCCCATCTGTGTAATGTACTGTAGTTGGAGCGGTGGACCACCTCCATCCACAGCTCGCCTTTTCAGAGTCCCATGTTCCACTTGATTAAAATTTACTTCTACATCTCTGTTGGAGAATACCTAATTTCATGCTCCTTCCTGAATTCGAATGCGCGTTTCGTGAGTGCTCATGAATGACGTCAAGTTTATGCAAACTTTGCCATAAGGATGTGTTTGCTTATTCAAATAAAACTGGTCGGAGATTTTTACAAGTTCAGCAGTTGGGATAAAACAATGGATCTTATTGGGCTGCTGGAACTTCTGTTAAGATGGTTCATGTAACCTGACGTCCCCGCTGATCAAACATGTACAGTAGTTCAGAACATTACATAGGGTTGCGTTTGACACCATGTGCAGTATGATTTTTACGAGTAGACTTACATCACAGAACCGAACATCTGCACAGTAAGATTTCCCCATCACATTCTAGTAGCAATCTCTTACATCTCCAAGCCCATGACATACCTCACAAGGCAAAAAGGGCACGGTGTCGCAAATACACGGATTTCATAAGGTCTGATTCAAGACCTTTATGTAAAAACAGCTGGGGCAAGTTAGGTTGATCCATCCATTGAACGGTGGCTAACCATTGAACGGTGGCTCGATTGCATGATCTTCTTTATTTCAACGGAAGCTTCATTGTATTCAAAGTTTGAGTTGACCGCTTAATCTCCTCCGCTTCCAGTAGTTTTATCTCCTCCACTTTCAGTTTTATCGCTTCCACTTCCGGTGGTTTTATCTCCTACACTTTCAGTTTTAGAACTGGTGGACGCTCCATCACGGTATTCGTCCATGAATTTCTCGTGGAATTCCGTAAACCTGGATATGATTGCAGGGATTTTGTCCTCCGGTGGCAAGATCGTACATCTAAAATGATATGTTCCAGGAGCCTGCACAAAGTTAAGATGCAGCACAAAATGTTAATGCAAACTCAATTATGCTCTGAACCATACCATCTTTTATTGAGGCTTTGAGACTACCAACCTGGCCAAATCCAGAGCCAGGAACAACAATAATTCCAGTGGCTTGAAGAAGGCGGAGAGCATAATATGCATCTGGGGAAGCACCAGCTGCTTGGGCATCTCCAATCGCCTTCTGGGGTAAGTGAAGGCGAGGGAACAAATACATTGCACCCTCAGCTTTGTTGCAGGTGATGCCTTCTAAACTATTGAATGCTTCTTCCAAGGCCTATGTAATAAGGTGAAGAAAGATTACGATGACAAGGTCCTTGAATATCTTCACGTGAGCTTACAAGCGCGGAAAGGGAAGCGGTGCATTAAGGCTGCAGTTCTACTGGGGCATTGTGTTTATAATCAACCAATCTTAAAATAGGTGGAAGCATTCAAAAATAAGGTGGGACAGACCTTTGCACGCCGAGCCAGCGACGAAAGAATACCATCTCTCTCTACAATGAAGGATTCATAGGATTCATCCCCAGCCTGTAAAAGGAGTAATCATCTATATAGGTGCCATAATTATTCCACATTGCAACTTCTCTAATGAATTAATGATATACTAACCTTGGGTGGGTTCATTATGAGGCTAGAGAGAATTTGGCCAGAGACATTTGAACAAAGATTCACTGATGCCACCTTGTAAATTTGTTCCCTTACGTCGGCATTAAATCCAGTTACTTCCATGTAGCCTCCTCGTTTTCCACATTCTCCATAGTAACCTAGCAGGACACACAAAAAGCCTTAGCATATGCTAAGAGATGTATAACAAAAAGGACTGCAGTCTATGGAAGGATTCGATTACCTTTCGACACCGACTGGAACGATACCAAAGGAAGATCATCATCGGTGTATCCCATGGACCGTGCAATCTTTTTGAACGAGTGGAATTGCTTATCTTCAACATATATGTTTTCTTGGTAAACCTAGGATAAATGAATGAATATGCTTAGAATACCTACCAAACTCGTAGCTTGTGTGTACTGACACAAGCAAATCTTTGAATACATATTCTAGACTCACCTCATCTGCAAGAAGAACAAGTCCTTCGTTCTTGCAGAATTCAACAATCTTCTTTTGGTTTTCCTCAGCAAGAACCTTGTGAAAATACAAGTGTTAACTAACCACTTCACCAAGACCAGATTTCTTGAAAAATTAGACTTAAAAGACGATATGTTCATAAAATTATCTGTCTGTCATGTTCTGATTGGTAGAGTTGTTTATCTAATGTGAGTGAGTATGTAACATACAACTATTTTATCATTAAAAAAGTTTTCTTAGCCTTTTTGCAGATAAAAGATTGATCAATAATAACCTGTCCAGTTGGGTTTCCCGGATTTATGACCACGAGCGCTCTGACGGTGATACCCTTAGATCGAGCCTCGTCTAGTTGTTTTTTAAGCTCGTCAACCTCCAGCCCCCACCCTGTTTCTTCGTCGAGATAATAAGGAACCTGAAGCCAAATTTGTTCAGAAATCAGATCATCAAACATGGAGATCCAACACTTTAAGCAACATAAGCATTGTCATAGAACATACAAAAGAGCCTCCATGAAGAGTAATTGATGCAGAATACAGCGGGTATTGTGGAAGAGGGACAAGAATGCCATCCTTCTCAGACCTTATCAATAACTGCATCATCATGTGCACCTAGGTGAAAAATAAATTAAACTGGATAAGTAATAGCAAGCTGGATCGATATGTACAGTTAGGTTTGACTTCTAACTGGAAGAACCAATGCCCTTGGTGCTTGTAAATGATTATCACTGTCCATTTTAATCCAGTATACAATACACATACTGCTGGGCTTGCTCCGTCTGTTAAGAAGATGTTATCTCCACTAGCATGGAAACCGTCACGGGCAGCAATACCGGCAGCAATTTCATCACGCAAACCTTTTATACCCTGAAACAAACAGCTACGTGAGTGGCCAAGATAGAAAATTATGACAACATTCTTCTAAGAGTATGTAGATAGATACCTGACTATGGCTATATGCTCCTGTCGCTCTTCCTGGGATCTTATCTAGAATTTGCCATGCTCTCTCTATAGCATCTGAACTGTATGAAAACACGTATATCAACATTCTTAAATGCAACAAGCAATATGAGTAATTAGGCTACTACTTATCACCAAGGTTGTTCACAGCCTTGTGACATATCAAATAGTTGCTACATGCAACTACACTCGGAATATTATAACAATTACTTTCTGGGAAAATCAGCTCGGTACCATCGCAATAATTAGGAAAATATGACCCAGTGTGAGGATGAGATGTGGTCATTGATTGAAAATCGCAGGAGGTTTGGGTTTTATAAACTGAACATATCCCATGGACTTTCATATCTGCCTTAGCCTCAAGCCTTCACCAGAGACTTAGTTCCAGCATCATCCTTCAGTATATGCAACAGAAAAATGGTGTCTAGGACAAATGTCTACAATAAAAGAGTAAAACAATTCCCCAAGTCAAGAGCAGGCTACGTATCCACATAAGGGGTATGCAGAGCAGCTATTGTACTTCTTGCACTTATGTTATTATGTATGCACTCAGAAGTCACATCTTGTTTGAAATGATTGATACACAAACTTAGTCCACCTTGCTAAGCCTAAACTAAAACTATTAGCCATTACTGTTGAGGCAACTATTGTTTGAAAAGATTGATATAGTCACTTGGTCAACATTGCTTACGACTCATGTAAATTCATCACTATCATAACAACCTACTGTATAACAATAAGGTAAAGAAAAAATATTTAAACATTTCACACTAATTTACTTGTAATCATCTAAGATCGAGTGGCTTGTGTACCTGTATAAAGCATGAGTCTCACTTTTGTCCAAGAGAGCTGGATGATCACATAAAGAGAGGACCTGACAAAACCAATTGGCAAGCAAGCAACAGTTGAGCAAGCATTCATCACACGACTAGAATCCAAGGCATAAAAACTCACCTCTCTGAAAAATGTAACTGGCTGTTGACCAAGGGAGTGAGGATTGCCAATGTTGCAATATAGTATCTGCATTAAGTTAGAAAAATGAAGGTAAATCCATTGATAGAATAAGTGTAGTGGAAAAAACTTCCAACAGGAGGTAGTTGATGGAATCACAATACAAACCTCGTCAAAAGGAAGCGATTCTGGATTTTTGTGCAACTCTTCTTCTAAGTTCTGCAGAAGACAACTAGACCGTGATTCGAGTTTCTAAACAATCATACTAGAATGAAACATAGGCATGTAACAACGCAAATAAGTACAAATTCTGCAGATGTCAAGTACGGCAGCAATTGACTGATTGGTACTCAAGATTTGACATCTAAGAATATACTCGGGGCAACAGAAACTCCTGCTAAATGTGAGGAAACAATTCCACGTACCTGAGCATGCGTTACAATCTCTCCACGAACAGCATATTTGAACTCCAAGACCTAGAAGAACAGACCAAATCACATCAGATAAGATAATGCAGTGTGCCAGTATGAATATGAAAGCTTAAGTTATGCTATTAGAAACACAATTGCTGCTGAGAAATACAAATGTACTTTCCAGTAGTAGCTTTTATCAAATTATTCAGTACACACGAAGATTCGAGCACCACTTTCACACATATAAACACCGAACAGACAGACCTTATCATCCCTAGCCAAAATCAAAAACTTCGTCCTCCTATCCTAGGGCCGAATTGGTCGATTGACCACGAATCCAAGAACCAGAAAAGGGGTTTGTGAAAAGGTAAATGTCACACCTTGGGGTTGATGGTGTCAAGCGACACTGGCGGCGCACCGGCGGCCGAAGTGGACATGGCCCTTGCCATGTAGGACGCCATCGCCGAAGCCGCGGAAGGGGAAGGTCGAGACAGCGCCGGAGCCAGAGCCGGAGACGGAGCCGGCGCGGCTGGTCTGGTGGCGGCGCGTAGGGAAGCGGCCACCGCGCGGCGCGCCCTGTCGGTGACGAAGCGGCGCATGGTGAGGCGTCGCGTCTGGGCGCGGCGGCGGTGAAGCAGATATCGCGACGGCGCTTGCGGAGGGAGATGCGGAGCTGGTCAGGGCGTGACGCGACTTTTTTTTTCCGGTCAGATGTGCGTCCCCTGCAAGAAAGAAACTGTTCGATGTTCCGGTCTATGCCGGCGATAAATTTTGCTTGACCAGAAAGAATATGTGTTTAAATTTGAATTTGTTCCTTTTTGCTTCGGAGCATCGTTCATCACCTTTTCAGGGGCCTGCGATTTAAATGATAAAAAAATTAAGATCTACTATAATCCTTAGAAGTTTTGCTCAGTGAGTTGTCCGAATTGTCAGTACAAGAAAATTATTTGGCTCCTGCCTTGTGGAGCTAGTCTTATAATTTCAACATTAGCAACATATTTTTCTCTATTTTTCAAGGATATGCCATTGAAAGGCATATCAAGTTCATACAAGAAATGCCAACGGGCCAAAATTACGTCATGGGATGGCACAGACGCCAAGCACGCACACGCGCTCACAAGCAGCTACAAACTTGACACCTACTACTCGCCAAACTTCCCACCGCACCGCCTCTAAAGGCAACCTCTGAACAGGCCGACAATCCTCCAGAACTTGCCTTCCCCTTTGATAGCATGAAGTACCACCGTCGAGGATGGGGATGTGTTGTTGAAAACCACATAATTCCGGTGACTCCACAAGAACCAACAGACAAGCACCAGTGCCGTCCAAAGATCCCGCACATCGCACCGTCACGTGAGGCCACCCACTCCACGAGGGAACCTCCAAGCTCCAGTACCCAACTCTCCAACTGCCAGTTGTGGAGGCAAGCCACCCAGACTGCTTGGGTCAAGATGCATCCGACTAGCAGGTGGTCAATGGACTCCTCTTGCTGGTCATAGAACGGGCAAGCTTCTGGTCGTGGATTAGGGTCGGTATTGACTTCTCAGCCCGGCTCAACACTAATAAGGTCAGGTGCAAAGTCCCGGATCCTACCACCTGGTAGCCAACAGTCAGTCCAGAAGAGGGTGGAGGCACCGTTCCCTAGCACTGACCTAGTAGCCGCATCGAAGATCTTTCAGACCATCAATGGCGCCTGGATTTTGAAATCCTTCCACGACTTGTCCAGGTCAATCCCTGACGTGGGTATGCCCTCCAGACACCCACTATGGGTATACCTGGTACTGTTAACTGGACGGCCTAGAGGGTGGCCCAGGAGAAGCCCATGACAAGAGCCCGTTGCCGAAGCCCATGACAAGAGCCCGTTGCCGAAGCCCATTGGCCAAGGAGTGCGCCCCAAGGAAGTGAAGTTCATGTCGGTTAGGACTTTCCATACCTGTAAACCTAGGTCGGATGCGAACTCTCGGGACCCAGCCTCCTATACAAAGGCTGGGAGGGCCGCCTGAAAGTGCATGTGCCCTCATGTGTGGTTTTGGTAATTAATGACAATCTCTATGAACTAATGTTTTCATTGACATATCCTTATAGATCTTGTCCATGGGAAAAGATTGGAATTCATGTGTTGGACTCTAGAAGATAAAGTGATGACCAAAGTAATATTCAAGGTTGATCCACACAAATGGTCATCTAGAGTTGAGCTCATTGCAAGTGTGGCTTGGAAAAGAAGATTGAGTGAACATTCATGTTTATCTCCAAGCCATCATATATATCAAGAGAAGAAGATGAAGTGCAAGTGGATACATGAAGACGGAGCTTAGCAAAGCTCTCCCATAATGGAGTATGGGGGATTATTTGGAGAAATCTTCATCAAGCATGTGCTAGCAAGCACAATCAAGAAAGGTATTCCAACTTAGGGAGTCAAGATCATCATCATCTTGCTCAAGTGGAATGCTCTTGATAGGGTTTCTATTTTACCGGTCTCATAGTGTTAGTGGGAGACCGGGTTATAGGATAGACGGCATACTATCAAGAGGGGCCCTCAAGTGAGTAACTTGATCGCATCTTTGTGGAGAGCTCAAACCTTTGCATACTTGGCATATCATCTTTTCTTGGTTGTTATTTGGTTTTTATCTATGTGAGGATTTAGTTCTAGTGTTCATCTCCATACCAAGCTCTAGTTCATCCAAAACGGATTTTATATGCATATCATGTTGTGTTTTTTATGTTGGAGGTTTTACCGGTTTGTATTTTCTGAGAGAGGTAAAACTCTCTCCTTGTGGCTTCCTCCTCATATGATGGACTATGATGTTTCTCTGCATAATCTTGTAAAGCTCTTCGTTGCAATTCCAACGAGCCCAAGATCATCGAAAACGGAGTCCGGATGCAAAAGTTATTGAAGTTTTCGTTCCGCGTTGTGTGCAGTCTTTTTCCCGGCGGTAGTACCACCCCTAGTACCACCCGTGATTGATGACGTGGATCACACGTTCGTTGGGAGACCACAAGAGGAAGGTATGAAGCAGTGTAGCAGCAGTTTCTCTCAGTATGAAACCAAGGTTTAATCGACCAGTAGGAGCAAGAAATCACTTCTGAAGGTTGTCAGTGGCGCGCTGACGTGGAACCTGCACACACCACAATCAAACTACTTTGCCCCAACGAAACAGTGAGGTTGTCAATCTCACCGGCTTGCTGAAAACAAAGGATTAAACGTATGGTGTGGAAAACAGTAGTAAATTGCAGAGAATGAAAAGGAACAATGTTTGCAGTTGGTTGTATTATCAGTGTAAAAGAATGGACCGGGGTCCACAGTTCACTAGTGGTGTCTCTCCATAAAAGATAACTAACATGCTGGGTGAACAAATTACAGCTGGGCAATTGACAAAATATTGAGCGCATGACAATGCATATATATGACATGATGATTACTATGATATTCATGTGGGCATTACGACAAAATACATAGACCGTTATCCAACAGCGTCTATGACTAATAATCCACCGCCAGGTTGTCATCCGAGTTCCCCGTTGGTATTAAGTTGCAAGCAACGGATAATTGCATTAAGTAATGTGCGTAATGTAAACAAATGCATTAGACCTAACGGCGCACCCTTAAGCTAAGCATCGGTTATTTTATCCCTAGTGGCAACAGCACATCCACAATCTTAGAAGTTATTGTCACTCTCCCAGATTACCGGAGGCATGAACCCACTATCTAGCATAAATACTCACTCTTGGAGTTACAAGCATCTACTTGGCCAAAGCATCTACTAGTAACGGAAAGCATGCAAGATCATAAATAACATATAAGATAGATTGATAATCAACTTGACATAGTATTCAATATTCATCGGATCCCAGCAAACACAACATGTAGCATTACAATAAGATGATCTTGATCATGATAGGCAGCTCACAAGATCTAAACATGATAGCATAAAGTGGAGAGACAACCATCTAGCTACTGCCATGGACCCGTAGTCCAAGGATGAACTACTCACGCATCACTCCGGAGGCAGGCATGGTGATGTAGAGCCCTCCGGTGATGATTCCCCTCTCCGGCAGGGTGCCGGGAAGAGCTTCTGAACCCTCCCGAGCTAGGGTTGACGGCGGCGGCGTCTCTGGAACTTTTCGTGGATAATGGCTCGGGTATTTAGGGTTTTCGCGTCGGGAGGAATAAATAGGCGAAAGGGCGGCGGCTGGAGACCACGTGGGCCCCACACCACCCCACGGCGCGGCAGGGGGGCCGCGGGCCCCATGGTGTGGCTGCCTCGTGGCTCCCCTCCGTCTCTCCTTTGGACTCCGTGTACGTGTTGGAAAAATAGGAGGTTCTGTCCAAGTTTCGTCCAATTCCGAGAATATTTCCAGACTAGCTTTTCTGGAATACAAAAACAGCAGAAAACAGGAACTGGCACTGTGGCATCTTGTTAATAGGTTAGTCCCAGAAAATGCATAAAAATGCTATGAAGTGTATATAAAACATGTAACAATTGGTATAATATCAACATGGAACATCAGAAATTATAGATACGTTTGAGACGTATCAAGCATCCCCAAGCTTAGTTCTACTCGTCCTCGAGTAGGTAAAACGATAAAAACAAAATAATTTCTGAGGTGACATGCTACAATCATAATCTTGATCAAATAGTATTGTAAAGCACATGTTATGAATGAAGTGATCCAGGTCAATGGTCTATAGTTTGCTAGCAAGTAGATAATGAGCAAACAACTGAATCATATAAGCAAAAACTTTTCATGAATAGTACTTTCGAGACAAGCATCAAAGAGTTTTGCATAAGAGTTAACTCATAAAGCAATAGATTCTAAGTAAAAGGTATTTAACCAACACAAAGGAAGATTTAAGCTTCAGCAATTGCTTTCAACTTTCAACATATATATCTCATGGATATTTGTCAACACAAAGCAATATAATAAGTGCAATATACAAGCATATAAAAATTGTTGCACCAAAGTTGACACTAGTGTTTGCTTCTAAGATAGAAAGAAGTAGGAAAACTGACTCAACATAAAAGTAAAAGAAAGGCCCTTCGCAGAGGGAAGCAGGGATTAAATCATGTGCTAGAGCTTTTTAAGTTTTTGAAATCATATAGAGAGTAAAAATAAGTTTTGAGAGGTGTTTGTTAATTGTCAACGAATCAGAAAATGGAAAGTACAATATGACCCCTGCCAACCAGACTTTTAAGAGCGGCTCCCATGAAGGACGTTATTTCTACCAGCAAGGCAGATCATCCCTCTTTCTCTTTTGTTTACACATGCAGATATTTCACTGTTTGTCATTGCTTGACTGATAAATCAGGGCAAAAATGTGAAGAGAATTAAGCGGTTAAAGTTGTAATTAATTGGGACTGGGCACCCCATTTGCCAGCTCTTTTTGCAAAATTAATGGATAAGCGGATGTATATGCCGCTAGTCCGGTGGTAAAGTCTGTTTGACAGTTGACATAAAGACATCCACCCCGTCCTCATGAGCTTGGTAAACATTGACACAAAATAGGAGTAATAATTTTTGAATAGTTTAAAGGTAGCACATGAAAAATTTACTTGGAATGGCAAGGAAATACCACATATAGGTAGTTATGGTGGACACAATGGCATGGATTTTGGCTCAAGGTTTTGGATGCACGAGAAGCATTCCCTCTCAGTACAGAGTTTAGGCTAGCAAGGTTATTTGAAGCAAACACAGGATATCAACCGACACAGCAAGACTTATATGAAAACATATTGCAAGCATTATAAGACTCTACACTGTCTTCCTTGTTAACCAAACCCTTTTACTAGAAAATATCTAGACCTTAGAGATACCAATCATGCAAACCAAATTTCAACGAGCTTTACGGTAGTTCTTCATTAATAGGTTTTAACTACATGATACAAAAGCTTAAACATGAACTACTTGATAACTCAAAACAATTGACAAGTATCAAATTATCCAATACAGTGATCTACAAGAATATGTAAGCTTTTTCCATTATACCATCTACCACATGCAACATTTTCTGTTCCAACCAAACACCAATCAATTTATTTCAACATAAACTCTCCAAACAATTATAAGTGAAGCAAGAGAGTACTTTCTTTAAAAGAACTAACAGCTCTGAATAAGAGATGCATGCAAAACAGGAGCTAAAAGCATAGCAATAGCTAGATAAGAATACTCAACAAGTATAAGTGAAGAATAGGAGTATTCATATGAAAAAGCGGAGCGTGTCTCTCTCCCAATCAAGAATGCTGGGGTCCAATCAAGTTGACCATAAGAAAAATAAAATACTGAAAATAAAAGCACACAGACGCTCCAAGTAAAGCACATATGATGTGAAAGAATTAAAATATAGTTTCACTAGAGATGACCTGATAAGTTGCTGATGAAGAAGGGGATGCCTTGGGCATCCCCAAGCTTAGACGCTTGAGTCTTCTTGAAATATGCTGGGGTGATCCATGGGAGCATCCCCAAGCTTAAGCTCTTCACTCTTCTTGATCACATTATATCATCCTTCTCTCTTGACCCTTGAAAACTTCCGCCACACCAAACTCAGAGTAATTCTCATTAGAGGGTTAGTGCACAATCAAAAACTCACATGTTCTATAAGGACACAAACATGACCGTTACTTTTAACATTAACTACTGCCACTGATGTTATGTGAAGCTCTTCACCCTAAAAAAGAATTCCACTCAACACTAGTAAAAGAGAGAATGCGAAAAATAAAAGACAGAATCTGTCTAAACAGAACAGTCCGTAAAGACGAATTTTTTCGAGGCACTTACGTTGCTCAGATAAAAACTTTAAACTAACGAAAGATGCGTACATATCTGAGGATCACGCACAAAAATTTCAGATTTAAATAATTTTTCTGTGATTTTACAGAAGTAAAACGGTGAACAGCAGAAATCCAAATCTAGCATCATCTTCCTATTAGAGGCAATACTTGGCACAACAATGCGATAAAATAAAGATACAAAGGAATTGTTACAGAAGTAAACAACTCCTTGACTAAAACTGAAAACAAAAGATAATGGGTTGCCTCCCAAAAGCGCTTTCTTTAATGCCTTTTAGCTAGGCTTGAAGATTTTAATGATGCTCTCATAAGAATAAGAGTTGAAAAACAAAAGAGAGCATCAAGAGGCAAATATCAAACACATTTAAGTCTAACCCACTTCTATGCAAAGGAATCTTGTAACAAAATAAATTATTGAAGCATAAAGCAACTAGCATAGAAAGATGAAACAAATAAACTTCAAAACTTTCAACATAAAGAGAGGTGTTTTAGTACTTGAAAACTTTTACAACCATATTTTCCTCTCTCATAATAACTTTCAGTAGCATCATGAACAAACTCAACAATATAACTATCACATAAAGCATGCTTTTCATGATCTACAAACACATAATTTTTATTAAGCTAAAAAACAGTGGGGTTATCAAACCCACTTTTGACAATAATAGTATAATAAATATCATTAGGCAATATAGGACCATCATCAAGAGCATTATCATATAAACATTAGGGAGCACATTTTTACTTTCTGCAATTTCCTTTTCTTGAGTCAAGGAGTTTTACTTCAAATTTATCAAAAGGAGATATTTCAATAGAATCATGACATTCAACAATATAGCATTCTTCCTCCTTAGGTAGGCATGGAGGGTAATCATATAATGTAAGAGTTAAAGAGTTACTATCTTTAGAGGTAGATCCTCCTTTTGTTCATCATCTCTTCCTCTTTTTCATCCAATGAGCTTTCAGTTTCAGCAATTTCTTCTCCCACAGGTTCCTGAAAGGTAGCAAGTTGTTCTGGAGAATAAGTTTTCTCAAGAAATTCAGTGATATAAGGATTATCATTGTAATATTCAAGGCAATAACCAAGTATAGCAAAATTTTCAGATTTATAAGGAGAATCATCATCGTGAATATAACCAGCAATTTCATAGGCACCCTTAAAAACAAAAAATTCTTCAGTTTGTTCAAGATTACCAAAGTCATAGTTTCCTTTAGCATAAGCAGCCAAGGTTTCATTATCATTATAATCACATTGGAAAGGGAGGTGTTTATGCCTTCTACAACAAAAGATTCATTAAAGCAGTAGGATTCATCATAAGTAGAGCACAAGTTCTTAGCAAAATAATTCAATCTACTTATTTGTTCCCATAATGTTTCCCTTTTTGAGACAAGCGGTATTCCTATAATAATTTTGCTGTTCCTCCGTGAACCCACTGCCAATAATATTTGTTTCAAAGAGAGAACCATTGATAGCAAGTAAACAACTAGACATAATAACAAACCGAAATAAACTAGATGCAAGAAACTTTTTTTTTGTGTTTTTGATAATTAAAAGCAAACAAGATAAAATAAAAATAAACTAAGCAAGACAAAACAAAGTAAAGAGATTGGAAGCGTGAAACTCCCCTTGCAGAAATCCTCTTGCTCCCCGGCAACGGCGCCAGAAAAAGCTTGATTGATGACGTGGATCACACGTTCGTTGGGAGACCCCAAGAGGAAGGTATGAAGCAGTGTAGCAGCAGTTTCCCTCAGTATGAAACCAAGGTTTAATCGACCAGTAGGAGCAAGAAATCACTTCTGAAGGTTGTCAGTGGCGCGCTGACGTGGAACCTGCACACAACACAATCAAACTACTTTGCCCCAACGAAACAGTGAGGTTGTCAATCTCACCGGCTTGCTGAAAACAAAGGATTAAACGTATGGTGTGGAAAACAGTAGTAAATTGCAGAGAATGAAAAGGAACAATGTTTGCAGTTGGTTGTATTATCAGTGTAAAAGAATGGACCGGGGTCCACAGTTCACTAGTGGTGTCTCTCCATAAAAGATAACTAACATGTGGGTGAACAAATTACAGCTGGGCAATTGACAAAATATTGAGCGCATGACAATGCATATATATGACATGATGATTACTATGATATTCATGTGGGCATTACGACAAAATACATAGACCGTTATCCAACAGCGTCTATGACTAATAATCCACCGCCAGGTTGTCATCCGAGTTCCCCGTTGGTATTAAGTTGCAAGCAACGGATAATTGCATTAAGTAATGTGCGTAATGTAAACAAATGCATTAGACCTAACGGCGCACCCTTAAGCTAAGCATCGTTATTTTATCCCTAGTGGCAACAGCACATCCACAATCTTAGAAGTTATTGTCACTCTCCCAGATTACCGGAGGCATGAACCCACTATCTAGCATAAATACTCTCTCTTGGAGTTACAAGCATCTACTTGGCCAAAGCATCTACTAGTAACGGAAAGCATGCAAGATCATAAATAACATATAAGATAGATTGATAATCAACTTGACATATGCGGTGACCCAGCACACCACTGCATATTGTAGTGTACAAGTCGTTGACATAACACCCACGGAAGGACTAATCCGTAAATATTACATCACTCAGAGTAGTATAACAGAAACATTGCGGGTCCACTTTATTACACACTGCTAAAGATTACAAGCCAGAAATGCATAAAAACATCGACGTCTTCCTCTGACATGGGAGGAATGTCTATTATTGCGATGTTGACAGGAGTCAACCTACAAGCGATAGAAAATAGCAAACTAAGAACCATCTTGGCTGAGCCGCTAAGTAGTACTAGTCTAGTCTGACTCGGCCAGGTTCCTACTATGATAACTTTAGGTCTCCACTTCCTCCTCGTCGGCGTCGTCGGCTCCATAGGCGATGATGTAGTCGACGCCTTCTATTCCTCCAGACAGATCAGGTGTTTCAAAATACACCTCGTTGGCATGATATGCTCCAAAGTCGTCTTCAGCGATCTCATCAGAGTCTAAGCAGAGATCAACGGAGGAAAAGGGTGAGCAACACTAGCGTTACCCAGCAAGTTCAAATAATAGATGATAAAGTGTATGATGCACTAACTACCATCCTGACCAAAAAGTCATGGATGTATATGCAATCTTTTTTAAAACATTTTTAGGAAAAGGTCTATTTTATTTTAGAAAACTATGCCCCCAGTCTCCACGGGTCTTTAGTCATCACTTGGGATGCCTTTCCCGCAGCGTTCTGTAGTTCCCTCCTGGAACAAGGATGTGACAGTCACAATTTCTTTGTTTAACTCTGCAGAGCTGCACCACTTTACCCAACAGCAGCCTGACTCCTTTTGCTCTCTTCGCACACCATGTGTGCTATAGCCAGAACTCAGGGCAACAAGTCATGTGGAGTCGCCTCCCCGCACAACACATATCCGCCCATTTGTGACGCGGCTGGTAACTAAGACCACTGGCCCGCCACCCCTCCCAAGCTTCTATTCCAGTCACTCCGTCGAGTGGGAAGGTCACACGCTTCCACGTAGTTGGCCGCCGCAACGGACGCAACCAGGTAATAGCCTGCCAAGGATATGTGAACGAGGGAAGAAACCTCTGACGAGCCCATCCATAGTGAATCTGTTGGCTGATGCTTCAATACGGCGCAAGGATCACTGGGCCATGGGTTATTAATCCTAGGTATATACTTTCCCGTACAATGGAACCTCCACCAGAACATCAATCCATGGTTCCTCTGCCAGCCAACCATATATGTATAGCATTTCACATCATTCGAAAATAGGTTTTTCTTTTTCATGCAATGATAAACCATAGTACTTTGTAATTACTTTGATAAAATTAATCAAGTAGGACATGCAAGTTGGAACTTGCCTTGAGACTGACAGGTAATGCAGTCTAAAGCTTCCGACAAATTGGGACCTTCGTGTTCTGAAAATCAATATCATTGTCTGTATGAGACAATGTTGAAAAAACCAAATACATGCCAATATGCATATAATGAGATGATTTTTATTCTTTCCCAAAATTCCCCAGAATTTTGTTAAGGATTTCTTTAAAAATTTCTTTGAATTGATTTTTAGTTAGGATGAGTAACATGACAATCATAATGTAGTTCAAATACTACTTTGAACTTGATATATAATTTTCCATATTCTTTTCCTTTGAAAATAATTTGAAATATTTCAAAGTCATTTCCACTTAAGGATCATTTGAATTTTTGCTACAAGAAATAGTTTTTAATAAATCAAGTAGATATTTTATTTGGATTAATTATTTTCTTCTGATATTTGTAGATATTTTTAACTTATTTTTATGATTTTATTTGAATTTATAGCACGTTTTGAAATTTGGAAGAAATTTGTAAGTTTAAAAAAATGCAAATAGGTCCCTGGTCAACACTGGTTCAACCGAACCAGTCCAACCCTTTCTCTCTCTCACCTCTCACTCGCACGGGCACGCACCCGTGCTCGACCTCTCCTGGCGACCGAGTCGCCCCCACCGTCGCCGCCACGCTCCGGCCAGCTCCGGCCATCTCCTCCGCCGCCGCCTGGGGCAAAACATTCCCCTCGCTCTGCTCTTCCTCCTCACCGGAGCGATTTGAGTTCCGCTTCCTCTCGTGGCCATGCTCAACCCGTTAGGGTTTCGGTGCTGGCCCGGCTTGCCGCCGTTCATGACCTTCTTCCCCGGCGTGCTCACCGTGGCTGGGTGCAGAGCTCGCCCTCTGTGCCGCCATGGTGTGGTGGTGCTGGTCCACGACCTCCGTGTGCCCCCTCCACTGGTAGCGCGAGCACTGCCTCGCCGCCGTGGAGCTACGGCCATGGACGCACGGTAAAATCTCTTCTCCTCCCTCTCTTTCCACTCTCTACCCTAAGCTAGCTCGAGATGCTGCTGTAGAATTGATTTGAACATATTACTTCGGTTGTTTTAGGTTTTGTGATGAACAGAGGATGATTCTAGATGAATTTCTCGGATATGTGCACTGCCTCCTCTATGTGCACACATTAGAGGTGAATGGTGTAGATCTAGCAGGTTTAGATCCATCCATTGCCCTGGATGCAATGTTGGGAGCATTTCTTGCTCACAGAAGATGAAATTTTCTTTAGAAAAATAATTCTGAGCTAGAACTAGTGCTAGCTGTGATGATTAATTGGTTTAGAGCATGATTTGATCATGTTTTGCTCACTGTGATGCCTCCTTGTAGAGTTACACAGTAGCTTTCTTGATTAAAAATGATTTTTATGCTTTCCTGTGCTTCTTCTAAGTGCACAATTCTGATATGAGCAGCTAATCCAGCTCTGCTGGTTCACTGTCATGTGGGTGATGCTTTATTAAGCAAAATAAGAACAGATGCTACACTAAGATCAACCCCTTGCTTCTGTAGATGCTCAAACAAAATGATATTGCACTCAACTGCACTTCCTGTCTCACTCTGTCCTATTACTAGCACAAAACAGAAGTTCTCTGCTGTGCTAATTACTTTTCTATAGCACCTTACCTTGCTTGCAAGGTTCTGTTAAGAACAGATGCTAAAAATCACTCATGCATGGTTCTGTCATTTACAGAACCTGCTAAATCACTCTCTAGCTCATATTTTAACAACCTTGGGTGTAGAGCAGATAAAGCTACGGTAGAATCTGATCTTGCTCCAGGGTTCAACCACCTCTTCTGGACTGCTTCTTGTGATTCTATTCTTCTTCTGCTACTGGCCTCCTTCTTGGGTTTAATGGCTTGTGGTAGATGGTTTAGGTGATCTCCATGATTGGCTTGTGGTTTTTGGTTGTTCTTGGTGAAGAACAGATGGATTTGTGATCTGGCTGTGATGATGGTTGTGCACTGTATGTGTTGTGATGGCTGTGAATTTGTGTGTTCTTGTGGCTACGGCTTGGGTCTATATTTATACACATTTGAGCACTTCTGTGCTTGTGACACCAGGATAACTGAGCTGTGGTGACTAACCTACTTACAGTGGCCCTCTTTGCCTCGAGCTGCTCTATTTGACTCATTCCTGCACTCCTTTTCACCTAGGAGATCAGCTCAGCTCTGCTGCTGCGCAGTTCATCTCCCCCTGGTGATAGCTATGAGTCATTCTTGACTCATTGCTCCTATCTGGTCCAGATTTCTATGTGGCAATGCTTGGCTGAGAATTGGGGATGCTAAAGATAGTCGGTTTGCTAATTAAACTCAAGTGTGTGGCCAATTAAGCTAGTAATTAGCTTAAGATGTGGGTTTAGGATCCACTTGTCAATTAATGGCAAGTGTGATACCAAATTGTTGCCTCTTTTACTTGCATTTGTTTTCTGGTTTAAAGTGGAGCTTGTGGATTTATGTGTTGCCTTTCTTAAATGATCAGAGATCATAATGCTCAATTAGCACTTGTTGCCTTTGATGTTTGTTGCCTAAAGATGATGTCTATTAAGTGCTAAGCTTAAGCCTTTGCCCCTAATGTTGCCTTTGGATTTATTGAGCATGATCAAACAGATCAGTCCCTTTGTTGCCTCAGGATTTTATTTGCATGCTCCACATCAGTCTAACCAAACCATAGTTTTGGTTAGGCTAAACCAGATTTCAAATATTAACATGCCAGCACCAAATGGTGTTGGCAACATTTTAACCATAACCATTTCCTTTATTTTGATGTTTATTTTGCAGGTTGAAGATCTTCTGAAAATTTCAGAAGTGAAGATTTAGTTTTAGGATTTTATTTATACTCTTTTGTAAGCTCACACTTGGTGTAATTATGTAATTGTAAATCTAGTTGTAAAGAACAGATTGTAACATTTGTTTTGTTTGTAAATGTTGATGAATTTTTGTAAAGAAAATGGATTCAAACATGTTTGTTATATTTATATTTGAACTTGTTGAAAAATATGATCATTTATTTGTAAATCATTTGAATGTTTGAAATGATATGTGTATCTTGTATTGATTTCTTTGGAATGATTCATTCCTTTTTGTTATAATTTATATATCTTGTGTTATTGAAATATTCTATGTGTGTGTATGGAAAGAATTAGGAAAGAATAGAAATGTGTTGAATATAACAATCTATAAATAGATCATGTCAAAATTTGACATAACCATTTTGTAAAAGTAGGGTTTTGAAAATGAGTAGTGGGGTGTATCGACACCTCTCGACTATCTGTCGATGCCTGACTCCCAGACCCTCGACACTCGTCTGATATCGACTCCCGACTCTTTTATCACAAAAGCGCGAAAATTATCCAGATTTTACCGAAAGATGCATGTATGCACAAATGCAGTTCCTATTTCTACCCTCTCGAGTCCTATAACTGCGGGGTATTACATCCTCTCCCCCTTAAACTAAACTTCGTCCCGAAGTTTCTTTTCTGGTACCTGAACAACTGTGGGTAATCTCGTCGCAAATCTTCTTCTTTTTCCCAAGTTGCTTCTTGCTCTGAGTGGTTCTTCCACTGAACATAACAGAACTTAATTGCTCTATTCCTTAATCTTTTCCAATTCTCCCTCAGTATCTTCTCAGGCTGTTCCTCATATGATAGGTCTGGCTTTAAATTCAACTTTTCAAACGCAATTGGTCCTTCTGGTGGCTTTAAACACTTCTTGAGTTGAGATACATGGAACACATTGTGAACTTGTGATAATATAGCAGGTAACTCCAATTCATAGGCTACCTCACCTTTCTGGCTTAAAATTCTGAATGGTCCTATGTATCTAGGACTCAATTTTCCTTTTACTCCAAATCTCTTCACTCCTTTAGTAGGACTAACTCTTAGTATACCATATCTTGTACCTCTGGTTCCCACTGTCTTCTGGATAGATCAGCGTAACTCTTTTGTCTACTCTGAGCTATTTTGAGACGATCTCTGATAATATCCACAATCTGCTGTTGTTCCTTTATGTACTCAGGTGCAAATTCTTTACTCTCCCCTACTTCAAACCAACATATTGGTGATCTACACTTCCTTCCATAAAGAGCTTCAAATGGTGCCATCTGAATACTACTCTGATAACTATTGTTATAGGAAAATTCGGCTAAAGCTAAGTGTTCATCCCATGATCCTCCAAAATCAAGTGCACAGGCTCTTAACATATCTTCTAAGATTTGATTTGTCCTTTCTGTCTGTCCACCAGTTTGTGGGTGGTATGCAGTACTATACTTTAGGTTTGAACCCAACTGCTTGTGAAGTTGTCTCCAAAAAGCTGCCGTGAATATGGATCCACGATCTGATACAATACTTTGTGGCACTCCATGCTTGCTAACTATTTCCTTCACATATAAATCTACCAATTGTGCTGCGTTATCTTTCTGATTAATGGCAATGAAATGGGCAGTTTTTGTCAATCTATCCACTATTACCCATATAGAATCCTTATTTCTCCTTGTTCTGGGTAATCCTGTGATAAAATCCATACTGATTTCTTCCCATTTCCATTTGGGAATTGGTAGTGGTTGTAATAATCCTGCGGGACTCTGATGTTCTGCTTTAACTTGTCTACAAGTATGACATTCTGCAACATATCTTGCAATCTCCCTTTTCATATTATTCCACCAAAATGTCTTCTTCAAATCCATGTACATCTTAGTACTACCTGGATGTATAGAATATGGTGTTTCATGTGCTTCTTTCAAAATTATGCTCTTGATCTCTTGGATATCTGGAACACATATTCTACCATGATACCATAATGAATCAGTTTCTGGCTTCAAGGTGAATTCAGATCTTCTACCTTCTTTAATCCTGCGGATTTCTTCAGCTATGAATTCATCTTCTCTTTGCCGATAAAGGATATTTTCTTTCAATTCCATCTCTGTTTCTTCAATAACTTCCATAGCTGCAATACTATTCAACTCTGGACCTTCCCAGATTTCAATACCAGCTCTTTGTATCTCATTCCTCAATTCCTTGGGCATTCCTTCTTCCATCAAAGGATTACAATTCACTTTACGACTTAATGCATCTGCCACTACATTGGCTTTTCCTGGAGTATAGTTTATTGTCAAGTCAATCCTTGATTAACTCTAACCATCTCTTCTGCCTCATATTCATTCCTTTTGTGTGAAGAAGTATTTCAAACTCTTATGATCCGTATATAGTTCACACCTTTCTCCATAAAGAAAATGTCTCCATTGCTTTAAAGCATAAACTACTGCTGCTAACTCCAAATCATGTGTAGGATAGTTAAGTTCATGTGGCTTTAACTGCCTTGATCCGTAAGCAATTACCTTGCGATCTTGCATCAATACACAACCTAATCCATTTTTAGATGCATCACAATATACTGTGTAAACTTTTCCAGTTTCTGGTACTGCTAACACAGGTGCTGTTGTTAGTCTCTTTGAGTTCTTGAAACTTTTTCACATTTCTCTCCATTCAAATGGAACATTCTTTCTGAGTAACTTTGTCATTGGCCCGGCTATCTTAGAAAATCCTTCAATAAATCTCCGATAATATCCGGCCATTCCCAAAAATCCTCTAATTTCCTTAGGGTTCTTGGGTGCTTCCCATTCCAATACTGCTTTTACTTTCTCCGGATTGACTGCAATCCCTTCTTTACTGATCACATGACCAAGAAATTCCACTTGATCCAACCAAACTCACACTTACTAAATTTGGCATATAACTGATGTTCCCTTAGTGTCTGTAACACAATACTTAAGTGTTGTGCATGATCTTCCTTGGTTTTGGAATAGACCAATATATCATCAATGAACACTATCACAAACTTGTCCAAGTATGGCATGAAAATCTTGTTCATCAAGTTCATGAATATTGCTGGTGCATTGGTTAAACCAAATGGTACTACTAAATACTCATGATGTCCATATCTTGACACAAATGCTGTTTTGGGAATATCCTCAGGTTTAATCTTTATCTGGTGGTATCCTGACCTCAAATCTATTTTAGAAAATACCCCTGCTCCTCTTACTTGATCAAACAAATCTTGTATCCTTGGCAACGGGTATTTATTCTTAATGGTCACACTATTCAGGTTACGAAAATCTCCACACATTCTTCTTCCTCCATCTCTTTTATCCACAAATATTACTGGTGATCCCCAAGGTGATACACTTTCTCTTATGAATCCTTTATCTTCCAACTCATCTAATTGCTCTTTGAGTTGTACCAATTCCTTGGGACCCATCTTATATGGTGCTTGTGCAATAGGTGCTGTACCAGGAATCAAATCTATGGTAAACTCAATTTCACGATCCGGTGGCATCCCTGGTAACTCATCTGGAAAAACATCCTGAAATTCTTAACCACTGGGATTTCTTCTATCTTAGCTTCCTTCATAGCATTCAACTGTAAATCTGCTCTTAACTGACTATGCTTATCCCCTTGGTATACTGTTCTCATACCTCCTGGTCCTCTCAAAGACACTGTCTTTTCTGCACAATCTATTTGAGCTCCATGATCAGATAACCAGTCCATCCCTAAGATGACTGCTATATCTTTCATGGGAATTACTAGCAAATCAGCGTCATATACGCGATCACAGATCATAATTACTTGATCCATTTTGACTTGCGTTACTAACAATTTTCCCCCGGCCGACATGACCGTTATGGGTACTTCTAACGGCTGACATCTAATCCCATATGCATCCACAAATTGTTGCGAAATAAAAGATGTAGTAGCTCCAGTATCAAACAAAACTTTGCCAGGATGAGAAAGAATTTTGAGCGTACCGATCACCACGTTGTCGGTGTTGTTGACTTGCTCCAAACTGGTGCAATTCAGCCTTCCATATG
Organism: Poa pratensis; assembly: GCA_947311845.1. Classification (NCBI taxonomy): domain Eukaryota; kingdom Viridiplantae; phylum Streptophyta; class Magnoliopsida; order Poales; family Poaceae; genus Poa; species Poa pratensis. The sequence goes on along the minus strand of CAMZMU010000092.1, from coordinate 23,924,830 downwards.
GCTTCCCTTTGCCCTTATCTGCTGCATTCCTTCCAAATCCTCCATTCCTTGGCTTGAATCCTCCTCCACCTTGGTTATTTCCTCCACCATTTCCTCGGCTTATCTGTTGATTCTGTTTATTTGGACAATCAGGCTTGATATGTCCAGCTTGTCCACATCCAAAACAGATGATTTGGGCTTCTGACAATCCTTCATCAGATGTCCTCTCATTCCACAATTATTGCATATCAAATTGTTAACAGGATTGAAGCTTCGTGGAATAGGTTTCCTTCCTTCAGTTCTAAGCTTAGGCCTAAAACGTAGATTTGGTGGTTGTCGTTGGACTTGAAACTTCCTTGGTTCCATCCTTGCTTTCTTCCTTCTTTCTTCCTGGAGTAACTTATAATCATCCTCCAATGTTATTGCTGCATCTACCAGCTCCTGAAACTCCTTTGGTTTTGTCAACCTCAACTGCATCTTCATAAAAGGACTCAGACCCTTCATGAATCTCTTCTTCCTTTTCTCCTCAGTGTCTACTTCATCTAATGCATACCTTGACAATATGTTGAACGCACTGACATAACGTCCAACAGGTAACTCATTCTGTCTCAGATTCTCAAACTCCCTCCTTTTTAATTCCATAATACTTTCAGGAACATGTGCTTCCCTAAACCTCTTCTTAAACTCCTCCCAAGTTACAACATGATCAGCAGGTAGTGTTGCCACTATGGCTTCCCACCATGATGCTGCTGGTCCGGTAAGCAAATGAGTTGCATACCTAACCTTCTCTCATCAGAACATCCACTGTGTTGAGCTTTCGTTCAGTATCTGCCACCCAATCTTCTGCGTCCATAGGTTCTGGAGCTCTTGCAAATGGTATGGTCTAGCATTTTGGAAATCTGATAAGTCACTCCTTTAAGTACTTCATCCCTTCCTCGTCCTGCCTGTATTTCCAGCAAATCTTGCAGAAATTTATTCTGCCTTTCCTGGTCTTGGCGCCTGCCTTCTTCCACCATCTGCATATACTGCATGAAACTTTGCTCCGTGATTGGCCTTGGCGGTTGTGGTATTCCTCCTGCATCTGCATCTTGCTTCTCCTTAAGTTCACGTTCTTGCCTCTGCACATCACTCTCCTCACCGATGTACGCCATTACCCTCTAGTCCTGTTACATCGAATCAGAACTCTCCATTACATTATGCATATGCACTTCGAGTCCTATTCCATGCACAAGTACTAGTCAAACAATGGAAAACAGAAAAATCCAAAGAACACAAAACTTTTCAAACATATACCATGTATTATACATGTAGGATTACAAACATGGGTACATAATAGTAACACACTCTAAAAGTGAGTAGGTCTCACTTATTGCTACCAGCGTCCTTACAATATACGTACAATACCCTATATTAACATATTACACAACTACTGCTTCACTCCGTCCTGCTCTTCTTCACTTTTCCGCATACTTCCCAGGCTTCCAGTGACAGTTACGCCTGGTCCTCCTGAGAATCCCGGGTAACTTCACATTAATGGTAGGCTGATATTCAGGGTCAGATGGGCTTGCTTCTAACGTCATATCCGTCATGGCGAAGTAACTATCAAGATACTTGTATGCCGCTGCTTCCCCATCGTAAACCTCCTCATCTCCATAACCCTCGCCTCCATCATCGTACCCAGTTGGTACAGCCTCAAAGTTATTAAAATACCCTCGTGATTCGTCTCCCTTCTCCGTCTTCGGGTAGTACTTGGTCTCGTACGCATACTTCCATTCCTCATCTTCCTCCTCAGAATCTATTTTTATTGGCTTACTTGACTCACCAACTCTAGCCTTCCTCCTAGGGGTATGACTAGTAACTTCCGGCTCTCCCGGATCTCCTGGAATTCTTATGGGATCACTCTGTGTACCCTGATAAGGTTCTTCATCCCAACCTGTGGCACTTGGTACTTCAGGTTCCCAATTCTGCCATTCCTTCTCTTCCTCAACTAAACATAACCAGAGTGTGGTGGTGTATAGTCAGGATAAATTGGGGTATCGGGTTCTACTTCCTCCACAACCTAGTTGGTGTGGGTGGTGGATCAGTGTATCCCTTCTCTGCTTCATACCTCAGTATATCACACTTTTCCTGAATAACTTCAGGACTGGAGTACTGCTCTATCATGGCTTCTACCTCTCCTGCTACTACTCCGAACGTCTTATGATACGCCCGAATCATCTTGAGACAACTGTCCATGAACTCAGCCACATCACGTGGATTAGTTTTCAGGAAAGCCTTATAATCCACTGGACCCTCAAGCCGGTAATTCGCACTCGGAATAGCGTTAAACGGTGTTTCCACCAACGCATAACTCTTGGATGTCCTTATCTCAGTAACTGCTCTGACAGCAGCAATCTGGAAAGCTACTTCCACATTCTTCGCTTCTCCAAAGGGCATTTTGAATCCCATCTTAAGTTCAGGTGGTAACTTGAGTGCTACACGGTACAGGGCTAAAATTGATCCGTCGTAAAAACTCATCACTTTCACTATCACCTTGGTTTTGATACCAAGAAAATAGATCAGTTGCTGAAGCATTTCCGCCCAGCTTCCCCGAAAAACACCCTTGCCCAACTCAGCATCTCTCACACGAACCGACCTCCTGGGACCTCGTTTCTCCATCCTAGCTGTTATAGCCAAAAAGGATATCAGAATTGAAATGAAGTAATAATTGCATGATAATGCTATTCTCAAGTGAATATCAATCATAACAAATTAAAACTCAATTCATTCTAAGGCCTCGCACACCTACAGGTTTTTCCCTTTAATAGGTTTCCAACCTAAGGTCTAGCAATTGCTCTGATACCATCTGCGGTGACCCAGCACACCACTGCATATTGTAGTGTACAAGTCGTTGACATAACACCCACGGAAGGACTAATCCGTAAATATTACATCACTCAGAGTAGTACAACAGAAACATTGCGGGTCCACTTTATTACACACTGCTAAAGATTACAAGCCAGAAATGCATAAAAACATCGACGTCTTCCTCTGACATGGGAGGAATGTCTATTATTGCGATGTTGACAGGAGTCAACCTACAAGCGATAGAAAACAGCAAACTAAGAACCATCTTGGCTCAGCCGCTAAGTAGTACTAGTCTAGTCTGACTCGGCCAGGTTCCTACTATGATAACTTTAAGTCTCCACCTCCTCCTCTTCGGCGTCGTCGGCTCCGTAGGCGATGATGTAGTCGACGCCTTCTATTCCTCCAGACAGATCAGGTGCTTCAAAATACACCTCGTCGGCATGATATGCTCCAAAGTCGTCTTCAGCGATCTCATCAGAGTCTAAGCAGAGATCAACGGAGGAAAAGGGTGAGCAACACTAGCGTTACCCAGCAAGTTCAAATAATAGATGATAAAGTGTATGATGCACTATCTACCATCCTGACCAAAAAGTCATGGATGTATATGCAATCTTTTGTAAAACATTTTTAGGAAAAGGTCTATTTTATTTTAGAAAACTATGCCCCCAGCCTCCACGGGTCTTTAGTCATCACTTGGGATGCCTTTCCCGCAGCGTTCTGTAGTTCCCTCCTGGAACAAGGATGTGACAGTCACAATTTCTTTGTTTAACTCTGCAGAGCTGCACCACTTTACCCAACAGCAGCCTGGCTCCTTTTGCTCTCTTCGCACACCATGTGTGCTATAGCCAGAACTCAGGGCAACAAGTCATGTGGAGTCGCCTCCCCGCACAACACATATCCGCCCATTTGTGACGCGGCTGGTAACTAAGACCACTGGCCCGCCACCCCTCCCAAGCTTCTATTCCAGTCACTCCGTCGAGTGGGAAGGTCACGCGCTTCCACGCAGTTGGCCGCCGCAACGGACGCAACCAGGTAATAGCCTGCCGAGGATATGTGAACGAGGGAAGAAACCTCTGACGAGCCCATCCATAGTGAATCTGTTGGCTGATGCTTCAATACGGCGCAAGGATCACTGGGCCATGGGTTATTAATCCTAGGTATATACTTTCCCGTACAATGGAACCTCCACCACAACATCAATCCGTGGTTCCACTGCCAGCCAACCATATATGTATAGCATTTCACATCATTCGAAAATAGGTTTTTCTTTTTCATGCAATGATAAACCATAGTACTTTGTAATTACTTTGATAAAATTAATCAAGTAGGACATGCAAGTTGGAACTTGCCTTGAGACTGACAGGTAATGCAGTCTAAAGCTTCCGACGAATTGGGACCTTCGTGTTCTGAAAATCAATATCATTGTCTGTATGAGACAATGTTGAAAAACCAAATACATGCCAATATGCATATAATGAGATGATTTTTATTCTTTCCCAAAATTCCCCAGAATTTTGTTAAGGATTTCTTTAAAAATTTCTTTGATTTGATTTTTAGTTAGGATGAGTAACATGACAGTCATAATGTAGTTCAAATAATACTTTGAACTTGATATATAATTTTCCCATATTATTTTCTTTTGAAAATAATTTGAAATATTTCAAAGTCATTTCCACTTAAGGATCATTTGAATTTTTGCTACAAGAAATAGTTTTTAATAAATCAAGTAGATATTTTATTTGGATTACTTATTTTCTTCTGATATCTGTAGATATTTTTAACTTATTTTTATGATTTTATTTGAATTTATAGCAAGTTTTGAAATTTGGAAGAAATTTGTAAGTTTAAAAAAATTACAAATAGGTCCCTGGTCAACACTGGTTCAACCGAACCAGTCCAACCCTTTCTCTCTCTCACCTCTCACTCGCACGGGCACGCCCCGTGCTCGACCTCTCCTGGCGACCGAGTCGCCCCCACCGTCGCCGCCACGCTCCGGCCAGCTCCGGCCATCTCCTCCGCCGCCGCCTGGGCAAAACATTCCCCTCGCTCTGCTCTTCCTCCTCACCGGAGCGATTTGAGTTCCGCTTCCTCTCGCGGCCGTGCTCAACCCGTTAGGGTTTCGGTGCTGGCCCGGCTTGCCGCCGTTCGTGACCTTCTTCCCCGGCGTGCTCACCGTGGCTGGGCGCAGAGCTCGCCCTCTGTGCCGCCATGGTGTGGTGGTGCTGGTCCACGACCTCCGTGTGCCCCCTCCACTGGTAGCGCGAGCACTGCCTCGCCGCCGTGGAGCTACGGCCATGGACGCACGGTAAAATCTCTTCTCCTCCCTCTCTTCTCCACTCTCTACCCTAAGCTAGCTCGAGATGCTGCTGTAAGAATTGATTTGAACATATTACCTTCGGTTGTTTTAGGTTTTGTGATGAACAGAGGATGATTCTAGATGAATTTCTCGGATATGTGCACTGCCTCCTCTATGTGCACACATTAGAGGTGAATGGTGTAGATCTAGCAGGTTTAGATCCATCCATTGCCTCTGGATGCAATGTTGGGAGCATTTCTTGCTCACAGAAGATGAAATTTTCTTTAGAAAAATAATTCTGAGCTAGAACTAGTGCTAGCTGTGATGATTAATTGGTTTAGAGCATGATTTGATCATGTTTTGCTCACTGTGATGCCTCCTTGTAGAGTTACACAGTAGCTTTCTTGATTAAAAATGATTTTTATGCTTTCCTGTGCTTCTTCTAAGTGCACAATTCTGATATGAGCAGCTAATCCAGCTCTGCTGGTTCACTGTCATGTGGGTGATGCTTTATTAAGCAAAATAAGAACAGATGCTACACTAAGATCAACCCCTTGCTTCTGTAGATGCTCAAACAAAATGATATTGCACTCAACTGCACTTCCTGTCTCACTCTGTCCTATTACTAGCACAAAACAGAAGTTCTCTGCTGTGCTAATTACTTTTCTATAGCACCTTACCTTGCTTGCAAGGTTCTGTTAAGAACAGATGCTAAAAATCACTCATGCATGGTTCTGTCATTTACAGAACCTGCTAAATCACTCTCTAGCTCATATGTTTAACAACCTTGGGTGTAGAGCAGATAAAGCTACGGTAGAATCTGATCTTGCTCCAGGGTTCAACCACCTCTTCTGGACTGCTTCTTGTGATTCTATTACTTCTTCTGCTACTGGCCTCCTTCTTGGGTTTAATGGCTTGTGGTAGATGGTTTAGGTGATCTCCATGATTGGCTTGTGGTTTTTGGTTGTTCTTGGTGAAGAACAGATGGATTTGTGATCTGGCTGTGATGATGGTTGTGCACTGTATGTGTTGTGATGGCTGTGAATTTGTGTGTTCTTGTGGCTACGGCTTGGGTCTATATTTATACACATTTGAGCACTTCTGTGCTTGTGACACCAGGATAACTGAGCTGTGGTGACTAACCTACTTACAGTGGCCCTCTTTGCCTCGAGCTGCTCTATTTGACTCATTCCTGCACTCCTTTTCACCTAGGAGATCAGCTCAGCTCTGCTGCTGCGCAGTTCATCTCCCCCTGGTGATAGCTATGAGTCATTCTTGACTCATTGCTCCTATCTGGTCCAGATTTCTATGTGGCAATGCTTGGCTGAGAATTGGGGATGCTAAAGATAGTCGGTTTGCTAATTAAACTCAAGTGTGTGGCCAATTAAGCTAGTAATTAGCTTAAGATGTGGGTTTAGGATCCACTTGTCAATTAATGGCAAGTGTGATACCAAATTGTTGCCTCTTTTACTGGCATTTGTTTTCTGGTTTAAAGTGGAGCTTGTGGATTTATGTGTTGCCTTTCTTAAATGATCAGGAGATCATAATGCTCAATTAGCACTTGTTGCCTTTGATGTTTGTTGCCTAAAGATGATGTCTATTAAGTGCTAAGCTTAAGCCTTTGCCCCTAATGTTGCCTTTGGATTTATTGAGCATGATCAAACAGATCAGTCCCTTTGTTGCCTCAGGATTTTATTTGCATGCTCCACATTAGTCTAACCAAACCATAGTTTTGGTTAGGCTAAACCAGATTTCAAATATTAACATGCCAGCACCAAATGGTGTTGGCAACATTTTAACCATAACCATTTCCTTTATTTTGATGTTTATTTTGCAGGTTGAAGATCTTCTGAAAATTTCAGAAGTGAAGATTTAGTTTTAGGATTTTATTTATACTCTTTTGTAAGCTCACACTTGGTGTAATTATGTAATTGTAAATCTAGTTGTAAAGAACAGATTGTAACATTTGTTTTTTGTAAACATGTTGATGAATTTTTGTAAAGAAAATGGATTCAAACATGTTTGTTATATTTATATTTGAACTTGTTGAAAAATATGATCATTTATTTGTAAATCATTTGAATGTTTGAAATGATATGTGTATGTCTTGTATTGATTTCTTTGGAATGATTCATTCCTTTTTGTTATAATTTATATATCTTGTGTTATTGAAATATTCTATGTGTGTGTATGGAAAGAATTAGGAAAGAATAGAAATGTGTTGAATATAACAATCTATAATAGATCATGTCAAAATTTGACATAACCATTTTGTAAAAGTAGGGTTTTGAAAATGAGTAGTGGGGTGAATCGACACCTCTCGACTATCTGTCGATGCCTGACTCCCAGACCCTCGACACTCGTCTGATATCGACTCCCGACTCTTTTATCACAAAAGCGCGAAAATTATCCAGATTTTACCGAAAGATGCATGTATGCACAAATGCAGTTCCTATTTCTACCCTCTCGAGTCCTATAACTGCGGGGTATTACAACATAGCATTCAATATTCATCGGATCCCAGCAAACACAACATGTAGCATTACAATAAGATGATCTTGATCATGATAGGCAGCTCACAAGATCTAAACATGATAGCATAAAGTGGAGAGACAACCATCTAGCTACTGCCATGGACCCGTAGTCCAAGGATGAACTACTCACGCATCACTCCGGAGGCAGTCATGGTGATGTAGAGCCCTCCGGTGACGATTCCCCTCTCCGGCAGAGTGCCGGGAAGAGCTTTTGAACCCTCCCGAGCTAGGGTTGACGACGGAGGCGTCTCTGGAACTTTTCGTGGATAATGGCTCGGGTATTTAGGGTTTCCATGTCGGGAGGAATAAATAGGCGAAAGGGCGGCGGCTGGAGACGCACGTGGGCCCCACACCACCCCACGGCGCGGCAGGGGGGCCCGCACGGCCCCCTGGTGTGGCTGCCTCGTGGCTCCCCTCCGTCTCTCCATTGGACTCCGTGTACGTGTTGGAAAAATAGGAGGTTCTGTCCAAGTTTCATCCTATTTCGAGAATATTTCCAGACTAGCTTTTCTGGAATACAAAAACAGCAGAAAACAGGAACTGGCACTGTGGCATCTTGTTAATAGGTTAGTCCCAGAAAATGCATAAAAATGCTATGAAGTGTATATAAAACATGTAACAATTGGTATAATATCAACATGGAACATCAGAAATTATAGATACTTTTGAGATGTATCAACCCGTAGTACCGCTCATCGCATCCGAAGGCCGTTTTGGCGGTACTAGGAGCGGTAGTACCGCCCGGGGCGGTAGTACCGCTGCCCAGGGTGGTAGTACCGCTGTCTAGGGTATGTTTTCAGCTTGTTTGACTTCCTGGGTTCCTCGGGGGGCGGCAGTACCGCCATTTGCAGCGGTAGTACCGCCCCTACGCGTTTCTGCACCCAACGGTTGGATCTTTGGGTGACCTATTTAAGGGGCCTTCTTCCCCAATGGTTCCCCAACCTTTCTTGCAATTTTGACCTCCATTGTTGACCTCCAAAAACTTGCTATCTCTCAATCTCTCCAATGATTTGTTGAGTTCCATTTGGGAGGAGATCTAGATCTATATTTCCACAAATCAATCTCTCATATAAGTGAGGGAAGACTTTCGATCTAGATCTTGAGTTTCATTTGTTGAGTTCTTCTTTGTTCTTCCTCTCTTCTTCCCATAAGCATTTGTTGATTTTGGTGAGATTTGAGAGTGAAGGATTTGAGCACTTGTGCTCTTGCCATTGCATTGTGCATCGGTTTGTACTCTCCACGAGGATTCGTGGAAGTTGAAAGTTTGTGAGCTTGTTACTCTTGGGTCTTTAGACACAAGACGTCTTTTGTGGTGGTTGAGACCTTTTGTGATCACTTGGGAGCTCACAATTCTTTTGTGTGTTCTGACTCAAGATTGTTGTAAAGGCTCCGGATTCCGCATTGAACGATTCCGATAGTGGAAGGTGAACCGAGCTTTTGGGCAAGGTTCATCGGAGAATAGGGTGAAACCATTTGTGGCGTTTGAGTTTGAAACTCACACCCCTCCAACGAGACGTACTCCCCTAAAAAGGAGGAATTCAGAAATACATCATCGTCTCCGCGTGTCTCAGTTATTTCTATACACGAGTTCTTTACTTATGCACTTTACTTTGTGATAACTTTCGTGCTTGAAGTCTTTTATCTTGCTATCACCTTGTTACTTGTCTTGCTTAGCATAAGTTGTTGGTGTACATAGGTGAGCCTAGTATATTTAGGTTGTATGCTTGTTAAATTAAAACACCTAGTTTTATTTTTCGCATTTATCAAGCCTAAACCGGAATAGTTTTATTCGCCTATTCACCCCCTCTAGGCGACATCCTTGTCCTTTCACCACCGACTAGGGACACGCTAAATTCCAGACACCAAACCCTAGCGAGATCACATCTCGCCGGGACCTCCATTGTAACACCTCGAAATCAATATCAGACAAGCAAAAGTTTGGTATTACCCTCCGGGGCCTGAACCTGGGTAAATCTTGCTTGTCAGCTGACGATTCCACCAGCGCTACCATCCTTCTCTCTCTCTTACGATACGAAACCCAAGGATGTCATCCAAGAGATTTGTCGTCGTAACCCCACGTCAATCCCGATGAAGCCTTATATTTGCATTCAAAACCTGAAACCCAACTATTGTAAACTATATAGTGGTTTGTTTGTTCAAAATATAAGTTGTCACGAGTGAAACTCAAATGGTTTGGATCCTCCCATCCAGATCCAAATCCTAGTTATTGAATTAAGTGCCCGTATTTACCTGGATTTAATCCAAGATTCAACGTCGTTGTTCTCGGAGTGGTATGTGATGTGCATGTGGTAATTTTACCAACTTTAATCTGTAAGGTAAAATATTCTTGGGTGAGAGTGTGAGCGCTTGCATCTATACTATATTTATGTAAAAAAATGTACGAAAGAGCCTGGTTTTTCTTTCTTTTTTTAGTGGAAGGAGAGCCACTGCCTTCTGGCTCTGGTGTCTTGGTGCTACGGAAAGAAGAGAAACCATGGCGTAGCAGGACGCTCGGTGGCAAGTCCCCTCTCTCCAGCCCGAGGCAAAACGAAACAAAGGACCACGTCCACGACTCCACGAGCAAGCAGTAGTGTTGCAGATATACGGGCACTCCTATATGACGCGGTACAAGGACGGAACGACGCTCCGCGTACACCAGATATTGGGCTCAACCCAATTAGCTCTGACTGGCCCAGGTAATGTTATTTTCATTTTTTATTATATATTTTTTCTTTTCTGTTTTAAGTAAACAATAAAAAGAAATAAACATTTTTTAAATATGAATATTTTTCATATATGAACAATTTTCAAACCTAAACAATTTTTAAAAATGAACAATTTTCAAACCTAAACATTTTGTAAAAATGAACAAAATTTCAAATGTGAACGATTTTGAAATCTGAACATCTTCTATATTTGAACGATTTTCAAAATCTGAACAAATTTTAATTTTAAAAACTTTAAAAATGAACATTTTTCAAATTTGATTTTTTTTAAATAAACAATTTCAAATCTGAACAATTTAAAAATCTGATTTTTTTTAAATTTGAACATTTTAAAAATGAATACTTTTTAAATTTGAACATTTTAAAAAATGAATAATTTTCAAATATGAACATTTTTCAAATTTGAAAATTTAAAATGGAAAAAAGAAAAACCAGAAAAGAAAAACGAAAAACAAAAAAGAAACAGAAAAAAAGAAAAAGCCTTGTGACTGGCGACTGGGTCGGCCTAACAAGTGGTACGCGGATGCTAATAGCGTATTAGCGTCCGCAGTATGCGATATATAGGTTTTTCCCAGATATAATAAAATCAAATTATTTGAAATATTGACTAGGGTTTCTTTACACCCCTTTATGTGACTTGATAAAATATAAAGCCAGGTTTTATAGCAAAAACCCCAATCTTGTGATAAAAATGCAGAAAATACATGATGATGACGTCTATATGCATGCTTGTAATATTTTAAATTTTTGGATCTTACAAGTGGTTGAGCCACGTGAGAGCCAGGGGGCCATTGCCTCCCCCTCGTATGCAAGTTTTTAGATTCGGGTGCCCGACGTGGCAGTTTGATGTTGCCTGTCCAGGCGCATACTCGCAGCGAACTCCTCTCTCTTTCCTCTCCTCCACCACCAAAACCGGCCAACATGCCTGGCGTTAACGGCACCCAGCTGGACGACATCATCGCGGGAGGCGTCGGCATGGTGGCCATGGTGTCGTGCTGCACGGTGTCTGTATACTGCTGATAACCCACAAGTGTAGGGGATCATGTGTAGCCTTTTCGATAAGTAAGAGTGTCAAACTCAACGAGGAGTTAATGGTAGGATAGGTATTCTCTAAAGTTTTATCAACCACTCATACAACTGTACGCACACTAAACGTTTGCTCTAACTAGGAAATAAAATTAGAGTAACAATATGGGTATGACAGCATAGCCTTGCAGGAATATAAAAAACAAGAAAGTAAAAGTTAGGTGCTGCAGCAATAAAGTACACTAAAAAATCATAAACTAACAGAACCATGAGTGTGAAAAAGTGATAGAAAGTGTGATGAAATTGTCCAAAATTAATTAGTGAAGATAATTGATTTATTGTATTTGATGCAGTTTTCTATATGGAAGATGCTAAATATACATGTACTCAGCAACATGTGATTACACATACTTGGACCCCTAGCAAACATCCGCCGGCGGCACGCCTATATCTTGGCCCCATTGGACCAGCTCTTTCCTCGCAGGCCCCTCCTACAAGTCGATCCACAGACGTGCGGGCGTGCGGCACCTCAGCTCTTGTTCCTGTAGCCGCGCACACCGTGGCGAGAAGCCCATTCCAGTCCACCGCGGTGGCACCTCAGCTCTCCTCCACGACCGCTAGCTGCCGTCCAACCTCGCCAGCAGCAAAGTCCTGCCGGGATTCGTCCTCCCCGTTCACCCCTATGGCCACCGGCCACGTCGCCGTCCGCCGTCGTTCGTGCACGCGCGCGTCCGCCACGTTGTCCGGCTGCCCGTCACGCGGCCCTCCACGTGGACGCCTCCCCTTCGCCGCCAGAAGCTACCAGCCGCCTTTGCTACGTAACACAGAGATCCAGACGCCGCCGTCATTTGAAAATCTCGAGCAACCACCATATCAGCGTCAGAGACTAGAGTTCTCTTCGACTAGCCATAGTGGGGAGTAACTTCAACTAGTAACATACACATATTACTAGACTATGTTACTACCCTCATAGTGCAAAGTAACATAGAGGTGGTGTCATATATGGTCTCATTTATTACTCTATAGACTCATTTTTTCTTGAAAAGTGTGATGTTACTAGTGTTACAAGTAACTAGCTAAGTTACTCTATTTACATCTCTCATTAATTAAATGCCACATAGTATTTTTTTCCTTAGGTGGCATCTATGTTACTAGTGAAGTTACTCCCACTATGGATAGTCTTCTTCCATTCTGTCCCGGCTCGGAATTGGTCGTGCGCATGCACCAACCGTAAGCGCTGCTGCTGCTAGATCAAAGTTCTCTGCCGGATGCAGAGTACTTGTTTAATCCGAGATGATGGCAAGCAAGACTGATCAACTGGTTTTGGGACTTTGACCCATCATTGGCGTTACGGCCTTCAGCACGCTCAGAGGCTCATCCAAAAGAAAGGCTAGCCATCCTGGAAGCCAGCCTTGTGTCGCCCACTTCGGAGGCCGCCGCCGCCTTCCCTTTTGCACATGCCCGCAATTTCTCAGCATGCTTTCTGGGCAACAAAGACCAACCAAAAAATTTGCAACTATGGTGGACTCCTCCTCGCGTGCTTTGCGCACGTTCTGTACTTTGTGGCACACACACGAGTGTGGAACATTGCCATTTGAAGTGGATAAATAACATGTAAGATGATTTCGACATCTGTGCGCTATTGGAGCGTCCATATGGGACGCGTTTGGTAGTCTGCAGCTACTTTTACGTCCCGTGAGACATGGCCGGCCAGGGCCTGGTATGGAAAAACCAGCCTCTGAGCTTAGTTATGCACTCCGTTTGGTAGCCTGTATGGCTTTTTTTTGGTCCAGCCTTAAACATGAACTGAGTTGTTTGGTTACATGCTTTGCATGCTCTGATTCAAGTACTCGTGTGTTTGGTTAGCTACAGAAGAGGCACTACGGTAACCTCTTCTCATTCGAGGTGAGGTTACCAACTGAACCATGGAAGCACAACTACTGCACGTCATGACGATAAACATAGTGCACAACTGAATCCAATCCTTAAGCAGTAACAGTCTAACAGAGGACACCATCAGTGGTTCAACTAGTTGTCACCATCTTAAACAAGACCACGGTACAAACATAATAGGCTATTCTACTTGGCTTCATTCTTCCTCAGGTTCTCTGGGTGGTCAATACATTTCTTCACCACTTCACATCCAGTCTTGTTGAAGATGATCACCTTGTACCCTTTGGCAGCAAGCTTCTTGAACATTAGAAGGAAACCAATCTTCCGTTCATGAGCAATAGTGAATGCTGGCCACCCACGATCAAGGCATGCTTTACCATTGACATCAGCTAGGGTGATTGTCCAGACGCACCCTGTGTTCGTCCTGAGGGTGATCTCCGCAGGAACCTCACCCAAATATGGCATGAATGCTTCAGGAACAGGAAGGACCCCTAAGCCAGGGGCGACAACCACCTTGCAGAAGTGGTTAGGGGACACCTCTTCTTCCATCCATCCAACGTTGGCCCTCATCTTGGTGGGAATTGCTCCAACATTCTCAGCCTACGAGCATGAACAAATGCTTAATCTTGGTGATCCTTTGAACATGACATCAATGTTTGAACAAGTAGAGATGCCTCATAGTTCGTACGACACATGTTTATCCAAGAAGTGTTTCCACACTACCAAGAGGAAGGAACAAGAAATGACCTTGTACATTGCACAAGGTAGTAAGGAATCACTCCTTGCATAAAACCATCGCCAGATTTTAATCATCGGCTTCAAACTTAATATGCCAAGCGAAATTTGCCTCAAAAGAAATAGCAAACAAAGATCGCAGGGAGACGACTCTGTACAGGACCAAGATGTATGCACAAGAATGTTACTTGTAGAACGCTCAAGGTCCTATCCAAGTCACCTCCATGCACATATGTTACGCCATATTGTAATCTGTTCAAATCATAGGCAAACTATAACAACTCATCAGATGCCTTAGTTAAGTTAGGTAGAAGAGTATGAACCGCATGACAACCAACAAAATCAAGTACAAGACACGAATAATGATGTGCAAGGTTCTTAATTTTGGTGGCTGACTTGTGGTAACAGTTCGACATCTGACTCACGAATATAAAACCCTTCATCATTGGCGACAATTTCACAGTTCTAGCCGCATACATCTAAGCCATGAGTGGGAAAAAAGAGTGCCTACAAGAACCAAATAAAAATAATAGCATAGTCTTTGCAATTACCCTTGGTTCTCTAGACAATCTCCTTGCAAATATGATTGCGTGGATCACACGTTCGCTGGGAGACCCCAAGAGGAAGGTATGAAGTAGTGTAGTAGCAGTTTCCCTCAGTATGAAACCAAGTTTTAATCGAACCAGTAGGAGCAAGAAATCACTTCTGAAGGTTGTTGGTGGCGGAATATGGCACGGCGCAACACTAGGGAATCCGGCACCGACGTGGAATCTGCACACAACACAATCAAACTACTTTGCCCCAACGAAACAGTGAGGTTGTCAATCTCACTGGCTTGCTAAAAACAAAGGATTAAACGTATGGTGTGGAAAACAGTAGTAAATTGCAGAGAATGAAAAGGAACAGTGTTTGCAGTTGGTTGTATTATCAGTGTAAAAGAATGGACCGGGGTCCACAGTTCACTAGTGGTGTCTCTCCATAAAATATAACTAACATGCTGGGTGAACAAATTACAGCTGGCCAATTGACAAAATATTGAGCGCATGATAATGCATATATATGACATGATGATTACTATGATATTCATGTGGGCATTACGACAAAATACATATACCGTTATCCAACAGCGTATATGACTAATAATCCACCGCCAGGTTGTCATACCGAGTTCCCCGTTGGTATTAAGTTGCAAGCAACAGATAATTGCATTAAGTAATGTGCGTAAAGTAAACAAATGCATTAGACCTAACGGCGTACCCTTAAGCTAAGCATCGGTTATTTTATCCCTAGTGGCAACAGCACATCCACAATCTTAGAAGTTATTGTCACTCTCCCAGATTACCGGAGGCATGAACCCACTATCTAGCATAAATACTCACTCTTGGAGTTACAAGCATCTACTTGGCCAAAGCATCTACTAGTAACGGAAAGCATGCAAGATCATAAATAACATATAAGATAGATTGATAATCAACTTGACATAGTATTCAATATTCATCGGATCCCAGCAAACACAACATGTAGCATTACAATAAGATGATCTTGATCATGATAGGCAGCTCACAAGATCTAAACATGATAGCATAAAGTGGAGAGACAACCATCTAGCTACTGCCATGGACCCGTAGTCCAAGGATGAACTACTCACGCATCACTCCGGAGGCAGGCATGGTGATGTAGAGCCCTCCGGTGATGATTCCCCTCTCCGGCAGGGTGCCGGGAAGAGCTTCTGAACCCTCCCGAGCTAGGGTTGACTGCGGCGGCGTCTCTAGAACTTTTCGTGGATAATGGCTCGGGTGTTTAGGGTTTTCACGTCGGGAAGAATAAATAGGCGAAAGGGCGGCGGCTGCGGAGCCACGAGGGCCCCACACCACCCCACGGCGCGGCAGGGGGGCCCGCGCAGCCCCATGGTGTGGGTGCCACGTGGCGCCTCCTCCGTCTCCCCTCTGGACTCCGTCTTCGTGTTGGAAAAATAGGAGGTT
The DNA here is from genome assembly GCA_947311845.1 of Poa pratensis. Classification (NCBI taxonomy): domain Eukaryota; kingdom Viridiplantae; phylum Streptophyta; class Magnoliopsida; order Poales; family Poaceae; genus Poa; species Poa pratensis. The sequence continues at coordinate 23,908,812 of CAMZMU010000092.1, read as the reverse complement.
CTGTCCAAGTTTCGTCCAATTCCGAGAATATTTCCAGACTAGCTTTTCTGGAATACAAAAACAGCAGAAAACAGGAACTGGCACTGTGGCATCTTGTTAATAGGTTAGTCCCAGAAAATGCATAAAAATGCTATGAAGTGTATATAAAACATGTAACAATTGGTATAATATCAACATGGAACATCAGAAATTATAGATACGTTTGAGACGTATCAAGCATCCCCAAGCTTAGTTCTACTCGTCCTCGAGTAGGTAAAACGATAAAAACAAAATAATTTCTGAGGTGACATGCTACAATCATAATCTTGATCAAATAATACTGTAAAGCACATGTTATGAATGAAGTGATCCAGGTCAATGGTCTATAGTTTGCTAGCAAGTAGATAATGAGCAAACAACTGAATCATATAAGCAAAAACTTTTCATGAATAGTACTTTCGAGACAAGCATCAAAGAGTTTTGCATAAGAGTTAAATCATAAAGCAATAGATTCTAAGTAAAAGGTTTTTAACCAACACAAAGGAAGATTTAAGTTTCAGCAATTGCTTTCAACTTTCAACATATATATCTCATGGATATTTGTCAACACAAAGCATATAATAAGTGCAATATACGAGCATATAAAAATTGTTGCACCAAAGTTGACACTAGTGTTTGCTTCTAAGATAGAAAGAAGTAGGAAAACTGACTCAACATAAAAGTAAAAGAAAGGCCCTTCGCAGAGGAAGCAGGGATTAAATCATGTGCTAGAGCTTTTTAAGTTTTTGAAATCATATAGAGAGTAAAAATAAGTTTTGAGAGGTGTTTGTTAATTGTCAACGAATCAGAAAATGGAAAGTACAATATGACCCCTGCCAACCAGACTTTTAAGAGCGGCTCCCATGAAGGACGTTATTTCTACCAGCAAGGCAGATCATCCCTATTTCTCTTTTGTTTACACATGCAAATATTTCACTGTTTGTCATTGCTTGACTGATAAATCAGGGCAAAAATGTGAAGAGAATTAAACGGTTAAAGTTGTAATTAATTGGGACTGGGCACCCCATTTGCCAGCTCTTTTTGCAAAATTAATGGATAAGCGGATGTATATGCCGCTAGTCCGGTGGTAAAGTCTGTTTGACAGTTGATATAAAGACATCCACCCCGTCCTCATGAGCTTGGTAAACATTGACACAAAATAGGAGTAATAATGTTTGAATAGTTTAAAGGTAGCACATGAAAAATTTACTTGGAATGGCAAGAAAATACCACATATAGGTAGTTATGGTGGACACAGATGGCATGGATTTGGCTCAAGGTTTTGGATGCACGAGAAGCATTCCCTCTCAGTACAGAGTTTAGGCTAGCAAGGTTATTTGAAGCAAACACAGGATATCAACCGACACAGCAAGGCTTATATGAAAACATATTGCAAGCATTATAAGACTCTACATTGTCTTCCTTGTTAACCAAACCCTTTTACTAGAAAATATCTAGACCTTAGAGATACCAATCATGCAAACCAAATTTCAACGAGCTTTACGGTAGTTTTTCATTAATAGGTTTTAACTACATGATACAAAAGCTTAAACATGAACTACTTGATAACTCAAAACAATTGACAAGTATCAAATTGTAAGCTTTTTCCATTATACCATCTACCACATGCAACATTTTCTGTTCCAACCAAACACCAATCAATTTATTTCAACATAAACTCTCCAAACAATTATAAGTGAAGCAAGAGAGTACTTTCTTTAAAAAAACCAACAGCTCTGAATAAGAGATGCATGCAAAACAGGAGCTAAAAGCATAGCAATAGCTAAATAGAATACTCAACAAGTATAAGTGAAGAATATGAGTATTCATATGAAAAAGCGGAGCGTGTCTCTCTCCCAATCAAGAATGATGGGGTCCAATCAAGTTGACCATAAGAAAAATAAAATACTGAAAATAAAAGCACACAGACGCTCCAAGTAAAGCACATATGATGTGAAAGAATTAAAATATAGTTTCACTAGAGATGACCTGATAAGTTGCTGATGAAGGCATCCCCAAGCTTAGACGCTTGAGTCTTCTTGAAATATGCTGGGGTGATCCATGGGAGCATCCCCAAGCTTAAGCTCTTCACTCTTCTTGATCACATTATATCATCCTTCTCTCTTGACCCTTGAAAACTTCCGCCGCACCAAACTCAAAGTAATTCTCATTAGAGGGTTAGTGCACGATCAAAAACTCACATGTTCTATAAGGACACAAACATGACCGTTACTTTTAACATTAGCTACTGCCACTGATGTTATGTGAAGCTCTTCACCCTAAAAAAAATCCACTCAACACTAGTAAAAGAGAGAATGCGAAAAATAAAAGACAGAATCTGTCTAAACAGAACAGTCCGCAAAGACGAATTTTTTCGAGGCACTTACGTTACTCAGATCGAAAAACTTTAAACTAACGAAAGATGCGTACATATCTGAGGATTACACACAAAAAAAATTCAGATTTAAATAATTTTTGTGATTTTACAGAATTAAAACGGTGAACAGCAAAATTTGTTCCTGCACAGAAATCCAAATCTAGCATCATCTTCCTATTAGAGGCAATACTTGGCACAACAATGTGATAAAATAAAGATACAAAAGAATTTTTACAGAAGTAAACAACTCCTTGATTCAAAAAAAAGAAAAATTGCAGAAATAAAATAATGGGTTGTCTCTCATAAGTGCTTTTCTTTAACGCCTTCTAGCTAGGCATAGTGATTTTTATGATGCTCATATAAGATGAGAGTTGAAACATAAAAGAGAGAATCAAAAAACATATAAAAACATGTTTAAATCTAACACTCTTCCTATGCAAAGGAATCTTGTAGTAAAACAAATCATTGAAGCATAAAGCAACTAGCATAGGAAGATGCAACAATGCAACTTTAAAACTTTCAACACAAAGAGAGGTGTTTTAGTGACTTGAAAACTTTTACAACAATATTTTCCTCTCTCATAATAACTTTCAGTAGAATCATGAACAAATTCAACAATATAACTATCACATAAAGCATGCTTTTCATGATCTACAAACACATAATTTTTATCAAGCTCCAAGGTAGTGGGATCAAAAATTTCAAACCCACTTTTAAACATATTAAAACAAGATGATTGGTCACTCTCAATAGTAGAATGCATAATATTATCAAGCAACATAGGACCATCATCTAAAGCTTTATCATAAACATTTTCTAAGCAAACTTTCTCATTACCATGCATTTTGAAATTAGGCATAAATAGAGGATTATCATAAGACTTATCAAAATAGCATGGATTTTCATAAATAACAGTAGCATAATTATTTCCACAAGTTTCATTCATAGGGAATATTTCAAGAGAATCCACAGGAACATAACATTCTTCCTCCTTTCGTAAGCATGGAGGGCAATCAAATAGTGTAAGAGTTAGATAGTTACTCTCATTGGAAGGTAGACATAGGTAGGTAATCCACTCTTCCTCCTTTTGTTCATCACTCTCCTCCTCTTTTCCATCCGATGAGATTTCAGCATCAGCAGTTTCTTCTTCCACATGTTCCTGCAAGGCAATGGTCTCCTCCTTTGGAGGAAAGATCCTATTAACAAATTCAGTAATATAACCATTATCCTTATAATTCTCAAAACAATATTTAAGTACAACAAGATTCTCAGATTTATAAGGGGTAACATCATCATTAGCAATAATGTCAAATAAAGCAGCAATTTCATAAGCCCCCTTAAAAGCAATAAATTCTTCAATTCTCTCCACATTATAAAAATCATAATCCCCATTAGCATAAGAAGACAAGATTTCATTATCATTGTGAGCACATTGGAAAGGAAGGTGACGCAATCCACAAGAACATTTTACATCATAAAGCCTACATAAATCCCAGGCACATGTTTTAACTTTCTCAATAAAATTCCATAATAGTAACCCTTTTTCAGACAAACGGTGTTTCTTAAAATGTTTTTGATGGCCCTCTGTGAACCCACCGTGCCAATAAAATTTAGTTTGAAAGAAGTTATCCATTGATAGCAAGTAAACAACTAGACATAATAACAAACTAAAATAGACTAGATGCAGGATTTTTTTTTGTTTTTGATCAATAAAGCAAACAAGACTAAATAAAAATAAACTAAGCAAGACAATAAGAAAGTAAAGAGATTGGAAGCGTGAAACTCCCCTTGTAGAAATCCTCTTGCTCCCCGGCAACGGCGCCAGAAAAAGAGCTGTTGCAGGGAGTTAAACGAGCTCTCAGAAATATTTCTTCTCCCCGGCAACGGCGCCAGAAAAAGAGCTTGATTGCGTGGATCACATGTTCGCTGGGAGACCCCAAGAGGAAGGTATGAAGCAGTGTAGCAACAGTTTCCCTCAGTATGAAACCAAGGATTAATCGAACCAGTAGGAGGAAGAAATCACTTCTAAAGGTTGTTGGTGGCGGAATAAGGCACGACGCAACACCAGGGAATCCGGCGCCGACGTGGAATCTGCACACAACACAATCAAACTACGTTGCCCCAACGAAACAGTGAGGTTGTCGATCTCACCGGCTTGCTGAAAACAAAGGATTAAACGTATGGTGTGGAAAACAGTAGTAAATTGCAGAGAATGAAAAGGAACAGTGTTTGCAATTGGTTGTATTATCAGTGTAAAAGAATGGACCAGGGTCCACAGTTCACTAGTGGTGTCTCTCCGTAAAATACAACTAACATGCTGGGTGAACAAATTACAGCTGGGCAATTGACAAAATATTGAGCGCATGACAATGCATATACGACATGATGATTACTATGATATTCATGTAGGCATTACGACAAAATACATAGACCGTTATCCAACAACGTATATGACTAATAATCCACCGCCAGGTTGTCATACCGAGTTCCCGTTGGTATTAAGTTGCAAGCAATGGATAATTGCATTAAGTAATGTGCGTAAAGTAAACAAATGCATTAGACCTAACGGCGTACCCTTAAGCTAAGCATCGGTTATTTTATCCCTAGTGGCAACAGCACATCCACAATCTTAGAAGTTATTGTCACTCTCCCAGATTACCGGAGGCATGAACCCACTATCTAGCATAAATACTCACTCTTGGAGTTACAAGCATCTACTTGGCCAAAGCATCTACTAGTAACGGAAAGCATGCAAGATCATAAATAACATATAAGATAGATTGATAATCAACTTGACATAGTATTCAATATTCATCGGATCCCATCAAACACAACATGTAGCATTACAATAAGATGATCTTGATCATGATAGGCAGCTCACAAGATCTAAACATGATAGCATAAAGTGGAGAGACAACCATCAAGCTACTGCCATGGACCCATAGTCCAAGGATGAACTACTCACGCATCACTCCGGAGGCAGGCATGGTGATGTAGAGCCCTCCGGTGATGATTCCCCTCTCCGGCAGGGTGCCGGGAAGAGCTTCTGAACCCTCCCGAGCTGGGGTTGACTGCGGCGGCGTCTCTAGAACTTTTCGTGGATAATGGCTCGGTGTTTAGGGTTTTCACGTCGGGAAGAATAAATAGGCGAAAGGGCGGCGGCTGCGGAGCCACGAGGGCCCCACACCACCCCACGGCGCGGAAGGGGGCCCGCGCGGCCCCATGGTGTGGGTGCCACGTGGCGCTCCTCCGTCTCCCCTCTGGACTCCGTCTTCGTGTTGGAAAAATAGGAGGTTCTGTCCAAGTTTCGTCCAATTCCGAGAATATTTCCAGATTAGCTTTTCTGGAATACAAAACAGCAAAAAACAGGAACTGGCACTTTGGCATCTTGTTAATAGGTTAGTACCAGAAAATGCATAAAAATGCTATGAAGTGTATATAAAATATGTAACAATTAGTATAATATCAACATGGAACATCAGAAATTATAGATACGTTTGAAACGTATCAAAATACCATGACCTTAGTTTAATCATTGGCTCCTTGCAATCAAAGTTGAAGAAAATCACATTACTAACTATATGAAAGTTGAGCGATTTAGCGAGCTCTCCGTGCTCGGGCTACTGTTCTAAGGAACAGTAGCTACAGTGTTGAACAGTACCGCGCGGAGGGACCTATTTGTAATTTCCAGAAAACTGAAGGACTTTCTTGCAAAAACGCCACAATTCCCCTCCGTATTCTCTCTCTCCCGCGCGGTGTCGAGCCCGCCGGCGACGCCGACGCGCGCCGCCACTCCGCTCCTCCCCGTTCGAATCCAGCCATGCGGGGAGCTCCGTCGTCTTCCCCTCTCCCTCCTCGCCGGAAATCGGCTGCTGGGCCGCCGCGAGGGCGCCGGAATCGCCGCCGCGTCCGCGCGTCGCCGGCGCCGCTCCGGCGACCAATACATGGCGGCGCTGCCACCTGCGGGTAGCGCGCGTCGAGGCGCGTTCGACGCACGCCCACGCGCGTCCCAGCTCGCGCTGGTTCGCCGCTGGCGTCGACGGCGCCGCCGCGGCAGATCCGGCCAGATCCGGCCACTGTGACGTCATCCACATGTCAGATTTTTTTTTGGTTTTCTGGTTTTAATTTTTTTAAGATAATTGCTAAATGCTGGAAAATCAATAACATTAAATATATCCAACATGAAAATACAATAAATATGTCAAAGTGGCCATATAAAAATAAATGCTCAATATTTATGTCATATGATCGGAATTCAAATTTGAATATTTCAAATTTTTTAATGCCTTTGAAATTTTCCCATTCCGTAAGCGTTAAAGAATTCAAATCTGGATAACTTCCCAATTTGAACAACTTTGAAAATCTTTGCATTTCAATAATTTCCGACTCTGCGCAATTTTTAAATGTGGACATTTCCAAAATTAAATTTAGTGGCCTTAAAAAATATGACAAATATATCAACATAGACGCAAAAATAACCGTCGCCTATTTATGGCATACAATATTTAAATATTTTAAATTTCAGATACATTTCAAATGTGAGCATTTAATAAACGCAAAAAGAATTTAAATACGACAACCGTACCAACGCAAACACAAAAAAATGCTGGCTATTTACGCCGCCTGATTAATTTCCATATTTGAATGTTCCAAATTTTGAATTCCTTTCGAATCTGAGCATTTAGAAAACATACACATAATTAAAATGTGGAAAACTTCCCAACTCTACCAATTTTTGAAACTTGAACAACTTACAAATACAAACTTTCCTTTTACTTCCAACAAATTTAAATCCGAAAAACATTTGAACGCGGGCATTTACAAATTTGAATTCTTTACACCGCGGTAATTACAGATACGACAAAAAAAACAGCATGACTACAAAATAAACGTTGACTATTTATAGCATATGACCAAAATTCATACTTGAATATTCAAAAAACCAGATGCCTTAGCTTATAAGTGCAAACTTTTTTCCCAGTCCCGACAAAATTAAATATAAACAACTTTTGAATGCAGACATTTACAAACTTGAATTTTCTACGCCTCGATATTTTTACTTCAGACGCGCCAACGTCGCCCTGGCAGGCATGTCCACTGCTGACGTCATCACGACATCGCAGTGGGGCCGGCCTGTCAGTTTTCCCCCTTTTCGCATAATTTCCCACAAATTGCTAAATTCCTTACAAGTGGGCTCCATATTATTAAGACAATTTCTAGAAATTGATAAATACTTTAAAATCAACAACTTCAAATCTTTCCATCCAAAAAATGTGAAAAATAATTCAAAATGACCACAAAAAAAGCTAACTAACTATGGCAAAATTAAAACATATTTACACATTTCAATTTGGTAAAAATTTGAAAAAAAATCCATATGCACTTGCTCCAATTATATGGAGTTGAATTTTAAAAAAATCTCTATATATGGAATTTAAATGAGTAGATGTAAATTTCCACCCATTATAGACTTAAATTAAAAATTAATAATTTTTGAACATTTCAAATTGCTTAAAAATTGGAAATACTCTAAAATATATCAACATGCTCACAAAAAAATGCCAACTATTTACGGCAAAAAATAAACATGTTCGAACATTTTGAATTAGTGTATATTTGGAGAAAATACAAATGCACATCACTTGCTCCAATTATATGGAGTTGAATTTAAATATTTTCTCTAGCTATGGAATTCAAATGAATAGATATACATTTCCACCCATTATGGACTTAAATAAAATAATAATAATTTTTGAACATTTTAAATTGCTTAAACATTGGAAATACTCTAAAATATATCAACATGGTCACCAAAAAAATGCCAACTATTTACGGCAAAAAACAAACATATTCAAACATTTTGAATTTGTGTATATTTAGAGAAAATCTAAATGCACAACCTCTAATTATGTGAAGTTGAATTAATAAATGCTCATATAATGCATTTCCTCTCAAAATGGACTCAAATTAAACATTTCAATTTGGTTAATATGTGTATATGATCTAAATGAACTTCCTCTAAATATGGAGTTCAATTAAATAAATGTGCATTTTCACTCATTAAGGACTTAAAATAAATATTACTGACAAATATCAACATATTCGAACATTTCAATGTGCTAAAAAAATGGAATACACCAAAATATATCAAAATGCCCACAAAAATGAATGCCAACTATTTACAGCAAAAAAACAAACATATTTTAACATTTTGTATTGGTGAATATTTGGAGAAAATCGAAATGCACATCCACTAATTATGTGAAGTTGAATTTTTAATAAATGCTCATATAATACATTTCCTCTAATAATGGACTTAAATTGAACACTTCAAATTGGTAAATATTTAGATGTAATCTAAATGAACTTTCTCTAAATATGGCATTCAATTGAATGAATGTGCATTTCCAAAAATGAAATACTCCAAAATATATCAACATGCTCAAAAAAATGCCAACTATTTACAGCAAAATAAGAACATAATTTATGGCAAAAAAAAAAACAAACATGTTTGACAATTTTGAATTGGTGAAAATTTGTAGAAAAAACAAATGCACTTCCCACAATTATGTGGAGTTGAATTTAACAAATTCTCACACTACACAATTCCTCTGATTATGGACTCTAACTGAACATTTCAATTCGACAAATATTTGGCAAAAATCTAAATTAACTTTCTGTAAATATGAGATTCAGATGCAATTCCTCAAATTATAGATTGACTTTACTAAATGCTCATATAATGCATATCTTCTGATTACGAAGCTAAATTAATTATTTATGCCAACATACAAACATAACCAAACATTCAAATTTGCTAACTATTTGAAATTACCCTGGACGACAAATTCTGACGCATTTTACAATTCGAATTACAACAGATACGACGTATCACCGAAACATAATCAAACATTCAAATTTGCTAAGTATTTCAAATTACCCTAGACGACAAATTCCGACGCATTTCACATTTCGAATTACAACAGGTGCAGTGTATCGCCACGCCCAGATACCTAGAAAAATTTAAAATTGGTAAATATTTGGAGATAATTCAAATACATTTTCCCTAATTACAGTTAAAATTTATGGCAACATAAAAACATATTTAAACACTTCAAGTTGCCAAATATATGGATATTCTTTAAACTATATAAAAAATACTCTAAATAAACCAACGCTAACTACATATGCCAAAACACAAAACACATTTGAACAATAAAAAATAATCAATATTTGGATGCAATATAAATGAACTTTCCCGAATTGTGAACTTGAATCCAAAAAATATGTATTAGCACTAACTACATACTTAAATTAAATATCATTTACAAAATAGAAGCATATTTGAATATTTTAAATTGCTAAAATATTGAAGATACTCCAAAATATATCGACATGATCAGAAAAATAAATGATACTTATTAATGCCAAAATACAAACATATTTAAACAATTCAAATTTGACTAATATTTGTATACAATCTAAGTGGATTTCATCCAATTATGGATTTAAATTTAATAAATGCTCACAAGATACATATTCTCTAATTATGGAGTTATCTTACAAATTTATTAAAAAAATACAAACTAACAAATGCGCGGCGTGACGCCGCGCAAAATTCCACTAGGTTTCTTGACGGGAACAACACACGGTTCTCTCTGAGGCTTTGTTCGGTTGCGAGTGATAAGATCCCTAGTAGATCTTAAAGGACATGCAAATTAAGGCCAAAGAGTTCCACGAAGGGCAAAGATGATACTACTGCATAAGGTTCAGTAGTATCACCCCTTCACAAAGGACACGTTTGGTAGCCTGCAGATTCATCATTGGCCAAAACATTTCAAGCTAATCATACAAGATTAGCTTTCAGGGTTTCAGGTCAAATCCTGGGGGCTGGCTTCTCAGGGTTTCACCACCACGGCGATCTCGGACGATTTCTTTCTTCTTTTTGAATAGAGAGATAAACGCTTTCACATTTTAACACAAAACCTGAAATTTCCTGTACGCACTTAGCGAAGGGTTAAACACTCCAAGTGATGTGATCAAACATCAAAACAAGATTAGCGGACTATGTCCTTTCACCAGTACTACCGGGCAGAGAGTACTACCGGGTCACTACCGGGCCCCTACCGGGTTAACAACCGCTCGAAACCAGTACCAAAAACGAGATCCGGTAGTAGACGCGGTAGTAGGGGCAGTACTACCGCCCGTGTAAAACTGTAGAAACCACCGACACCAAAACGGGCAAAACTTTCGCATACGAACTCCGTTTTTGATGATCTTGGGCTCATTGGAATCTCAACGAAGAGCTTTACAAGATCATGCAGAGAAACATCATAGTCCAACATGGGAGTATAAACCAAATGTAGAAAGGTAAACCTTCTCTATAAAAGAACAAACGGTAAATCCTCCAACATCAAAACTCAACAAGATAATCATCAAGACTCTGTTTTCTATGATCTTGGGCTTGTTTCAAAGATAATCACAAGCCCTACAAGATCATGCATATACACATCATAGTCCATCATGTGAGGAGGAAATCACAAGGAGAGAGTTTGACCTCTCTAGAAAAGATAAGCCGGTAAAACCTCTAATATCAAAAAACGCAACAAGATATGCATATGAAATCCGTTTTTGATGAACTAGAGCTTGGTATGAAGATGAACACAAGCTCTAAATTCTCACATGGGTAAAAGCCATATAAGAACCAAGAAAGATGATATGCCAAGTATGCAAAGGTTTGAGCTCTCCACAAAGATGCGATCAAGTTACTCACTTGAGAGCCCATCTTGATAGTATGCCGTCTATCCTATAACCCGGTGTCCCACTAACACCATGAGACCGGTAAAATAGAAACCCTATCAAGATCATACCTTTGCCTTGTGCATTCCACTTGAGCTAGATGATGATGATCTTGACTCCCTCAAGTTGGAACACCTTTCTTGATTGTGCTTGCTAGCACATGCTTGATGAAGACTTCTCCAAATACTCCCCATACTCCATGATGGGAGAACCTTGCTAAGCTCCGTCTTCATGTATCCACTTGCACTTCATCTTCTTCTATTGATGTATATGATGGCTCGGAGATAAACATGAATGTTCACCCAATCTTCATTCCAAGCCATGCTTGCAATAAACTCAACTCTAGATGACCATTCTTCATATAGACCCTTGAATAGAACCTTGGTCATCATATAATCTTCTAGAGTCCAACACATGAACTCCAATCTTCTTCATGGACAAGATCTATAAAGATATCTTAATGCAAACATTAGTCCAAAGAGATTGTCATTAATTACCAAAACCACACATGAGGCATGATGGGGGGATAATAACCCGGTAGGCCCATGAAGAGGGAAGCATGACCCGCCAGGCAGGAGGCCCGACCAGGCCAGCTAGCCATCAGCACGGGCCGGGTTATGTCGCTGGGCCAGTAGGTTTGGCGGTAACCCGGTTCAGGAAGGAAAGGTTCTAGAAGACTAGAGGCGGTTTAGGACTTGGAGGACACGAAGGCCAGAAGAGCTAGAGTAGGACTCCGAGTCTGGGTAGAGCCCGGATTCATCTTGTAAAGCGCCAGGAGACCCGGTCGTCTATATAAACCGGTCCCTGAGCCCTAGCTAGGAGGACTTTACGATCCAAGCTTAGGCGAGAGAATCACAGAGAGAAACATACGCTACCAAGCGAACCTTGTAACCTAGATCGAGATCCGGCTCTGTTGTCGTAGCCGGGTTATCGAGATCGAGATCAATAACAAGATAGCAGGAAGTAGGTCTTTATCTCCAATGGAGAGGCCGAACCTGGGTAAACCCTTTGTCCCTGCAGTGCTAAACAATCTCCCAGATACCAGAGTCGCCTTGCCCATCATCTCAAGCTACCCAAAGGTAGCATCTGCCGTGTTATCTACCCCATGACAGTTGGCGCCGTCTGTGGGAATCGCGTCCAAAGGTGTCACCATCATGGGAGAAGCAATGCAAGGAGTGGAGAATTTTGTTTTCGGCGAGATCACCCTCAACTCGCAAGGAGAGCCCATCGTTGATGATTCTGGCTGGGGGCCGGAATCAGATCTACTTGAATCAGGTGATGTTATTCCAATTGGCAAGTTTAACGTTTTTGTTGGTATGATTGCAACTAGATCTGCTAGTGATGGAGAATATGAATCTGTGTCAGGAGCCGCCACAATTTTTCAATCTGATGGAGAGGAATCAGTTGGTACGGCTGAAGATGAGCTGCCCCTGGACGTACACGAGGAACGATCGGAAAACCCGGCTCAAATCCCGGGTGATGTGGTGGACCATGCAGATTCAGAATCGATCTTGCCCCTGTTTGAAGGCCGGTTCGGATATGGAGCAGAAGAAGAGGATGAAGAGGAGCAAGAGTCCAGCCCAAGCCCGGTTAGGAGGGTGGCGTTTACACCGCCCCTTCGACCAACGTGGGAGCATCACCGTCAACGGTCATGCCACCTGCTTTTACTCCGGGTCAACAGCAGCAACAATTGCCACCAGTACTGGAGCTGGCGGGTCAAAGAGTTGATGGAGACCCGGCTTCGGTGTCAGAGGAAAGTGAAGACACGGCGCGTTACAGGAACAACTTCGGTTTTCTCAATAACCGGGCTCAGGGCGAAGAAAGAAACAACACACTGGGGCCCAGGCCTTGTTTAACAATGGCCTGGTCCTAGATCCATCAGCACTCACGAGGATGGTTACCCCAGAAAACGCAGCAGCTAGAGCTATAGAATTGGATACAGCACGCCGGGCTTTGGAGCAGATGCGCAGAGACACAATGGCAGAGAAGCAAGATATGGAGGTTAGGCGAAAGCAAATAGAGGATGAGGAAAATCGTCTCAATGAGATGACCAGGGCTTACCAGAGGAGGCACCAGAGCCGGCTGGCTCAAGGAGAAAACGCCATAAATCCCGCAGTATTGTTTAGAACTCCAGAAGATCAACCAATTGGTGTAACTCAGGTGGCTCCAGTTGTTAGAACAAATGCAGAACCAGAGAGGAACAGGAAGAGCTGGAGTTGCAGCTGCAGCGGTGCCGGGTCTTCTCGCTGGGGGAGCCAGGGGAAATCCGGGTCTGCCGCCCAGGACACCAAGGTTCCACACGCCGGCGGGCCATTTTTCCAATCCAGCAGATAACGTGTATGCCGCAACTTTAGCACTTGACCGTATTCCATTGGGAGACTCGCCAGCAGAGATTGAAGCTCGGCGTGCCATTGACATGTTGCGCACTGCGGTTGTTCAGCAAGTTCAGTATTCAAAGGAGAAAAGCGCGCTTCATTCCACAACTTATCGTAGTAAGAGTCGCCACGGTGGGAACCCGCCATTGGCCGGGTTTGCCGCGGCACAGCAGCAAAACCCGCCCCAGCAGAACCAGAACCAGAACAATCAGCAGCACCAACCCGCCCCTGCAATTTCTGTGGCTCAGCAGATAGTCAATAGATCGCGAGCGGGAAGAAGTGCAGCCAATGCAAACCCGGCAATGCATGTAGCAGGAGTACCACAAGGAGGACCGGGTCCCGCACCAGCAGCATCTGCAAGCTCGCCGGGTAACAATAATTTTTTGACAAGTTCTTCTACCTTAGCCGGGCCAAAGTGTCTTTCAGATGCCATTAGAGCGGCCCTTTCCCTGAGAAGTTCAAGGAGCCAAGCAAGATTTCCAATATAAGCCAAGTGGACCCGGCAAGCTGGTTGAGCAGCTATGAGATGGCAATGTGTATACGCAATGCCACAGAGAATGTTTGTGCAAAGTACATGTATTTGATGATGAGCGATGGTGCAGCGAAGTTGTGGTTCAAGAATCTGCCAGAGAATCTATCAATTCCTGGGATGAGTTGAAAACAATTTTTATCAAGCACTTTCAGGGTACGTGCAAGCGATTATTTTCCATTGAAGATCTTGATCGTTGTGTACAGAAGAAAGGCGAGTCAGCACGTCACTGGATGGGCCGGGTCACGGAGATCCTGCACTCCTCATCTGGTATCGAGCCCAAGGACGCAATTTCATCGATGGAAAAAACTTGCAAGTACGCTCCCTTGGTCCAGAAGCTGGGCCGATGAAGGAGGGACACCGGGTTAAGCCTGTTACTATGGCAGAGTTGATGGATGCGTGCAACAGACACGCAGCCACGGACAAGACCCAGGATGATAGTGAGGAAGAAAAAGGGAAAGGTACTGCGAATAATGGAGGAAGGAACAACAATGGCCCGGGAAACAATAACAACAACAATCAGAATCAGCACAAGCGTGGGCATCAGGAGGGAAACTCAGAGCTAGTGGCAAACGCAAATGCCGGGTTTCAGAGGCAAAGGATGGACGGAAATTATCAGGAAAACAGAGGTTATCAGGAAAACAGAGGTTATCAGGGAAACAATGGGAATTACAGTGGTGGAAATAGTTATCAAGGATCACGTCCAATGAGCACTGAAGAGGCCTTCAGGATGCCGTGTCCTCGTCATAGCAAGAACGGCAGACCCGCCAATCATTCATTGGCCCAGTGTGTAGATCTGAACAGGTGGAAAAACAATGAAGTTCAGAGAGCTTTGCAAGGAGCAAACAGAGGTGGAGGACCCGGCCCGAGTGCTAACCCGGCTGCGGGCCTTAACTGGAGCAAATGCGGTACCTACTGGCAACGCAGGACCCGGCCAAAATACAGGTAACCAGGGTGGATTCTCAAACCAGCCAAGGCAACTTGGCCAATATCATATATATATACTAGTGGCACGACCAAGAGAGAGAGAAAGATAGTCAAAAGGGCAGTTAACTCAGTGGCTGCAGGGGTACCAAGGTATTTAAGATGGTCAGAGCATACTATTACGTGGAGTAGAGCAGATCACCCGGTGTGGTGGAACACCGGGTCTGCTTGCTTTAGTTGTGGCTCCTCAGGTTCATGGCTTTGAGCTAAAGAAGGTTTTGATGGATGGTGGTAGTAGCATTAATATCTTGTATTGGGAGACATTTATACGCATGGGTCTGAAGGAATCACAGTTACAGAAAACGTCAACATGTTTCATGGTATAGTTCCTGGGAAGTCAGCTACACCAGAGGGAAAAATTTCATTAGAGGTTGCTTTTGGCGAGTCTATCCATAACTTTAGGTCAGAGTGGCTCACTTTTGAGGTGGTGAAATTTCCAAGTCCTTATCACGCGTTGTTCGGAAGGCCGGCTTATGCCAAGTTCATGGCAAGGCCGTGTTATGTGTACTTACAGTTGAAGATACCGGGTCCCAAGGGGATCATCACATTCATGGTAACAGAGAAATTGCAGCAGAATGTGACGAGGGAGATGCAGCCCTGGCAGAGCAAACTTGTGCTAGAGAGGAGTTGAAAGCTTACAGGTCTAATCTTGACCCGCAGGACAACAAGGCACTCAAAAAACCAACAACAGAAGATGACAGGGCAAAGTTTAAAGCAGCAAAAGATACCAAGATGGTGGATTTTGTGCCTGGGGATTCCTCCAAGCAGTTCGCCATAGGGACCAGCCTAACTGATAAATAGGAAAGCGCGCTCATCGAGTTCATCCGTGAGAATCGGGATGTTTTTGCATGGACACCTAGTGACATGCCAGGCATTCCGACTGAACTCGCTGAGCACCGTTTACATGTTGATCCAAAGGCAAGGCCGGTAAAACAAGGTTTGAGAAAAATGAATGCAGAGAGAAGAAAAGCTATAGGAGAGGAGATAGCCCGGTTATTGGAAGCCGGCTTTATCATGGAGGTTTTTCACCCAGAGTGGTTGGCTAACCCGGTTTTGGTTCTGAAGAAAAATAATGAGTGGAGGATGTGCATCGATTTTACAAGTCTCAACAAGCATTGTCCAAAGGACCCGTTTGCGCTGCCGCGCATCGATCAAATTGTTGACGCAGTTGCAGGCAGCGAGCTCTTGTGTTTTCTGGACGCATATTCAGGTTATCATCAGATCAAGCTTAATAGGCAGGATTGGGAAAAGACATCGTTCATCACCCCTTTGGTGCTTTTTGTTACAAGACCATGACTTTTGGGTTGAAGAACGCAGGAGCAACTTATCAGAGGTGTATCCAAAACTGTTTTCATGATCAGATTGGACGCAATGTGCATGCTTATGTGGATGATGTGGTGATCAAGTCAGAAAAAGCCGGGTCATTTATTAGTGACCTTACAGAAACATTCAAAAATTTGAGGAAGTACAAGATGAAGCTCAATCCTACAAAGTGCGTGTTTGGAGTTCCAGCGGGAAAGTTGCTTGGTTTCATTGTGTCAGAGCGCGGAATTGAGGCAAACCCGGAAAAAATCAGAGCCATCCAAAGTTTGAAAAAACCAGAGGAATTGGCAGATGTTCAGAAGTTGACAGGCTGTGTGGCTGCGCTAAGCCGGTTTATATCCCGGCTCGGAGAAAAGCAATCCCTTTGTATAAGTTACTGAAGAAAACAGACAACTTTGTGTGGAATCAGGAAGCAGATGAGGCATTTGAAGCTCTGAAGAAACAGTTATCAGAAGCGCCAGTTCTGGCGGCCCCGGGTCCCAAGGAACCCATGTTGTTATACGTCGCTGCCGGGCCTCAGGCTGTGAGTGCTGTGGTGGTGGTCGAGCGTAAGGAGGAAGGCAAGGAAAACCCGGTTCAGAGGCCGGTCTATTATGTTAGTGAGGTGTTATCAGAAGCAAAGCAGCGCTATCCGCACTGGCAGAAACTAGTGTTTGGTGTTTTCATGGCAAGTAGAAAGTTGAAACCATATTTTCAGGAGCATCCAATCACAGTGGTCAGTTCAATACCCTTAGCAGATATCATCAAAATTCAGAAGCTACAGGAAGAATTGCCAAGTGGGCAATAGAGATGGGGCCGTACCACATTGACTATGTGCCTCGCACAGCTATCAAATCTCAAGCATTGGCTGATTTTCTTAATGATTGGACACAGTTGAGTGCACCACCCCTTACCCCGGTCTCAAGCCTTGGGTCATGCACTTTGACGGGTCTAAGCAAGCACAAGGTTCAGGAGCTGGAGTTGTGTTAACTTCTCCCAAGGGTGATAAGTTGAGCTATGTTTTGCAGATTCACTTTGATTGTTCTAACAATGTGGCAGAATATGAGGCCTTGTTGCATGGTTTGCGTATGGCAAAGGAGATGAGCATCAAGCATATCAATTGCTATGGGGATTCAGATCTTGTGGCACAGCAAGTTTCAGGAACATGGGATAGAAAAGATGCGACAATGGCGGCTTACAGAAGAGAGGTGGACAGGGTAGCCGGGTTTTTCTCAGGCTATCAGGTGGATCATATTGATCGCAGGAAAAATGATGCTGCAGATGCTTTCAAGACTCGGCTCACGCAGAGAGCCGGTTCCACCTAATGTTTTCTTGGACGAGCTATGGACTCCATCAGTCAAGCTCAGGACGTGGAAGAGCTTGCTCAGGAAGACCCGGATTCGCAGTTGGTAGCAGCAACTCATGAAATTCCAGAGTGGACAGAACCTTACTTGGCGTATCTTTTGCGTGGAGAGCTGCCAGAGCAGGAAGTTATATCCCGGCAAATTGTGCGCCGGGCTAAGGCTTACGTGGTTATTGATGGCGAGTTATATAAGAGAAGTGTTTCCGGAGTGTTTCAGAGATGTGTGTCTGGAAAGGAAGGCCGGCAAATTCTGAAAGAGATTCATGAGGGAGATTGTGGTCATCATGCTTCAACAAGGTCTTTAGTAGCAAAAGCTTTCAGACACGGTTTCTTTTGGCTCACAGCCCAGGCAGATGCAGAGCGCCTGGTAAGCAGATGTGATGGTTGCCAGAGATACGCAAGGCAAATTCATGTGCCGGCTCAGGAGTTGCGAACAATACCTTTGACTTGGCCTTTTGCAGTTTGGGGGCTTGATATGGTGGGTCCTTTTAGCATGTCTCCTTGCAAGAAAACCCACCTCTTGGTTGCCATTGACAAGTTTACAAAGTGGGTTGAGGTGATGCCTGTTACAAATTGTGAAGCAGCTACAGCAGTCAAGTTTTTGAAGCAGATCATACACAGGTTTGGGTATCCTCATAGTATCATCACAGACAATGGCACTAACATGTCCCTTGGTGAGATGGCAAAGTTTGTGGAAACCAGGGTATACGTTTAGACGTTGCTTCAGTTGCTCATCCGCAGGCCAATGGACAAGTAGAACGAGCAAATCAGGAGTTGCTTCGAGGTTTGAAACCACGTCTCCGGGTCCCGTGCATCAGAGCCGCCGGAGCGTGGGTTGAGGAGTTGCCATCAGTAGTTTGGGGAATCAACACAACACCAAACAGATCCACCAAGATGACCCCTTTCTTTATGGTGTATGGGGCAGAGGCAGTTTTGCCAAGTGATATAATTCATGACTCGCCTCGCGTGGCGGCTTACGTTGAAACAGAAAATGAGCAGACCCGGCAGGATTCTGTGGACCTGCTAGAGGAGAACAGAGAACAAGCATTGGAGAGATCAGCAGTATATCAGCAAGATTTGAGGCGGTATCACAGTCGCCGGGTTAAAACTCGCACTTTCCAGGAGGGAGATTTAGTGTTGCGATGGACGCAATCCAAGGAAGGGATGCACAAGTTATCTCCTCCTTGGGAAGGGCCCTTCATCATAAGCAAGAAATTGAACAATGGTTCATATTATTTGGTGGATGCTAGAGAAAAGTCCGAGTCTGTAAATGACACATCGCACTCCACCTTTTCATTAGAAGAGCGTGAGCGGCCATGGAACATTGCCCAGCTGCGCCCATACTACTTAGCATGAGAAAGAGATATGAGATGTAATACACGATGTAACAGGCAGCAGGTTTCAGACGCGCTCTTTTCCTTACCAGGGTACCTAAGGGGGCTGGAAGGTTTTTAATGAGGCGGCTTGCTGACCTAACCTTTTCTATCAATAAAGTAAAGGTTGAACGAAAATTTGTCTTGTTTCAGTTTCAGTTTATATTGGCAAGCCGGTTATTTTCTTTGTTTGCATGTATGCTGTAGCAGTTTTTTGTTCAGCTTGGTCTTGGGGGCTGGTCATTGAGGTGGCAAAGTTTTTCCCCAAGACCCGGCTCATATGATTATCCGGGTCTCGAAATTTTTGTGACCCGTAAGAGCAGTTTTTAGCTTTAGTATTTTGAATTCAGTACTATGCATGTTTAGTTTAAGTATCAGTTGTTTGTGTTTTCTGTCATAGAACAAGTGTTATAGTTGTTTTTTATCTTTGAGGACGCCCAGAGAGCGTGTCCCACCAGTATGTGGATCAATGGGGTAATGTTGCATAGTTAAGCCATTACTTTATAAACATTGATCCAGGTCTTGGGGGCTCTTACTTGAATAGTTTGCAGCTGCAATCCCAAGACCCGGCTTTTATGCCACTAGTTTATTCTTGGTTATCTTGCTGTTGAGCTCATGTGACTCGCAATTATATGGCCTGATTGCTCACCTGGAAATTCAATCAACCATGAGGCCCATTGGGACTTGGTTCGACCCTGTTTTTCTCAGCGACGTTGCGACAGGGTATCCATGCGAAAGCCGACTCACAGTTAAAGAAATCAAAAGGGTCATCAAAACCATAGACATACAAGTATTTTGACACAAAAGCTTTCACATGGTTCAGTAAAGGTCTTAGCAGTGCGTACGCACATCATCACAGGCATAGTATCAAAAGAGCTAAGTTATTACATCAAATTGCCCCAAGGGCTGAATAAAGATTGTTTTTTGCAGCGACGCAGCGTCTGCATAAGTTTTTCAAGCACCGGCCTCAGGTGTCGGGTCTGTGGACGTAGTCTTGGCTGGGGGGTCATCCTTGGCGCTCGCCGGGTTATCTTCTGTTGCTTCTGCTTCCGTAGCCCGGGTCTCAAGGGCACCATCTCCGCGCCAGGTAACAAGGTGAAGAGGTTGGAAGTAACCTTCATCTTCATCTTCCACTGCAGCTCACGAGGGTGGAGGCACGGTTGGAGTGGATGAGCTTGGGGCAGTAGATGCACCAGGAGCAAATTTGTCCGCAGCGATGGAGTCCTTGTAGCTTTTCAGAAGATCAATGTGTTATGGTTCATCATCAAGGACCTCTTCTGTCGGGGAGTTGCCCCCGGGTAGGGCAAAGAGGTGGAATGGAAAGTCAATCCGGGTCTCACAAACCGGATCACTCGGACCGGACCATATTTAAAGACAGGAAGAGACCAAGAGGCATCAGGCAAAGTCTAGCCGGATCAGAGGAAGAGACCCGGCTCGACTAGCCGGGTTGCCTGGAAGAGATCCGGCTCAGCTAGCCGGGTTGCCTGTAAGAGATCCGGCTCAGCTAGCCTGGTTGCCTGGAAGAACCCGGCTTACCAGTAATGTCGGATAATGCACAGGGGCCGAGTAATGTCAGTAAAGTTCACGGGTCCTGCAGGCCTCCTGCATGAGGCTCAGAAGACACGGGATTCCTGGGAGCGCAGCAACCTAGGAGCTCACTCGGCCAATTCGGGAAAGAGGATGTGGCCTAGACCCGGCGGGCTACGCCTGCCATTGCCCGAAGAGGCAAGATAGGCCTGCTAGGACTTGACAGCCAGGTCAAGCCACGGGATTCCTGGGAGCACAGCAACCTAGGAGCTGACTCGGCTAATTCGGGAAAGAGGATGTGACCTAGACCCGGTGGGCTACAGCTGCCATTGCCCGAAGGGGCAAGATAGGCCTGACAGTCCGGCCGTTGAATTGACAGGAGGCAGAGGGTTGTCCTTTTCCTCTTGGCAATGCCATTATCATCTCCGGCCAGGGGTAAAAAGGTAAACCGGTTAGTGTATAAGTAGACCACTACATCCTCCAGTGCGGGGGACGATGAAGGAGAGGCCTCATTTTCCCCCCTTGTTCCATCTTCCTCCTAGAGCTCTCACCATTGTTGCTTCATACAGCTCGAGGAGCACTCTGTACTTGTCACCATTGAGATATAAAGAGAGTAGGCTAGTGCTGCAGTAGGGGTGTTACCTCTACAAGAGGGCCCCGAAGCAGGGTACATCGTGGTGTGATTGGTGTGCTTTGGTTGTTCTTGGTTTGGTTTGTTCTTGCTTGTTCTTGTGAGTTCTTGGTTGTCCTTCATGCGAGCTTCTTGAGCGCGCGCACCCTCCCCGGATCCCCCAACGTCCTAGCGAGCCCCCAACTTAAGCCATCCTATGGCATCTGCCGTGACACCACCACGACAGTTGGCGCCCACCGTGGGGCTAGCAGTGGCGTTGGTTGGGGTTTCCATCCGGACGGGTTCCGTCACCAGCTCCGGCGTGCGAGTGCGGTCAGGGCTCGTCTGCAACTACGGCGGGTTCACCTTCATCAGCGACAACGCCGGCTGCTTTGCGGGAGGACCACTCCCTGTGGATGGACACTTCATCCAGTTCGGCAGCTTCCTCACCTACGTCACCACCGAGCTTGTCCGCGAGTACCCGGCGCAGGTGCTCGTGGCCGAGGATCCTCCGTCCTTCCACGCAGCTCTCGGACGGCGTAGCACTCGCCCCGGGAGTAGCGTGGAAGTGATGATGACCAGAGCAAGTGCTGGTGCAGGCAAAGGAGATGCCGGCACTAGCATGCTCGAGGAGCTGGTCACACCAACCGATCCAGTTGACAAGCCGACTCGGACGGCGAAATTCCCAAAGGAGAAACCAGATCCGGTTGGTCCGCTGGGCATGTCAAGTATGGAGGCTCCCTTAGAGGATGTCCTCGAAAAGTTGGCTCGGCCAGTAGCGCCCGGGGCAAATGTAGAGCTTACTATAGCTCAGTTAGAGGCAGAGCACCTGAGATTGCAAAGAGAAGCCCGGTTAGTGGTAGAGTCTAGGCAAGCATTTGATAGAGACATGAGAGAGTACAATGCTGCCAATGGTATCACCGATGGTTTCACTCCGGTAGCGCCTCACCCGCGCAAGAGGGCAGATTTGCGTAACAGGGGTAAGGATCTCAATGACGAATTAGCTAGAGCCGCAAGATCGAGCTCGGGTAAGGCTACCAGTCAGAGATCGGGAACAGGCAAGCCGGTGTATAGCTCCCCGGCCAAAAATCTTAGGGCTGCAGCGGCAGCACGAGCCGAGTTGACCACACTAACCGGGGATGCTTGGCGCAAGCAGGCAGAAAGGGTCAATGAGCTGGTTGATGTGTGTAACCGGCAGAATGAGGCTTACCGGAAGGCTAATCCGGATGCTGGAGGTTCTCGGGTAGTGGTGTCGGCTAAGGCGGTTAGCCAGAGGTCCAAGGGGCAAGCGTCATCCCCGCATGTCGGAGCTGACCGGGCCCAAAGTGTGAATTCGGGCAAAAGCAAACAGCTGCAGGCTTATGATGATGAGTATGCCGGCAAGCAGCTAGCTGCTCAAGGAAGAGGTGGCCAGAGCAGAAACAATGGCGGTCAAGGCAATCCGGGGGCCGGAAGGGGTAATTCGGCTGGCCGAGGTCAACCACCTCGCCCTCCCGGGCAGAATCAACCCCGGCAGGAGCAGCAAGTAATGGTGCAAGCGCAGCAGCAGCAAGGTGGTGGCCAGGCGGGCTACCGCTATGATGATGGTAATTCGGCTATGGCGCGAGCCGGATACCAAACGTATGACAATGCACTTGCATCCAGACTGGGACCTCGGACGTTGGCTCTGGATGATCAGCGTCTCAGGTTGGATAGGATTTACCAGTCCGAGAGGCTGGAAGAACAAGGCCCGCCAGGTCCTCCGTGTTTTGGACCTCGGATAATGAACGAGCCAAATGTGCCGTTGTTTCAGCTTGGCCGGATCACAAAGCCGTATAATGGCAGCACTAAGCCGCAGGATTGGCTGATAGATTATGTATCCTCGGTGCACATTGCGGGGGGCAATCGCCGATGGGCGGTCCGGTATCTCCCGCATATGTTGGAAGGGCCAGCCCAGATCTGGCTAAACAACTTACCAGAGGGTAGTATCAACTCTTGGATGGATTTGGAACAGGCATTTTACAGCAACTTCTCCAGCACGTACAAGAGGCCAAACCGACCTCAGCTCTTGTCTGCCTGCAGGCAGGAAGAGCGGGAGACAGACCGAGAATTTTTGACTCGGTGGAGCAACATTCGCAATTCTTGTGAAGGTGTTGTGGAGGAGTAGGCCATTTCTTGGTTTGCGCAGGGTTGCCGACATGGCACCCCACTTTGGCAGAAGCTCCAGAGAGATATGCCAAAGACACTGGCGGAAATAATCCGGATAGCAGATACATATGCTCTTGGCGATCCGACGCAGCCAGCGTTGGATGCGGTGGGAACAAGCAGGAGGCAACCGGTTAATAACCGAACTGGACCATTGAGGCCCAGTGACCGACATGAATTCGGATACAAAAGGAGAGATCCGGATTACAGATACGGCTCAGATCAGGTTGCTGCAGTAAATATGGATCATCCTGATAGCCAGAGACCAAAAAATGAGGGCCCAGCTTGGAGGCCGAATCAAGGTGCTTGGCCAAAGAAAGTGTGGGATGGACCGAGTCCACCTCTAACTTTTGAGGCAATGATAGATGGGCCTTGCCGTTATCACACAACAGACCCACGCAAGCCGGCCAATCATTCAACTCGGAATTGTAGCTGGCATCATCGTATCCAGGCGGAAGGTCAGAGTGGGCCACCTCAGAGAGGTGTTCCTAGACCAAATTTCAGGCCAAATACGCCTTTATCCGGAGCTAATGCAACTCCGGTGAACGAAGGAGCTCCAAGGCCAGCTGCAACAAAGCCGGTTAACCTGGTAAATATGGGAGGCAACAACAATGATGGTCCGAGTCGGCAAGGTGGATACCCCGGAAATGATTACAAGGAAGCTCATCAAAGTTATGTGATTTTTGTGACCGAGCCAACTGACAAGAAAAGTCAGCTGCGAAGGGCGAAGGAGGTGAATGCAGTCACACCAGCAGTCCCAAAATACCTGAACTGGTTCGAGCAGGAGATCACTTGGAGCAGGGCTGACAATCCTAAGATTATGCCAAGCCCAGGAAACTATGCACTGGTGGTGGATCCGACTTTGGTTGGACCAAAGATTAATGTGAAATTCATTCGAGTCTTGGTTGACAATGGTAGCGCTATAAACATCATGTATCGGGACACAATGGTCAAATTGGGTTATTCGCCGAATCAGTTGCAGCAGAGTAGTTGCACCTTCCATGGTATAGTACCTGGGGTGTCTTGTTCCCCAATGGGAAAGATCTGGGTGGATGTGCTGTTTGGTACCAAGGACAATCACAGACTGGAGAGTCTCGAATTCGAGGTGGTAGACTTGGAGAGCCCATACCATGCTCTGCTTGGCAGGCCGTCATTAGCCAAGTTCATGATATCCACCCATGTTGCTTACCTCAAGATGAAGATGCCTGGCCCAAATGGTATCATCACCGTTGTGGGAGATTACAAGAAGGCCATACAGTGTGCCACTGTTGGTTCCACCTTAGCCGAGTCGTTGGTGATCCAGGCTGAGAAGAGCAAGATGCATGAAGTAGTGGCGATGGCAAAGTCGGCTCAGCTCGGCATGCTGGCCATGACCAATCCGGATGCTGGTGCAACTTTTGAGGTGCCCAAGGAGACAAAGAGGATCCCCATTGACCCGGAGAATCCGGAGCGCATGGCTATGATTGGAGCCGGATTGGGCGAGAAATAGGAAAGCGCGCTCTGTCACTTCCTCCGTGAGAATCGGGATATCTTTGCATGGTCGGCTAAGGACCTGCCTGGTGTTCCGAGGGAGTTGGCAGAGCACTCTTTATTTGTCCGGCCGGATGTGAAGCCGGTGAGGCAACCGACTCGTCGTCTTTCTGACGATCGAAGAAAAGTGGTGCTTGATGAGCTGGCTAAGCTACTTGCAGCCAGATTCATTATGGAGGTGTTGCATCCAGACTGGATATCCAATCCGGTTCTGATAGAGAAGAAGAAGGACGAACCAGCGGTGGTCAAGGTGTGGCGTATGTGCATCGACTTCACCAACCTGAACAAGGCGTGCCCGAAGGATCCATTTCCTTTACTTCGGATTGATCAAGTGATCGATTCTACTGCTGGGTGTGAGTTGTTGTCTTTTATTGATGCGTACTCTGGTTTTCACCAGATACCACTTGAAAGGACAATGATGTCGCCTAGAGGGGGGGTGAATAGGCGATTAAAACTTTTCCGGTTTAGGCTTGCTAATTGCGGAATAAAACTAGGTGTTTAAATTAACAAGCCAACAACCTAAATAAACTAGGCTCACCTATGTGCACCAACAACTTATGCTAAGCAAGACAAGCAACAAGGTGATAGCAATAAAGAATACTTCAAGCACGAAGGCTATCACAAAGTAAAGTGCATAAGTAAAAAGCTCGGGTATAGAAATAACCGAAGCACGCGGAGACGAGGATGTATTCCCGAGTACCTCCTTGAAAGGGAGTACGTCTCATTGGAGAGGTGTGAACCGACACAACGGTTCAACAACCACAAAGGTTTCACCCTCTTCTCCGATGAATCGCACCACAAAGGTTTGGTTCACCTTCCACTATCGGTATTCCTTCGAGGCGGAATCCGGAGCCTTTCAACAACAATCCGGGGCACAACCCACAATGGGATTGGGGGCCCCCGAACGGCTTTCAACAACAATCCAAGGCACAACCCACAAAGGGATTGGGGGCTCCGAACGGCTTCAAGTGACCACACAAGGGTCCAACCATCACAAAGGCGTCTAGGGCCCGAAGACCCAAGAGTAACAAGTTCACAAGCTTTCAACTTCCACGAATCCTCGTGGAGAGCACACCGATGCACCAAATGCAAAAGGCAAGAGCACAAGTGCTCAAGTCCTCCACTCTCAAATTCCAACAAAGCAACAAATGCTTATGGGGGAATAAGAGAGGAAGAACAAAGAGGAGAACCACTCAAGAACTCCAAGAACTAGATCCACTATGGTCCCCTCACTAAGAGGAGAGATTGATTGGTGGAAATGTAGATCTAGGTCTTCTCCTTCAATCCTCCAAAGATCAAAGAGTTTGGGTGGAGGGATTGGGAGATATCAAGGAAATGAGCTTGCAACAATGGAGGAGAGAGAAATCTGGGCGAGCTAGCTGGCTGGAGGTAGGTGGAGGGGTATTTATACCCCTCCCAGAAAAGAGCCGTTGCAGCCAGATATCACACCGGAGTTTCCGGCCCTAGTGACCGGAAACTCCGGTTCCGCCCCCTGGGGGCGGAAACTCCGGCCCCCACCAGGGGGTGAACCATTTCCAGACGAGAAAAGCACAGGCAGAAACTCCGGCCCCTGGGACCGGAAACTCCGGCCTGAGGCGGAAACTCCGGCCCCCACCAGGGGCTGAACAAGAAAAACACTCTCGAGGAAAACCAAGGACCGGAGACTCCGGTCCAGAAGACCGGAGACTCCGGCCAGAAAGCAGTGAAACTGTGAAACCTGAAATGCAATAACTTTCTCGTATGAACTCAAAAAAGGTGAATCCAATTGCGTTGGAAAGGTAACGACGAGTGTTATCACACAAAAAGTGGAAATATTAAGGGTCACAAATATAGAGGGGATACCACACATGGGAAGGTGTGGACCCTAACTCGAAGGTGGACCGGTAATATTTCTAACACGAAAACGCAACAAGTTTTCCAAATGAAATCTGTTTTCGAAGAACTTGGGCTTGTCATGAAGATCACGACAAGCACCAAAACCCAACAAGGAGAAAAGTCAAATAAGAACCAAGAAAGATGATATGCCAAGTATGCAAAGGTATGAGCTCTCCACAAAAGATGCGATCAAGTTACTCACTTGAGAGCCCCTCTTGATAGTACGCCATCTATCCTAAAACCCGGTCTCCCACTAACAACATGAGACCGGTAAAATAGAAAACCTATCAAGATCATACCTTTGCCTTGCGCATTCCACTTGAGCTCGATGATGACGATCTTGACTCTCTCAAGTTGGAACACCTTTCTTGATTGTGCTTGCTAGCACATGCTTGATGAAGACTTCTCCAAAAGCTCCCCCATACACCATTATGGGAGGGTCTCGCTAAGCTCCGTCTTCATGTCTCCTTTGCAAGCATCAATCAAATGATATCTTCGAGATGCATCATATTGAGCTTGCGCTTCATCTTCTTCTCTTGATATGTATGATGGCTTGGGGTTAAACATGATTGTTCACTCAATCTTCTTTTCCAAGCCATACTTGTAATAAGCTCAACTCTACACATGACCATTCTTCATATAAACCCTTGAATAGAGCATTGGTCATCATGTCATCTTCTAGAGTCCAACACATGAATTCCAAACATTTCCTATGGACAAGATCTACAAGTATATCTCAATGCAAACATTAGTCCATAAGGATTGTCATTAATTACCAAAACTACGCATGGGGCAACACATGCACTTTCAATCTCCCCCATTTTGGTAATTGATGACAATCCCTTTTACGAGGGTTTATATAATGAATTAAGCAACCATGCAACACAAAGAGCAAGGATGCAAGAGCAAGAAAGGCAAATGCTTAAGAACGAAACTAAAGCATAAACGAAATTCCCTTAAACCCTCTAAACTTCTCCCCCATTGGCATCGATTGCCGAAATGGGAGGAAAAATTTAGAAGGCCAACATAGTAAGAGCTCCCCCATAATTTATGCATTTCTCATAATATGAGTGAAATCAAATGCACATATCCAATGACGAATAGTTGGGAAGGAGATCAAACTATATTGAGGATCCAAAGATTGCAAAAGAAAATCAAATTGAAAGATACTTCGACAAAAGAAGTAATCAATCAAAGGATCCGAACAATGTTCTAAATATCAAGAGGGAACTCCCCAAGGTACGTGCACAAATAGGATTTGTATTTCAATATAGTGTGCACAACATGGAATCCTCACTCCCTCCTAGATTAAAATCGAGCACAAGCACATGCAAGAGAATATAAAAGGTGAAAAGAGGCAAAACAACTTGCAACAAATAAAATGCTTTGCACAAGAGCAAGGAGCAGCAAATAAAAGGATGTGTGTGAGACATAAAGACATTTTTGGAGACTAATACAAGGATGAACAAAAGCATCAACATAGTCTTTCAAGAAGTGTTGCACATAGTGCATATCATGTGTTTCCCATACTCACACACCAACGGAGATATAGCAAATAGCTCCACAAGCTTATTAAGATTCAAAAACATAACACATAAACAACAAAGCTTGTGCCTTTAATTAGAAACCACCAAAGAAACAAAAGCAATAAGAGGTGATCACTAAAGAATTGGAATACCAAATAAATATGTAACTATTCTTATGTGTATAAGTTTCTAAGTAGACACCAATCACGAAGATATAAGTCCACAAATAAACATGTACACACAAGATAGGTACAAAGGTAAAGATCATGATATCCAAGAGGAAGTCATAAATACACCAATAAGACTTTGCTTAAAAGCATAGCACAAAGCTCAGATTTATCTTAAAGGATATAGATGAACTTCCAACATATACTCATCATAGCATCAAAAACTATCCACAAAGGATAAAGGTGATAAACGGGATGCTCCGAGTAAGATAACAAGTATCACAAAACGCAAATGATTTTGAAAATTCATCAAAGTTGCACATGAGAGACTTTAAGTAGAAAGTGCTAGATTGACATAAATGGGATCGATGAAACATAGAAATGAATATATAATCCCCTTATATGTAATCATCCCGGCTTACTCACATTTGCAATAAAGACGTTTTGCAAGAATCAAAAGAATTGCAACCAAAGAGATTCATGCCATGAAACAACCTACAAAAGGTTGAGAGCTAGAAAAGTATGCATGAGGTAGATACTTGTCACCGAGATAGCATTGGTTGATGTAGAAGATAAGAATTCACGATCATCCGAGCTTGGCTCCAATAAGCACATGGTGACAACACCTTCCTTGTAGATGAGACAAGCTTCCAATGCATCTCCAAATGTACCTAAAACAAATTCAAGTACAAAATGGTGCCCAAACTCATTGGGTCCAAAGTAGTTAGAGCAACTACAATACATAGGACAAACTCCACATAACTATGTGCATATAGATATGAAATTGAATTTCATGCACATCTTAGTCATTTAGGATTTAGGATTCGATTTTCATCCCAAAGCAAGAATCTGAAGCTCTCCCTTCAAATGTTGATGTCGGATGCATTTGGGAAGACCTGGGGACTGTATGGCGAAACTCGGGGACTGCGCACCGAAACTCGGGGAATGATAACCGAGTTTTAGGGAAAAGGAGAAGAGAGGAAGATGATGTTAACCGAATCTTAGGGAATGGACAGAGACTGATAGAAGAGATAATGGCGGCCGAACCAGTGGAAATAGATGAGCACTTATTCCCTTTGCATCCAGTACCGGAATGGGCTGAAGAAATCATGAAGTTCATGTCGGAGGGGAGTTTACCAAATGATGAAACCGAAGCTAGGCGAGTGCAGAGGAGATCCAAGGGTTATACCATCATAAATAAGGAGTTATACAAAAGGAGTGCAACCGAGGTACTACAACATTGTGTGGAGCCAGCCGAGGGCAAGGAGATGCTCCTGGAGATACATCAAGGAGAATGTGGGCATCATTGCAGTACAAGAGCCCTGGTGGCTAAAGTATTCAGACATGGGTTTTACTGGCCCACTGCTCATGCAGATGCAGAGGACATAGTCCGAAAATGTGAAGGATGTCAAAGGTTTGCCAAGCAGACGCACCTACCCGCATCGGCGCTCAAAACAATTCCTATCACTTGGCCGTTTGCTGTGTGGTGTTTGGATATGGTGGGAGAATTCAAGCCGGCTAGGGAAACATGACACATATGTTGGTAATGGTGGATAAGTTCACCAAGTGGATAGAGGTAAAACCAATCCGGAAAGTGGATGGTCATTCGGCTGTAACTTTCCTGAAAGAAATCATTTTGAGATACGGTTACCCTCACAGCATCATTTCGGATAATGGCACGAATTTTGCTGTGGGAGAGTTTGCCCGATTCTGTATGGATAAAGGGATCCGGTTAGACATAGCATCAGTGGCACACCCTGAGTCCAATGGACAGGTGGAAAGATCAAATGCTTTGGTGTTAGCTGGGATAAAAGCCCGGTTAATAGAACCTCTGGTAAAGACTCCGGGGTGCTGGATAGACGAGATACCATCGGTACTATGGGGTCTAAGGACCACGCCGAATCGGTCAACTGGCTATACGCCATTTTTCTGGTATATGGGGCAGAGGCAGTGCTACCCACTGATATAGAATATGATGCACCAAGGGTGACGATGTATACCGAAACCGAGGCAAAAGAGGCCCGGGAAGATGCAGTGGATCTGCTAGAGGAAGCAAGGGAATTGGCCCTATCTCGCACAGCAATATACCAGCAGAGTCTATGACGTTATCATAGTCGGAAAATCAGCCCTCGAGTGTTTCATGAGGAGATCTAGTACTAAGGCTGGTGCAGCGCAGCAAAGGCCGACACAAGTTATCACCTCCATGGGAGGGACCATTCATTGTGAGCAAGGCTATGCACAATGACTCGTACTACCTTGTAGATGCACAGGAACCAAGGACGGATGGACTAGACAGACCCGGACAAGAAACCAAGCGACCCTGGAATGTAGCTCTGCTTCGACCCTTTTACTCTTAAGGGGCAAATGTATGTATCTCAGTTTATTATAAATGAAATTTCGGCAATCCGAGTCTGGACTCGGGGACTGCCTTGTTCTTATGCATGTGTTTTTTACTACTGTTTTGTCCATACCGTTCATGTGTCGGATTGCTTTGAACCTCGTCCCAAAATTCAAGTAATGTATGCTATGTTGTTGATCTTGTGACTCGACTGACAAACACCAAAATGGTAGTCAAGAGCAGAGGTTGGAGAATATGGGAAACATGAAAATGGACTCGGGGACTCGGTCCGAAACCGATTCGGCACATGTCGTTTACTAACCCCTGTTATTTCTTTCTTGTTTATGTTAGATGATTCTAAACCAAAACTCGAATGTTCAAGTATTGTATGCTATGTTTCCTATCTTGTGACTCGACTGTCAAACACCTAAAAGGTAGACAAGAGCAAAGATCCGGTAAAAATAGTAAACAAGAAAACACACTCGGGGACTCGGTTTAAAATGATCCAACATAAACCTGGTCCGGATCACGTTAAGCAAAATAGAAATAGTCTCGAAGGAACTTAAAATTGTATATTACATCTGCTCCCGGCATACCGGGGATTTAACGTTTTTTCATTAAGATAAATCAGGACGAAGCCTAGGCTGCAGGCGTCTCGGTGCAGGGATGGACTCGGATGATGGAGGAACCTCGGTTGAGATAGGGTCCTCACTTGCAGGAATGACTTTGGACGGAGAGCTTGAGGGCTTGGCAGATTCGGAAACATCCGGATCAACTGACGTCTTGGCGGTGATTTGCTCTGTGGCCTTAGCCGAATCAATGGATGACGTCTTGGAAGTTTGGATTACAGCTTGTTCGGCAGTGTCAGCCAAATTACTGTCTGGCATCTTGGAGGTCTTGGCCGAGTCGCAAGCTGCAGGTTGTTCGGCGAAGTCAGCCGAATCACCAGAGTCGGCCTCAGACTCGGCGTAGTCGTCAAGTGAGGCATCATCTGATTCCTCCTCTTCAGAATCTTCCCCATCCGAGTAGATCGGAGCTTGCAGATCAAGATGCTTGGTGTTGGCGAATTCGGCCATAAAGTTAGCAGCTTCCTCACGGATCTTGATCCGGTCTGGATCTGAAGCCCATGAAGAACCCTGGCGAAGGGAGCGTACTGTGGCAAGATCAATGAGCTCATACCAAGACATGATGAATAGCAAACCTGCGTCAGCACCAGCGCGGGCGGACGAAGATCTCCACTGCTTTAGCCGGGTCTCTGCCCGATCCAGGTCTTTGATTAGCTCGTCCGCTGACTGGGCTTGCCGAACTTCAGGAAACAGAACTTGGTGGGCTTTGAGACTAGCATTGAACAGAGCAGTGTGGGACTCCTTTAAAGGAGCAATCCGAGCTTTCAGTGCAGTAATGTGGTCTTCAATATCCCACGTCTCTGGCAGAGGGGCCCCAGCAATCTTAGCCCTCTCAGCTCGGGCATCTCTCACAGCTTTGGCGGCTTGAAACCGGATGCTGGTAAACTCTCCTACATATAGATGAGCTAACACTGAGTTAGACGAGTCGGATAAGAGCAGAAGGGAAAGAAGAGATTCGGCAAACTTACGATCCATGTCTTCATTAAGGCTAGCAAGATCAGCAAGCCATTTCGCGCTGATCGCCTTGAGCAGCCAGATCATCTTTCGCCGCTTTAGCTTCGGCTTCAGTGTCTGCAACGTGCGTTTGGATTTTCTTGTCCAATTCGGCCCGCTTCTCAATCCCAGCTTTGAAAGTGTCTCGCTCCTTCTGGATCGAGTCCTTCTCCCTCTGCAGCGTGTCTCGATCTTTCTTGACCTTCTCCACCTTTTCAACCCGGTCAAGCTCCCGCAGGAGCCGGGTCACTTCTGACTTTTCCTCTGATAAAGCGCGCTTGTGCTCCTGATCTTTCTTTTTCATCTCCTCACTTTGCGCATCAAAGGAAGCTTGGAGGGCCTGGTGCTGCAGGACTAGCTGTTTAAAGATCCGGCTGCGAGCAGTTGTGGTTTCCTGAAAGAAGAGGAGTTAATGGCGTAAAAAGAGTCTCGGGGACTGGCACCCGAGACTAACAGCGTGAAGCCAAAACGAATCTCGGGGACTGGAGGCCCGAGATTAATAAAAAAGAAAGTTGACCGAATCAATTTGAAAAGAGACTCGGGGACTGGAAGTCCCACGATTTTTTGTTTGGCTAGCACAAAGTCTATGATCAAATGTTAGAGATTCAAGCCGGATGACTTTCTTACTCCGAGGAGTATCAGTCATTCGACCCGAATCTCGGGGACTGGGGATAGTATAGAGTGATCATGGTGAATTAAAAGCAAGATTCGGCTTTGTTACCTCGAAGACCCGGTTAGCTTCAGTAACCGAGGCCTGCACAGAGTGTAGAGATTGAAACATCCGGCTAGGCCCAGCCGGATGTGGCGATGCTGTTGTAGAAGAGCCTTCGGCAAGGTCCGCAGCGTTCCAAGCCTTAACAAATTCCTCTGCGGAGCCGAGTTTGTCGCCGCCCGGAGTGCGGAGATTCGGCAAGACCTGGCCGCTAAGTCGGGCACGAGTAATCGCCTCAGAGAGCTGATCATGCACCCGAGTCACTGATGGAGCGGCGGAAGCCGGTTTACTAGCGACCATCTGCTTATCCGAGGTTGTTGGAGTTGTGCCAAAAGAAACCGGAGTCGGCTTAGGCAGAGGTGATGCGCTCGAGGTCTTGGCAGGGTCTGACTGCTTAGGTTGGTTCTGTGACGCTTGCTGGGGTGGTTTAGATGCTTCCTGTTTCTGTTTCGGCTGCTTCTCGAGAGGTTGCTGCTGCTGCAGTTTCTTCTTCTTCTGCTGCTCTTGATTCAGAGCCTTGGCGGTAGGGAGAGGATCCGGCTTAGTCAATGTCTTAGCCGAAGTCTTGGCTTTCTCCTTCTCCAACTCCTTCAGAGGACGTGGCCAAGTTGAATCTCGGGTCGAACCCGAGATTTCCTCACTCTCCAGGTCAATAACCGACTCTGGGACGAGATCCGGCGGGGGAGTTTTGGCAGTTGTGGCGCGCGGGGAGGTGGCAGCCTTTTTAGGAGACTGGTGCTCCATGGCCGTATCCAGTGGAGGAATGGGAGAAAGGATGGATGAATGGGTTTGTTCGGTGACAAGGACGTCACTGCATAGAGTAAAATAAAACAGTTAACTCGGATAAAGATGACTCGGTTAATAAAGAAGAAAGCAAATGAAATTGGCATTACCCCTTGGTGGTAGGCATGGCCTTGAGCCGATTCGATTTGGAGGTAGTTTTCTTTATTCTCTTGGCTGGAGGGGCATCTGATCCGGACGCATCAGGGCGTTTCCGAGATGTCCCTTGAGCATCCGGTTTGGCTGGAACACAAGGTTGTGACCATGAAATCGGAATGGCATCAATAGGATCTAGGATCCAGCAATCATCATCTTCACCCTCGGAAAGTTTGTGAATAGTCGGTTGCTTACCCTTGCGAACGGGCTTGGCGCGCGGAATCGGCAAATAATCGTCCGTATCCGCATCCTCTTCGCCTCGCGCAGCGGGCTGCGATCCCGTGCCCATACCTTGTGGAGAGATCTCCATCTTCGGTGATCTGGCGATCGAACAGCTGCAGTAAAATCAAGGCAAATCCGGATTAGTCCGATGGCATTTTTGTGGAGTATGAATAAACCCGGAGAATGATGAACTAACCTGTGGTGGAAGTGCGTCTCGGTGGAATGGCTTCACGCCCCATTTCCACTTATCCGGCATCTCGGTGTGTGCAATGGCATTCACTCGTCTCTTGACGGAAGCTTTGGTAAGTTCATGTTTGCTGATCCGGATAGGATCTAGCAGACCACCCATATGGCAAATCTTGTGCTGACGCTGTTGAAGAGGGCTAACCCGGCGACAGACGAAGGTCCGGAGGAGATCGTCCGCGAGCAGGCCTTTCTCCAGAAGATCCTCCAGAGTTTGATGTACGATTTGAAGCTCCGCAAGAGCGTCAGCCGGATCATATCTGAAGTTCAGTTCGGCTGTCGGGGGCTCGATCTTGAACTCGGGCAGATTGAGGGCATCATGGCCTTCAGCGCTCTTCACGTAGAAAAGGACCTTTGCCATTTCTTGCAGGTATCCAGGCCAGTGATCCGGGGAAAGATGGAGCCCGTCCGCGGAGTAATGCTTGACGCACCGCAGGCGGTCATCACCTTCGGGTCACTACCCGGGATCGTATGTTTCCGGAGGTGGAAGTACTTCGCCCAGGTTTCGATAGTCGGCCACAGACCGAGATATCCCTCCATAAAGGAGGTAAAAGCAGACAGGGAGACAAAAGAGTTAGCTGGAAGGTGGTGAGGCTGCAGGCCGAAGAAATCTAGGAATCTCCGGAAGAAGTCACTCGCTGGGAGTCCGAATCCGCGCTCGAAGTGCGCCAGAAATACAACGCGTTCACCCGGTTGGATGACCGGTTCGATTTCCTTCCCCGGCTTTTCGGCATATAACGTTAGATGTTATACGCCGGGTGCTCCGCAGCCATTCCAAGTCATCATTGGTAACATCAACCTTCCCAACTGCCGGGGGGAAGCTTCGGCATATCCGAATCACTCCTGCAAGAAATCGGAAATAGCCGAGTTAGAAGATGTGGAATCTCAAATCCAGAGCAAGTCGGATAATGATCTAGCCGAATCAGCTGGTAAGGGATTCGGTAAAGGATATCCCGGATAGAGTTGCCCGATTACTGCGGAGAAGTGATTCGGCTGGTAACTAAAAACACCTTTTTGTAAGGATCTAGGGTTACGAAAGATCTACCGCAGCAGTAAAATTGAGATGAAATCGAGTAAAAATAAGGTGGAACTGTTCATGAAAGTGGCAAGCTGATCTGGCGCAAAACCTAGAAATAAGATCTAGGCATTGTACTAAGGCGCGGCAATGGACTCCTTTGCTAGTGAATCTAGGAGGGAAGTGCAAGTTCACGGCGAAAGAACTCGCTCGAGGTCGCCATGGCCGGAAGTTGAAGAACTCACGATTGCTGTACGGCGAGGAAGAGGCCCGGCGAAGAAGCGGCGGCGCAGGGCGCGGTGCGCGGCTCAGGCGAGTTTTCTCCGATGTTGTCGAGGTCTCCGGCGCGGCAAGGTCGCAAGGGCGAGATCGCGGCGGCGTCGACGGCGCGTTGGAGTTCTCGAAGTGGGAGGTGCGGGGAAGAAGAAGAGGAACCCCGCACCCCTATTTATAGCCCCTAGATGGTAACGGGCGCACTACCGCACGATTTCCGGGGTGTGGCTGGATCAGGTGTGAACCAAAACTTTGCGGTCGTAGCTGTGGCCGTGTATTTCAAGCACACGGTGGATCATAGAATTGGAAGCGGTGCTGCGGATCAAGTGTGCCGGTCAGCACAGAAACCGAGGAGGCGGGGTCATTTAGTCAAAAACACTCAAGTACCTGATGGATCCGGATAATATGTTGTCAGTGACATGTCAAATCAGAGACCCGGATTATGAGGCTTTGTGCAGAGATTCCCTGCCAAGTGTCCCAGGAAATCCTGAGACAAGATTGGGTGATATGGAATTCGGTTAAAGGCGTTGGTTTTTAACCTGCTACGGCCCTTCATCCGAGGCTGTAGGACCGCACCAGCTTCGGGGACTACTGTCGGGGAGTTGCCCCCGGGTAGGGCAAAGAGGTGGAATGGAAAGTCAATCCGGGTCTCACAAACCGGATCACTCGGACCGGACCATATTTAAAGACAGGAAGAGACCAAGAGGCATCAGGCAAAGTCTAGCCGGATCAGAGGAAGAGACCCGGCTCGACTAGCCGGGTTGCCTGGAAGAGATCCGGCTCAGCTAGCCGGGTTGCCTGGAAGAACCCGGCTTACCAGTAATGTCGGATAATGCACAGGGGCTGAGTAATGTCAATAAAGTTCACGGGTCCTGCAGGCCTCCTGCCCGAGGCTCAGAAGACACGGGATTCCTGGGAGCGCAGCAACCTAGGAGCTCACTCGGCCAATTCGGGAAAGAGGATGTGGCCTAGACCCGGCGGGCTACGCCTGCCATTGCCCGAAGAGGCAAGATAGGCCTACTAGGACTTGACAGCCAGGTCAAGCCACGGGATTCCTGGGAGCGTAGCAACCTAGGAGCTGACTCGGCCAATTCGGGAAAGAGGATGTGACCTAGACCCGGTGGGCTACAGCTGCCATTGCCCGAAGGGGCAAGATAGGCCTGACAGTCCGGCCGTTGAATTGACAGGAGGCAGAGGCTTGTCCTTTTCCTCTTGGCAATGCCATTATCGTCTCCGGCCAGGGGTAAAAAGGTAAACTGGTTAGTGTATAAGTAGACCACTACATCCTCCAGTGCGGGGGACGACGAAGGAGAGGCCTCATTTTCCCCCCTTGTTCCATCTTCCTCCTAGAGCTCTCACCATTGTTGCTTCATACAGCTCGAGGAGCACTCTGTACTTGTCACCATTGAGATATAAAGAGAGTAGGCTAGTGCTGCAGTAGGGGTGTTACCTCCACAAGAGGGCCCCGAAGCAGGGTACATCGTGGTGTGCTTGGTGTGCTTTGGTTGTTCTTGGTTTGGTTTGTTCTTGCTTGTTCTTGTGAGTTCTTGGTTGTCCTTCATGCGAGCTTCTTGAGCGCGCACACCCTCCCCGGATCCCCCAACGTCCTAGCGAGCCCCCAACTTAAGCCATCCTATGGCATCTGCCGTGACACTACCACAACATCTTCATTGGCTTTTTATAGCTATACTGCAGCGTGTTGAGCGTCAGGCTGTTGGCAATTTTTGTAGCTACGTACCGGGTCTGCTTCACAACCCGGCCGAAGGAATTTTTATCAAACTTGCTGCCATTAGTATTGTACTGGGGAAAGCCTGAAGCAAGTGGAGCCGGGTCTAGGTTGGGTGGTAGGCCTTTGCCAAAGCAATACCACGCATAACCCCGGTTCTGCAAGCAGACCTCTTCAACAAATGGATCCAACCTGGCATAGTTGATAAGTGTTCAAGCACTTCAGTATACGTGCTTGGCGGATTATCCTAGTCCTGGCTGCTTTGATGACCTCACAGCTTCCAAAGTATAGTTGGTGCACCAGTGTGTACATTCATTTGATCTTCTCAGTAGCAGTCTTGCGCATGTTGTCATCGCGTGCACCTGAGTGGAAGCGCACAGCAAAGAAGTGGGGATTCACAAACCGGGTTGAACTGTGCTAGTTTTACCGGGTTAGAGAGTTTAAAACTTACCAACTAGTGAGGAGACCATGTAGGAGATCATTTGCTTGAGCCGGGTTAGCTCACTGGTGGTGTCGTTCAGCTGCTTCTGCAGTGTGTTCAGTTGCTCCTGGAAGTTTTCCTCGTGCTCCTGCTTATCCCTCTCCAGGTCAGAATTTTCTTGTGTCAGGGCAGTGGCTTTTTCTTTTAAGGCCTGAAGTTGGGTTGCATGATTAGGCCGGGTTTCAGTTTCGGCCTTCAAGATTCCTTGGAGCCGGGCAATTTCTTCACTGCTTTGGCTCACGTGTTCCTTTTCACAACAACAGAGAGTAGTATGTGATTAAAAACCAAGTTGTTGAAGGAAAGTTAACCCGGAACTTGGGGGCTATACATTTTAAGTTTCTCGGGTGTAAGGTGTAGTTCCAGGTTGCCGCAGGCGTGCAACCCGGCACTTGGGGCTACATGCACAAAAAGTCTGAAATTTTCTAAGTGTTAGTCCCAGGTAGCTGTGGACAGCTAACCCGGCTCTTGGGGGCTACAGTGTCAAATTTTGTTCTGAAAGATAAGCAGTTTTAAGTGATGAAGTTTTAAGTCCCAGCTTGTTGTAAATAGACAACCCGTGCCTTGGGGGCTACAGGGCTGAAACTTTTATCTACGACATTTGTTTTTTAAGCACCAAGTTCATCAAAAGGTGATAATCTTGGAGCTTGGGGGCTAGGCAGAATATAGTCATGCAAGAGGTAGCAAGAAAACATGAGTACCTGGTATCGTTTCTGGATCAGGGCAACAAGTTCAGTCTCCAGATTCTTGTGGTGAGCAAGGCGAGTGAAATATTCTTCGCAAAGAGATGGTGTGGACATGGAGTCCAAAGCCGCCAAGTCCAAAGAAGGAACTGGGTCTTTGCCTTTGGCATAGGGGTCCAGTTTAATTTCAGGCACAGTGACCTTGGCAATGACTTTGGAGACGCCAGGTGTCGGGCCTTGTTTAGACCCGGTAATCAGCACTTCCTGGTCATCCTCTTTGGTGCCAGACCCTAACCCGGGTGACTGGGTAGTGGGGGATGGCTGTGAAGCAGCTGGAGGAGGGCTTCGTGGAGATGCAACCACATTCTCAGCAACAGATTCTTGCTTTTGAGCCGGCTCCTCGACGTGTACCTCCGTTGGAGAAGGTTCTACCGTAGCATGGGGAGGAGATGCGGCTGGAGGAGAGTCTGAGTCTTCCTCCATAATGGCCTTGGCACTGAAATGAAAAGAGAAATGGTTAGTCAAAAAAGACGGCAAAAATACTGAGTAATGGAATAATGGGAGAGTATTTCTAACCTGGCATTGATCTGGAAGTCCTCGGGTGTGCTAACACCATCCGAGGAGGAATCTGATAAACAAGATGGTTTAGCAACCCGGATCTTGCCAACTAAAGGGTACTTTTTGCTGGGCGTCTTCTGGATGGATTTGGCCCAGCATGATAAAGAGCATTGAGGGATACCTGGGCTCAGGGAAACGTGGCTTGCAGAAGATCGGGTTCGGCGCCTCTTGTTCACCTCAGCCTCCTTCTCAGCTTCTGTTTCCTGTGTTTGTGCTTGGGTTTGAGATGAGTTCATCATATAAGTTGAGAAACGAGAATATGGCACCTTAGAAATGGTGGCCCGGGTCCTCTTTTGAGTAGGATGTCCAGCAGTTTGGGGGCCCGGCAGTACGTCAGAAGCCGGGTCAGTAGGGCCTGGAATAAGATTTGCCAGGTTATCAGTAGAAGAGTTCCGTTGGGATATTTCATTGTTAATTAGGTCGAGGAAGAGCCGGCCTAGGGAGTCAGGCTCACCTTCTTCTTCTTCTTCTTCTTCTTCTTCTTCTTCGCTGGATTCATTGTCTTCTCCATCAGGAAACATGTGGGGGTAAAATCCACGCTCCACCACTTGGAGTCCTGGGAAAAATAAGTTAAATCAGTAAGATGTTATGGATGAAATTATCGAGTTACGGTTAGCAGAAATGAGTGAGGATTGTTTTCTACCGTGGAGGGTTTGTTCTTAGCACTGAATGGGGCAAGCCCGTTTAGTGTGATGGCAGCTTTGTTTTCACCAAGGAGTTTCTTGGCGTTCTTCACAACTTGGTCGTCAGTTAGTGTCATCTCAGAGTAACGCATGCTATCAGTGGTTTCACCAGTGTATTGGCAGAACAGCCGGGTCCTGATACTGAGTGGTTGGATAAACCAACCAATCCAGCACTTGACAAGATCCGTGCCTTTGAGGCCATGGGCGAGTAAAGCTCTGGCCCGGCGAAGTGTGGCCTCGAGCTTGACCCGGTCAGCATCATCAGCATAACTATTCATCTTAGCCTCATACGTCAGACCCGAGTTCCGGAAAGCTGGGTAACGAGCGTCGTCTAACTCGGGTGAGGTGTCTTTGAAATAGAAGTAAGTGTTTTGCCACCCCTTAGGGTGACTGGCTAAAGCGAGAGCCGGGAAATCGCACTCCCTGCGACGCTGGATCGCAACTCCACCGTATGGGATCACTTGGTCCTTGCGAGACGGATTGCAATAGAAAAACTCGAGGAAAAGATCAAGGCTAGGAGCCATTTGCAAGTAGTCCTCACAGAAGACAACAAAGTTACTGATGTTCAATATAGAGTTGGGGCCTATATCCTGGGGCCTAAGGCCATAATATTTGAGAACCCGGCGGAAAAATAAGGAACCCGGGGGCGGAGACCACGCTGAACGTGATCAAGGAAAATGACGACCTCACCGTCCTTGGGGTTGGGGCGGATCTCTTCTACGGCAGCGCGCCAATTGATCTCCTCTTTGGGGGGAAGCTCGCCACAGTTCACATATTCTTGCAGCTTCAAGTTGGTCACTGTGGACCTGGTCCAGTTGACATGAGCAGCAGCAGGGGCGGCGGAGCCAGATGCACCAGCGTGGGAGCTGGGAGGTTTCTTCGTGGTCTTCTTCGTGGCACGGGGACCCCCAGCCTTCACCTTCTCCTTCACCATGATTGCGGAGCTTTGAGATTTTCTAGCTGCAACAATGGCGATAGGGAACCCTAGCTGTAGATGCGGATGTGCGGAGAGGAAAATACGAAGTAAATTTGGGCGCGATTCAGAGCGGAATCGAATGCGAAGTACAGATGCGTGAAATAATCGTACCTGCGGATCTTTATGCGGAGATTTGGAGGCTCGATCTGAGAAGGGATCTGCGGTTGCTACAGTGTGGGCGCGAAGAAGATGATGAAGATGAACGGAATGGGGAAAAAGACTGCGCGTCTCGTGGTCTTCTATTTATAACCGTGGTGAAAACCCTAGGGGCATTGAGGTAAAAATGAGTGGATAAGATAAGTATCCTCTCCTGGGAGTTAATGTCGAGCAGAAGAGGTAAAAGGGATATTCCTTGGCCACATTTATGACTGGTAACATGCCCGCAGCTGAGTTGTGATTTTCACTAAGTGTCGAAAGTAAAACCCGGAGGAATATGAACCCGGTGTATTTGAACCGGGTTATGTTCTAGGTCGCCAAGAAAGGCTGGCCAAGCTCAGGAGAAAAGTGAGTAGCCTGGCATTAAATTTGTTGTATATTATTTTGTGTTTCAGGTGGTTAACCCGGCAGGCCAAGATAACAGTTCAGCTCAAAAGACGCAATATTCAAGAATAGAAGCAGAACATGTCAATCTGGCAACCAGGTTAACCTGGGGCTACTGATGGGGGGATAATAACCTGGTAGGCCCATGAAGAGGGAAGCGTGACCCGCCAGACAGGAGGCCCGGCCAGGCCAGCTAGCCATCAGCACTGGCCGGGTTATGTCGCTGGGCCAGTAGGTTTGGCGGTAACCCGGTTCAGGAAGGAAAGGTTCTAGAAGACTAGAGGCGGTTCAGGACTTGGAGGACACGAAGGCTAGAAGAGCTAGAGTAGGACTCCGAGTCTGGGTAGAGCCCGGATTCATCTTGTAAAGCGCCAGGAGACCCGGTCGTCTATATAAACCGGTCCCTGAGCCCTAGCTAGGGAGGACTTTTACGATCCAAGCTTAGGCGAGAGAATCACAGAGAGAAACATACGCTACCAAGCGAACCTTGTAACCTAGATCGAGATCCGGCTTTGTTGTCGTAACCGGGTTATCAAGACCGAGATCAATAACAAGATAGCAGGAAGTAGGTCTTTATCTCCAATGGAGAGGCCGAACCTGGGTAAACCCTTTGTCCCTGCAGTGCTAAACAATCTCCCAGATACCAGAGTCGCCTTGCCCATCATCTCAAGCTACCCAAAGGTAGCATCTGCCGTGTTATCTACCCCACAACAGGGCACATGCACTTTCACTAGGAGGTGGTCAATGGACTCCTCTTGCTGGTCATAGAACGGGCAAGCTTCTGGTTGTGGATTAGGGTCGGTCTTGACTGCTCAGCCCAGCTCAACACTAACAAGGTCAGGTGCGACGTCCCGGATCCTACCACCTGGTAGCCAACAGTCAGTTCAGAAGAGGGTGGAGGCACCGTTCCCTAGCACTGACCTAGTAGCCGCATCGAACATCTATCAGACCATCAAGGGCGCCTGGATTTTGAAATCCTTCCACGACTTGTCGAGGTCAATCCCTGACGTGGGTATGCCCTCCGGACACCCACTATGGGTATACCTGGTACTATTAACTGGACGGTCTAGAGGGTGGCCCAGGAGAAGCCCGTGACAAAGAGCCCGTTGCCGAAGCCCATTGGCCAAGGAGTGCGCCCCAAGGAAGCGAAGTTCATGTCGGTTAGGACTTTCCATACCTGTAAACCTAGGTCGGATGCGGACTCTCGGGACCCAGCCTCCTATATAAAGGCTGGGAGGGTCGCCGACCAGGGACACGCTCAATTCCAGACACCAAACCCTAGCGAGATCACATCTCGCCGGGACCTCCATTGTAACACCTCAAAATCAATACCAGACAAGAAAAAAGTAGGGTATTACCCTCCGGGGGTCTGAACCTGGATAAATCTTGCTTGTCAGCTGACGATTCCACCAGCGCTACCATCCTTCTCCCTCTCTTACGAAACCCAAGGATGTCATCCAAGAAATTTGTTGTGGTAACCCCACGTCAATCCCGATGAAGCCTTATATTTGCATTCAAAACCTGAAATCCAACTATAGTAAACTGTATATAGTGGTTTGTTTGTTCAAAATATAAGTTGTCGCGAGTGAAACTCAAATGGTTTGGCTCCTCCCATCTAGATCCAAATCCTAGTTTTTGAATTAAGTGCTCGTATTTATCTGGATTTAATCCAAGATTCAACATCGTTGTTCTCTGAGTGGTATGTGATGTGCATGTGGTATTTTTACCAACTTTAAAATCCGTCGGCTAAGTCTGTAAGGTAAAATATTCTTGGGGTGAGTGTGTGAGCGCTTGCATCTGTACTATATTTATTTAAAAAATGTACGAAAGACCTTGGGTTTTCTTTCTTTTTTAGTGGAAGGAGAGCCACTGCCCTCTGGCTCTGGTGTCTTGGTGCTACGGAAAGAAGAGAAACCTTAGCGTAGCAGGATGCTCGGTGGCAAGTCCCCTCTCTCTAGCCCGAGGTAAAACGAAACAAAGGACCACGTCCACGACTCCACGAGCAAGCAGTACTGTTGCAGATATAGGGGCACTCCTATACGACGCGGTACGCGGACGGAACGATGCTCCGCGTACACCAGATATTGGGCTCGGCCCAATTAGCTCTGACTGGCCTAGGTAATGTTATTTTCATCTTTTATTATATATTTTTCTTTCTGTTTTAAATAAACAATAAAAAGAAATAAACATTTTTTAAATATGAACATTTTTCATATATGAACAATTTTCAAACCTAAACAATTTTTAAAAATGAACAATTTTCAAACCTGAACATTTTGTAAAAATGAACAAAATTTCAAATTTGAACGATTTTGAAATCTGAACATCTTCTATATTTGAATGATTTTCAAAATCTGAACAAATTTTAATTTTAAAACTTTAAAAAATGAACAATTTTCAAATTTGAACATTTTTAAAAAATAAACAATTTCATATGTGAACAATTTCAAAATCTGAACAGTTTTTAAATTTGAACATTTTTAAAAATGAATACTTTTTAAATTTGAACATTATTTAAAATGAATAATTTTCAAATCTGAACATTTTTCAAATTTGAAAATTTAAAATTAAAAATGGAGAAAAGAAAAACCAGAAAAGAAAAACAAAAACAAAAAAGGAAACAGAAAAAAAGAAAAAGCCTTGTGACTAGCGACCGAGTCAGCCTAACAAGTGGTACGCGGACCCTAATAGCGTGAACTCCTCTCCCTTTCCTCTCCTCCACCACCAAAACCGGCCAACATGCCTAGCGTTAACGGCACCCAGATGGACGACATCATCGCGGGAGGCGTCGGCATGGTGGCCATGGTGTCGTGCTGCACGGTGTCTGTGTACTGCTGATAACCCACAAGTGTAGAAGATCGTGTGTAGCCTTTTCGATAAGTAAGAGTGTTGAACCCAACGAGGAGCTAAATGTAGGATAAGTATTCTCTAAAGTTGTATCAACCACTGATACAAATCGACGCAAACTAAACGTTTACTCTAACTAGGAAATAAAACTAGAGTAACAATACGGGTATGATAGGATAGCCCTGCAGGAATATAAAAAACAAGAAAGTAAAAATTAGTTGCTGCAGCAATAATAAGGTACACTAAAGAACCATAAACTAACAGAACCATGAGTGTGAAAAGGTGGTGAAAAGTGTGATGGAATTGTCCAAGATTAATTAGTGAAGATACTTGGTTCATTGTCTTTGATGCAGTTTTTTATATGGAAGAGGCTAAATAAAGGGAGCGGCGTTTTGGCACCCGGAGCATATGCTACCGGTATTTTCGGAAAAATAAAAATATAGAAAAACTTTTCAAACAATTCTGAAAAAAATCACAGGCGTACCTGAGTATGGTACGCACGAGCGTGTGAATTTTCATAATGAACTG
The DNA here is from genome assembly GCA_947311845.1 of Poa pratensis. Lineage (NCBI taxonomy): Eukaryota > Viridiplantae > Streptophyta > Magnoliopsida > Poales > Poaceae > Poa > Poa pratensis. Next base: position 23,863,836 of record CAMZMU010000092.1, on the reverse strand, counting down.
TCATTGTGGCTTACCTGTGCAAAAAAGACGGTCACAGATCTGAAAATTCAAAATTTTGGATCTCATTTTCTGTCAGAAATTTGTCTTTTTTGCACGGGTCGGCCACGATGTCATTTCGTTGCGAAATTTCACACGGGTGTGCGAACCATACTCAGGTATGCCTGTGATTTTTTTCGGATTTTTCTGAAAAGTTTTTCTATTTTTTATTTTTCCGAAAATAACGGGACCATATGAGCTCGGTACCATTATGAATTTCCGCTAAATATATATGTACTCAGCTGTTTGTGATTACACATACTTACTATATGGTTGGACCCTAGCAAACATCCGCTGCCAGCACGCCTATCTCTTGGCCCATTGGACCAGCTCTTTCCTCGCAGGCCCCTCCTACAAGTCGATCCACAGACGTGCGGGCGTGCGGCACCTCAGCTCTTGTTCGTGTAGCCGCGCACACCATGGCGAGAAGCCCATTCCAGTCCACCGCGGTGGCACCTCAGCTCTCCTCCACGACCGCTAGCCGCCGTCCAACCTCGCCAGCAGCAAAGTCCCGCTGGGATTCGTCCTCTCCGTATGGCCACCGGCCACGTCGCCGTCCGCCGTCGTTCGTGCACTCACGCGTCCGCCACGTTGTCCGGCTGCCCGTCACGCGGCCCTCCACGCGGACGCCTCCCCTTCGCCGCCAGAAGCTACCAGCCGCCTTTGCCACGTAACGCAGACGCCGTCACTGAAGAAGCTCGACCGAGCAACCGTATCAGCGTCAGAGTTCTCTTCTGCCTTCTTCCATTCTATCCCGACCCGGCCGGGAACGGGGAATTGGTCGTGCGCGCGCATGCACCCACCAACCATAGGATAGGAGGAGAATCATGCGAGCAGCAGCAGTACTTGTTTAAGATGAGATGAGATGATGGCAAGCAAGACTGATCTCAGCTGGTCTTGGGACTTTGACCCATCATTGGCGTTAGCGTTACGGCCTTCATTCTAGCACTTCCAAAAGAAAAGGCTAGCTATCGCCGCCTGCGGTCTCGGAGCGGCGCGAGCCACCCTGGAACTCAGCCTTGTGTCGCCTGCTTCGGAGGCCGCCGCCGTCTTTCCTTTTTGCACATGCCCGCAATTTCTCAGCCTGCTTTCTGGGTAATAGACCACAATTTTTTTTTGGTATGGTGGCCTCCTGCTCGCGTGCTTTGCGCACGTTCTGTACTTTGTGGCACACACACGAGTGTGGACTGTGGAACATTGTCATTTGAACTGGATAAATAACTTGTAAGACGTTTCCGACATCTGTGCAAGATAAACGCTATTGGCGCGTCCATATACTACATATTGAGACTGGCTGTTCTAACGGACCATACTAAAACATTATAACTAATAATAACTTAAATAAAACAAGACGGTGTCGTTTTAAGGAAGAGGCCCGACCCGAGGCCCGAAAGCTCGATGGGATTCCGCGCCTCCTCTAGCCTCCGCAGACGGACGCGGCCGCCAGTCGTGTCTGAAGGCGGGAGCGGTGGCAGAGGCGAGAGCGTAGAGACGGAGTTGGAGGGAGTGGCGCCAAGCTCGCTTTCGTGACGGTGCATGCCGCGGCCCAAACCACACGCTCAGCGCTGCGTGCGAATCTCGCGTGAGCGGGACATAGCTCTCGGGGGAACACCGACGATCCCATTTATTTAGATCTGGCATACAAATTTGTTATGACTAACAGGTCTTTTGAGTCGCTGACAGGGTCGGCCCTACTATCGATATTTGACATGGAAGGGTTTTCCCCCTATGGACTGGGGTGGGTGTGTCGGACGTGATATTTGAACCCATTCAACAAATTTGACGTTGTTAGGGCCGCGACCATTTTTGTATTTGCGCTGCAACAGTCCTATTGAGAGCGCCGATGAGATAAGAGATGCTCTAATCACATCTCATACTCGATGATATGCTATAAATTCTCCTCTGATTCCGAAAGCGCCGTCCATGAGCCTGACGGAGAACGAGTCCACGTCAGTTTCAGTTTCAGGCCCATGACTAATGCATCATCTTTTTCCATTCCACTATCCTTTGCAACCATATGGTCCATACAGACACCATATCCGAAATCCACACCTACACACGCAGTCTGCTTCGTATTATTTCTCAAATCATTTCTCTCGTGCTAGCCTAATCAAGTAAACAGTCGCCGCATTAAAATATCGGCATATATACCTGTTCCGGCACCCTGCGTGTGAGCAAGCCTAACCTAAGAGGAAAGTGACATGCATAATCCGGATAAGGGTTATCGCAATTATCAGTCTTGTCGACATGTATACTGGACATGCTGAGAACCTCAAGTTTATTTTGCCTCTTGCCCCGTCATCTTCAGAGGAGAATCATTTTTTTCTTCTCTGGAGGGGGCAACGTCTGGTGATGATACAAGAAAAGCATTTGATGAAGAAAGGGATGTGTTCTGGAGATAGGCTCGCTCGGCGATGAAACATCCAGAAAGATCCTGTTCTAGGGTCGAAGATGATTAATTAAGAACCCATCAAGAAAGGTGTTTACACTTTGCACAGTTGGTAGGCAAAAGCAATTATACATCGTCTGTTTTGTTTCAGCAATTCTATTATCTCAGAGAGAGCAGGACATCTTGCGAGCATCACATATGTGGGAAAGAAACCATGGATGATGAACGACCAAGCAAAAAGAAGAAGAGAATAACGGAAGATTTTTTCACATATGGTCGATCGACGCTGATGTATTCCCATTCGTCCTGTTTGTTCGACGGCGAGCTCTGAGAGGGACACGTACGTGGGATACCTATCCGTTGGTGGCAGCGCTGCTGGTGACTCGCCCAAGCAAACCGGAATTTTCTTCCGGCGCCGTGGGGGCGTCTCGTCTCGCATATATACTTTTCTTTTTCAAAAGGAAAATTTTGGTGCTCGCATCATATCGATCGGCATATAACTAATTTGCAAGCGATTAGCTCAGCTATCTCCCAGTTGTTCGGTTGATTTTGCCTGTCATTGTTGCTTGTTTGGCCAACCACCCGGCCGCACCACCATGCTTCCTGCTAACTCAACTATCATTTTTTCTGTTTCAGAAAAAAAAACATAATTTTTTCTTTAAAAAACGAAAAGAAAAAGGAACCTTAAATATCCTATTAAGTCAACCACTTCTTTTCGAACAACTAGGCTGCTAGCAAAATGGATTAATATATAGGACAATTATGCAGAAGAATTCCTGACTGATTACTGGAGGCTGCACTGCTTTTTCTTTTCTTAAATAAATCATTTTTCTCAAACAATGAAAGAAAAAAGGAACCTCAACTATCTTTTTTAGTCAACCACTTCTTTTAGAACAACTAGGCCGCTAGCATAATGGATTAATGAAATTAATTATGGTTCAGAAATCCTGGCTGATTACAGGAGGCTGCACTGTTTTTTCTTTTCTTTCTTTTCAGGAGTGGTTGTTCAAACCGATTATTAGTGAATCAGGTGGCTATGGTGGACTGGTGGTTGATAATGTGGTGTACCTGTGGAGTTGGAGAAGAAGGTGCAGTCATACAAGTTCTTCTCAGCTTATCTCCTGTCAAATCTCCAGTTTTGTCGCGTACTGTTGAGGTCCCTTGCTCTTGACAGATGCAGCATTCTGCGGAGAGATGTATGACAATTTGGTCACCATTTTGACAATGGCGGCAACCGGCGGTCAAAGAGAGACAACAAGTTAGGCTAGGTGAATATAGTACTAGTAGTGGGTTTCATAAACGGAGTACTCTGCTTACGGTTACAGGTAAGGACAGAGAACGGAAGCAACTGGAATAACGGTATGGGCTGCTGTCGCTACTGCTGAATTGACTCCTCGCAAGTGGCAGAAACAATGGACAACAAAATGTATGCAAACTTGAAGCTTTTTTTCTTCGTTTTCATTCTCCTTGTGGTGTCATGCCTGAACATGATCTTTCTATCCACATGTGTGTACATCGGAAAATCTACAAGAATCTGTACAGTTTTTACCCCGATCTAGGTCGATCGTAGTAACCGGGAGGGACGCTAGGAAGACTTGCGACCAAGGCACGCAAGCGAGACGGCACAAAATTTAAGTTGGGAGGAAGGAAGCTATGCTTCAAGAAGAGGCTGCTGGCTTGGGCGGCCACGACGAGCAGTCGGCGAGCCCCATCTCGATGTCCCTGACCGCGTCGTCCTCCTGCTGAGGCGGGGGCGGCGACGCGCCGCCACACCCAAGAAGCCGCCTTAGCCCGCCGCGCGCACCGGCGGATTCATGAAGAGGCGCCGACGATGGAGCAGCAGGCGGCGTGGTGACCGCGGCGGGCGGCTGCGCGGCGCCGCCGGTGCTGACGTCGTCCTGTGAGCCGAAGAAGAGGACGTTGGTGGGGAAGTTGGGCGTCTCCTCGTCGGCCTCGGGCGCCTGCACGGGGGCGGGCGGCAGCGGCGGCGCGTCGACGGCGGGGCAGCGGCAGAGCGGGCAGGTGGAGTGGGACTTGAGCCACATGTCGACGCAGCCGACGTGGAAGCCGTGGCCGCAACGCGGCAGCACGCGCGCCGTGTCCCCGGGGGCCAGCTCCGTGATGCACACCGCGCAGTGCATCCCGTCCTCCCCCTTGGCCACCTCCCTGGTCGGCAGCGACGCCATGGATGCGTCGTCCAGCCCGCCGTCGTAGTACCACACGGCGGCGCCGTCGCTGGCGCTGGTCCGTCCGTCTCCGCCGCAGAAGAAGAAGCGCAGGTGCGCCAGCGCACCGCTGCCCGGCGGCGGCGGGGGGCCGCCGGCCCTGGAGCGCTTGGCGCAGAGGAATATGTAGAAGCAGAGGACGAAGGAGAGGAAGATGGCAAACAGCGCCGCCATCATCGTGGCCGCCGCCGCGACGGTCGTCCCTGTGACCGCCATAGATGATCCTCCCTCTTTGCCAAGAATCGCTTGCTGGCTTCTCTCTGATGCAAACAGCAGCGGCAGCCTTGGTATATTTCTCGGTATCTGGCCCTTCCTCGTCCTCGCAAGCTTCGAGGCAGGCAGGCAGGGCGTGCGCGATAGATATATTTAAACTGCGCTGGAGGGAGGTGGGATTAACGTAATGGAGTGCGTGCTGCTACTTATACGGGGGCCTGATATCTATCGGAGCTGAGGATAAGAGAGAGGAGAAGAAGGGGACGAGGTGGGGGCTGTGTTGTGTTGGCGCTCTGGTTTGGAGGGGAAGGTGAGCGAACAAACTGTGGAGGGAGGGAAAGCGAAGATGGCGACGGTTTTGAAAAAATGTTGACGCGAGCAGAGCTGAGGAGAGCAGCCATGACCCGTTGGGTGGGTTTGGTTCGTTGGACCTCCCGGCCACGGCCATCTCCGTCGACTAATCTCCCGCGATGGCGGCGTCACCCGTGTCCCGACGCCGGTGCACCAGAGTTACAACCACACGTACACCAGGTCGACGACGGTAACCCGGCCCGTGGTGAGATCGACACGCGCTCTGTACCTGGCGCGCTAGTAAACGAGCGCAACCAGCCACGGACACACAGACCCGCACTGACTGAAGTGACAACAGCACACCAGGTCGACGGTAACCCGTGAGCAACACGGATGGTAAAGAGACTGGTTGTATCCCGCTCCGTCAGAGTTTAAATTACAGATTTGACACCGGTGTCATTTAAGTCTTTTTTGTAGTGCAAGTCGACGTTTCCGTCGATAGCGAGACGATTAGGTGTGTACATACGTGAGCGTCTGCGTTTGTATTGTGTTTCGACAAAAATAAATTACAACATCTCCACGCACCCCATATAACGTCTGAAAGCAGCGCCGAATGAACGTTGTTGATACATCCGGATGGCTCCAATAGTGATTTTTACAACCACACACCGGGACGATGATAAGGGCATGTAAAATGTGGTGACGTCAGCATTCTCTTAGCGTTGACACGTAGGATGGTTAAGAGAAAGCGTGCCTTCTCTACCATTATACATGTCCTAACCGGGAAGTGGACACGAGCTCTGTACCTGGCGCGCTAGTAAACGACCCGCACTGACTGAACTGACAAGACCAATTTGTTACTATGTTACCCTGGTTTTGTGGCCTGGTTTGGTGCAGGACACATCGCCGGATCGGGGGACACATTTGGCCGCACCCAACTGCCTCGGCCAGGAAACGTGGACCGTATGACGCGAGCGTGTCACACGGTACTGCTGCGCCTGGTCCCGGCCGAGTAGCCGATACGATGGATAGCTTGACGTCGATATATCGATATGCTTCAAGCAAACAACGGTAGCACAACCCCGGAATCCATCCGATCGGGTGGACCACGGCCGGCCGTCTTCCCCGGGGGAGGTTCGGTATAGCGGTTTGTTCGTTGGACGGACGACCTCCCCGCTAGCTGTCCCTTTCCCCTTCCGGTTATGCAAGCCATCGATCGAATCGGGTGAAGGAACGAACGAGTCCCGCTCCGGTGGTCGTGGCATCGCATCGCATCGCCCAGACCTTTCCTGGAAGCAACGGGAGAAGCGAGCAAGCAAGCTAGCCGCCTTATCTTACTTGGATGGGAATTCCGGGAAAGTTGACCAGTTTATATGTATATCTAAGTTAAGCCATCTATCTTAATTAATTTAATTAGCTTAGCTCCGATGGTTACTTGGCTAGATTGATGATTAATGCACGTCAAACATACTCACGCTTGCGAGAGCCACGATTACGATCGCAACAACATGCGTGTGTGTTCGGGCAACACAGGACGTCATTTGTTCTCTCGACCATGCAGCTGGCGCGGGAGAAGTCCACTCAAAATGTGGGATGCAGTACGTCTCAGACTTTCAGGCCTAAGTGTAACAAAATATCACTTTCGTCGAGGTGAGAAACTATCTTTTCGACTCCGAGAACGGGGCAGTGGCCCAGTGGTTAGTTGTGCAGCGGCAAAGCTGACGACCCGAGTTCGAGTCCCATCGGGACGGAATTTCGAGAATTCTCGCGAGGGAGGTATCTTTCTATGAAAATAATACCACCAAGTGCTAGTCTTGGTAGGTGTTTTTTTTTTCCGACTCCGACTCTACTCTGTTGCTGACCATTCAAGAGGTGGTCGAGCACTGCTTCCCAGAGAGACGACACGAGAGCCTCACGGGCTAGGTTCGTTTCCACCAAAAAAACCCGCCACATATGTAGTTCGATGGTTTAACCATGGTGTCCGGAGATTCTACTGATGTGTTTCATCAAGGAATAGGGGAGGGATGAACGCAAATATATAATATACATATTATTAGGACGGTTAAATCATTCATATTAAAAAAGACATATGCTCCATGGAATAGATAAAACTACCATTGTATCTTGTACCTAGAGTTGACCATCCATTACGGTTTAAATACTTTTAGGAGTTGTGGCTATGTACTGTTGGCAACCGAACTCATATGATCCTGCCTGATTTTTTTTAGTAAAATATTTTTAAAAAAATCTATACAAATTGGAGACAAACACATACAAGTTATATACATGCGTGTAAATTTTCGTGATGAAATGCCATTTGGGATGCTCCGTGTGAAAAAACAAAATCAATGGCCGGCCAAAATGGAATTTTAAATGTATCTTTTAGAGCACTTATTTTGTTTTCCTCGCACAGAGCAACAGAAATGTCATTTCATGATGAACTTTGCATGTATGTATTAGAACACTTGTATATGTTCGTCTCCAATAATTTTCAGAATTTTTTTGAAATGTTTTACTCCCTCCGGTCCACAAAAGTGTCGTAACTGTAGCTACGAATTTGTGCTTCGTATGTTGAAATCCACCGACACTTTAGTCAGGCAGGAGCATATGAGCTCGGGAGCCAAAACGTCTCTCCCTATGTAACGGTTTTTCTGATTTTCTGTCAAATAAGAATTAAGTTAGAGCTCATTCAAATCTAGAATTGTCGGATTTGCATCGTGGTTCGTGTACCCTATGAGTCTCAAGTGGGGTTATGAGAGAAAAAAAATTCAGTTCCAGGTGTGTTGTAGTTGGTATTTTTTGGTTGCAAGTAGGTGTTGGAACTGAGATTTTTCACCTACAAGTGTGTTGCAACTAAGAAAAATGGTTTATGCGGGTAAAAAGAGTTATTGTAAAAACATTGCACAAGAGATTGTTCATGTAGTACAAATCATGGATATCATATCACCGAAATAAGAATTATGGTAATTCTCGGTTGTATGAGAATTAGCCACACCCGTAACATGAGTGTTTGGTAAGTCGATTGATGCCGATCTCAGGGGATATTTTTTGTAGTGAATCACTGCATCTTGGCTCCCGACGTTTGTGCAATAAATTCTCTTCCATATTCCACTCATACTCTTGGAATGACAGCTTAGGTTGTAGATGGTGCATGTAGATCCTCACGTAAGTGCGTGGGTGCAATGGAGGCTAAACGGGATGCATGTAGAGAGTCAATGGAGCTTGCGCTTCGATGGTCGACGCTATCGATCATCCTGGAGTATGATTGTGCCCTCGAGCATGTGTTTTTAAGAAAAAAACTAGCAAGGTGGCCCTCGCAAACGCGAGGGAATCGTCTTCAGCATATTGAATATGTTCAAGAACTTAATTTGTGGTTTCATAATATTGAAAACACGAAAATATAAGTCATACCATTCTATAATTGCCATAAATAGTATGATAGATAAAATAGCACCAGCGCGGAACCTTTGAATTTATGGGAGGGGAGATATTCTTACATCAAAAACACCATGCCACACATGTAGGTAGTGCTATTTTAATATATAAAAACTGTCTTCATTATACTCTACCTACGGTTAAATATAATTTTGCTCTCTTTGTGTCATTCTTTAGTCTTCATTATACTCTCTAGCCGAGACAGATTTTATCATGAAACAATGACTACATAGACTTTGATGGCACATAGTTTCATCTAACATACTTAATTTTAAAAAACTCTTGGATAGTACATAGTTTCTGCACTTAAAACCGTCACCAGTTTACTTCAAATCATCTCAAAACTAACTTTTTTTTATTTGCGCCACAAAACTCTAGCCAGCAAGTTAATACTGCTCCTTATAGCATCCTCGTACTTCCAATAATTTAGGTAGACTATATTATTAGCATGATTTCATTTTTCCCTACTAAACCCATGCTTCAACCCACTAAACATACGACTCTCGCTCACTTGTATTTATTGTGTCATGAAACAACAATGTTTTGGTATGTTCATTCGTCATAATTTTGCATACATGTTTGCAAATTCCAATAATGTTTCATATTAAATTCTATGAAAAAGAAACCAAAGAACGTTCCTCTAAAAAAAAACAAAGGAACTGGTGAATAGTACGCGCACTTAATCACAACATAGGAAAACCATAGGAACTCATTAGACAAAGTTATTTTCAAAGGGTTATACTCAAAGCAATTTTTTTCTTCCAGTTGATTGTGATCGATAGAAATATTTTCTTACGGTTATAGTTCTCAAAAGTTAGAAATCTAGATCTATCGGAAATTTCTAAGAAGCACCAATTTTTAATGACTTTGGATTTTGACGAAAATGGTAGGAGATCATTTCTGATAGAAACACAAATGTTTCTAAAGTAATTTTTAGTCGACAGCATGCCAATAATGGTAATTTTTTTATTTTGGATGCGCCTGCTATGTTTCCGTAAGTATATCTACATCAAACTCAACGTTTCTAAAGTTTATAAATATCTTTTTCAAAAATGTCCTATCTGGTTTGCATAATAAAATAATTACATCTGGCCGGATTGCATGCAAAGGAGGAGTACTACCTACATAACGTGTTGGTGCTGGTTTTTTTCTTTCGGAAATGGTACATGATTTGGTAACGTGTTGGTGCCGTGTGTTTTGTTTTAAAGGAAACGTTACATGATTTGGTTTGCGGGATGTGATTTTTTTTTTGGGAGGAACTGTACGTGATTTGGTTGTGGACAACAACTTTTTTGTACCGATATAAAGTTGTACTAGGTAACCGAGCGCGGCAAATGCCGCGCGTGTTTGGTGAAATTTAGATTTGAAAATGTTGACATTTAGAAGTTGCTTATTTAGTGGAATTCAGATTTCAAAATGTTGACGTTTAGAAGTTGTGAAATTTTGGAAATTATTGAAATTCGGAGAAAGTTTACGTTTTAAAATTGTTAGAAGAAGAAATAGTGCGGTGTAAAAAATTGGAATTGTACATGTCCGTATTTAAAAGTTAGCTGAAATTAAATTTGTTGGAACTTAAAAAAAATGTACATGTAAGGTGTTGAAATTTCGAAAATTCTTATAACCGGAAAGTTAATCACATTTGTTTACTTTTAAACGTCTATTGAATATTCAGATTTGGAAGCCAATTTTTTTTGAAATATTCAAATTTGAATGTTGATCACATGCCATAGGCAGGCAATTCTTTTTGGAAGGATGCTGTTTTTTTGTCACGTTTGTGAATACCGTGGTGTAAAGAAATGAAATTTGTAAATGCGTATATTCAAAAGTTTTTTGGATTTTAATATGTCCAAATTCAAGAAAAGTTTATATTTTTAAGTTTTTAAAATTTCGGAAATTGGTAAAATTTGGAAGTTACTAATGTTTCAATTGTTGTGCTTATGTTTAGTAAATGTTCTGATTTCAAAAGAATATGAAATTTTGAAATATTTTAGTCTGGAACTTGGTCAAATGTCATAAATAGCCAGTGGTTTTTTGTGTGTTTTTTTTTGATATATTTGTCGTATTTAAATTCTGTTTGCGTTTGTTGAACGCTCATATTTGAAATGCAGTCGAAATTTTAAAATATTACAATTGTAAAAGTTGATCGAATGGCATAAATAGATGACATTTATTTTTGTGACCATTTTGCTACATTTTTTTTATATTTTTGAGGTGTGTAATTTTGAAGTTATGCAATTTGTAATATATTTATTTTTTTGAAATGCATTCGAAAATTTAAAGTATTACAATTTTAAAAGTTGATCGTATGGCATAAATAGATGACATTTATTTTTGTGACCATTTTGCTACATTTTTCATATTTTTTGAGTTGTGTAATTTAGAAGGTATTCAATTTGTAATATATTTTTTTCTTTTTTTTGTGTGTAAAGCAGTAGGGCCCACCTTTCAGATTTTTTTTTAGATTTTTAGAAAAATCTGACAGTCTGGACCCACGCTGACGTCGCGATGACGTCAGCAGGGCTCTGAGCTGCCACTGCTACGACGGCGGCGGCCGCGGAGCTCGCGCTCGCGCGGGGCTGGGAGCGTGCGGATCCGCTGGCGGGCGTCGCGGCGAGGCGAATGGGCGGCGCGGCGCGTCATTTGGTCGCCGGAGCGGCCGCCGGCGACCACGGACGCGGCGGAGGAAACCGCGGCACGGCGGCGGTGTTTCCCGCGCGGCCGCGGCGCCCCGGGACGCGATCCGCGGCGAAGAGGTGGAGGGTGCGCCGGCGGACCTCGCCGTGGCCTCCGATGCGTCCGGGGAGCGGCGTAGCAGCGGCGATGCGCGCCGGCGCCGACGGCGACCCGTGCCGTCGCGGGAGAGAGAGAGGAAGAGGAGGGAGGGCGATTTCTACGGTTACTTTTACAAAAAAGTCGCTAGATTTTACGGAAATTGCGATCAGGTCATTTGCGGGCGTTTTTCAGCAAAACTGCTGCGCCAAAGATCGTGCGCGGCGGCGTGTCGTGCTGTGATTGGCAGAAATCCGACTGCTACAGTAATACTGTAGCAGCACGATTCTTGAAGTGGTCCGGACCGTTGATTGCCGCGATCGAACGGCCGGCATTTTCCGGGTGACGTGGAGGCTGGATTGGGGTGTGGACTGCACCAACTTTTATATATAGTAGGATAGGATGTAACTTTTCAATCTTTTAATCTCAACCGTCACAATCAAAATTAACGGGCTATATATTTCTAACCCATGTGGCTTAACGTGGTGGCTTTATTAAACATCTGTATTTTGCTTTTAGTATATAATAGATGGGGAGGGGCTATAGGCCCCGATCCCCAGCTCCGTTTTATTAGAACGAAGCCGACACGTTGAAATCGAGCACGATGGGAACGAGAGCGTGCCCGCTGTGGATAGCCGTCGCTTGAGTCCATAGGTGAACCTCCGAAGCCCGAGGCGCCGTGTGAGATGGAGGTGTGGGGCGGAAGCAGGGGTAGGCAGAGAGAGCAGCGGAAACAATAAGGATAGATCGCAATCTGATACCATGAAAGGAGAGAGAATTGACCACATGGGGCCTTTCCATTGCGTGTTAATTATATTGACAATTACATGCAATCAGACCTAATCTTAACCATTAATGGGAGATAAAAAATATTCGATTCTCCGCAGTTTAGTGGATTATGGGTGAATCTTGATATATTGTTCTAACATTATACTTTAACTCCTTAAATTTGATCCACTAAAAACATGACTTTCTAGCCGATCTCTTAAATTTAAACTCTTGAAAATATTTCAACACGGGTTCACCAAAACTTGATTCAAACTAGTTCAGAAAACTACTTCAAACTATTTCAAACTACTACCAACTAGTTCATTTTTACATGCTTTTGTCCTAGTCGCTGTCGGTTTCGGCAGCCAATCCACCTCGGCATAGAAGTTGTTTGTCAGAGCTGTCAGTGAGCTCGATGACTGGCGGCCCCGCACCCACGTCACCGGTGTTCTGCGCGGTCTGGTGCGCCTCATATAGCCGGCGCTCCCCCTCGACACGCTTTGGATACTTGCGCCGGAGGTCCCCCATGTATTCCTCGTTGGCGCGCTCCGCTCGAGGTGCTCCCGTGCCTCTCGGTCCTCCTGCAGCTCGCGTACGGAGGCCACTCAGGGGTCAAGGGGACGCAGATCCGACGGGTAAGGGCACTCGTTGGGGAAGTTCGACAGCGGCTCCATGACGTGGAGCCGAACCGACTCGGAGTTGTTGGCGTACGCCGCCTGCGCCGCGGTTTGGTATGACCAAATCCAAATCTTCTCGTTGGTTAGGTGGTCGGTAATCTCGGCAACACATGTCCCCCACGATCGCCGCCACATGCTGAGGTAATTATTCTGCGGTGCCGGTGGCTTTGGCAGGTCAGACGAGTTGCCTCCACGGGAGGAGCCCCTCAGGACAGCGCACAGTGTTAACCGCGGTCCGGATAGGCGGAGGGGATCGACAACGGGAGGTTTCGGCCACGGTGGCGACGACAGGAGACGGTGAGAGGCTGCAATGGGAAAGGATTGGGGAGAAGAAGAGGAGGCAAGCGGTGAAGAGGGGGGTGAATTTTTTTCTCCAGCCGCGCCCCGACTCTTATATTTAAGTAAACAATTTTGCTCCTCTAACCTTTTTTGAGGGTTCGGATAAGTGCATATCAAAAGTAAAACTCGATTGTTTTCTCCTCTAACCAGTTTCAGGATCGGCTAGAGATGCCCTTGGTCGGGCGTATTGATGATACGATCATGGTTTGGCAGGGTCGTTTTCGTCTTAATTAGAACAAGTTAGGATCATTGAGTGCAAAATGCCAATTAGTTAAAGAAGTGTGTGCAGCTTGTGTGGGTAGGCAGGGTGGCTGTGTGCCCTCGCGACGCGACGGTCGTGTTCCATAATGGTCGTCGAGTGTGTTGTTTTGGTTTTAGGCCAGGTTTCCGTTAATTAACTGGCTAATTCTCACTTCTTTTTAGTTAATGAAATGGCAAGTCTTTTGTCTTGGTTCAAAAAACATTTCACCCAGCCCTGTGAACAGTAGACTTGTATCCGTTATCCTCGCAGAAAAAGACTTGATCGATTAACTCTCTAGCTAAACCATGGATACAAGTCCTCGTTGCCAACTTGTCCATCTCGCCGGTTGCGTTCTCTGTATCGGGGTCAAGGGCGGCCGGGAGCACGCATGGGCCCGGTTCGGCGACGGCGAATTAATTGGCCAATTCTCGCTTCTTTTTTAATTAGTGAAAATGACAAGTCTTTTGTCTCGGTCGCTGCTAGCTCCCGTGCGCCGCGGAGATACCCCATGATGATTCCGTCGTCAATCCGACCGGTGTGCTTGCCTTGAAACCAGGTCGGCTAAAACCCCGGGAAAGCGCGGCGGCACGCGTCCATCATGCTGAATGCCGCGCGCTCTCGATTCTCCTCCGTGGATTACTGCCTTTGCCCGGCCAGTTGACGGCCTCAAAGCCGCCTTTCTCCCTTAAAAAACCCTAAAAGGGAACACCCGCAACAGCCGATCGTCATCACGGCCACGGACGAGAGTAGAAAACTAGTCAAGTGGCGGGCTGCAGTGCAGTTTGAACCCAACACGGTTACAGGAGTTCGGCCGACATGGCGACACACGCTGGCCCAGAGCCACGTACGTCCGGTCGGCCGGGAAGAAGATCTCGCCGCCTAATACGCCACGCGCCAGACGTGTTTCCGGCCGACTGACTAATCACAGGTGTTAGGACCAAGCCACTCGCCAGGGGGATCGACGAGGAGGCGATAAGGTATCCATTCCTCGGCGGTCGGCACGGCCACTTGATGATAGATATTCTCCTGCGAATGGAACAACGTCGGGACGATCACGACTGCTGCTGATGCTGCGCGTGATCGAACGGGATGCTTCATGTATGCCAGATCGATCACTCGCTCTTCCGTTCCCTTCCCAGGATTTCCTGTCAAGGAGGAGGACAATACGATTCGCCCATTGAGAAACGAGTGTGCAATGGAAAGAACAGTATGCTCTATCACACAGGGCAGCGTGCTGAGGCCACGGTCTGAAAACCAGATGCCCCTGCTGCACTGAAGAACCTGAACTTTGCGATATTTCCGCCTAATGGAATCGATCTTGGTGGGTGCAGGCAGACAGGAGAAAACTGCTTGCCAGTGCTACCAATTGGCGAGGTCCGTCTAATCGATCGAAGCTTTCATTGCTGACATGAAATTTTTACCAGCGCCCTTTACCGAATCAAGCGCCTTCTTCTGCAGTAGTTGCACCGGCGGATCTTGTTGCTTCAAGAATCAAGACTGCCTAACAGTAAACACGGGTGCCCCGGCGAGCTTCACAGCTGCTGTGTTCAGTCCAGGCAAAAATGTTGGATTAGGCCGTGTCGCTTTTCTCAGTGAGACACTGTGATGTCTGTAACGAACTGCAGTTTGCTACTTGCAGCTGATCATATATGCTTCACACTTACTGAAGTCGGAACGACCTGGACGTTCCCCTCTCTCCCCGTCAACAGTGTTGAGAGGCGATTTCTTGAACCTCCGAGTCTTCCCCACCTCGCTCGCCTCCGATCTGTGGATTCCTCCGCCTCCGCCGGCCGCTCCGGCGGCGGGAGGCTGGGGAATCCATGGATCGGGGCCTGTACATAGTGTAGGGGTAGGTTTGGGTCCTGCCGGCGGCGTCTTGGAGGCGGGGATGCGGCCGGGGTGGTGTTTGGTGTCGGCAGGCTTCCCTTCCGGCGACGGCGCTCCCAGGAGCTTCTTCGTCAAGCAGCTGACTTCCTCGAGCTCGGCGGTCCGCGGATCTGGCGAGTTCGTCGTCCCCCGCTCGGGATCGACTAGGCGGCGGTCCCGGTTGTTGAAGACCTTGTTGCGGCTGTTGCGGCTTGATGCGACGACTTCGTCGACGTCCACTGGTGTGGCCCTTTGGGGCCGGCGTTCGGTGACACCCTCGCGCGCTGGGGGGCTGCTCTCGATTCAAGGCTTGAAGGAGAGCAGGGGCGGCGACACGCCATCGACGGCGCCGTGGTTGAAGACGAAGCTGTGTAGCAGGAAGGGGTTCGTTGTAATTTCGGTTTCTTCGGGGACCTTTCTGTAATCGAGCTGTAATAGTTGTCTCACTAGCAAAAAAATATATGCTTCACACTTCTTTAATCACACAGTACATACAACCATATCGGAACAGTGGAACATGGTCGTCGTGAGTCCGCGGGAAGATTTGTAAAGCCATATGTAGTCTATCTGTATAAATAACTTATCGTATAACAATACACACAACAGATCAGATGGCCGAGTTGGTCTAAGGCGCCAGATTAAGGTTCTGGTCCGAAAGGGCGTGGGTTCAAATCCCACTCTGGTCATGTTCTTTTTCGGATTTTCCCAACATTTTTGCTTCTTATACCGAAAGGGCGTGGGTTCAAATCCCATCTGGTCAATTTCTTTTTAGTTTTCCCAACTTTTTTTTCTTATAAAGTGCAAACATAATTCATCCTTCTCTGGTCAACTGTCTTTGAGTTTCCCAACTTATTTTCTCTCTCAAAGTGACCAATTTCTACGTGCTAAGTTAAAGGTTTCAACCGACCAATTTCTACGTGTTAAGCTAAAGGTTCCAAACGAAAAAATATTAAACCGTTAATCCTATCATGTTCAAATTTAACGACCACATATTTCTACCAAAAATAAAGAAAATAATATAGGCTGGATTTAGCTTTTATTTTCTCAAAGTGGAAGCGTAATTCAAATCAGAATATCCCCAACTCCTACTACACTGTTGATACCGATGTCCAAAAGGAGCTCAACTGAATGTGCCCAGCAGGAAGCCTGGGCTCTCCAGCGAGGATCGAGCGAATCTAGCAGTGCGGTGGGCTGATCTTCTCTGACGTGATGATGTGGATGAGGCGGTGCTGGCGGTTGAGACTCTCCACTCGATCGGAGGACCAACAATGGTGGAGTTTCGAGATTTACTTTTCCCATTGGTAATCAATGCGTGGAGAAGGAGATTTATTCGATTGTGGGGAGCGACTTATGGTTTTTTGACCATGATCCCTCAATCAGCAAGGTTGATGCGGGTTGGGTCCATCTTCACGGATTTGGGCGGCGTGTGCGATGAACGCAAAGAACACGGCGAAAAACACGAGGGGAACGGGGGTATACTATGGGGCAAACACAAATCAAACACAAGGATAACTAGCAACACATGCAAGAAGATGTCAACCGGCAAAAAACTCCGACAGTAGCCTCCGGTTTTCCAAATCCAAGCCAATATCACTCTCAATAAAACCGTTTATCTTATCGGCCGGTCCACCGATCCAATAGAATAAATAAGTGGAAGATTGGCAAGTCTATTTGAATCCCAAAGGGGAAAGAGTAACTACAAGGAGAGATATTGATCATATCCATTGGGAGGAATTGGGGTTCTACATGGGGAAGGTTGGAGCAAAGCTCAATAAGTTTAATCTCAAATCTAGTCTAACCATAGCTCTGAGCATAGAGGGGCCTATTTATATTCTTAGCCACGAAGGGGTAAGTTGGGGAGGAATTTGAATTTAATTTTATATTATTCGAAATTATTTATAATATGATTTGTGAGCCAAACGTAGAATCTATGAGCGTAAGAAGTATGAGAGATTATATTGTGCTGATTTCATGGTCCATTTCAAGCCACAACAACACTAATCCCAAACAACAGTAGATGAATTCTCAAGCAATGTGCCCATCATAGTAGCATGCCAGCAGTTAAACCCTAGGGTTACACACTACTCTAATAAATCATGGACGAGAGACAACTTACCCACAATTATTTTTAGCGGGAGTGCATGAGACATGAATTGGTAACATACCCGTACATCCTAGCTAATTACCCAGACCCAACTCTAGCATGCCCTTTGGAACGAATGATTTTCACATATTTATACTAAATCTTTTTACCTGTCTCTACTTTATTATGTTGTGTACAAAAGTTTGATATTTAAGTAAATGCTATGTTATGCAATTTTGACGCTATGTTATACAATTTTGATGTTTGTGGCTGCAATATTTTTTTCTTAACATAAACTTTGTTTATTTATAAATTTTGGTTAGGGGCATATAAGTAAATATTTAGCAATATTGATTACCCCTCTGTCAAAAGTTAAACAATTTCCTCCATCTAGTAGTTTGTACCATTTAGATGTACTATACAGTGTTTATCAGTGAGTTGTGTTAAAATAATGGTAGATGATTGCTGAGCCTTCAAAGTGAACGGATACAAAAAATATCTCGATACTAACTCGTACACTAATAGTAGTAATAGAGTTTAAATGTAGTTATGTAATAAACTCTAGAGTGCATGAGGTGTTGGCAAGTGACAGATCCTGCAGTCCCCTCTTTGCACACTTGCTCGTTGACATCTATCGTTTCTTTGTTATCGTGTTTTTTATGATGGTTCACTAAAAAAACCTCTTTGTCTCTCACTTATTTGTGATTGTTTGTATCTTTGTCTCCTTTTGTACTTTGAGGGTTCACTAGAATCATCTACTCCCACCATCACTATTCAGACATAATACATATAAGATTTTGTTATAGTTTTTTATTTCTTTGTTCTTAGCGCCTACTCCCTTTGTTTCGGACTATAAAATATTTGGTATAGTTTAATATGGACTACATACAGACTGAAATGAGTGAATAGACACACTGAAACATGCCTTTATATATGCAATTAAGAAAACAAATCCTATAATTCAAAACGGAGGGGTATCTCTTAGTAATTGTGCTTGATATTTTTTATCATTAATAGAATCCTTCTAGCACACAAGGATGGAAATGGTTTAATTAATTAAGCTGTGCAATTCATGTCTGATGCAATTCAATGTCAGAGAAAAGGCTCTTTTCAGTAGTCAAACCAAAAATAGTAGTCTAGATCAAAATCATATTTACGCCTTCGCGAGCCATACAAGAGAGAAAATGAAAGCTTTGAGAACACAACTACTTACCAAACAACGTGCCTTTTGCAATGTTGTAAAATAAAAACACATTTTGCTGTAGTTGCACCACAAATGCCACCAAGCCATGGCTTTCCTTACCGGTAGTCGGTAGAATGAGTTCTTTTTTCCAGTATCAACATTTTTTTTAATATTACAAGGATGCACACCGACACCATCACATTGCAATACACCCACGGGCATATGTACGTCCTAAAACACATGCTACATCTGAAGCGGAGCTGGCTCAGATAAATCGACGACTTATAAATAAATCAATAGATTTCAGCTTGGGGCACACGGTTTACCTCTGAGTGCACATACATGTGAAGTTTGAGATACACCGATACTCGAATCGCAAGATTACGCCACCACGTAGCTTACCATTGATGGAAGGATCGCCTTGTTTTCAGGGCCAACAAAGTGGCTACCTTTTTTTTTGAACAAAACAAAGTGGCTACCTTATCCTCCTCGCAGTCGGCTGCATACACTTCTTTTTCCATGGGCCAGCCCGATAAGTTCAGGGTAAGGAACATAGGTGGGCCGGACTGGGTTAGTCCGTGTGGCTTTCACAATGCAATGTGCGGAATATGTTTTATTTGGCCTGCTGGATGAGTTCAGTACAGAACTTGTATTTGCACGTTGCAGAACGAGAGATTATTTAGGCTGGCTCCTGCGTGTTAAGGTTGATTTGCCGGCAGAGTCACGACGTCAAAAAAGTGTTCGATTTTTTTTTTGAAAAATTAAAAATGAATTGACCAGAGTGGGATTTGAACCCACGACCTTTCGGACCAGAACCTTAATCTGGCGCCTTAGACCAACTCGGCCATCTGATCAGTTGTTGCTTGAAATTTGTGATCTTAGTATTTAAAGATTATACAATGCGAGAAGTCCGTTGATTTTTACTACACGAATTAATATTTCCTCTCAAATTTAAACAGCCGCCGTTCACATTCAAAGCGATGACCAATGACACTTCCACTGATGCTTCATTTTCCATCGCTATTCCTCGATGACGATGAGGAGGTTGGTTTACACCTTGTGAACTTCAGATTTTCCTTGTTGAGCAATGGGACAGAAAAGTCCGGCGAAAATCTGAAGCTAAACCTCTTCTATCTGATGAGTTGACATGCAGGTATGCTGACGGAGTGCAACACTTGAAAGCAGTGGGCCTTCACCCGTTAGGTTCTTGACCTGCCAGCCTTTGGACCTCGAGTTGGCTAGCCGAATTAACTGCTCTCACCGACTTGTGTCGCGTCCTAGAAAAAGACTGCCCAGAATCAGACTTGTTTCTCTTTCTTCCTCTGTTCTTCCTCTGTTCTTGACTTCAGTTGTTCTCGGTAGGTTGTCTAACTTCGTTGATGTCCCCCACGCATCAGCTCGTCTCTTACTACAAGGCGCTAAAACTAAGAAGAAACTCCTCCAATCATTCAGCACACAAGCCTAACCTAGCTAGGCTTTGATGTGAAGGGGAAAATACTAAGTTGAACATGGGGGCATATGAACCCGGTTGGAAAATGCATTTTCTAAATGTTTAAAATTTCTAAAAAAAGTTTGCATGTACATCTGCACATTCCATGTGTGCGTAGAAAGTTTCGTGAACAAACGACTTTTCACTTGACCTATGTAAAAAAGGCAAAAATACGTCACATTATATACTGCTATATAGCACTGAAATTTTCTATTTTTTACGGAGTCAAAGTAAATAGTAATTCCGTCACGAAACTCATGTGCACGGCACATGTTTTGCATCACTTATGCATGGAAATTTTGTTTCGATTTTTTGGACATGTTTTTGATAGTTTTTTGACATTTCAAATAGGAGGGAGCATATGCCCCCATGTTCACTATATTCACTCTTGAAATCATGCATCATCCGAGGTCACATTCCGATGACCAGCAATGGCAACAGCAACAGAGTTTAGGTTATGCAGCGCGGCTACTCCTTCAATGATGCATCCGCATTTCTATTATTATTTTTGTCAGGACAACACCTAGTAATAGATTTTGGATAAATTGTTAAGTTTCCTTGCGTCGGGGCTGCAGTAAGCACGTCAGAAACATTAACAACTGCGACCAAATCGTGCAGGCGACGTGAACAGCTGATTCTCTCGTCCATTCAGTTAATCAACCAACTTGATCTTTGACGACGAAGAATAAAACTAAACATACACCACACGTGTACCAGTAGCAAGAGAGAAGGAAAATATTGTCTTTTCTCGTGGCGGATGTAGCTTTCAGAAATTTGAACTTGTCTCCTTGAATGAACCGTAGAATAAGCATGGCGATGTTGTTGGTACCATTGTCGACCAGCAGAGGCAGTTACACGTTTGTGTTAGCTACAGTGTAATGCAACATCTGCATCATATTAAACGTAAGGCTAACTCACCAAATTGGCCCCGCACATTGTAACACAAATAAAGGTGTTGGGCATGACTAATTCTAAGTTAGTTCTTAGTCTGGTGACATCGTCAAATTTTAGTTGCAAGTTGCAACCCATGTTGTAACTCATCCCTAGCACGAACCACAAAGTAAATCCAACCGTTTTTTTTCACTTGCAAACCTAACTTGCAACTCCAATTCTGTAAGACATGACTTAGCAATAACTTGCCGAAAATTAGCGAAACGGAAATGTTTTTCTAAACACGATAGTGGTATCACTCGTTTGCCCTTGGTGCGAGGCAATGGCGTGGCGATGCGCTGGCACATGGCATAGCAAAAAGGACCAGCAGCTACAGACGAACGAGGGCATTTAGCTGACGCAACGAGAGAACTCGTATATGAAGTCGGAAACAGCTCATGAAAATGACGAGTTCATTGGTGCAACCGACTAATTGGATGAGTTTGGCCACCTGTTACGACGCACGGATTCACGAAGAAGCTGCGGTCAGCATGCCAATTATTCTCCTAACCAGATGGTACTAGGTGCTAGACACTCTGATGGAAAAGGCACAGATAAAAAAAATAGTGAAAGGAAGAAAAGCGACGTAGGATACTGGTTAATTATGCTTCATCATAGCATATACATGGTGCAATCATGTTGAGTGTCGCTGAGAACAACCAACTACTTTGCCCAAGGAAAAGTCAGAACCAAAACTATTTCCACTGAAACTTCAATTTGCAAATAATAACTCATTAGATTCACCGCATCAACTCCATTTTCTCAACGAACTTTTCAATAACCTGGAATTTATATGTTTCATTCACAAAAAGCATACCCTGGATTTGTATGCCCTGCTCTGTACTCACCGAGCTCTGCATCGTCGGGATGACAAAACTGAGAGCTACTGTAGCCATACCGAAACTGGTAAAAGAAAGAAAATCGACGACTGAAGTCTGAAGAACATCCTGCACACGCACGCTCGCACCTGTATGATTGCCAATCAGCAAAAGCGACTGCACGGATGGACGGCAAACGTCTCCGCATGGCAGCCACGAAGCACAACGGCAGAAACGCAGTGAGCTAATCTTCCACTGACCTCTTCGACATATCCTAAGTATATAAAAGTTGGAATAAATCGCGATTTGTGGGAGGCCCTGCGACTGTAGCAGCTACAGTCTGCTACAGTGTTGAACAGTGCGCAGATCCGCACCGTCGCGCGGCGATCGGACGGCCCACAGGACACGCCCGTCACGGTTTTGCAAAGAAGCCCCTCACACGTCCAAAAAATACTCCGCAGCACACGATTTCGCGAGGTGGTGGACCAAATTGCAATAACTGCAAAACCTGAGGTCTTCTATGCAAAACCATCCTCATCCTCCCGCACGCTCCCCTCCTCTCCTCTCTCTCGCGCTCCCGCGGCGCTGGCCACCGCCGCCGTCGCCCATCGATTCCGCCGTCCTCCGACCACCTCCGCCGCCGTGGTGTGGCGCAAATCACGCGCCTCGCGGTCCTCTACCTCCCTACCCCGGCGATTCGTCTCTCCTCTCCAGCTGCGCCCGCGCGCGACCCCGCGGCCACATCCTGCTTCGGCCGGCGACGGCGTCGGCTCGCCGGCGCTGTCCCTCGGCCTCCTGCGCCTCCGCGCCTCCTACTTCGCCTCCTAATCGACAGGTGATCTCCTCGAGCCTCTTCATCGACGCGGTAACCCTAGCCGCCCACGATTCATTCCGGCCGGTCGGCGTCGCCTCAAACCCCTCTTCCGCGTGGCTGCATGACGGCGACTTCCGGCGGCCACGCCGGCGACCGTCCTCCCCTTCTCTTCCGTCACTGCAGCAGCTCGGCGCAGCGCCTGGGCAGGCGAGCATCCTCTACTTCCCTTCCGTGCTCTTTTGGCTCCACAATGTTGCTTTAACTAACTGGATTTGATGATAACTAATATGTGGATTTCTTTCAGGGATTAACCAATATTGAGTATGACGCAACTGAGTTCATGGTGATAGCTTTAAAAGGTTCCCTTTCATTTCCTGGTGAGTTGGCAGCATGTCGTCCAATATAGCTATTATTTCATATATTTTGTTGCTTTGCTATAATTCATCGGCTACTATGCTTGACTTCCTATACTGAAAGTGATTACAACATCTGTCTTGATCTCAATTCTTTCGGTGTATTAGGAAATTCCTTACTATTTGTAGCAGATTAAGGTTGTTCTTCAGTTTCAGCTATCCTATGGACCTGCTTCTGGGTCAGATGTATTTGCCGTCTCTTATTAACTTTACACGCGGAAATTTGAGATATATTTCCAAAATACAGTACAATGTAATACTATTTTCACATTTCTGAATTTAATTGTGTTGTATTTCGATGCTCGCGTTATAATTCTCAGCAGCAGAAATGACAACATGAAGCACACCCATGGTTGGCTGCCTTTATTTCCCAATTATTGCCTATTTTCTGGAAACTAGCCTACTATTTGACGCTGCTTGCTACTAGGAGATATACAGGCAAATATGGTGGTTTAATTAGCCTGCTAATAAAACTGAAGGTTACCTTCAAAACGTTTTCTCTCATTTTTCTCCCAGGTTTTCACAAGCTTACATAACTTCATATCAACGGGAACTTCCAACTCAAGAATAATGAGTTGAATAAAAGGAGGAAAATAGTTGCAAAGTCACTATCAACTAACAACAATTCAAATATTGAATTGAACCTGCTCCCACTTGATGCATGCCCAAACAATTGGCACGGTACAGAGGCGTTTAGAGATATATATAATAGCTAAATGTGCGAGATATGCTTCGATTTCTGGGTTAGTGTAGGTTGTTACAGATTTATATGATGAATTCTGGTAATGTAGGAGGACTTATATCCTGAGTGGTCTATGGAAATGCACCAAGTACATGCATTACTACTTGATGAGTCCTGGCGTGGGTGACTCAGCGGGAGCTGCCTGAAGGCTCAACGGGAGCCGCCTAAAGAGCACGCTTCCGCAGGCCATGCAGCAGGTCGTTCTTGGGTGCTGTCAGCCAGCTCCTCTCCATAACTTATGTTTCTAGGAGTCTTTATTTTTCTGGCATTATCAGGTTTTTTTTCCTGTACAAACCAATTGAGATTTACAACGAGTTTGTTCTAGCTGAGTAGTACCGAGTAGTATTTTACATCACATGAGTTGATGGTGTTGGCACAGCATGAGTTCAGTGTGTCCTGCGTTGGATATTGGTGTGTGTGTCACATGGTAAATAAGTTGGGGCTGCACTCAGCATGTACAATCTGACTAGCAGACAGCGGTTAGCTTTACAAATTCGTATGTTCTGTAACCTCTCCGTCTCATGTATGGGTGTTGCCAGGTTAAAAGCATATGCAGGGATTATGTTTCATGTAGCTTTGTGAATGTACATAGAGGCTGCAATAGTTGTTTCCCATGAGTTTTTTTTTTGGCTCAGCTCGGTTTATATTAGGGGTTTGATTATTTGAGATGTTCTTGCAAGATGTGTCAAAGAGACTGAAACTTTATCAGATTCTATGTATTGCTTTATTTTCTATTCAGTTTGATGTATCGAATTAATCCAACTGAAATGCAAATGTTACAACCTCACTGATGTTTTCCAAGTCCTGGTATGTTACTTACACTCCTCTTCCAATACATTTGTGTTCCCATTTACATTGTTTATTAGTTCATACTACCTTTTCTATCCTCTCTTCATCAGTGTTTGACGAATTTGTTGCGGGTTTGTTCTCATTTACATTGTTTATTAGAATATATTCTACAGCTAAAATAAGAAAACACACCGATAACATAAATTTTCACAAAGGTCGCGGCGTGTCGCCGCGCCAAATTCACAGTGCGCAGATCCGCGCCGTCGCGCGGCGATCAGACGGCCAGCACGTACCCGCGCGAGCCACTTTGCAAGAAGGCCCCTCGAGACTGAGAAATTGCCCCGCGGTCCACCATTCTGCGAGCAAGAGGACCCACACAAAATTACGCAAAACATGAGGGTTTTCCATGCAAAAACGCCACATTTCTCCCCTTCCCCTTCTCCTACCCGCGACTCCACCGTGCTCGCCGCCGCCGCCGTCGCGGCGCGCCGCCGCTCCGCCCCTCCCCCGCCGGATCCCGAGCCATGGGCGGCTGCGCCGTCGCCGCCGCTCCCTCCTCGCCCAGCGCGGCGTCCAGGGAGGCCGCAACCGCGCCGCAATCACCGCCGCCGTGCGACCTGCCCGCCGCCGCTTCCACGCGCCGCCGGCGGCGCTCCGGCGACTCAAATGGGGCGGCGCCGCCACCTATGGGTCGCCCGCGACGAGCCGCGTCGGGCGCGGCCAGCCGCGCATGCCAGAACGCGGCGGCGCGCCGCCGGCGACCACAGCGCCACCGCGGCCAGATGTGGCCACTGTGACGTCATCCCGACGTCACAGTGGGCCCCAAATGTCAGTTTTTTATTTTAATAAAACTAAATTATTCAAACAATTTTGAAATTTTTTCTAAAACAAAATTCAAAAAAAAACTCAAAATATTTCAAATAATTCTGAAAAAAATTCTAAACCACAGCTTATTCAAATAATTCAAGTAAATTTTGAAAAAAAAATTCTAGAAAAAAAAACCTACCACACATTAGGATATTGCTGTTAAATATTGCTGTTGAAATACAAACATGTCTGATCATTTCATTAGAAAATTCCCCGAACTGTTGAAATACAAACATGTCTGATCATTTCATTAGAAATATTGCTGTTGAAATACAAACATGTCTGATCATAAAATTCCCCGAACTGGCGAATAAAATTCCGACGTATTTTTCTAATTTCAGTTAAATATTGCTGTTGAAATACAAACATGTCTGATCATTTCAAACCACTAAATATTTCAATATCCTACACAATATATAAAAAATGCTCACAAAATGAAAAACTTATTCACATATCAAAATGCTGAAAATTGGCAAAATTACAACTTCCAGTCTGTTATTCATGAAAATGCAACAAATATATGAAAGAAAATCAAAATCACCATATTTCGACCTCTTCGTACAAAAATCGCGATAATTTCCACACAATACTTAATCACATAATAAAATACTGGAAATTACAAAAAAATTGCGAAAAAAACAAAAACACCATATTTTAAAACTCTTAGCAAACAAAAAAAATGTTCCAAAAAAGATACCAATATAATAATAAACCGGTTCCAAGCACAACAGTTCTCACATATACTTAATCACAGAATAAAATACTGGAAATTGCATAATTCGTAACTTCTAATCTGCTATTCATGAAAATGCAAAGAACTGCCAAATTTTCAAGCTCTTCACAACAAAAACATACACAAAATAAAAAATTATTTCTAATCTGTTATTCACGAAAATGCAAAGAACATGTCGAAACATTCGAAATTTACAAAATTTTCAGTCTCTTTAAAAAAATACACAAGATAATAATTATCCTTATGAATTGAAAATTTACGAAACGATAAACTCCATATTTTCTAACTCTTCACAAAAAAAAAAACCAACAAAAAAAATAAAATAATAAACCCATTCCAAGCGCGATAATTTCCACATATACTTAATAAAAAAAATCCACAAAATAAAATTGCAAACCATCATCAAATTTCCTCCAGAAGGGCGCGGCGTGCGCCGCGCCAAATACCACTAGTGTCATTGCAAAACCAACATTATTTCTATTTCAACCCCAAAGTCTCTTTTCCCCACAAGGACACGCATTTGCTATTTCCTAATAAAGTTTCCAGATGTCACTCTCCTCCAATTTTGAGTGTGTAAACAAGTGCATTAACACATGGATTAATTCTTGTTCCAGCATTTGCCCTTTCCATACAACAAAATAAATCAGGAACCAAAACCCGCTCCACTGCCAATAAAGCCTGCCTGCGTGTGAAGCGCATTCCTTGGAGCTCGTAGCAAATCATGCTCTCCCCCTAGCTTGCTGACAAATACACAATCCACTGGAGAAAAGAGCATGGCGGAAGTGAGAGAAAGCAGTAGCAGCACCGATTAAACAAAAGGAGGGGTTCCCGCAAGAGAGTGTTTATTTAGTAGACCTGTTCTTCCGAGCCTTCAGGCGGTGCTGCAATGACCGTCGCAGCCATGGGGATGGGGAGGACGAGGAGAGGGGCGGCGGCCATTGGAGCGGCGCTGCTGTTCTTCGCCGCCGCCTCCTTGGGGGCTCTAGCCAACACCGACTCAGACGATGGTAAACAAGTGATATTTACTTCTTCGAATCGATTATTGTTCTTTCTGTTTGGTTTCCCTTCGGAAAACAAGAAATGATACGTTTTTGTTCGCGGCTCCCCTCCCTGCTTTGGTCAGTTCACTTCAACTGTAGATAAGTCCCTTTTGGCACCCCTTGCTGGATTCCTGAGATTTTAGCTTAGAGAAAAAAACATGAATCCATGGTGCCGATAGTTCTGTTTCGGCTCATGTGGGAAGCTGGAACTATGCTTTCTAAACATTTTTTCTTGCTGTGTCGGTTGACCAAACCAGGAAAAGATGTTTCTTCCTGCTGCTGTTCTTTGGTCCTTTTTAGGGGTCTTGTAGTTTGGGATTGATCAAACAAAAGAGTTTTGACAAGTTCTAATTTTGTTAAGAGCATAATATTTGTCCCGTAGGGTGCTAAAATTTGTGGCAAAAGGCCAGTTCTTCATGTTCTGCTGTTTTTTCCTTTCACCGCTGTTCTCATGTCCGGCCAAAATTATCAGTCAATAAGCGCTACCATGACGCATGTGATGGAAATTGCTTGGACTTATGCACCCAGATGTCAGCTTTGGGCAGAGAATTTATGAAAAGAAGTACTAGTTCGTTTGTTTCTTTTATGCCTGGTTTTGTGTGAGGTTGCAGACAGCTGATTATTTTTTAGACAATCCAGACAGCTGATTATCCAAGGAGTCATCTTTCTGTAATCCAGAAAAAAACTCAGTTTTTGCTTCTAGTAATATCTTCATTTGTTTTCAGAGTGAAACTACTTTGATGGAAGTTTGGTATGAGATGATGGGAATACCTTACTAAAATGACTAGTTATTTGGAATGTCAACTTCAAAATGTGGACAGCACAGAAGGCTAGTTATTTGGAAGTAAGACGAGCTACGTTGCTATATAATTAAAAAACTGAGCTCTCTGCGCAAGGAAATGGAAGGAAATATTGCTGCATATGGACCTTTTTTAAAACCAAATTCATTTAGGATTTTTGTCTAAGAAAATACTTTCTTTGTGAAGATAAAAGTAGTAAGAAGACACATTATCGACATTTACCTGAAATACTGATCACCACATTACTGATTGTCCAAGATTCTGCTGTTGCCTATGCAGTGACAGCCCTTGGTATCTTCTATACAACCATGAATTCGCCGCCCCAGCTGAAAAACTGGGTGCGCAAAATGGAGATCCCTGCGGACAGTCGTGGACAGGGATCACTTGCTCTGGTTCCAGAGTGACAGCAATGTGAGCTCAAATTTTGGATGTGGTGTTTTTTCTGGGTCACAATTACTTATATTTCTTATCTGATGATATTATTTCTCATAATACTTCACAGAAACTTATCGGGCATGGGTCTTAACGGGACTCTGGGTTACAACATGATCCTACTAACTGCACTAGTTCAGCTGTTAGTGAGATCTCTCTCATCCCAAGCATCAATGCCCTGATGATTACACAGTACACTCTTAGTATGGTTCTGATCTAGTTTAGTTATGTGCAGTGATATGAGCAATAATAATCTTGGAGGCAGTGACATTCCCTATAATCTTCCTCCAAATCTCGAGAAATTGTAAGTAATACTTCTAAGTGCAACTCAAGCTGCTCTTACCTATATGCAGAACAATCTTTTAGTTACCACAAAGAACTTGATCTGCAGAAATCTTGCTGGAAATCGCTTCACTGGAACCACACCATACTCTATTTCCCAAATGTTCAACTTAAGGATTTGTAAGTTACTTGTCTCCTATACGACAATGTATCCGCTGACTTTCTTTGTCATTTTCTTTCTCGTAAGATCTGACCAAATTATGTTGATATCTCTGATGCAGAAATCTTGGTCATAATCAACTCTCAACCATCAGTGATATGTTTAACAGCATGACCAACCTAACAACAATGTGAGTGATTTTCTGTTTGCACATTATCTTTCAAGCTAGTAGAAAAACTGAACCAATAATTCATTTCACTCAGGGACATCTCATTAACACATTTTCTGGTAATATTCCGCAAACCTTCAACTCATTGACAAGTTTGAAAACACTGTGAGTACATGATTTTATATGTTTCTGCATCTATTTGTTTCATCAACAATAATAAAATCCATATTATTACAAATGTAACATCTCTTCTTGCCAGTTATATGCAGAACAACCAATTCAGTGGAACGATAGATGTCCTTGCCAATCTTCCTCTTACTGACTTGTGAGTTTGTGATACCCACAGATTATTCTATTCAGAGTAGAATTGTCTTATAAATGCAACATTCGGTCATCCTTGCAGAAATGTTGCAAACAATCAATTCACCGGATGGGTCCCTGATAAGCTAAAGAAAATAAATAATCTCCAGTAAGTAATTTTAGTACACTGTCAGTTTGTCCGTTATAAGCATGTAAAATGGAATCACAGTTAGTCCTCACTCCTTTTGTAGGACAACTGGAAACTCGTTTAGCAATGGTCCCGCGCCACCACCTCCACCAGCTACAACTCCAACGCCTCAAAGCCCTGCTGTTCCAAGTAGAAATGGCAGCAATGGCTCATCCGACAGTGGCAGCAATGGCTCATCCGACAGTGGCAGCAAACACTCCAAACTAGCAGGTGGTGCAATAGCAGGAATTGTAATATGTTTGCTGGTTGTTGGTGCATTGGTTGCATTCTTTGTGATCAAGAGGAAATCTTGGAAGTTGTCGCTGAGACGAGACCCCGAACAGAATGAACCTCTCAGTCCTCTTGCTTCAGGATTTAAGCGTAAGCGTCATTGCCTCTGAGTTCTACATGTTCATGTTACTACCGTTCTTCTGCCCAGGAATGAATTGTTCAATCTTCTTTTTCCAATGAATTGTGCATTTCCTTATTTCTTTACATATTTTTCCATTTTGTAAAAATGGGTATATTGTGCATGCTGCTCTTCTGTCTCAAAAGCCAAAACTATACTTTTCAGAGATGAAGTCCATTAAGATCATCTCAACAACAGGCAAGGATCACTTTCAGAGGACTGTTTCAATGAGCTTAAAACCTCCAACAAAAATTGACTTGCACAAGTCCTTCGATGAAAATGATCTCACAAGCAAGTCTTTCACAAGGAAAATAAGTTTGTCTTCCATCAAAATACCTGCATACACAGTTGCAGACCTGCAGGTAGCAACAGGAAGCTTCAGTGCTGACAATTTTATTAGTGAGGGGTCATTTGGACGTGTTTTCAAAGCACAGTTCGATGATCAGAAGGTGCTTCCCTAATTACTTGATATCCCTTATTCAATGTTACATATATGGCACCAGCATCATCCCTCATATCATTCACATTGAAATCATTTCCTAGTAAAAAATCTACAGTATAGGATTTCAAACTGCCACTTAATCTGCAGTTAAGTGGATATGCTAACATTTCAACTGTACTATAGCTAGACAATCAACTGAGATGATATGCTTCAGATGAACTTTATTTTAATCTAATTACACCTGCTTAAAAGATGTAAATGCCATAGCATGAAAGTTTGTTGTATGCATGGACATACATAATCTATGCTTGTACCATATGCATGATTTTAAATTACAAATATGGTTCAACAATCTCATTTTTGTTACCATGAATTGATGACTGGTTTTTTAAAGATAGTACAATATTCAATAAAGTAAATTGCCCCTTGATATTTCAAATCATGATCCAAACTGGAACTGTTGCATTATCATAATTTGCTGGTAATTTCAGGTCCTGGCTATAAAGAAAATCAATTTTTCTGCATTCCCAAGCTATCCGTCTAATTTGTTCCTTGAGTTGGTTGCAAATATTTCAAGGCTAAATCATCCAAACCTTGCTGAGCTAGTTGGCTACTGTTCAGAGCATGGGCAGTGCTTGTTGGCATATGAATTCTACCGAAATGGTTCTCTGCATGACTTACTTAATCTGGTGGATGATCAAAGCAAACCGTTGTCCTGGAACAGCCGTGTGAAGATTGCGCTTGGATCTGCAAGGGCATTAGAGTGAGTGAAACAGGCCTTTCACCCTTACTTTTGATCTAGAAGATTAAAATTCATGTCAATCATGCAAATTTTGCAGATACCTACATGAAACTTGTTCGCCATCTGTGATCCACAAGAATTTCAAGTCAGCGAACATTTTACTGGATAATGAGCTGAACCCCCACCTTTCGGATTCTGGGTATGCAGATCTTATTCCTAACCAGGAATTCCAGGTAAATTCCGTGCACTATATCCTCCGACTTCCTCATAGCCCGTGAAATTGTACACAGTTTGTGATCAATCATCAGCCAAAAATGATTGAACGTTGTGCCCGTTTTGCAACAAAATTGCTTCATATCATTATTTTGTTTATGTAACTATCCGTAATTCAGGTTAACATGATGCTATGTGAAATGCTCAGTAGAGCAAGCGTGGGTTTCTGTTACAGTAACGTAATAAAGCTAGTGAGGATCGTATAACTAGTGCTCGGTACTTAGATGCAAGGCTAGATAGTGTCTGATCTAAAAAGTGACACGATACAAGTCTGGGGTTTTGCATACAATGCTAATGCTAATAAACAACATTTAGAGGAGAAAACATGTCCAGAATTACTTATACAGCGTCTATTTCAGGAATCAGAAGAAAACTCGGGATATAGGGCACCTGAGGTAACCATGTCCGGCCAATACTCGCTGAAGAGTGATGTATATAGCTTCGGTGTCGTCATGTTAGAGCTCCTGACTGGCCGCAAACCATTTGACAGGTATATGTGCACTACAACCAAATATTACTGCGCATCTTTTTCCTAAAACTCTTTCTGAAGTTCCCTAAGAGTATTCAGGCAACTCCCTGTAAAGTGTAACCACAACTATAGTCCTCTGAAAGTCTGAACTACCACTTGCTGCCTGAATTGCTTCAGGTTCCGACCACGATCTGAGCAGTCACTAGTCCGATGGGCTACCCCGCAGCTGCATGACATCGACGCCCTGGACCAGATGGTCGATCCAGCGCTCCAGGGGCTGTACCCTTCGAAATCCCTGTCTCGCTTCGCCGACGCGATAGCCCTCTGTGTGCAGGTACATTCCATAGTTACTATCTCTTGCAGTTCTCCTGTGTTTCCAAACGTTTGCCACACTGTTGATGCTTATCCTGAAACCTGAACAGGCCGAGCCAGAGTTCAGGCCACCGATGTCCGAGGTCGTCCAGTCATTAGTCCGTCTCGTGCAGCGGGCAAACATCACGAGAATGTCCAGCTGCGAGAACTACAGCCAGCGCTCCGGTGAATCTGGTGACTATGAAGTATGAGCGACAGGCCATTTGTACATAGGACTGAAACTATTCAGAAACTTTTTCCAGATACAGTTTGATCCTTGGCTTATTGCCGAGGTCTTAGGCTTTTCCCCCTCATTTTCATCCATCCCAGCATGTAGATACTGTCTACCGTTGTGTAGTATCAAAGGTGACAATTTTCTGCTGCGTTATTGTTGTTCTTGTCAGAAAGAACATTCCATTTGTGCGTCAGTGCATGGCTGAGAGTTTGGGACAGTGAAAAGTGACTACCCCTGGATTGCTGTGTCTAGTCTCATTTCTGACGGCGTAATTTTCTGACGGAAAACGAGATCAACCAACATCATCTACGTACCTGAAATCGGAAAGAAATACATGTACGGAGTACTACGTACCATTCATGGTAACTAACAATCACTCGCCATGTACGTATGTACGTACCCTCGAGGCACGGCCGGCCGACCACCTGTGCGTCGCTCGGCGGTCGGCGCGCTCGCGTGTGCCCGTGACGTTGGGGCGGGGTGCCGGAGCCCCGTGCCGCCGGTGGCCTCGCAGTGCCGATGCCCACCGCACACGGACGGGAATAAACACGGCGGCTAGTGAGGGGAGCGGGCCGAGCGGCCCATACAAAGCCCAGCCAGCCCTCCCAGTTCTGGCCACGCTCCCGGTAGCCGACGATGCCCTTGATAGATCAGATGGATTAAACAAAACAAACCACCCACCGAGAACCCGCCCCGCCGCCGCCAAACAGCAGCAGCATCCCTCTCCTCGACCGCCCGCGCCACCAACCACCCTTCTTCCGCCGCCCGCCTGCGCTGGGAAGACCAGCACGTCCTGGCAGCCCTCGCCGGTACGCGTCTCTCCCCTTCTCCAACCTCCGGTACGCAGCAGATTTCAGTTGGCTCTGACGTAGTAGCAGCAAGTCGCTTTTACGTCGCAGATTAGCTGTAAGCCTGTAACTAAAGCGGCAGATTCACACTGCAGGATATCAACCACGAGGATCTCTCCGCACGGCAGCAAGAGCTAGATGCAACATAGGATTTACGCAGCAGGATTAGGCCTGGCTCGTATGCTCTAAGAAAGATGCTCCGCGCCAAGGATACATTCAGCAAGATGTACTCAGCCGCCAAGGGCTACTACTGCGGAGGGATAGCGGCGCCGAATGCCTTCTCAGGTAGTTGTTCATTCAGAGCTCGAAAAGACATCTCTTTTCCAGCCCCTCTACATTCCAACCAAAGACAGTTCTAAGTTCTAACGTCTTTTCTCCCCGTCTTAATGTAACAGCATTGGATCTTAGGCAGTCTCTCAACTCCTCAAGAAAAACACCCGGGCACATTAACCCGTTCAGGGTCCGTTCGTACACGCAATGTGCGGTCGCGGGCGATTCCGCCGATCAGGAGATTGTGATTGCTCTGGGAAGCAATGTGGGAGACAGGATCAGCACGTTTGACAGAGCGCTGCGGCTGATGAGGAACTCGGGCATCAGAATCACCAGGCACGCCTGTTTGTACGAGACTGCCCCAGCTTATGTGACCGATCAGCCGCGGTTCCTCAACTCTGCTGTTAGGGCCACCACTAAGCTGGAACCGCATGATTTGCTTAGGAAGCTGAAGGAGATCGAGAAGGATATAGGGCGCACTGCCGGAATAAGGTATGGCCCTAGACCGATCGATCTAGACATTCTTCTGTATGGCGACTCCCGGATCAGTACCGAGACTCTGGTCGTGCCACATGAGCGAATACATGAGAGACCATTCGTTTTAGCGCCTCTTGTTGACCTTCTGGGTTCGTCGGCTGACGATAGCATGGAGGAAAGCTGGCACTCTCTCTCAAGGTGCAGTGGTGGGTTCTTTGACTTGTGGAACAAGCTTGGTGGTGAATCTATAATTGGAACAGAAGGTATTAAAAGGGTCATTTCTGTTGGAAATCATCTGTTGGATTGGCGTGAGAGGACCCTTGTTATGGGGGTGCTTAACCTGACGCCAGACAGCTTTAGTGATGGAGGTAAGTTTCAAGAAGTGGAAGCTGCCATTTCGCAGGCCAAGTTGTTGATATCAGAAGGTGCAGACATAATTGATATTGGTGCTCAATCCACCAGGCCCTTTGCAAGAAGGCTATCTGCAAACGAAGAACTTGAGAGGCTGGTCCCTGTTCTGGATGCAATCACAAAAATCCCTGAGATGGAAGGGAAGTTGCTCTCAGTAGACACATTCTACGCGCAAGTTGCTGCTGAAGCTGTAAAAAGGGGAGCCACCATGATTAATGATGTATCTGGTGGACAGCTTGACCCAGATATTCTTGAAGTTGTTGCTGAACTTGGAGTTCCATATGTTGCCATGCACATGAGAGGTGATCCCTCAACTATGCAAAGCGAACAAATTTACAGTATGATGATGTCTGCAAAGAAGTTGCTTCTGAGTTATACGCTCGGTTGAGAGCAGCAGAGTTATCTGGAATTCCTTTGTGGAGGATAGTTCTTGATCCCGGCATTGGGTTTTCCAAGAAATCCAAGCATAATCTTGAAGTAATCGCGGGCTTGGAATCCATTAGAGAAGAGATGGGTAAAATGAGTCTAGGTGCTTCACATGCGCCAATATTACTTGGAGCGTCGAGGAAAAGCTTCTTAGGTGAAATATGCAATCGCACCGATCCAGTTGAGAGAGATCCTGCCACTGTTTCTGCTGTTTCAATTGCGATCTTGAATGGTGCTAATATCGTAAGGGTTCATAATGTTAGGTACGGTGTGGATGCTGCAAAGGTCTCAGATAAATTCCGCATGTGCAGAAGATGAATTGGGACCAGTATCCAGTTTTGTACAAAAAGATGGTGATGTGGAGTAGTTGTTGTCACATTATTGGCTTCTCAGCTCATACCATATGCGGTGTATCATCACTTAAAGCAATTAAAGCATGCAGTAAATAACTGCTACAGTGAGCCAAAGATGTACAGTTTTCTTGCGCCACCTCCTTCCTAGAATCTTCAAGGAAGTAAAGGTAAACTCAACGCAGACCACCTAGAGAGTAACCAAAAAAAAAGGTTGGAAAGGCTGCCAGTAAGGTTCAGATACTATTCATGTGTTTTAGATAGGTTTTCTGGCATAATTTATCATGATACATCCTGGTACAGTTTTTATTTATTTCAATAATTTCAAAAGGATTTTGACATTTTTGGAATTTCAAGCTGTCGCCAAGTCCAATTTTCTTGCAGTGTTAGTTCATGTATCTTTACTATTAAATGGGAGTTGGTGATGGTTGGTCACCTCTAAAACACTCAACATACATCATTGGACGCATCCTGACCCTCCAAACGACCAAGATATCTCCCACTAAACGCTGGAAGGATCCAAGCCATCCGATCACTTTTTTTTGAAAAGAAAAAGACCATCCGATCACCCAAACCAGACGTCAATAAAAACGCTAAAATCACGATCCATTATAATCATGGTCATTAATGTCCAGTCATGGAAACTTGAACTTTTTTGGGTAGCAATTCCGTTTGTTTCTTGGTCAACACACTGATCGCTCAATCAAAGTTCGCTACGATCATGGGATCTTAATCGCTAAAATCCTGGAACCAGAAAAACTTCAATTTTTTCGTACGAGAACCAAATAAACTTTCCTTTTCCTGTACGAGGACCAGCAGGGGATTGAGGCCCGCATGCATCCCGCGGCAGGGGCAGCGCCCTCAGCTGAGGAGTCAGCAGTGGCATGAACATATCTAAAAAATGTAGTCGCATGATGGCATGACCTCTGGCCGGAACGACGGCAACGGCCGGCCCTGCGGCTCCGATGTTGCGTCGTCAACGACGACGACATGCAGGGAGGTAGAATGGGTGCCGGCATGGGACGCAATGGAGAGAACCTGCATCTCCTTGATGATTTGATCGGCTTGTTGGCGTCGCCGGCCACAGCCCATCAAGCAAATAAACCTGAAGACGATCTCGCATCAGAACTAGACACTTGGTCCTTCTTTTATTCTCAGTTTTCATCTCTTACTTTCCAATCATGCAAGTATGTCCAGCACGACAACACATATGTGACCAGAATTATAATGTACCGAGTACTCTGCATATGTTCTTGTATTTTCCGCTCATCACATGTTTGATGTTATGTATCAACAGCTCTGACATCTTTCTGTTGCTCTGTTCAGCAGGGCATCATTAGGTCTGAGGTCAATTTGACAATGCAGAACTGAGTTTTATTTCGTTAGATTTCCTCATCATTTTCTTTTCTAGATATGACATTCATGTCTTCAGAGTTCATTGGAAAATCATTTTCAGCTTTCTAACACCTATGATATTCAATTAACCCGTGAGGCTTGTATGTTGTTGGAAGATGCTCACCCAACGCACATATTTTCAGTGAAAATAGTACTCTTCATAATTAGTGAATAATTCAATTATGACTCAATACACAAGGTGCTATTCAATACGTCTTATACTATTTCTGCTTAATTTAAATGGAATTGAAACATCATGTGAGTTTGTGTGGACTTTGAAAAGTGAACATTTGGAATGGTTAATTATTCATATACATTCCTTCGTATGTTTCGTTTTGAGTGGGACATGTGAAGGTGGAGCGGGGTATATTAGGAAGAAAAACCCCTCTCTTCTTTGAAGGTGGGGGCTAAAGCAAGGTGAGGGTAAAAAAGTTGTGTGGTGAAAGCTATATGTATATATTCATATAATGAGATGACAGTCAATATATTTATACAAACCGTAGCAACGCACGGGCATTCAGCTAGTTTTATGTACATTGAAGGTATTCCATTTCCAGCTTGCCTTCTGTGAAATTTCTCCTTGTGACTCCTTATTTGTGTTTTAATTTTGTTGTATCAAACGAGGAACTCATGCATTGCAAGTGCTGTAGGATATCACTAAGCCTCAAGGCTGGTCTGGTCTAATGATCTAACCAGTTTTCTGAGGGTTTAGTTGTCTAACAGTGATACCTTTGTAACATAAACATAATTTGCTTCAGTTGTCTACCTGAGAGTTTTGAGAGCATCATTTGTTGCACAGTTTTCGGAGCATTTATATGAAACTTCTTGTGACTCCTTATGTTTGTGTAATCTTGTTCCCGATGAGGAAATTTATGCATTGCAAGTGCCGTATGACATTACTAAGCCTCAAGGCTTTGTCTATGATCTAACTAGTTTTCTGAGGGTTATATTGTCTAATCGTAATACCTTTGTAATGTACTTTGTTTGGAATCGTCTACTTCAGAGCATCATTTGTTCCTACAGAGTCCTTTCCATCTCTAATGCAATTTTGTAGGATTTTTGTTGAAACTTCCTGTGACTCGTTTGTGTTGTGATCTTTCTGTGCCCAATGAGGAAACTCATGCATTGCAAGTGCCGTATGACATTACTAAGCCTCAAGGCTTGGTCTATGATCTAACAAGTTTTTTGAGGGTTATATTGTCTAATGGTAAGACCTTTCTAATGTACTACTTCAGAGCAACATTTGTTCCTACAGAGTTGTTTCCATCTCTCATGCAGTTTTATAAGGTTTTTGTTGAAACTTCTCGCGACTCGTTTGTGTTGTAATCTTCCTGTACTCAATGAGGAAACTCATGCATTGCAAGTGCCGTATGACATTACTAAGCCTCAAGGCTTGGTCTATGATCTAACAAGTTTTCTGAGGGTTATATTGTCTAATCGTAAGACCTTTGTTATGTACTTTGTTTGGAATCATATACTTCAGAGCATCATTTTTTTCCGAAAGAGTCGATTTCTATCTCTCATACAGTTTTGTATGGTTTTTGTTGAAACTTCTCGTGACTCGTTTGTGTTGTGATCTTTCTGTACCCAATGAGGAAACTCATGCATTGCAAGTGCCGTATGACATTACTAAGCCTCAAGGCTTGGTCTATGATCTAACCAGTTTTCTGAGGGTTTTACTGTGTAATTGCGAGACCTTTGTAATGTACTTTGCGTGGTATTGTCTACTAGAGAGAATCGTTTGTTGCTACGGAGTTAATTTCCATCGATCATGCAGATTTGGATTTTAATTTTGGACAACTTCTAGCGCGTTTGTAAAAGAATATAGCGAAAGCTTCCAACAAAAGTTCTGATTGGTTTGTGACCCAGTGATGAAACTCATGCATTGCAAGTGCCATATGACATTACTAGGCATCAAGGCTTGGTCTATGATCTAAACATGTTTCTGAGGGTTTGTATTGTCTAGATGCAAGACCTTTTTACTGGGCATCAAGGCTTCATTTATTCTGCACAACTGTTTTCGACCTATACAGATTTGAGTTTTGAATCTGAACAGCTTTCTACTGCCCATTTTAAAGTTTAACTTTAGTTGGCTTCTAGTGCATTTTTATCCCTCCTTTTCCCACTGATTAGACCTTAAGAACTGGAGGTGCTGTATATTATACTTTTGTCAAGAATGGACGTGTCAATGATATCACCGTAGGTTTGTGGTGGTGTTATATATATTTTTTACTATTGAAAAATTGTTTGCATTTAAAAAAATAATTTGAGCCTATTCTAGCTTGCTTTTGACCTTGTTCTGCCCAATGAGGAAATTCATGCATTGCAGGTGTCGTATGACATACTAGGCCTCAAGGCTTGGTCTTTGATTTAACCATATTTCTGAGGGTTTTATTGTCTAAATGCAAGACCTTTTTTATTTTATCTTATTTGAATTGTCTACTTGAGATCATTACTTGTTCCTACATTATTGATTTCTGCCTTCCATGCAGATTTGGATTTTAAATATGAACTGCTTTGCCCATTTTAAAGGATATCCATAGGTGGCTTGTGCATTTTTTTCCTGCTATGTAGGCTGATGAAACCTTACGAACTGCAAGTGCCATATGATTACATTGTCATGCCAATAGTAATGACTATTGGAAATTTGTGTCTTGTTTATACTATTGTAAATTTGTTTGTTATTTTTGTAGTTTAGATATGTTGTACAAAGTGAAGCTATTCTGGCTCGCTTCTGATCAAAGTTCTTGTAACTGCTAATTTTCTTATCTTGTTTCTACCCAATGGGAAAATCCATATGACATATTAGGCCTGAAGGCCCGGACTTTGATTTAACCAGGTTTCTGATGGCTTATATTGTCTAAATGCAAGTCTTCTTTAATGTATGCTCGTCGGAACACTCTATGAAACTTCTTGTGACTCTTTATGTGTGCGTAATCTTGTTCCCGATGAGGAAACTCATGCATTGCAAGTGTCGTATGACATTACTAAGCCTCAATGCTTGGTCTATGATCTAACAAGTTTTCTGTGGGTTATATTGTCTAATCGTAAGACCTTTGTAATGCACTTTTTTTTTTGGAATCGTCTACTTCAGAGCATCATGTGTTCCTACAGAGTCAATTTCCATCTCTCATGCAGTTTTTTTAGGGTTTTTGTTGAAACTTCTCGTGACTCGTTTGTGTTGTGTGATCTTCCTGTACCCAATGAAGAAACTCATGCATTGCAAGTGCCGTATGACATCACTAAGCCTCAAGGCTTGGTCTATGATCTAACAAGTTTTCTAAGGGTTATATTGTCTAATCGAAGATCTTTGTAATGTACATCGTTTGGAATCGTCTACTTCAGAGCATCATTTGTTCCTACAGAGTCCATTTCCATCTCTCATGCAGTTTTTTAGGGTTGTTGAAACTTCTCCTGAGTCGTTTGTGTTGTGATCTTCATGTACCCAATGAGGAAATTCGTGCATTGCAAGTGCCGTATGACATTACTAAGCCTCAAGGCTTGGTTTATGATTCAACAAGTTTTCTCAGGGTCATATTGTCTCATCGTAAGACCTTTGTAATGTACTTTGTTTGCAATCGTCTACTTCAGAGCATCATTTGTTCCTACAGAGTTGTTTTCTATCTCTCATACATTTTTTTTACGGTTTTTTGTTGAAACTTCTCGTGACTTGTTTGTGTTGCGATCTTCCTGTACCCAATGAGGAAACTCATGCATTGCAAGTCCCGCATGACATTTTTAGGCCTCAAGATTTGGTCTATGATCTAACCAGTTTTCTGAGGGTTTTACTGTCTACTTGAGACCTTTGTAATGTACTTTGCTTGGTATTCTCTACTTGAGAGAATCAATTGTTGCTACGGAGTTAATTCCCATCCATCATGCAGATTTGGATTTTAATTTTGGACAACTTTTAGTGCGCTTGTAGAAGAATATAGCGAAGGCTTACAACAAAAGTTCTGGTTTCTGATTGGTTTGTGACCCAGTGAGGAAACTCATGCATTGCAAGTGACGTATGACATTACTAGGCGTCAAGGCTTGGTATGTGATCTAAACAGTCTTTTGAGGGTTTGTACCGTCTAGATGCAAGACCTTTTTTACTGCACTTTGCATTGATTTTTCTACTTGTGAGCTTCATTTATTCTACACAACTGTTTTCCACCTATACAGATTTGAGTTTTGAATCTGAACCGCTTTCTACTGTCCATTTTAAAGTTTAGCTTTGGTTGGCTTCTTGTGCATTTTTATCCTCCTTTGTCCACTGATGAGGCCTTAAGAACTGCAGGTGCTGGATGATTACTGTCATCAAGAATGGCTGTCTCAATGATATAACCACAGGTTTGTTGTGGTGTTATTCTTTTTTCACTATTGAATATTTGTTTGCATTTTTTGTTCATAATTTTTTTTTTGTATTATTTGAAGCTATTCAAGCTTGCTTTTGGCCTTGTTCTGCCCAGTGAGGAAATTCATGCATTGCAAGTGTCGTATGACATACTAGGCCTAAAGTTTGGTCTTTGATTTAACCAGATTTCTGAGGGTATTATTGTTTTAAGTGCAAGACCTTTTTAATTTTCCCTTATTTGAATTTTCTACTTGAGATCATCACTTGTTCCTACATTATTGATTTTTGCCTTTCATACAGATTTGGATTTTAAATATGAACTGCTTTGCCCATTTTAAAGGATATCCATAGGCGGCTTGTGCATTTTTCCCTTGCTACGTCGAGTGATGAAACCTCAAGAACTGCAAGTGCAGATGATTACATTGTCATGCCAATGATATTAACTATTGGAAATTTGTCTTTTTTATACTATTGTAATTTGTTTGTAATTTTTGTAGTTTAGGTGTGCATATAAAGCAAAGCTATTCTGGCTCGCCTTTGGTCAAACTTCTCCTTGTAACTCCTAATTTTTTTTTATCTTGCTCTACCCAATGTGGAAACCCATATGAAGGCTTCCGACGGCTTATTGTCTAAATGCAAGACTTCTTTAAAGTGTGCTCGTGGAACACTATAGATTGCCACCTCCAGATTTTCTGTGTACCACATACACATTTGGATTTTTAATCTGACCCGTTATGTACTGCCTTAAAGAATGTCCATGGGTGGCTTCTTGTGCAATCTTTATCCAGGGGCGCTCCTGAAACCTGACGTAACTGAAAGTGTGAGATGATTATGAATTTGTGATGTCATCAAGAATGACCTTGTCAATGATATCAATGCAGCAGGTGTCCGAGGTCTTTTCTTTTTAGACATATTGGACTTTCCTTTCAAATTTAACTTGCTTGATTTACGCATGGACTCACTTGTTCTCGCCACACTGTTCTATGCCCTGTGTCCAAGCTGCTTGATTTGGAAACTCGGAAGGTCTTGATTTCCTTCCCTGAAGAGTAAAGACCCACTGAATGCCCATCATCTACAACCAAATTGAAGATCATCAGCGAGAGTTCTCATAATTGATTTATTCCTAAAGAAGCTGCCAGAAAAGGCTTGTAAACAAAAGGAATTCATCATTTTTTTCCGCTGAATCAAAACACTATAATTATCTGTTGGAGAACTTAAATCATGTTGTCAGATGTTAAATATCACTTCATGTTCTGAATGTGTTATTGGTCTGTCTGTTGACGAAACACTCTTTACTTGTTTCCTACAAGGAGCAAGAGTCAGAGGAGAACACGGCAGGTGCATCTTGGCCGTACATAGGCCATCGATCGAGGCAAAATCGACAAATCTGACTCTGACACGAAAGTTCAGCACAAAATGAACCAACTTTGAAAATTTAGCCGGATCTGACCCTTTTTCGTACCGCTCAACATACTGGCGGTAGACTACACGGGGTACCGCCAAGGTAACTGGCGGTATGGTTCCTGGTCCACGGTCCGCTCGTTCGGGTTGACTGCGCTGACGTGGCGATACCGCCGATGTCAGAGGCGGTAAATTTGGAGTGGTACCGCCAATTGACCTGGCGGTACTCGCCAGCACGGTACCGCCGGAGTAACAGGCGGTATCCATCGAGGAGTTAAGTGGCGCGGCCGCCCCGACCCAGACCTTGTTTCTTCTTTCTTCGACCTAGCCCAAGAACAGGCGGCGGCGGCGCAAGTATCTCTCCCCTCTCCCAAAGAACAGGCGGCGGCGCGGGCTGTGTAGGCGCGGGAACATACGGCGGCGGCACGAGCTCTCTCTCCATCGGGTAAGCCTACCTTATCTCTCTCAATTCGTCCATTTTCTTGGCCGAATCTAGATTATTTGGTGAAACCCTAAATGATCTATTTGCTCTAAATGATTTGTTCAAACCTAGATGGTATATTTTCTCTAGATGATTTGCTCTAAATTTCGGCCGTAAACTTGGCCAAATCTAGATGATTTGGTCTTGATTCTATGGATTGGCCGAATGCCTAGATGCTCTAGATGATTTGCTCTAGATGATGCTCTAGATGATTTGCTCTAGATGCTGTAGATGATTTGCTCTAGATGATTTTCTCTAGATGATTTGCTCTAGATGCTGTAGATGATTTGCTCTAGATGATTTTCTCTAGATGATTTGCTCTAGATGCTCTAAATGATTTGTTCAAACTTAGATGGTATATTTATTCAAACCCTAGATGCTCTAGATGATTTGCTCTAGATGATGCATACTGTTTTTTGGCATACCGTGTTTGCCTATTTGATTTACGTGAATGTTTTGCATTAGGATGGATGACCCGCCGGAACGTTATTACCCCGGGCTTGATTTGGTGTACGACAAGGAACATCGTGCCCGGCTTATCGAGAGGGGAGATATGGACTTAGCTGAGAAGGTAAATAATGTTCTCCATTTTTTTTTTTTTTGCAATTACAAAGATAGTGAGCACATCATGTTTTATCTTTCGCAGCCTATCGGTCCTATGCGCATGAGGGGCCATAGTGCGGAGGACATGCCCTACGATGTTCGGTCCAAAAGGCACGGCGGAACACTCCATCAACATGTTCAACCGCGTAAAACATGCTCGGGTTTCTATAGGCCATCCCTCCCAACAACCTCGGGAGGCGGTTGTACGCTTCTTTCCATCCACCATACAACATCTTAAATGCGGCATGCTTGGCCTTCCATGCCTTCCCATATTCGATGTTGTATCCAAAGAATTCCTTTACAAGACCCATCAAAAACCTCGGTTTAATGGTTGGTTCATTCTTTATACTATTGATGAATTTGTATGCGATGAAGTCGGAGGTGAGTTGACGGTGCTTTGTGGATGGATTCCGGCCCCGTTTCTTGCACATGTGATGGGCTTCACAACTTGTTATCTTCCATTGCCCGTGGCGGTTTGGTCTTGCACGGACTACCCATGGGCATCCTTTTTGGTCGCAAATCACGGTGTAACGATGCTTCTCGTCCGAGTGCTTCACTATGAATGGCCTATGGTGCTTCACCGCATATTCCCTAAGCCACATTTGCAATTCTACCAAGTCCGGAAACTTCAAACCTTTCTTTATGCGAGAATTGTTGTCATCGTCATCTTGAGTTGTGCTTGGTGTTGCTTCTAGATCTTTATACTTGCCACCATCCACCATAGCCTTATCGGCAAGCGTGAGATCACGAAATAATGGAATTCGGTGATCCCGGCCTACCACTTTTAAAAAGGCTTGGGCTTCTCTTGCCGTGAACCCATCTTCGTCCACTTCTTCTGGGCCCTCGTCCTCCGAGTCGGAGGCATAGCAACGGCGATAGAAGGTGTCACGGTCAATGCCATCCTCCTCGACTTGTGCCTCTACATCTCCAATATAAATGTCATGATACTCGTCCTCCCGCTCGGACACATCACCCTCCATTTCTCCTTCCTCCCTATCTTCATCGTCAATGCCAAAGCCATAACCATGATCCACATTGACATATTTTTCTTCTTCATCGACTTGGTCGTCATCATTCATCTCCAAGTCAATTTGTTGGCTCAAAGGAGGTTGGCTCATATTATTCAACTCGACCGCATCATCAAGTGACACATTTCGAGTGGGGGGGTCATTGCATCATGTGTGGGGGAGGCACACCGGTTCAAGTCAAAATGCAACCGATCGCTGCCAACCTTGGTAGCAAATAACTCGAGCGACTTGTCTTTGGAAGCCGCCACAACCTCTTTGTATGCCCCCCAATCTAACTCGCATGTCAAAGGTATTTTTTTTCCGCGGACGGTGTTCCGATCCAACAAAATACCTTCCATCTAGTTCAACCTTCTCCCTAGGATCCATCCATTCGAAAACTTCCCGTACTCTTGCAACAACCTCGGCATATGTCGGACTATTGGCAAATACCATAACTTTTTCTCCATTGTCAACAAACTCCTCTTCTTTGTTACTAAAAAATGCTTCTTT
This sequence comes from Poa pratensis, assembly GCA_947311845.1. Classification (NCBI taxonomy): domain Eukaryota; kingdom Viridiplantae; phylum Streptophyta; class Magnoliopsida; order Poales; family Poaceae; genus Poa; species Poa pratensis. Next base: position 23,818,917 of record CAMZMU010000092.1, on the reverse strand, counting down.
GTCAACATGATGGACATTCATGATTCTTGCCATCTATAATTAAATGACAAGAAACACAAATGTATCACATTCATGTGTAATAGTAAACACACCACAATTATCTAAATTATACATGTGTGCTAACCACTACCTCTAACCCTAGACTCAACCATAATTCTAGGTAAGAAAACATGAATCTATCCAACCACAATGATTTCTACACGTCACAAACAACATATAACCCTCAATACACCAATTCATATAATATATTTAGGACAAATCAACAAATCTAGGGTTTGCCTCAAACTAAACAATGCCACAAAGTAACACAAATCCAACCAACAAAATGCGAGAGATCTGAGAGGGACTACCTCAGAGGATGGAGATGGCCCGATTCCACGAGCTATGCCCTCCGATTTGGAGGGATTTGAGAGGGATTTGACTGGGGAGGAGAGAGGGGGAGAGGGCAGCAGCTCGGATCGAGCTTTGCGTGGGGAAGAATGAGAGGCTGGGGGCGCGGCGGCGTCACTTAACTCCCGGCCTCGTACCGCCAGGCCTCCAGGCGGTACGGTGGCTAACGGTACCGCCGCGGCTCGCGGCGGTATCCCACTAACCCTACCGCCGAGTCAACGGGCGGTATTGCCATGTCACCGCAGTCAACTGGAACGGACGGACCGTGGACCAGGATGGCTACCGCCAGTGACCCCGGCGGTACCCCTCTAAGTCTACCGCGAATATGTTGAGCGGTACGAAAAAGGGTTAGATCCGGCTGAACTTTCGAAAAGGGTTCATTTCGTGCTGAACTTTGACGTCAGGGTCAGATTTGTCGTTTTTGCCTCGATCGACGATCCTGAACCTCCCAGCGAGGGAGCGACAACCATACTCACGCATCTGGAATCGAGTAATAATATTCAAACATCGATTTGGAAAAACATATTGGCATTGCGCGTGGCGAGCGGCGCCCCCAATAGCCCGCGGCGCGTCCGGACGGCGGCAATAGCGTCCGTCTGACGTTGTTGCCGGACACGATTAATCCATCCAAAACTTGTCTTTATTTTTTTCTATTATCACATAAACCATAGAAGTATTTATTCAAATCAGAAAAGGCCCATGCATTTTACCAAAACGGCATCGTCTCAGTGGCTCGCCTAAGAGAAGGCACAGGGTTGCTCCGTGGTGACAAATAAGCAACCAAAATGTTCATTGACTCGAATATTAGTTCAATGACTCAATAATGAGTAATCAAATCATGCCATTCTGCTGGGGACATTCTTGGAGATGCCCTAACAGGACCAACAAAACAACTCTTATCTTTTGAATTTTCCCAGCATTTGCACGTACTGGGAATCCAAACGTAGACATTCCAGATAGGTTTTCCTGATCAAACCAAACCCGAAACAAATATTCTATTTTGCAGTACTTGGGTGATCCAACCATTTCTGATAAACTCAACGGACTAACACTTGGGCAAAGACATGCATCACATCAAACACTAGAGTAAGTATCTGCAACAATAAAACTCGTTAGGTTTGGCTAAAGACTTGAACAAAGATATATTCCTCGCTCATATCTTCACAGAATGCTGCCAATGCAGAATAGAATTTCTCCTACCACCTCTGTTCCTAAATATAAGGCATTTTGGGAGTTCTTGAACGGAAGACTACAAGATACCACTTTCACTACAAGAAATCCGGTCTATTGCCACAAAATCTATCGCTACGGTTATTTTTCGTTGCGATATAATAAAAAATTACCACAAACTTTCCGGTTGTGGTGATAGGACGCTCATATTTCCACGATTCTTTTTGGTCGCGATAAATTATCATTTTGTTGCGGTAGAGGCCGCCTATTGCAACGATCTGCATCGCGGTTGGAATACAATCGCGTTTTTGCGACAAAGAAGCTCCGTTGCGCGAGGCAGCAATTTTGTTGCCTTAGAGGCTAGATCTTCCAACGTAATAAGTATGCGTGGTAACATTCAGACATATATTGCAACATATGTGTGCTGTTGCATTAGTTTCAAATATTGTTGCAAAAAATTGTCTAACTATTGCAACCAAATTTATTCGTGTGGCAATATCATATGTTTTTCGCCTCAATTTTATCCTGCGGCAATAACTATTGTTTACTGCGACAATTTGGGGCGTATGGTAATAGGTTGACCATAATGCAACAATCACCTGCTGCTGCGAAAACGAACAAATTTTTTGCAACGAGAAAGTTCACAGCGTAGCTTAACGGGCCTCCTGGGCCGTGGCCCTTGATCAATATTGCAATTTTCTTAGGACAACAATTCATTTGTGGTCCAGTATCACCACAATTCGGTGAGCCGATTTTTTTTGCAAGTTTTTTGCAACGATAAATCTTAAACAAACCTCCTGAGCCTTGGCACCCGAGCATAATTGAAATTTATTTAGGAGATGTGTTCATGTATGGTCCAGTATCTTCACTTCTGTCACCTTTTTTTTTGACAAATTATTCACGTAAAACTATTAGAGTTATTTACTATATCCACCAGCTGAACCTCTGTAGGTCCGAACAACTGAAATTCTGAATCACTTAGCATTTACTTATGTTGCAAAAAGTACAGAAATTCTGAAGCACTTAGCATTTACTTATGTTGCAAAAAGTGACAGTACTGAATAATCAATCAAGAACTCATTTAAGACGCAAATTTCACTTGTACATTTAGCATCGAAATTCATAATTACTTAACACTGAAACTCTGGACCTTTTTGAGGATTAGTAGGTGCGCCACTAGTATCTTTTTGAGGATTTAAAAAAAATCAAAATAAGATTAATCCAAAAAATGATTTGTTTCACAGCACGTATTCACAAATACACAAAATTACAACCCCACGACATTACAATGTTCCACATCACGTATTAACAAATCCGGTGTCGTAGCAGCCGTGTCGATGTCATCATCGTTGCCGCAGCCCCGGCCATGTGTCGATGTCGATGTCGCCGTCGTCGCAGCAGCCCGTGTCGATGTCGATGTCGCCGCCGCAGCCCCAGCTGTGTCGACGTCGTCATCGCCGCAGCCCCATGTCAATGTCGGTGTTGTTGTCGATCAATGTTGTCACCGCCATTTCAAAGAAACTCGATCAGTCATTAACAAAATAATTTGATAAATACAAAACAGCACTAATCCTAAGAGCACACTACATCTACATCAACATGTTCTCAAAACTTGGTGTACTACTGAATTACTACTTGTTTATGCAAGTTGGAGTAGAAGTATAATGTAATTACAGAGGCACTTGGAGTAGAAAAACTTGGAGTACAAGTTAATTTCGGTTACTGACTGTAAATCCTATGGAAAAAATCCTATGAGACCACGAATTGAGCATAGTTGAGTATTGTACAGGAGACATTTCAGGAACAGAGTATTGTACGGTTACTGAATTGAGCATAGTTAAGCAGCAATAGCAACTACAGAGCATAAATATTTACATTCAGAATATACTACACAAATCATTCAAAGCACTACAGAAAGCTTCAAATTCTTCAGCAAGCAAGCCTATAATGTTGCAACTAGTTCAGTGAATTTAAATTGCCAAGAATTTCTTGTTAAGAATTTGCACTAGCAGCAAGTTGTTGTATTCATGAAAATGAGCCTCATATACAGAATTCATACTTGACATTTATTAAGCTTAAAGTAGGTTAAGTTACAGGGAGCATAGGCAGACCAGAAATTTCCTAAGGAAATCATTTTACTTGTAGCATGGGAATATCAAAATTTCCGTCATCAGCTTATTCTTAAGCCTAAACCAAGCAAGAAAATCTGACAAACTATGCAACCACTCAATATTTGGGCTCATTGGAGTAGAATGGGCTGAGGCGTATGTGCTATTCATCGGACACAAGAAGGGATTTGACTTGTTCGAGATCAGCCTTAAGGCTTAAGCATTGCAAAGTAATTAAGCGATGAGATTTAATTAATTGATTACATGGTTACACACTAGCTAGGAGTAGATGGTGAATAGCAGCATCATTCAGCTGGCAAACTACGAAATGGGATTTAATTAAACATCACGGTGAGGTGCTAGTAGTAGGAACTACCTAGGCACTTGATCCCTAATTGGTTATCACGCAGCCAAAAGAAACAAGGCTATCATCAGGAGCAGGACGAGCTAGTGGTGTTGCTGCAGAAGGGCTCACCTGAGAGGGAGGCGTCCAGGAGGCTGGGGTCATTGACGAACCAGAACCATTGCTCCTCTCACCGCCGTACCCTAGAGCACTTTCACCATTGCCCAGTCTGGCATTTCGCCGAACACCCTCCACGCGCACGAAGTCTTGGCAGGAGAAACGCACGGAGGCGAGGTCGTGCGTGATGCAGTCGGAGCCGCGGAGCCGCATGGCGACCTCGGCGAAGCAGGTGCAGCGCGTGGTGCCGTCGGTGGACATGAAGACGGCGTGCACGCAACACATGGGGACGGACACTCGTGGAGGTGGAGGTTGAGGTATATCTCGCGAGCTGGGGCTGCGTCGAAGAGGCGGACGACGTTGGCGACGTGCGGCCGGGGCAGCTCGGCCACGGGCTTCTCCCTCTGCCACGCCTCGTCCGTCGCCGGCGCGGAAGCGCCTCCGTCATCTCGAGCCGGGCGAGGCGGCGCAAAGGGGCGCAGCGGCGGAGCACGGAGAGGAGGAGAGGGTGAGGCACGGGGACGACCAGGCTCTGGCCCTCGCCGGCCATGGTGGGGAGAACGGTGCCAGGGCGGGCGGAGGTCGGCGCGGGTCGCGGAGGCGCGCGATGGCGTCCCGGAGCATGATGCGCACCATGGAGGTCGTGGTGGCGTGGATGCCACGGAGGAGCGCGAGTCGAGGTGGCCGTGGAGAAGATCTTCACGGCGCTGGAGGGGATCGAGCAGAGGCCGGAGGCGGAGGGTGGGGAGCAGCAAGGAAGAGAGAGAATGTGGATCGGGGAAGAGGGAGCGGGCGAGCATCTGGGAAGAGATGGGATTTTTTCTTTTTCTTTTCTTTTGACTTACAGATAAGGGAGAGAGAGGGATCGTGGCATGCATGTGAGAGAAAGAGAGAAAGGGGATCGTGGCCATGCGTGGTGGTGTGTCTCCGCGTGTGCGCTGTGTGGTGGAGAGACACACGAGTAAAAAATAAGGTAGGGAAAAAATATCCGGTGAAAAATACCTGTGACGCACAACCCATCCTGTGCGCCACAAGTGACTACCTGTGGCGCACAAGGATATTTGTGCGCCACTGGTATTCTCTCTCCTCTCACGCAAAATCGGAAAAACTTACCTGTGGCGCACCACCTTCTGTGCGACACAGGTAACTTCTCTCCTGGCATGCCAAATAGTGGAAACTTACCTGTGGCGCACCAACATGCTTGTGCGCCACAGGTAATAATTTACCAGTGGCACACAAAAACCTTGTGCGCCACAGGTAACTTTTCCACAGATTTGTCCAAACAGGAGAGAGAATATCAGTGGCACACAAAAACCTTGTGCGCCACAGGTAACTTTTCACGTATAAGGTTTCCTGTACTAGTGGCCACTTCTTGACCCAAATGACCTAGATCGCGGTAATAGCGTGCCCGGACGAGTGACATCGCCACTTGTTGACCCAGATGAACTAGATCGATAATAGCGTGCCCGGACAAATGACATCGCCAGTTGTGGATCCAGATGACCTAGATCGGTAATAGCGTGGTCGGACGAATGACCTCGCGCCACTTTTTGACCCAGATGACCTAGATTGACAATAGCGTGCCCGGACCAATGACATCGCCAGTTGTGGACCCGGATGACCTAGATCGGTAATAGCGTGCCCGGACGAAAGACATCGCCACTTCTTGACCCAGATGACCTAGATCGGTAATAGCGTGCCCGGACGAATGACCTCGGCACTTCTTGACCCAGATGACCTAGATCGGTAATAGCGTGCCCGTACGAAAGACATCGCCACTTCTTGACCCAGAAGACCTAGATCGGTAATAGCGTGCCCGTACGAATAACATCGCCAGTTATGGACCCAAATGACCTAGATCGGTAATAGCGTGCCCGTACGAGTGACATCGCCACTTCTTGACCCAAATGACCTAGATCGGTAATAGCGTGCCCGGACGAATGACATCGCCAGTTGTGGACCCAGATGACCTAGATCGGTAATAGCGTGCCCGTACGAATAACATCGCCAGTTGTGGACCCAAATGACCTAGATCGGTAATAGCGTGCCCGGACGAGTGACATCGCCACTTGTGGACCCAAATGACCTAGATCGGTAATAGCGTGCCCGGACGAATGACATCGCCAGTTGTGGACCCAAATGACCTAGATCGGTAATAGCGTGCCTGGACGAATGACATCGCCAGTTGTGGAACCAAATGACCTAGATCGGTAATAGCGTGGTCGGACGAATGACCTCGCCACTTTTTGACCCAGATGACCTAGATTGATAATAGCGTGCCCGGACCAATGACATCGCCAGTTGTGGACCCAGATGACTGCTAGCGCTAGGTTGACGAGGGAATATCTCCCGGCAACAGCACCAGAAACTATGCTTGTACGTCACACGTCAGTTGGGAACCCCAAGAGGAAGGTATGATGAGTGCAGCAGTAAGTTTCCCTCAGTATGAAACCAAGGTTTAATCGAACCAGTAGGAAAACGAGGTTTGCTTCGAAGGTGTTGGTGAACGAGTGTAGTGCGGCGCAACACCAGGGATTCCGGTGCCAACGTGGAACCTGCACAACACAATCAAATTACTTTGCCCCAACTTAACAGTGAGGTTGTCAATCTCACCGGCTTGCTGAAAACAAAGGGTTAAACGTATCGAATGGAAAATGATGTTTGTTTGCATAAAACAGTAGAGAACAATGATTGCAGTAGATTGTATTTCAGATGTAAAAGAATGGACCGGGGTCCATAGTTCACTAGTGGTGTCTCTCCAATAAGATAACTAACATGCTGGGTAAACAAATTACAGCTGGGCAATTGACAATTGATAAGTGCATATAACATGCATGTGTGAGCTGTGGTGTCTACTATGAGATTCATTTGGGCATTACGACAAAGTACATAGACCGCTATCCAGCATGCATCTATGCCTAAATAGTCCACCTTCCGGTTAACATCCGTACCCCTTCCAGTATTAAGTTGCAAGCAACAGACAATTGCATTAAGTAATGTGCGTAATGTAAACAATACATTCATCCTTGAATAAACCATTGTTGTTTTACCCCTAGTGGCAACAACACATCTACAACCTTAGAACTTGCTGTCACTATCCCAGGTTAAATAGAGGTTGAACCCAACTATCATGCATAAATACCCCCTCTTGCAGTCACAAGTATTCACTTGGCCAAGGCTTCAACAAGTAACGGAGAGCATGCAAGATCACAAATGACATAGACATGATAATATAATATTCAGCTCCACATAGGTATCAATATAAGTCAGATCCCAGCAAACACAACATGTAGCATTTGTTGGAGATATGCCCTAGAGGCAAATAAATAATAAGATTTATTGCATTATCTCTTTAAGTTTATAAATAGTTTTATACCATGCTATAACTGTATTAATCGGAATTGTTAATACACGTGTGGTATGTAAACAAACCAGAGTCCCTAGTTAAGCCTCTAGATGAACTAGTCCATCAGTCAATGGATGATCGTGATTTCCCGATCATATTGCATTAACAGTTGATGGTGGAGTCATTTTATTGGGAGAATAATTTGATGGATATTACCCAAAGTATTGCAGTTAGGATCGTATCAGATAGTTCAACACTGCAATAGGATTATAACGTGGTAGCTTATTCCTTAAACCGTGAGATTACATCAAGTCGCTGCTTCTGAAAGATACGGTTGATCGCACCTAACGTCATGTCTCATACGCACGACAATAAGGGTGACACTTTCGGGTATTGGAAGGAAGTAGTCAGGGCGAGTGATCAAGAGCGGGATTTGTTCATCCGTGTGACGGATTGATATGCTGGGCCCACTCGTGAGATTATATCTTTAAAGCTGCGCAGCGTATGACTAGGTCATTGAGATATAATTTCATGGGAACGAGTAAGGCAACCTTGTCAGTAACGAGATAAAACACAACATCGGATGTTGACGATCGTATCTCGGACAAGGAAGTATCAACGAACAAAGGGAATGACCATATCATGTTAACGGTTCAAAGATGATTTAAGGATGATTTATTCTAGAATGCACGGGGACCGTCATAGTCATCCAGGGCTCCCTGACGGTCATTGGCGGGAGGGTCTCGACCATGTCCGGAGTATTCTCGAACCGAGGGTAACACACTTAAGGTCTTGACGACGCTAGGAGAACATTTTGGAAACATCGGAGTGGCTTAGGTATAGAGATAGGAGGTTTCGGAAAGGTTCCGGCAAGAACGGAAGAGTTCCGGGGAAGACCGGAAGAGTTCCGGGGAGACCAAAGTGAGTTCGGAGTGGTCCGCAAATTGTTTCGGAGTCACGGGAGATTAAATAGTATGTAAATATATTAATTATGGAATTATATATATTTATATTAATTTAATATTAAATAAAAGGAGAAAAAAAGGGGCTGCTCACCTTAGATGGGCCTTGAGGCCCAAGAGGGGAGCTTCCCCCTCACAAGAGGGGTGCGGTTGGGCCAAGGGGGCCAGCCGGCCACCATGGGGTGCGGCTGGGTCCATGTAGGCCGGCGCACCCCCCCTCCCCCTTGCTCCTTTGTTTAGTCCCACATGGAGAGTTGAGGGAAATTGCACACCCTTTTCCTCCAATAAATAGGGACCCGAATTAATTGGAAAAATACACAGAAAATTCAGGAATTAATTCCGGTTGGCCCAGGCTTCTCCCTAGTCCAATTCCTCCCTCCCTACCTCTCGGCGTGCGCGGTCCCAAGTCTGGACAGCGTATACGGGAGATCTATAAACCGCAGCGCACCGTTGTGCTGCGGGTTTCCACCCAAAGTTCTCGCTTCCGCTATTCCGGCTGGATCGGGAGCACGGAGGTCATCGTCAAGGTCCGTACGTGTGCGAGTATGTGGCGCCCCGACCCGACTGTTATACAGTGATGCTGCGTGTCACCGGTTAAGCGATACAAGCGGAGGTTACGGGTTTACCAATCCCCGGCCAAAACCTTTGGCAGGCGTTGCTGGGTACACCTCACTCCAGACAACGCAACACCCCGATTGATGCCTTAACACGGGCGCAACCCTCAAGGCATAATAGTAAGATCAAGACTTGTGGAACAACTGGCACATCACAGACTCTACGACACAAAATCATATAGTTCAACTCTTATACAGAGAAAGATAGCAAATGACAAACAGAGGTCACAGACCCAACATTACAACATGCGGAAGCGAAGTGTGTTGTTCTAAACAACAAGAACCAACATATGGCCTAAAAGGCCTACAGATAAACATCACAACGCCAGCTGTTCCAGGATGTCCCAAGCTGCCACCTGGGAACCCCAGACTACTCGTCGACGTCCACAAAGAACCCACCTTCGAGGTCGGTGAAGTCCTCTCCTGAAAATAAGCAAACGACGTTGAGTTCGACGAACTCGCAAGATTAAGAGCTAATATATGCTCCATGATTGGCTTTCAAAGGTTTTATGGCTGTTTTGCATAAAGCTGATTTTATTTACAAAACACAACTCCATGGCATCGACTAATCAGATTATTTTGAAAAGGGGTAAGAAGTAACTCTTTTTCTTTTGATCACCTTTCTCATCAACATCCAACATCACCACTGTACCTGTTCATCATAGGCACCTCCCCGAATCACCCTCGAGGAAGTCAACCTTGCATTCGTGAAGTAGTACCTCTAGTACTCAGTTTTTAATCATTCCGTTAAAGTTATTCTATGATCCTACCTTCACTTCCCAAGTCGTCCATAACCGCGGACACGGCTTTTCGAAAAGATTTACCCTGCAGGGTGTACAAAGTGGAAGTCCCCGGAGTCCCGAAGGGCCCCAGCTCCTTCGCCACGCGTACCGCCAGACTCATTGCCAGACATTAGCTCTCTTCCGGGGAAAGCCGGCTGAGTGTGAAACGGCTACAACCTTTACCTTGTTAAGGACTAACCCAGGATCATCAGTGAGGATAGGGCTGCCAGGATCACACACCCCGCCCTATGGCCACTTATTTTTCCTAACACCAACATCCTCATCGCAGTTCACACCACCATCACGCACGCGCAAATGGAAAGCCAAACTAGAGGACCCTGGCTAGTCCCGCTCAAGTTAGTTGGTCGACGGGGGTTCCATATAGCCCACGCATGGTAGTACGCTCGTCTTGGTTCAAGAGGTAAAGAACTCGCACTTAGGCGGCGGGAACGAGACAACCCACCACATCCCATGTGGCCTCTCATCCCCACCTTTAAGCAATTTATTAACCATCACTTTCCATCACATCCGGTTATTCCATACCTGTTCCAACAATTGAAACATCCACCGGACCTGCAAGCCTTTAAACTAAGCATGGCTAAGCATATACATAGCAAATATACTTATCCTTGGCCAACACTTCAATCCTATGGATATTAGGAGGGATACAGGTAAATGGCAATAGATTTCTAATGCAACTAGTAGGACACTCTAGTCCAAGCAAAAGACATTTGGAACCGAATGCAATATTATAGTGGGGAAAATAATTGCGAAATATAGGAGGAGACATGCTCAGAGGGGGGATTACGCTTGCCTTGCTCAACGTGCGGGTAGTACGGATCGTCACAAGACGGGGGTGGCACTTCACCTCCTTGGTCTACCGATGCACAAACAATACCGGAAAAACAATCAACACATGGCAATTGTGCAAAGCATACAAGGATGATGATATGACATTTTAAATGCACCCTAGAAGCATTGAACATGATCAACAAGTTAAATGGGGTCCCCGTTATATTTATTACATTATTTGGAATAAACCTCATATTTAAACTTAGTGATTACAATTACTACTAGAGCACATTATTGTATTTGTGAACAATTATGCATGATGATGATGATTCTGGAGCACTCATGTTTTTCTGATCATTTTGATATAAGGAACACAATTTTCTGTAGTCCGGGTAAGAGTTATTAATTTTATAAGTTCCTCTTTTAAAGTTATGATTTTAATATTACTAGGAGCACCATATTTTAAATGTGACCAAATATGCGTGATATTTATTTTAAAGCTTTAATCTCAAATTTCTGTGCATTTTGGTATGTCACACACATTTTTCGGATACATCGATAAAGATTATGATTTTTATTTACATTTTACTTTTGGATATGGTCTTTTGATGAATTATTTCACAACAACATAATCTATGTAGTCCACTTAGAGATAGGGGTGACAAGCGAATAGCAATTTAGACATCAGTACAAAAATCCGGTTGCCAGTCCGGAAAGTTCCGGATTTTGCACCGGCTGAAAAATCATCCGGAAATATTTCCGGTTTAACTCCGGATGAATTCCGGGCGGGAGTGGCTGAGTCCAGTACCACTTTTCCTATTCCGGTATAGAATCCGGAAACAATTCCGGGATCGACACCGGAACTTCCGAGGCACGCGCAGCACGCGATGCCACGGCGATCTTCAGCGCGACGGCGACAATGGCTACCGTGATCAACGAACTAGCGAGAGAGGGAGGGAGTGGAGATGTCCGGCCGGTCCGGGTGCTCACCCTGAGCTCGTAATGGGAGACGGCGAGGCTGGGGACGCAGCGACGGTGGCGAACTCGTCCGCGACGACGGCGACCGGAGGCGGAAGGAGCGAGCGCGATTCCGGCGGCTCCGTGGGTACCGGCATGCGTAACTCCGCGGAGAGGACGAGGACGACTCGGCGAAGCTCGTGGCGGGCTCGGCTCATCTCGGGGAAGCCTACCGCGGCGGCGCGAAGCTCGGCGGAGCTCGGCCGTGGGCGGAGAAGAGGATGACGGCGGCGGCGATTCGCAGCGCCTCGGCTCGATTCCTCTGGCGGAGAGGTCTACGGCGACGCGGCGGAGCGCTTGGTAGCCTCCGATTCGTGAGGGGCGTACTCCATCAACGGCGACAGGCGGCGGAGCTCGAGCGGCGGGCGGCCATGGTGGGGAGAAGAAAATGGGGAGCAGGGAGTCGGTGCGAGAGGAGGGGATAGGGCAGGGGCACGAGCTCGTGGGGCTCTTCGCCTGCAGAGGAGAGCAGAGGGGAAGGGGGCCCGGCCATGGCGAGCTCGAGGAGCTGGTGCGGCGCGAGCATCGGCGGCTCGGTCGCTACAGCGACGGGGAAGACAGCAAGTTTGCAAAACGCCCCCTGGAACCTTTGGAGCAGTCACGGATAGGTCCTCCAATATTTAAAAACGGGTCCTTTTCTCTTTCTTTTTGAAACCAGCCACCTTTCCTGATTTAACTTAGGCACCAAAATAATTTATAAAAATTTGAGAAAATTTGGGGAGGCTCCCAACACCATTTAGAGGCACCACAAAAATTGTCATCGTCAAATAAAATTGTTTGGACCACATTTGTTCATAGGATTGAATTAAGGCATTTTGCTAAATTCAAAAAGGTTGCTCTTTTGGAAAATTAGAAGCAAGTGCAAAATATTGTTTTGAAATCTTGGAACTCCCTTGACAGGTATGGATGTCCAAGTATTTTGGTTTTGCAACTTTGAGTGTCTTCATTGTGTTGAAGTTTGTTAGAGCAAATTGGGCATTTGGTTTTTAGCAACTTCATATCATTTCGGTATCAAAGTTGTATTAACTCGGAAGAGACATGTTTATGCATGGATGCCATGATGCAATTAACACCAAAGTGGAAAAATTACACCGGTTTTTAGGTTCTGAACTTTGGGCTGTTACAATTCTACCCTCCTTACAGGAATCTCGTCCCGAGATTCTAAGAGTAGGAAAGAGAGAAGAGGGTTACAACGGTACTACACGATCTTCTCGCTTCAGGTGGCTTCTTTCTTGAGTAGGTTGACCGGGGCATCCTGAAGATCTTCATCGGCTTTACTTCAAGGTCACCATCAAAGTACACCATAGGAAAGAAAGGAAACCTCACCGGAAGGATGGATCTTGGTGAAGATACCACGATCAAGTACCTCCTAGTAGAGCTTAGGATGAGACTTCAAGTATCCCTTGATTTGATAGTTAGGAGACACAAGCGGGTGACTGGAGGTTGATAGGGAGCTTCCAGTTGGTAGACAACTGTTTTCTCAAAAGATTCAGAATATGAACTTTGCACAAGGCCTAGAATTTCTGAGGGAGAGGGTTGAAACAAGACTCCAACGGATAAAGAGGCAACTCTACCAAACAGCTTGAGTAGAACTTTCCTCACGGAGGAGCATTTCGGATGACATGGGAAGGGTCGGGAAGATGGACATAGAGAACTTCAGAAACTCCGCAAACGTTAGTATCAGGAACACTTCTTGATTTTCCAGACATCGGGACAAACTTCTTGAGGATCACCAACTGTCGTTTCTGTTTGAGATTTAGATCTGATCGGTTGTAGAGATACTTCAGACTCCGGATGTATGAATAGGAAGTCCTTGCAAGGCATCCCAACGGATTACATTTGCTGGGAATCCCAAGAGTTGGACTACCAGGTCTAACTCCAAAGGAGGAACGAGATTGCGGAACCCACGAAATAGCAACTTGTCAGGAGACAGCCGCCCCAATTGAATATCTGGCAGCGAGACACAATTTAGTTCTTGATGGGAAACACCATAGAAGGCAAAGGAGTTCTCAGACTTCCTCTCTTTCTGGGACAATTCAATCAGTGGCTTGGATGCATAGATGAAATTCTCAAGGGATGGAGGTAACAACATACCATTCCGAGAATATTCTACACATGCACGATCGAGTTGAGATGATTTCGGGGAACCAGACAATTCACTCAGCTCCACGGCGACATCTTTCAGCAATTGCACGTGAACCAGGGAAAGTCACTTCTAACTTCAGAACCTTGTCTTGTGACGACACAAGGTTAGTTCTAACAAGTTTCCAATGCTCAAGCCCAATCTCCAATATGAATATCCTCAAACATAGAGAAGATAAGAAGGTAGTTGATGGGCTCAACCACAAACTTATCCAGATACTCAAGACGGTAGACTCATATTTCAACAGAACGAGGCATAAGTATTGGTCAGACTAACACATTTAGGTAGGTCGGTCTGAGTTTGATTTGACGATAGCCCAATTCAATTCAAAAGATTTGTAGGATAGCATACCCACAAAGGAGATACCACCTAGCTTCAACACGGACATACTAGACATCCCTTTAGGAAGGAACTATATCGGGATAGAGCTATTATCTTTCAACTCTCCAAGTTGTTTAAGCTCAACCAAATAATTCAGGACATCCAGCATGATTTTCTTGGAGAAGGGAGTTGTTCAGAGAACCAGCTTGCTCATAAGCTCAATTTTTCTTGGAGAAAAGAGTTGTCCGTGATGTTGAGCTTGGACAGGCGACAACCTGGCGACACTTCTGGAAGGAACAACAGGATATCACGATCCAACTACAGGATATCACGACATGGCAGTGGATCTTGAGTTCGAGAGAGGATCATGCCGTTCAGTGCACAAGGAGAGGGTTTTGGGAGCTTCGGCATGAACCTAGCTCTTTGACCGAGGGAAGGCATCAAAGCCAACGGATTTGGTAGCACTGTCAAACTCAACCGATTGATCGGCTAACCAATCATGATGAGGAGGGCAAGGAAGGTCTTTGGATTTCAGCGCAGTAAAAACTGCAGAGGATATCTGATAGCCACATCATTGCGCACATCTTTATCATTCTGGAGTAACAAGTCACTCGGAGAACGAAGAGTAACAAAGTGTGCGAGCATCACTTCATCAAGAGGATCATGATACCTAGCACGATACTTTGATATATAAAAGAGTGTGACACTCTAAGGTAGAGCGGAACAGAAGCTAGACAAGGCCCTTACTCTGCAGATTACAATACTTTGACCTGGTCCGAGAAGTGGACAAGATACTGGAGTTTGTTTCTCCTAGCAAGGCGAAAAGGAAGGTCTTGGCGGATAAAGAGAGAGCGACTTGCATCGGGACACAACAATGCATGACAACACCCAGACAGTCAAACGGAAGACACAAGACGGAAAGAAGATCAAGGGTAACAACCATGCTCAGGAGAATCCTAAGATGTTGAGTATGCACCGGCTATTACTCGATTGTGATAACCATGCCCGAAAAGGAGAGATGCAGCGGAATCACGAACCTAGTTGGGAGACGAGCTAAGAGAAACCTTGTCGTAACCCAGATGGTTCCAAGGCAGAACCTACAGAAAGGCTAAGGAAGAGCTGAAGTTACATAGCCATCCGAGGTGTGGGAGATTAAGGTTCAACCATTTACCACACAGAAGACGGAAAAGACTTGGGTTGAAGATCAGCATCATGCGCTACTAGCGAGAGTTAAGAAATCCCAACTTAACACACACTAGTTGGCACAATCCGGGACCTTATGTTCAAGTCCTTGGGTTAAAACCCGAAGAACGGATTAAGAGATTAAACTGGATAGGAATACAAGGGTCCGTAAACAACTGAGTTGATAGGAATTTTCGTCGTACTCCAGATGGTTTCTCGGCACATGAAGCTTCAGATTGTAGCGCTGTGGAAGCAACTGGACACATAACACTAAAGTAACAGGTGAGAAGTCCAACCCCGAGATTCCTAATCATTTGAAGTAACAGGTGAGAAGAAAAACCTTTAACTCAAATAGAGGTAAGATTGCTCCGAGATTAGAGGGTAACCAGGTAAGGAGTAAAAAGAATCCTAAGATGGTTTTCACAACTCATTTTAGGTTAAAAAAATATTTTCGCAAACACTAGACTCAACATCGACCAGTAGAAGGGTTTCCTACAGGCAGTACTGCTCTGATACCAACTTGTGGCGCCCCGACCCGACTGTTATACAGTGATGCTGCGTGTCACCGGTTAAGCGATACAAGCGGAGGTTACGGGTTTACCAATCCCCGGCCAAAACCTTTGGCAGGCGTTGCTGGGTACACCTCACTCCGGACAACGCAACACCCCGATTGATGCCTTAACACGGGCGCAACCCTCAAGGCATAATAGTAAGATCAAGACTTGTGGAACAACTGGCACATCACAGACTCTACGACACAAAATCATATAGTTCAACTCTTATACAGAGAAAGATAGCAAATGACAAACAGAGGTCACAGACCCAACATTACAACATGCGGAAGCGAAGTGTGTTGTTCTAAACAACAAGAACCAACATATGGCCTAAAAGGCCTACAGATAAACATCACAACGCCAGCTGTTCCAGGATGTCCCAAGCTGCCACCTGGGAACCCCAGACTACTCGTCGACGTCCACAAAGAACCCACCTTCGAGGTCGGTGAAGTCCTCTCCTGAAAATAAGCAAACGACGTTGAGTTCGACGAACTCGCAAGATTAAGAGCTAATATATGCTCCATGATTGGCTTTCAAAGGTTTTATGGCTGTTTTGCATAAAGCTGATTTTATTTACAAAACACAACTCCATGGCATCGACTAATCAGATTATTTTGAAAAGGGGTAAGAAGTAACTCTTTTTCTTTTGATCACCTTTCTCATCAACATCCAACATCACCACTGTACCTGTTCATCATAGGCACCTCCCCGAATCACCCTCGAGGAAGTCAACCTTGCATTCGTGAAGTAGTACCTCTAGTACTCAGTTTTTAATCATTCCGTTAAAGTTATTCTATGATCCTACCTTCACTTCCCAAGTCGTCCATAACCGCGGACACGGCTTTTCGAAAAGATTTACCCTGCAGGGGTGTACAAAGTGGAAGTCCCCGGAGTCCCGAAGGGCCCCAGCTCCTTCGCCACGCGTACCGCCAGACTCATTGCCAGACATTAGCTCTCTTCCGGGGAAAGCCGGCTGAGTGTGAAACGGCTACAACCTTTACCTTGTTAAGGACTAACCCAGGATCATCAGTGAGGATAGGGCTGCCAGGATCACACACCCCGCCCTATGGCCACTTATTTTTCCTAACACCAACATCCTCATCGCAGTTCACACCACCATCACGCACGCGCAAATGGAAAGCCAAACTAGAGGACCCTGGCTAGTCCCGCTCAAGTTAGTTGGTCGACGGGGGTTCCATATAGCCCACGCATGGTAGTACGCTCGTCTTGGTTCAAGAGGTAAAGAACTCGCACTTAGGCGGCGGGAACGAGACAACCCACCACATCCCATGTGGCCTCTCATCCCCACCTTTAAGCAATTTATTAACCATCACTTTCCATCACATCCGGTTATTCCATACCTGTTCCAACAATTGAAACATCCACCGGACCTGCAAGCCTTTAAACTAAGCATGGCTAAGCATATACATAGCAAATATACTTATCCTTGGCCAACACTTCAATCCTATGGATATTAGGAGGGATACAGGTAAATGGCAATAGATTTCTAATGCAACTAGTAGGACACTCTAGTCCAAGCAAAAGACATTTGGAACCGAATGCAATATTATAGTGGGGAAAATAATTGCGAAATATAGGAGGAGACATGCTCAGAGGGGGGATTACGCTTGCCTTGCTCAACGTGCGGGTAGTACGGATCGTCACAAGACGGGGGTGGCACTTCACCTCCTTGGTCTACCGATGCACAAACAATACCGGAAAAACAATCAACACATGGCAATTGTGCAAAGCATACAAGGATGATGATATGACATTTTAAATGCACCCTAGAAGCATTGAACATGATCAACAAGTTAAATGGGGTCCCCGTTATATTTATTACATTATTTGGAATAAACCTCATATTTAAACTTAGTGATTACAATTACTACTAGAGCACATTATTGTATTTGTGAACAATTATGCATGATGATGATGATTCTGGAGCACTCATGTTTTTCTGATCATTTTGATATAAGGAACACAATTTTCTGTAGTCCGGGTAAGAGTTATTAATTTTATAAGTTCCTCTTTTAAAGTTATGATTTTAATATTACTAGGAGCACCATATTTTAAATGTGACCAAATATGCGTGATATTTATTTTAAAGCTTTAATCTCAAATTTCTGTGCATTTTGGTATGTCACACACATTTTTCGGATACATCGATAAAGATTATGATTTTTATTTACATTTTACTTTTGGATATGGTCTTTTGATGAATTATTTCACAACAACATAATCTATGTAGTCCACTTAGAGATAGGGGTGACAAGCGAATAGCAATTTAGACATCAGTACAAAAATCCGGTTGCCAGTCCGGAAAGTTCCGGATTTTGCACCGGCTGAAAAATCATCCGGAAATATTTCCGGTTTAACTCCGGATGAATTCCGGGCGGGAGTGGCTGAGTCCAGTACCACTTTTCCTATTCCGGTATAGAATCCGGAAACAATTCCGGGATCGACACCGGAACTTCCGAGGCACGCGCAGCACGCGATGCCACGGCGATCTTCAGCGCGACGGCGACAATGGCTACCGTGATCAACGAACTAGCGAGAGAGGGAGGGAGTGGAGATGTCCGGCCGGTCCGGGTGCTCACCCTGAGCTCGTAATGGGAGACGGCGAGGCTGGGGACGCAGCGACGGTGGCGAACTCGTCCGCGACGACGGCGACCGGAGGCGGAAGGAGCGAGCGCGATTCCGGCGGCTCCGTGGGTACCGGCATGCGTAACTCCGCGGAGAGGACGAGGACGACTCGGCGAAGCTCGTGGCGGGCTCGGCTCATCTCGGGGAAGCCTACCGCGGCGGCGCGAAGCTCGGCGGAGCTCGGCCGTGGGCGGAGAAGAGGATGACGGCGGCGGCGATTCGCAGCGCCTCGGCTCGATTCCTCTGGCGGAGAGGTCTACGGCGACGCGGCGGAGCGCTTGGTAGCCTCCGATTCGTGAGGGGCGTACTCCATCAACGGCGACAGGCGGCGGAGCTCGAGCGGCGGGCGGCCATGGTGGGGAGAAGAAAATGGGGAGCAGGGAGTCGGTGCGAGAGGAGGGGATAGGGCAGGGGCACGAGCTCGTGGGGCTCTTCGCCTGCAGAGGAGAGCAGAGGGGAAGGGGGCCCGGCCATGGCGAGCTCGAGGAGCTGGTGCGGCGCGAGCATCGGCGGCTCGGTCGCTACAGCGACGGGGAAGACAGCAAGTTTGCAAAACGCCCCCTGGAACCTTTGGAGCAGTCACGGATAGGTCCTCCAATATTTAAAAACGGGTCCTTTTCTCTTTCTTTTTGAAACCAGCCACCTTTCCTGATTTAACTTAGGCACCAAAATAATTTATAAAAATTTGAGAAAATTTGGGGAGGCTCCCAACACCATTTAGAGGCACCACAAAAATTGTCATCGTCAAATAAAATTGTTTGGACCACATTTGTTCATAGGATTGAATTAAGGCATTTTGCTAAATTCAAAAAGGTTGCTCTTTTGGAAAATTAGAAGCAAGTGCAAAATATTGTTTTGAAATCTTGGAACTCCCTTGACAGGTATGGATGTCCAAGTATTTTGGTTTTGCAACTTTGAGTGTCTTCATTGTGTTGAAGTTTGTTAGAGCAAATTGGGCATTTGGTTTTTAGCAACTTCATATCATTTCGGTATCAAAGTTGTATTAACTCGGAAGAGACATGTTTATGCATGGATGCCATGATGCAATTAACACCAAAGTGGAAAAATTACACCGGTTTTTAGGTTCTGAACTTTGGGCTGTTACAGAGTACTCGGAGGTGCTGCTCTCTCACGAGTTCGGCACTAGGAGCTTCTTCATCGCCGCGTCTCCTTCTTCTTCGTCGCGCCAGTTCTCCGCGACCTTGAGGTCGGCTACGTACGTCTTCATCGGCAACGCTTGTGCGGGAGCGTAATTCCCGCTATCGGTCTACAAGGGTATGTTTCCGATGACTTCTCCGTTACCGCATTACTAGATAGATAGATCCTGGCTAGTTTCGGTGTTGCGATAGTTAGAAAAATTATTGTTTTCTGCTACGAACCCCATCAGTGGTATCAGAGCCGATCTATGCGTAGTATTGCTGGTACGGTTAGAACACATGTTGAATGTGGGCATCGATTCTATAATTGTTACCCTCTCGCGTGCACTTGCTAATGTTGTTGGCATTGAGTTGATGAAGCGGCCCGGACCGACCTTACGCGTACGCTTACGCGAGACTGGTTCCGCAACTAACATATGGCTTGTACCATATATGCGGCTGGCGGGTGTCTGTCTCTCTCTCTTTAGACGGCATGGCATTTTCAATGGAGGGCCCTGAAAAGGGTGTAATAGAGACAATTATTTAATCGTGTTGTGGTTGTATGTTCGTAGGTAAGAAACGGTTCTTCACGAAAGCCCTAGCAGCCACGTAAAATTGCAAAAGGATAAAAGTAGAGCGTCTAACTTTGTTTTGCAGTGGGGCTATTTTAATATGACATGGTCACGGTAAGCTTTATGTTATCGGAGGCAAAGGTGGCACCGTAGACTCGGAGCACCATTGGAGGCGCGCCGTGAAGGCCGAGGCGCGACGGCCATGTCATATCGCACTTCATTACATTATTTTGATATTGTTTGTTGTGTGTTTGCATCCTATTTGAGTGCTTATATAAAGATATACAACGGTAGCCGTAATAGGATGATCCCTAATTTAATACCAAAATTGTGTTCTGCCTTAGTGTGCACCACCAATAAAGTTCTACGTTACGGGGTACGTTGTTCAGGGTTTCGATCCTTTTCATCTACACTCGTCTCTTCGTTCGCATACAGTGGGTGTAAGCCACGTTGCACACGCGAAAACACTAAGGTTAAATTGGCGAGCCTAGCATATACCAGTATATGGCCTCGGAACACGGGTGATCGAAAGATCGAGCATGAGTCGCATGATTGTTGCGATTGGTAATTCGTTGCCTACCTCTGAAGTTACGTTGCCCGCCCGATCGAAGGGGGTAATTTAATGGATTGGGATCGTGTAATCACTAAGACAGTTTTTAGGGATAATTCTCTTAGTGGAGTGTGTTTGATAATGTGATTATAAAATAAACTCATAATTTTATAAACTTAGCCTTACCTAGTCTTTGCAAATTATCTTGTAGATCATGCCTTATCCTAAGGAAGAAAGTCTTGAGTTCAACCATTTTATTAGAAAAGGAAATCTCCGGAACGATGGATCCAACTTCATGACGTGGTACAGAAACCTGAAAGACGTCCTCTACCAGAACGACATTTCTTACGTGATAGGAGAATTGTTAGGAGATAAACCAGGAGACTCCGCAAGTGCAGAGGCGAAAGAGGATTTTCGTCAGCGTCGTGATTGGAAAGTGTCAGATCACGATGTATGTCTGCATGGATCATGAGCTGAAAAATGAGTTTCGCCATATGGAACCCTGTGATGATAGGTGCTCTTAAAGTTCGGTTCTTGAACCGAATGAAGCAAGAGCAGTACAAGCAGCAAGTTTCTTTCACTCAAGATGGAAGAACATACCTGCTTGGAGACACATTTGTGTAAGATGTTTGACATTCACGATGATCTCACAAACACATGCGATTACTGGATGGCGGATACTTTTGCAATACAGGCGGTGTTGCGTTCTCTACCTCCTAGCTATGAGGAGCTTGTCGATGAGTATATACAAGAGTGATTTCCTCCTCTTCAATGATTTCCTGGTCGAAATCAAAGATGTGGAGGTGGAACCCATCGAAGGAGAAATAGATGACACGCAAGGTATATTTGATATACAAAGTTATAATTGTTATTTCTTACACTTGTTAATATAAAGTATTTGATGCTTATGTCCTGTTTTATTGAAACAGCACCAGAATATAACAAGATAGCTGCAGAGTACGACATGATGTTGCGGAATGATGGCAAGGCAAAGTAGTTGATGGCCAAGGAGTTTCACGCCCATAGTTATCAAGTTTTGATTAGTAGTTTTGAATAAGAGTTTTGTAGTCGAATTTGAGAGTGATTGTAATAAGTATGTCTTATATTCGATGAGACAAGTTATTCATATTTGTAAGAGACAAGCAAGTTGTTTTATTATGAATAAAGTTTTCTTATGATCATATTTCGATTATGAATAAGTTATTCATGCATTAATCTTTTTGATAGCAAAGTGGATTTGAATGTTAAAATAAATATCCTAAGTCAATAATAAAATGCACTACCGAATTTTTAATCATTGCAAATATTTTGGATACTTTGATCTTGTGTATTTGCATGCGTGATGTCTAATGAGACATGATGATTGAAAAATATTGATAAGTCAATATGAGAAGAAATTTGATTTGAGATCATGCAAGATGATTGTTAAATTAAATTGTGTAGTGGAAATTATTATTGAAACCTTTGTTGTATGTCTAAGTAAATAATAAGTATTTACTAAAAGATACAATTATCTGAAATTATTTGATTTGATCAAGAAAGATTTTTCGGATAGAAAAGGAGGATGTAAAATCAAGTCATTGTAATTGGATTATAATAGCAAGGATTTTAAAGATTTATTTTATCATGAAGGTTTGTGAAAATTCGGTTCACAAAAGGACTTGTGAAATTCGGTTCACAAAATTATGATGCTATTATCAAACATGTTGATGTAGACATTATGATCATACTCTATTTTGAATAAAGTATAGTCCTAAAAATTATCTCTTAATATTTTAGAAATCACGTAGAAGGTTTTTCCGTTAGAATTAGTAAACTCCCTATTTTGAAGTCTTCACCCAAAATTCGTATGAACGACAATAAGTTGTGTGTCATGGTTTATAGATTATATGATAATACGAAACTATGTACGAAATAGTTCTTTGTAAAATATTCATAGGAATGAATATATGTTTCATATGGTAAACACCAACAAGGGCAAAACTAGTATTGCTAACTTGGTGATTCATTGAAAACAAGTTTCAAGAAAGGATATGAAATAAAGAAAAGCTTAAAAGGGGTAATTGACCTTACTCGATTTGTGAGAGAAATATTGTTTGGAATTTGATCCGACAACAAAACTCCACAAATAAATGAAAAATGATGATATTTGATCATGGTGTTTTCATGCAAGGAGCTTTTTATAAATAGTAGGCATTAAAGAATATTTTCTGTCCGGTCACAGATTAATATTTCATGATTTAATGAGCTTGTTACTAGAACAAGGGATACCTACGAAATACAAAGAAATTGGGTGATGCCAAATTCGAATTGTGACTATAGAGTCATAAATCCAAAAGGTTGCATTCAAGATTGTATTAGTAAATGTTGCTTGAATCTTATTAAGTAAAAGGGTTACTTGATTTTTCACATGACAAGTTGTGTGAAAAGAATGAAACTGTAGAAGGACATAAAGCTAATTTTGTCATGAAGAATGTCTTTGACAAAATCAAAATTGTTTTGACTACATTGGATGTAGACATGCCTAAGTCTTTTGGATTTGTATTAACAAGTATAATACATCGTATTTGGAATTTTCGAATTGATACATGATCAAGGATTTCGGTTATGACCGAAATATCGAAGGAAATTATATCCGTATAATTTAAGTGGGAGTAGGACAGCTTACCGGAATAATATGTAAGTGACATATTGTTAAGTGGGAGCTTGTGGGCTACACAATATGAAATGTGTTTGACATTTTGAGTGGGAGCATTACAAGTTACACAATCTCAAATGTAATTGACATTTTGAGTGGGAGCTTAGTCAGGTGTTTATATGTAAATGACATATAATAGATAGGTACTAGGAAAATGAATTAGAAGTAATTATTGAATTACGATAAAATCATATATGTTTAAAATGTGAGCATCTGTTTTGAATAGATCATTTTAAAGAAGTCGAGGTGTTTTTCCAGATTAGATTCTGATGTGTCAGAATAAGACGTAACGAGGAATTGGTCCTTGTAAATCTGGATAAAGTAATCATGGTTGTAAAATATGCTGCACTTCTATGCCATGATAAGGTGGCAGCATATTAACCATATTATATACTCGAAAAGATATGATTAGTATTCTTACAAGAAGAATAAGCGCTGAGATGAATTTGTGATTCATTATTAGTGGAACCAAAAGTATCCTTCATGTTTAAAAGAAACTAAGGATATGTGGTTATTTCAAATCTGTAAAGGATGATGAGTTTAACAAATGTTGTGTTAAAAGGATCAACCTAAATGACAGAAAGAAATAAGGATCAAGTCGTTATAGGATAAATTAAAAGGCATTAGGCTGACAATAGAATGTCAGGATCTACTTAGGTAAATATAGAAGTATAAAGATACTGCAAAAGTACATAGAGTTGGTAGAGAAAAGGTATTCTCTAAAACTGAGTGTGTTTAATGCATCAGAGTAAGCGCAGGGAAACAAAAGTCTCACTTAGTTGCCAAATATGTATAT
Organism: Poa pratensis; assembly: GCA_947311845.1. Classification (NCBI taxonomy): domain Eukaryota; kingdom Viridiplantae; phylum Streptophyta; class Magnoliopsida; order Poales; family Poaceae; genus Poa; species Poa pratensis. The sequence goes on along the minus strand of CAMZMU010000092.1, from coordinate 23,794,678 downwards.
TTGTTATTAAGATAGCATGATGATATCAAATAAGGTGATATCAATGGTTTGCAAAGAGCTTATGGTTATGAAAGGTTCAGGCCGAAGGAAACCTCTTCCACGAGCGAGCATTATCATAAACACTTATAAAAGATAAGGTTGTATGATTGGTATAGAAATGCAGCTGGATTTATTTGTACTCTAGTGCAAGTGGGAGACTGTTGGAGATATGCCCTAGAGGCAAATAAATAATAAGATTTATTGCATTATCTCTTTAAGTTTATAAATAGTTTTATACCATGCTATAACTGTATTAATCGGAATTGTTAATACACGTGTGGTATGTAAACAAACCAGAGTCCCTAGTTAAGCCTCTAGATAAACTAGTCCATCAGTCAATGGATGATCGTGATTTCCCGATCATATTGCATTAACAGTTGATGGTGGAGTCATTTTATTGGGAGAATAATTTGATGGACATTACCCAAAGTATTGCAGTTAGGATCGTATCAGATAGTTCAACACTGCAATAGGATTATAACGTGGTAGCTTATTCCTTAGACCGTGAGATTACATCAAGTCGCTGCTTCTGAAAGATACGGCTGATCGCACCTAACGTCATGTCTCATACGCACGACAATAAGGGTGACACTTTCGGGTATTGGAAGGAAGTAGTCGGGGCGAGTGATCAAGAGCGGGATTTGTTCATCCGTGTGACGGATTGATATGCTGGGCCCACTCGGTGAGATTATATCTGTAAAGCTGCGCAGCGTATGACTAGGTCATTGAGATATAATTTCATGGGAACGAGTAAAGCAACCTTGTCGGTAACGAGATAAAACACAACATCGGATGTTGACGATCGTATCTCGGACAAGGAAGTATCAACGAACAAAGGGAATGACCATATCATGTTAACGGTTCAAAGATGATTCAAGGATGATTTATTCTAGAATGCACGGGGCCGTCATAGTCATCCAGGGCTCCCTGACGGTCATTGGCGGGAGGGTCTCGACCATGTCCGGAGTATTCTCGAACCGAGGGTAACACACTTAAGGTCTTGACGACGCTAGGAGAACGTTTTGGAAACATCGGAGTGGCTTAGGTATAGAGATAGGAGGTTTCGGAAAGGTTCCGGCAAGAACGGAAGAGTTCCGGGGAAGACCGGAAGAGTTCCGGGGAGACCGAAGTGAGTTCGGAGTGATCCGGAAATTGTTTCGGAGTCACGGGAGATTAAATAGTATGTAAATATATTAATTATGGAATTATATATATTTATATTAATTTAATATTAAATAAAAGGAGAAAAAAGGGGCTGCTCACCTTAGATGGGCCTTGAGGCCCAAGAGGGGAGCTTCCCCCTCACAAGAGGGGTGCGGCTGGGCCAAGGGGGCCAGCCGGCCACCATGGGGTGCGGCTGGGCCCATGTAGGCCGGCGCACCCCCCTCCCCCTTGCTCCTTTGTTTAGTCCCACATGGAGAGTTGAGGAAGGTGCACACCCTTTTCCTCCAATAAATAGGGACCCGGATTAATTGGAAAAATACACAGAAAATTCAGGAATTAATTCCGGTTGGCCCAGGCTTCTCCCTAGTCCAATTCCTCCCTCCCCATCTCTCGCGTGCGCGGTCCCAAGTCTGGACAGCGTATACGGGAGACCTATAAACCGCAGCGCACCGTTGTGCTGCGGGTTTCCACCCAAAGTTCTCGCTTCCGCTATTCCGGCTGGATCGGGGTGCACGGAGGTCATCGTCAAGGTCCGTACGTGTGCGAGTACTCGGAGGTGCTGCTCTCTCACGAGTTCGGCACTAGGAGCTTCTTCATCGCCGCGTCTCCTTCTTCTTCGTCGCGCCGAGTTCTCCGCGACCTTGAGGTCGGCTACGTACGTCTTCATCGGCAACGCTTGTGCGGGAGCGTAATTCCCGCTATCGGTCTACAAGGGTATGTTTCCGATGACTTCTCCGTTACCGCATTACTAGATAGATAGATCCTGGCTAGTTTCGGTGTTGCGATAGTTAGAAAAATTATTGTTTTCTGCTACGAACCCCATCAACATTATAATAAGATGATCTTGATCATGATAGGCAGCTCACAAGATCTAAACATGATGGCACAAGTGGAGAAGACAACCATCTAGCTACTGCTATGGACCCATAGTCCAAGGATGAACTACTCACGCATCACTCCGGAGGCGGGCATGGCGATGTAGAGCCCTCCGGTGATGATTCCCCTCTCCGGCAGGGTGCCGGGAAGAGCTTCAGAACCCCCCGAGTTAGGGTTGACGACGGCGGCGGCAGCGAATATGTTCTGGATGAAAGGCTCGGTGTTTTAGGGTTTTCACGTCTCGGGGAATAAATAGGCGAAGGGGCGATGTCGGCGGACCCCCGAGGGGCCCAAACCACAGGCGGCGCGGCTGGGCCCACTGCCGCGCCGCCAGGTGGTTTGGCCACCTCGTGGCTCTCTTCGTCTCTCCTTCGGACTCCGTGTACGTGTTGGAAAAATAGGGACTTGGCCTTTTGTTTCGTGCAATTCCGAGAATATTTCCAGAAGTAACTTTCTGAAACCAAAAACAGCAGAAAACAGGGAACTGGCACTGTGGCATCTTGTTAATAGGTTAGTCCCAGAAAATGCATAAAAGTGATATGAAGTGTATATAAAACATGTAGCAAATGGTATAATATAAGCATGGAACAGCAGAAATTATGGATACGTTGGAGACGTATCAAGCATCCCCAAGCTTAGTTCTACTCGTCCTCGAGTAGGTAAAACGATAACAACAAATAATTTCTTGATCAATATATTGCAAGGCTCATGTCATGAATGAAGTGACTCAAAGCAATGTCTATAGTTTGCTAACAAATAGATAAAGAGTAAACAATGAATCATATAAGCAAAAACTTTTCATGAATAGTACTTTCAAGACAAGCATCAAAAAGTTTTGCATAAGAGGTAACTCATAAAGCAATAGATTCAAAGTAAAAGGCATTGAAGCAACACAAAGGATGATTAAGTTTCAGCATTGCTTTCAACTTGTAACATGTATATCTCATGGATAGTTGTCAACATAAAGCAATATAACAAGTGCAATAAGTAAATATGTAAGAATCAATGCACACAAAGTTGACACAAGTGTTTGCTTCTAAGATAGAAAGGAGTAGGTAAACTGACTCAACATAAAGTAAAAGATAGGCCCTTCGCAGAGGGAAGCAGGGATTAAATCATGTGCTAGAGCTTTTTAAGTTTTCGAAAGCATATAGAGAGCACAAAATAAGTATTTGAGAGGTGTTTGTTGTTGTCAACGAATGGTAGTGGGCACTCTAACCCCCTTGTCAACCAGACTTTCAAGAGCGGCTCCCATGAAGGACGTTATCTCTACCAGCAAGGTAGATCATCCCTCTTCTCTTTTGTTTACACATGTATTTTAGTTTCTTTATAGATGACACTCCTCCCAACCTTTTGCTTACACAAGCCATGGCTAACCGAATCCTCGGGTGCCTTCCAACATTCACATACCATGGAGGAGTGTCTATTTGCAAATTAAGTTGCTTACTGATAAATCAGGGCAAAACATGTGAAGAGAATTATTAATGAAAGTTGTAATTAATTGGGGCTGGGCACCCCGTTGCCAGCTCTTTTTGCAAATTATTGGATAAGCGGATGTATATGCCACTAGTCCATTGGTGAAAGTCTGTCAGAAGTAAATGACAAGATTGAAAGATAAAACACCACATACTTCCTCATGAGCTATAAAACATTGACACAAATAAGGAGTAATAAAGTTTTGAATAGTTTAAAGGTAGCACATGAAATATTTACTTGGAATGGCAGGAAATACCACATAGTAGGTAGGTATGGTGGACACAAATGGCATGGGTTTTGGCTCAAGTTTTGGATGCACGAGAAGCATTCCCTCTCAGTACAGAGTTTAGGCTAGCAAGGTTGTTTGAAGCAAACACAAGTATAAACCGGTACAGCAAGAATCACATAAAAACATATTGCAAGTATTATAAGACTCTACACTGTCTTCCTTGTTGCTCAAACATTTTACCAGAAAATATCTAGACCTTAGAGAGAACAAATATGCATCCCAAGTCTCAACAAGCTCTACGGTAGTTCTCCACTACTAGGCTTTAACTACATGATGCAAGAGCTTAAACATGATCTACTTGAGAGCTCAAAACAATTGCAAAGCATCAAATCGAAACAAGACAATGATCTACAAGAATGCATATGTCTTTTCCAATACCAACTACTACATGTAGCATTTTCTTTCTTCCAAACAAACACCAATCAATTTATTTAAACATAAACTCTCCAAATGATAATATAATGCAGCAAGAGAGTATTTATAAACAAGTGCTAACAGCTCGAAGAGATGCATGAAAAACAGGAGCTAAAAGCACTGCAGTAGCTAGTTAAGAATACTCAACAAATATAAGTGAAGAACATGAGTATTCACATGAAAAAGCGGAGCGTGTCTCTCTCCCACACAAGGATTGCTAGGATCCGAATTTATTCAAACAAAAACAAAAATAAAAACACACAGACGCTCCAAGTAAAGCGCATAAGATGTGAAAGAATTAAAATATAGTTTCACTAGAGATGACCTGATAAGTTTGTTGATGAAGAAGGGGATGCCTTGGGCATCCCCAAGCTTAGACGCTTGAGTCTCTCTGAATATGGTTGGGATGAACCACGGGGGCATCCCCAAGCTTAGGCTTTTCACTCTTCTTGATCACATAATATCACCCTTCTCGCTTGATCCTTGAAAACTTCCTTCACACCAAACTCAAGACAGTTCTCATTAGAGGGTTAGTGCATAATCAAAAATTCTCATATTCTGTAATGATACAATCAATCCCAAAGCTTCTGGACATTAGCTACAGCCACCAATGCTTTGTGGAGCAAAGAAATCCACACAAACACAGTAAAAGAGCGAATGCAAAACAAAAGGCAGAATCTGTCAAAAACAGAACAGTCTGGAATGACGAATTTTTTCGAGGCACTTAAGTTGCTCAGATGGATCTGGCCTAAAATAATGAAAGTTGCGTACATATCTCAGGAATATGCGTGATTTTTTCAGAATTTTTTGAATTTTCTACAGGGAGATAAGCTCAAATCCGTGACAGCTAAAAATCTGTCACTGCGCAGAAATCCAAATCTTGCATCAACTTTCAATATAGAACTTTACTTGGCACAACATTGCGATAAAATAAAGATACAAAGGAGTTGCTACAGAAGTAACAAAACTCCTTGACTCAAAGAAAACAAAAATAACAGCAAATAAAAACGATGGGTTGTCTCCCATAAGCGCTTTTCTTTAACGCCTTTCAGCTAGGCGCAGAAAGTGAAAATCAAGTGTTGTCAAGTGGCAAATCATCAAAAGCTTCTTCCAACACACAGCTTGTAACAATGGGTATCTTAGATGTTCCTGGAGGTGTTTCATTACCTTTAACCGTACTAAAAGTTTTATCAATTTTAAGCTCATAATGAGTCTTTGGTTTTGGCACTTTAGGAACATACATAAACTTTTGCTCTCTACCCACATAAACTTTCTCCTTTTTAGACTTAAGAGAAGTAAAGGTTGAACTTAAGGTTTCAATAGCTTCCTCTAACTCATCAATTCTATGATTTTGGGTGTCATGGATATTATTATCCTCAAGAACAGTGATTCTTTCATTGATGGTGGCTATTGATTCATTAGTCTTACCAATACAATCAAGAAAATTTGGAAAAAATTCTCCATAGAGTCTAACTTATTTATAACATCCTCCAAGGTGATCTCAATTTTAATATCTTTAGTGGGTGGTGTTCCTACCAAACTTTCAATAATATTACAGGCTTCTAAAGCAGGAGTACCCAAGAAATTTCCACCTGTAAGAGTGTCTAGAACATACCTATACCAACTAGAGATACCAACATAAAAGTTCCTAAGGAGGATAGTGGTAGAGTGTTTCTTAGTACATCTATGATGAGCATCACTAATTCTATACCAAGCATCTTTCAAATTTTCACCTCCTAGTTGCCTAAAAGAACGAACTTCAACTTCAGGAGCATTCATTTTGAAAAACAAAATCAAACGAATTAAACAAGTAACTAATTTTTTTGTGTTTTTGATAAAGAGAGCAAACAAGACTAAATAAAAATAAACTAAGCAAGACAAATAACAAAGTAAAGAGATTGGGTGTGAGAGACTCCCCTTGCAGAAGCAATTCGGTTTTCCCCGGCAACGGCGCCAGAAAACGTGTTGCTAGCGCTAAGTTGACGAGGGAATATCTCCCCGGCAACAGCCAGAAACAATGCTTGTACGTCACACGTCAGTTGGGAACCCCAAGAGGAAGGTATGATGAGTGCAGCAGTAAGTTTTCCCTCAGTATGAAACCAAGGTTTAATCGAACCAGTAGGAAAACGAGGTTGCTTCGAAGGTGTTGGTGAAGGAGTGTAGTGCGGCGCAACACCAGGGATTCCGGTGCCAACGTGGAACCTGCACAACACAATCAAATTACTTTGCCCCAACTTAACAGTGAGGTTGTCAATCTCACCGGCTTGCTGAAAACAAAGGGTTAAACGTATCGAATGGAAATGATGTTTGTTTGCATAAAACAGTAGAGAACAATGATTGCAGTAGATTGTATTTCAGATGTAAAAGAATGGACCGGGGTCCACAGTTCACTAGTGGTGTCTCTCCAATAAGATAACTAACATGCTGGGTAAACAAATTACAGCTGGGCAATTGACAATTGATAAGTGCATATAACATGCATGTGTGAGCTGTGGTGTCTACTATGAGATTCATTTGGGCATTACGACAAAGTACATAGACCGCTATCCAGCATGCATCTATGCCTAAATAGTCCACTTTCCGGTTAACATCCGTACCCCTTCCAGTATTAAGTTGCAAGCAACAGACAATTGCATTAAGTAATGTGCGTAATGTAAACAATACATTCATCCTTGAATAAAGCATTGCTGTTTTACCCCTAGTGGCAACAACACATCTACAACCTTAGAACTTGCTGTCACTATCCCAGGTTAAATAGAGGTTGAACCCAACTATCATGCATAAATACCCCCTCTTGGAGTCACAAGTATTCACTTGGCCAAGGCTTCAACAAGTAACGGAGAGCATGCAAGATCACAAATGACATAGACATGATAATATAATATTCAGCTCCACATAGGTATCAATATAAGTCAGATCCCAGCAAACACAACATGTAGCATTACAATAAGATGATCTTGATCATGATAGGCAGCTCACAAGATCTAAACATGATGGCACAAGTGGAGAAGACAACCATCTAGCTACTGCTATGGACCCATAGTCCAAGGATGAACTACTCACGCATCACTCCGGAGGCGGGCATGGCGATGTAGAGCCCTCCGGTGATGATTCCCCTCTCCGGCAGGGTGCCGGGAAGAGCTTCAGAACCCCCCGAGTTAGGGTTGACGACGGCGGCGGCAGCGAATATGTTCTGGATGAAAGGCTCGGTGTTTTAGGGTTTTCACGTCTCGGGGAATAAATAGGCGAAGGGGCGATGTCGGCGGACCCCCGAGGGGCCCAAACCACAGGCTGGCGCGGCTGGGCCCACTGCCGCGCCGCCAGGTGGTTTGGCCACCTCGTGGCTCTCTTCGTCTCTCCTTCGGACTCCGTGTACGTGTTGGAAAAATAGGGACTTGGCCTTTTGTTTCGTGCAATTCCGAGAATATTTCCAGAAGTAACTTTCTGAAACCAAAAACAGCAGAAAACAGGGAACTGGCACTGTGGCATCTTGTTAATAGGTTAGTCCCAGAAAATGCATAAAAGTGATATGAAGTGTATATAAAACATGTAGCAAATGGTATAATATAAGCATGGAACAGCAGAAATTATGGATACGTTGGAGACGTATCAATGACCTAGATCGGTAATAGCGTGCCGGACGAAAGACATCGCCACTTCTTGACCCAGATCGGTAATAGCGTGCCCGTACGAATAGCATCGCCAGTTGTGGACCCAAATGACCTAGATCGGTAATAGCGTGCCCGTACGAGTGACATATTAAGATGCATTTGTATCCAATAAGTGGGTGTGTGTTGAAGAGCATTTAAGATGCATGGAAGCACACTCTCATAGCGAGACAGAATTCATGGCTGAAGTGTTAAGCAAACTGACCAATAGCAAAGGAGTGCTGCAAGCAAAGAAGCAACAAATGCAATGACAATGCATACATCAACAGCAGCATAACAAAATATGGAGTGGAAACAAAACCAGCTATAATAACAGTGAAACATCATAAGAACAGTAGGAAAGGAATTATGCAGAAATTCGACCAACATAACCCAATATCAAGCCAAACGGCCATGACATGATCGATGTCTAACAGTGGGTCAAACAGGATAGCACACGCCGCGGCCTTGCTGAGAATATTCTGTGGTAATTTGTATTTTTTTAATGTGTTATATATATTGTAAGGAAAGGTAGTAGTTATAATGTGTATAATGTAGTTAGCGCAAATTCAATTTGAAATCATTCCGTAATTAGAGCGAACAAATTTGTATTTTCTCGAAATATTCATGTAATCAAGCATTTTTTTTATAGAAATGTGAGTACATAATTAGATAGATTTAAGTTATATTGCTTATAAATATGTTAGCTAAATTGAAATGATGAAATATAGTTCCATCTTGCCCTAATTTTCGTATTTACCACCATATTTAGTGGAAATATATAATGGTTATGTCTAAATATTATGTTTGTATTTCGTCGTAAATTTGTAATTTAGATCCTTGTTTAGAGGAGATGTACTGTATTAGGAACTCTTAAATTCAATTCATCTTTGGAGGAAAAGAATTTGAGATTTCCTGAAATGTGCATGTAATAAAGCGTTATTTAAATTTAAGTTCATATTTAAAGAGATTTAAGTTTAATTGTTTGAGCATTTTGTGAATTCAATTTTAAATTCATAATTTGAGGAAATGAATTTGCATTTTCGCCAAATGTGGTGCGGCGTCACGACGCACTTGTGGTGACAATTTTTTTTTGAGTGTATGGTTATTGTTATTGGAAAGGGATGAAAGTGCAAATTTTGGCATATTATTTGTACAATAGAATTGATCAAATACGCTTGTTTTTTATTTCCATAAATTTGTAATTGAACTTATTAGTTGGAGGAAATATTGTGCATTAGCATTTATTTCCATAAGTTTGTTTGTATTCTGGCATTAATAAGTATCATTTATTTTTGTGAGCATGTCGATATATCCAGGAATACACTCCAATAGAAAGTTCATTTAGATGACATCTAAATATTTACCAATTTGAAATGTTCAATTTTAGTCCATTATTTGAGGAAATGTATTATATGAGAATTTATTAAAAAGTAAACTTCACATAATTAGAGGATATGCATTTCGATTTTCTCTAATTATTCACCAATTAAGAATGTTCAAATTTGTTTGTTTTGTGCTATAAATAGGTGGCATTCATTTTTGTGGGCATGTTGATATATTTTGGAGTATTACATTTTTTAAAGCAAATTGGAATGCTCGAATATGTTTATATTTTTTAGTTATATTTATTTTAAGTACGTAATGGATGAAAAATGCACATTTATGTAATTGAATTCCATATTTAGAGGAAGTTCATTTAGATTATATGCAAATATTAACCAAATTGAAATGTCCAATTTAAGTCCATTTTTGGAGAAAATGCATTATAGGAGCATTTATTAAATTCAACTTGCCATAATTAGAGGATGTGCATTTGGTTTTTCTCGAAGTATACACCAATTCAAAATCTTCGAATATGTTTGTTTTTTTATGTAAATAGTTGGCATGTTTTTATTTGTGAGCATGTTGATATATTTTAGTGTATTTCCAATTTTTTAAGCAATTTGAAATGTGAAAAAATATTATTTTTTAATTTAAGTCCACAATGGGTGGAAATGTACATATTTTCATTTGAATTCCATGGCTAGAGAAAATTTTAAATTCAACTCCATATAATTGGAGCAAGTGCATATGGGTTTTTTTAAGCAATTTGAAATGTGAAAAAAATATTATTTTTTAATTTAAGTCCACAATGGGTGGAAATGTACATATTTTCATTTGAATTCCATGGCTAGAGAAAATTTTAAATTCAACTCCATATAATTGGAGCAAGTGCATATGGGTTTTTCCCAAATTTTTACTAAATTGAAATGTGTAAATATGTTTTTATTTTGCCATAGTTAGTTAGCATTTTTTTGTGTGGTTACTTTGAATTATTTTTCACATTTTTTGGATGGAAAGATTTGAAGTTTTTGGGTTTAAAGTATTTATCAGTTTGTGGAAAGTGTCTAAATAATATGGGGCCCACTTGTAAGGAATTTAGTAATTTGTAGGAAATTATGTGAAAAGCTGACAGATGTTATTTCCATAAGCTTCATAATTAATATTAAAAGGTTATATTGGTTCTTCTATTTTTTTAAAGTTGTTCAATCGTGCATGGAAATGCGTTAGGTGTAAATATTTCATTTTTATGCAAATTTTCGTATATTATTTGTATTTTTCTGAATGGCAGATTAAAAGATATGATTTTTTCAGTTCTTAGTATTCTGTGTAATTATTTTATAAACTGATATGAGAAATTGTTAATAATTAAATTTGACATAATTAGAGGATATTCATTTCGATTTTATCCAAATATTCACTAATTAAAAATGTTTAAATATTAGTGGAATTCAAAGAATATTGCGGTTGAAAATTGTTTAGATCTCGTAAAAATTTCGTTTTGAAAAGTTTTTTAGATTTGGATCCTTTTTATATTACTGGAATTTAGAAAATGGTTACACGTTGCATAATCTAAAATTTGTTTAAATTTCAGTGGGAACATCGTGGTCTGGAAGATTCAAGTTTGGAAATATACGCGTCAAAATTTGATTATTTTTAAATATATTGAAATTCGGGAGAAGTTTACACTTAAATTCTAATTAAATTTCAGAGTTTTTAAAAACAGGAAAAAAAAGAAATTCAAAATCTTTAAATTTGTATGTCTTGATTTGGTGGTAAAATTGAAATTCAAAATTGTCAACATTTTGAAAATTGTGCAGGTCTAGAAATTATTGGACCTTTATGGTTTTTTTAAAAAGAAAATAGAATGAAAGGAAAAGAGGAAAAAAGGAAAAAAGAAAAAGAAGAAGGAAAAAAAGGGCTGAGCCAGCCGGGCCGCAGCCGGCCCGTCCCACCTAGCGGCCCACCATCCTAGCAGCCCAGGCCGGACAGCGTCACCGGAGGCGGAGACGCAGCGGCGGCGCAGACCTCGCCGGCGGCGCGAGGCCGCTTTCCGGGACCGGCTGGCCGTAGGTGGCGGCGCCGCCCTCTACAGGTTGCCGGAGCGGCGCTGGCGAGGCGCGGAAGCGGCGCAGGGAGTCGAACGCGGCGGCGGCGATTCCCGCGATGGCGAGGCGCCCCCGCACGCGAGCTGCGGCGGGGAGGAAAAGGCGACGACGGCGGAGGCCGCCGTGTTGGTAGATCTGAGGGAGGAGGGCTGGAGCGGCGGCGCGCCGCGTCGGCGGCACCGGCGACTTCGCCGTCGCGCGAGGAGAAAGAAAGGGAGGGAGAGGTTCTGCGGAACATTTTGCAAAAACGTCCGTGAGGTTTGCGTAATTTGCGAATCAGTCCACCGCCTCGCGTTTTCATGGATTGCGGGTTAGTTACTGTTTTTGGGAGGGTTGTTTTTGCAAAACTGTCACGGACACGTCTGGACGACCGTGCGATCGTCGACTACGCGGCGCGCCGCGTCGGCGGCGCCGGCGACTTCGCCGTCGCGCGAGGAGAAAGAAAGGGAGGGAGAGTTTCTGCGGAACATTTTGCAAAAACGTCCGTGAGGTTTGCGTAATTTGCGAATCAGTCCACCGCCTCGCGTTTTCATGGATTGCGGGTTAGTTACTGTTTTTGGGAGGGTTGTTTTTGCAAAACCGTCACGGACACGTCTGGACGACTGTGCGATCGTCGACGGACGGCGCGGATATCGAAACACTGTAGAACAATGTAGATGAACAGTACCATCTACAGTGTCCTGATTGCTCACAGCTCGCGATTCTGCCCAACTTTTATATAGTGAGTAATAATTCAAGCCAAACGGCCATGGCACATGATATCCTTTTCCAGAAGCTACTCAAACTAGTAGTGGAGGTGGAATCGGAGGGGGAGTCTGGCGTGGCGGCCGCGTTATAAGGCTCCTCGTGTGACTGGAAACGAAGAAGAAAAGGCGAGATAATAAGGCCAGGGAGTGAAACCCTAGACTCCGCCGCCGCCGGCTCTAATAAGAAACCTGATGGCGCTGCGCTCTCTTTTCAGGAAGTTGCCGGCCCTTGGTCTCAGGTCGCCGGCGGGCCCCCTTATGGGGCCGGTCCATGCGATCTCGCCGGCGGCGGCTTCTCGCCATATGTCCCACGCTCGTTTGGTGAGTAAAAGTACCTCTCTGTTACGGCATAGTGTGATTTGTATTTGTAGGATTATATTTTGAAGAAAACCAACTCAGATATCGACCGTGTCGGTCGATTTTATTCAGATCTGAAACCAAGCGTAATGATATTCTTGAGATCTTAGGATTTAGTAGATGTTCATCTTACTACTATCAGCACGCATGATTTGTTCACCTTAATCTCAGTTTGTGAGATTCCAGCGTTTGTAGTAATGTTTATCAACACCCATAAATTGCAGGGACCATCTTCGGAAGCAATAAAACGAATGGAGGAGGAGTATAATAATAACCGAAACAGGCTACGCCAACTGATGGCTGATTCGGTTGAAGCTACTAGGTAAATGGCTATGCCCTCGTATGGATACGGAACATTAGCAGAAGCTAGTTTTGCGCCATGCAATATCACCATGTAACAAACTAAAATTTTGTTTGCGTGGAGTAATCAAAACATGAATAAGTAAATCTGTTTTCAACAAAATTAGGAAAGTGTGTGTTCCTAAAACGACTAAAAGTAGTTTTTTGTGAAAAGCCGCGTGATATATATTAGATCTCACCCAACGAGGATCGTCAACTTACTCTAAGTATTGACCCAAACAAAGTTTTCCTTCCACTCATTCTTAAGTGACAAAGACGTCAAACTGGTTCTCATGTAAATCATCCTAAAACTAGTTTTACTAAAGCTAATCGTTAATCTCCAGTACCAAACAACTACTAAAGCTCCATCTGTTTGAAATACACACTTTAATTCCAGGCCTTGAGCTTTATATGAGTATACTTTACCTAGCTTTGCTTAGAGATTCTCATTGTTATTATACCCAGAATCCAATAGCTCTTTGTTTAATATAATTGCCTTTCTACCATGTGCAGGCTTGATTCTGAGAACTTGTATAGCAATTTGGGCAAGTGTGACAAGCGCATGAATGCACTTGTTGCATTTCTTTATGGCGCATCGGCTATTCTCGCAATTAGGCAACTGAATAGGCGTTTCGGGTCTACTGATGATCAATCATAACATGTGTCAAGCTCAAGCATAATGGGCTGTCTGGGTTTCTAAGCCCCCATAGAGGTTTAGCTTAACTTTGACAATGAATGAAATTAACCACCAAAGATATAAGTTATTTGTCACAAAAATTATACCACTGGAAGCTGCTTTCAAATATGAACCCAATGATATAACTTTTGTGACTTATAATTTATGTTTTGTTTGTTTAATCCACTGTCAAAGTTTGGCTCAAAATCAAGGGGGAGCATGATGTTTGCTACTCCGTAGATTTTAGTTTTAGTAAGGTGTCGTTTTTGCAAGTGCATGGAACTGAGTAGCTTTGTTTTATTCTGCTGTAATTATGAGAGATCTATCTGTGATGTGCACAACTGTTTACTTGTGACTGTTTCCAGACTCTCGTTTTTTCTACTGCACCGCACAACTATTCCTTGCTTGGCCTTACTTAAATATCTGACGAGTTGGGGGTGCCCATGACTGTCCCGGCTCGCTTGCTTCACCGCCTCTATCTCCGATTTCCCGATTTACTACTGCCCTCGCCTTCACTCTCACGCTGTGCTCGCTTGGTTGTTGTACTCCCCATTTGATTTGTACTTTGGCAGCTTGTACTGCAGCAGTTTGTACTGCACACATAGGCGGTCTCGAGCCACAAAACGCACGCCACCATGCCCTCGCTATCTGCCGAAATCGCCTGCGCCGCTGCTCTCCCTGGACACCCTGTCGTCTAGGCGATGGATCGCGGCTTCAATCCCACGTCCTGGACCTGAGAAGGAAGACCGTTGGGAGGGCTGGGATGGTTTAGGTTTGCCTCCCTCTCCTTTCCTTCTTCCAGTCCTCTCGTCTCTTTCCTTGGTCCCGTGGACAAGGGCACCCCCTGTACTGTAGAGACCTGGTTGTTGCGGCCACCATCACCACGCTCGTGACCAAAGGTGCCCGGGACCTCGCCCCCGAGTGGGCACTTTTTTCTCCTGCTCGTTCTGGGCTTTCCTCCATGCAATGTCCGACATATGTTTGTGTTAATGTCTAAGATGGAACTGCACATATGTTGTATTTTATGTTTTTGTTCTAGTGTCTTGAGTCCTTGTTCTGAACGTTGCTTGTGCCAATGAATGCTATGAAAGTGAAACTATAGCACAGAGTTCCTGAATATGGATTCATACCTTAAAAGGTCTTCAAATCACTTAATTTTGTGGTCGATGAAGGTACATATGCTCACATCGCATTAAGGTATGAATATGTTTCAGTCTTAAGTTGGAATACCTCTTGTACTGCTCATTTTTACCCTGTTCACTCGATGAAAGATGTTTCAACATATCTACCAGAAGGCACGATATTGCCCTAATTCCCTGTAACTTCCCAGGAGAATATATGAGAGATGCATTCATATGCTTGACTGCAACTCTGGTCTTTCGGAGGCGATCTCAGATTCTCTATAAATATCCATCACTCAAAGTAAAACTGCATGTGAGATGACTGCAGTAGTGTAATACACTAATACATGTTTTTTATTACATTTTGTTCCTTGTATTTTTCATGCTAAAAATAATCACTGCAACCTTATCACTGTTAAACTCATTTTTCCATATCTAAAGTTGCCAAAGAACTTGTATAAGCACATATATTGTAGATTGCTATTTTGAAGGGTTATTGTTTCATGTCCCATATGTGCCATGTGGTATTCTTGCAATTTAGTTTCTTCTTGATGAAAATCTGTTTAATCACACTGCTCGTTCTTCTTCCTTAGTAATATGTACTTTTTGCAAGATTTTCTTATTACAGACTCTTCCGAATTATTGTAGGGCTTAACATTAGTGATTACTTTTCAGGTTGTTAACTTCACAGGAAATGTTCAAATACGGTTAAGGAAACTTAAAGAAGATGTACAGGCTACATTGTTGGCATTGATTGGACTGAAACAATTAAAGATGGCGGAAAAAGCAACATCTATATTATAAGTAGATGAAATGCTTCCAGCAGTTGCTCAAGGTGCTATTGGAATAGCTTGCAGGAGCAATGATGAAAAAATGGTAGGTGATCTACTGTTTGAATCTCTTAGTAGATTATTAAAAATATTAGATGTTGTAGGTATAATGCCTTACCCAAATGGGGTGTCAGCTGCGTTATGCCACTATGTTTTAGTTCTTTATTTTGCATATGCCTCTGATAAAATGATAAATTCCAGTGTCTACTTTGTGGTCTTTGTCGTCCATTGTACCACACCATGTTCTTAATACCGAGATACAATTGCACCCAAGATTGCACTGTCAACCAACTATTCACATATTTATTTCCTTTTGCCTACGGCACCTCCAATTCTTTTACAGTTAGTTTTTTCTGAGGATATTGAATATTTTTTATTTTTTGGAATCTATTTCTTATATGTCAAACTTGTCAGTGGACACAGATTCAGAACATTCTTATTTCCTCGTGCATAAATGCCCTAGAGTTGTGCAAAACACACCAGCCGGTTGCTTGTGCTCTTCTTTTATTTAAACCTTATAGCTAAAGGTGCTAATATCTCAATTTCCATTTTTCTTTTGTAGATGGTGTATCTATCCTCTTTGAATCACGAAGATACCAGATTAGCTGTTGCATGTGAAAGAGAATTCTTGTATGTTCTTGACGGTAACTGCATAACTCCTATTACGGCCTATGTTTATCATGATAACAATGGGAATTTTTCATTCCGTGGGCTATATGATATAAATAGGTATAATTTTCTTCTTTTATTAAGAGTATATGATACTAGTAGGCTTTAACGCGGCGTCACACCGTGACCGTGCAGTGTTGTGGTGTTTTCGAAGCAATCAACATGTAAAGCCTGTGGTAATGGATATAAAATAATTTTGTTTTTTTTAATTTAGTTGAGTATGTGGCCATGATGGTGGAGGGTACGTTGGCTCAGATAGTCTAGATGAAGTCGTCATTTTTCAAAGGTGGCCGATGGTGGTCGATGCATGCAATGAAATGAAAAGATCTGGAATAAGTGGGTTGATCTGAAGCAGTAAGTGTCAATGTGTGAATGGAATCAAAAAAATTGAAGTTTAGAATTTGTGTTAGTGGGAGCATAAACTATTGTTTGAATAGTGTAGGAAAGTATGAGAGTATTGTAGTAGTAGGTATTTTTTTTAGCATTGGATAGTATAGTGTGATCTTTTGAACAGGGTGCTGAAATATGTGTATAAGTACCAGTTAGTCTATATTGTTTACTAAATTTATTTTGAGTACTTGGGTAGTGAGTAAGTTGCTTATGTAAGTTGGTAAGTTTTGTTAGATGTGTATAGTCTCTCTCTTCTGTATATCCCCATTGTATAAGGGGTTTAGTGCACTTTATCACACTTGTATATGTATTGGCCTTTGGCCCCCTGAGAATACTAGTTGCTCATTCTGTATCAGAGCACAGGTTGGCTCTCCTTCTCCCACACGTTGCAACTCCGTGCAAGATCCACTGCCGTCGCCGCCGTTACTAGGTTGGCCGTCGCTGCTTCTCTCTCTTGGCTAAGGTCTCTCTCTGGCCGTTGCTCTCACTCTCTCCTCGAGATTCTCCCTTGGCCGCCGCCTCTGCCTGGATGCACCTCTGCCCCTGGCCGCGCCGCCACTCCTCTGCTCGGCCGACGTTGTCCTTGGCTGTGCCGCTGCCCCTGGCCGTGCTGCTTGCGGAGGCGCCTCCCTCCGGCCGCTGCTTCATCTGACGATTCCGGCTCTGCCCCGATCCAGGTCGACACCGCCCCGATCCGGTCGTTTTCGGCGAGGACAGGCTGATTCTGGCCCCTCCTCCAGTCGGATCTGGCGTCTGCCAGCTCGATCTGGCCCTAGGTGGCCGCTGGCGCTCGAGATCGTGATTCCCAATGCGCAGCTGTTTCCTCCTCGGGTGAGAGTTGACCCGATCTAAAATTCTCAAAAAAAAGGCAGTGCCATGTCGTCTTCTGGATATGTTGTTGTTCCTCGGTGTCCCGTGACCTTCGATGGCACCAACTATGCCGAGTTTGTCGGCTTCATGCGCATTCACATGCGCGGACTCCTACTATGGGGTGTTCTCTCTGGCAAGGTCTCCTGTCTGCCATGCCCTATTGCTCCTGTGGCTCCTACTCCACCGACGCCACTGGTGCTTGCCGCTGATGCCTCTCAGGCCGACAAGGATGCATCCAAGGATGCTGATGATGTTGCGGTTGAAGTTTATGATCGGCAGGTATCAGATTACCAGGATGCTCTTTCCATCTACCAGGATGATCTGTCTGCTTATATTCAGTGGTGCAATGATGATGCCCGTGCTGCTGCTGTTCTCACCTCGAGTGTCCTGCCTCAGTTTGCTTCTGAGTTCATGGGACTTAGCTCTGCTGCTGCGATGTGGTCTTACTTTTGTCAGCGCTATCAGCCCTCCGGTGATGCTCTCTACCTATCTGTGATTTGTCAGGAGCATGAACTTCAGCAGGGTGATTCCACTGTTGATGAGTTCTACACGAAGAGTTCTGCCATCTGGCGCCAGCTTGACTCTCTCAGGTCTGTTGTTTGTGGTGCCTGCCGTTGTTGCCAGACAGTGAGGTCAGATTTGGAGTTTCAGCGTGTCCACGAGTTATTGTCTCGCCTCCGTGCCGAGTTTGAGCCTAGGCGTGCTCACTTGCTTGCTCGTGGTCGTGTTCCTATCTCAGAGGTACTTGCTGAGCTCCGTGCTAAGGAGACACGTCTGCATTCTGCTGGTTTGCTTGCAGTTCCCGCTGTGCTTGATGTCCGAGCCCCTGCTATGCCGGCTGCCTGTTCCCTTGCTCCATCGCTCCTTCCCACACCTTCAGGGGGTGGTCCGCCCTCATTCTGCAGGAGAGGGTTGGTCTCGCTCTTACACATACTGTGGCTACTACAAGAAGCCAGGTCATCCAGAGTCTAATTGTCCAAGAAGCAGCGAGATATGAGGCGTTCTTCCTCTTCTTCTAGTGGGACTCGTGCGCCTCCCTCGACACCGTCCCTCACTGAACATGATATTATGTAGCTCAAGCGTATATTGGCTTCCTCTGGCTCTTGCTCGACACGTACAGTAGCCTATGTGACTGCTTCCACCACTTCGCCACCGCCGCCTACATAGTCAGGTACATCTCCATGGGTTCTGGATTTTGGAGCTTCCTTTCACATGTCTTCTGATTCTTCTGCCTTGTCCTCTCTTCGACCTCTTGATTTTCCTGTCAATGTTCTTACTGCCGATGGCACACCTCTTTCTGTCGCTAGTCGTGGCATCCTTTCTGCTCCGTCTTTTTCTGTTCCGAGTGTATCATGTTCTCCGTCTTATCATGAATCTCTTTTCCGCTGCCTAACTTACACCTCACTTTTGGATTGAGGCTGTCTCTACATCCACATATCTCATCAACATTCAGCCGTCGACTGCTTTGCAGGGTGGTATACCTGTGGAGCGTCTCTCAGGTTGTTCTCCTGACTACTCACCTCTTCGTTCGTTTGGGTGCGTGTGCTATGTTCTTCTTGCTCCGCACGAACACACCAAATTGACTGCTCAGTCGGTTGAATACGTCTTCCTTGGATACAGTGATGAACACAAGGGTTATCGATGTTGGGATCCTGTTGATCGCCGGCTGCATATTTCGCGTGTGTGACTTTTGATGAGTCTCGTTCATACTACCCACGTCCTTCCTCCTCGACTTGTTCCGTGGAGGATCTTTCTTTTCTTATTCTTCCCGACACCTCTCCCTGCGTGCCTCATGTTCCTCCTCCACCTCCTCCATCTCCTCCTCCGATGAGTCCCACTATTCCTGATACACCACCGACGCCACCCTCCCCACCTTCCTCCTCTCCTTCCTCGTACTCTACTTCTCCACCTTCCTCTCCGGTGTGTCCTCCCCTCTCTCCCTTTCCTCTCCAATACACTCGTCGTCCTCGTGCCGTGGATGATCCCTCTGACTTGCCTTCCACTTCCGGTGCGCCTCCTTCCCCGTCTACGCCGGTTCATAACCTCCGTGCTCGGCCTTCGTTACGACCTCCTCCTCGCTATTCTCCTTCCCAGTACGGTCTTACTGCTGTCGCTGAGCCCACTTCCTATCGGGATGCCATGGCTCAGCCTGAATGACAGCTTGCGATGGCTGAGGAGATTGCTGCGCTTGAGCGCACTGGCACGTGGGATCTGGTTTCCCCATCACGTGCAAGTGGGTATATAAGGTTAAGACTCGCTCTGATGGTTCTCTCGAGCGTTACAAAGCTTGTCTTCTGGCTCGTGGCTTTCAGCACGAGCATGGACGTGATTATGATGAGACATTCGCTCCTGTGGCCCACTTGACCACTGTCCGCACTCTTCTCGCTGTGGCTTCTGTCCGTCATTGGTCTGTGTCTCAGCTTGATGTCTAGAACGCTTTTCTCAATGGTGAGTTGCGTGAAGAGATTTATATGCAGCCACCACCGCGGTACTCTGTTCCTGATGGTATGGTTTGCCGCCTTCGGCGCTCTTTCTATGGCTTTAAACAAGCCCCTCGCGTCTGGTTTGAGCGTTTCGCCTCTGTGGTGACTGCCGCAGGTTTCTCGCCTAGCGACCATGACCCGGCGTTGTTTGTCCACACCTCTCCTCGTGGTCGGACTCTTCTCCTTCTATATGTTGATGACATGATCATCACTGGCGATGACTCTGTGTACATTGCCTTTGTTAAGGGCCTCCGTGAGCAGTTCCTGATGTCTGATCTTGGTCCACTTCGCTATTTTCTCGGGATTGAGGTTTCTTCCACCTCCGATGGCTTCTTCATCTCCCAAGAAAAATATATTCAGGATCTTCTTGCTCGTGCAGGGCTTGGTGATGAGCGCACTGCTGTGAGTCCTATGGAGCTTAACGTTCAACTTCATGCTACTGATGGTGATCCCCTCACTGATCCCACACGCTATCGCCACCTTGTTGGGAGCCTTGTCTATCTAGCTGCAACTCGTCCAGATATATCATACCCTATCCACATTCTGAGTCAGTTCATTTCAGCTCCTACCTCTGTCCACTATAGTCATCTCCTTCGTGTCACAATCTCTCACCGTCTTTTCTTTCCCTGCTCCAGCTCTCTCCAGCTTCAGGCCTACTCTGATGCTACGTGGGCTAGTGATCCTTCTGATCGCCGCTTGCTGTCTGCTTACTGTGTCTTTCTTGGAGGTTCTCTCATTGCCTGGAAGACGAAGAAACAGACCGCGGTTTCCCGTTCGAGTGCAGAGGCTGAGTTGCGAGCGATGGCTATGTTGACGGCTGAGGTGACCTGGTTACGATGGTTACTAGATGATCTTGGTGTTTCTGCTGCTGCACCGACTTCTCTATTGTCAGACAGTACAGGTGCTACCAGCATTGCACGTGACCCGGTGAAGCATGAGCTCACCAAGCACATCGGTGTGGATGCCTCCTTTGTGCGTGCTGCTGTGTAGGATTAGACTCTCGCTCTTCACTATGTGCCCTCTGAGTTACAGTTGGCGGATTTCTTCACGAAGGCACAAACTCAAACGCGGCATGGGTTCTTCCTCTCCAAACTCAGTGTTGTTGACCTACCATGAGTTTGAGAGGGGTGTGTGTGTGTGTTAGATGTGTATAGTCTATCTCTTCTGTATATCCCCATTGTATAAGAGCTTTAGTGCACTTTATCATACTTGTATATGTATTGGTCTTTGGTCACCTGAGAATACTAGTTGCTCATTCTCCAACAAGTTTGACTCAGTGTACTACTCTATAATTTTTTTCTATCTCCGTGTGCTAGAATGGTAAGCATTACGTGTTGTTTGCTGTAGAGTAGACAGTTCTGGCAATATGTACCGAAGAAACAAAATTTTATTGATGGGGATATGTGGTACTTTGTATGATTTGTCATTTCGAATGGCTTGTCGTTTTTGTAGTGAAGAGGAACAATGTGCTGTCAAGGTTACTTCTGTAAGTACTGCATGTTAGATTTGACTTCTTGTTCTTTTGCTGTAATTAGTTTTGGCAGGTGGAGCAACTTTTAATGTGCAAGGTTTTATTTTACTTGTTGCAGTGTCTAACTAATGTTTTATACAGAACCGTGTCACGAGTTCGCAGTGAGCCGTGTTCTTTGTATGAGAATTCTGAGTCTTTTCTGATTTGATATGCTCATAGGCTAGTTGATCCGGAGGGGCCTATGCTCAAAGGATTAGGCTGGCATGTTTGAAATTTTGCTAAACAACTAAATGTGGATTTTCAAGTTTAAATATTTGAACTGAGAATTCAAGACTTCATTTTGTTGTAAGTAGTGAACAAGTTGAAGTGTTTAAATTAAGATCGTAAGCCTACATTTGGCAAATAATTAAGTAGTATACGTTTAGTCAGAGAGTTTTGTAAGCATAGTAAGTACAAAGTAATAGGCGAATGCTAAAGTACAATTCAGTACTCCCTCCGTCCAAAAATAAGTGTCTCAAGTTTGCTCAAAAGTGTAGGTATCTAGACATGTTTCATATATAGATAAATCCACTTTTTGTTAAACTTGAGACACCTAATTTTGGACTGAGGGAGTATTATTTACATAGGTTCGTGCAGACACTGTTTATATTGCATATTACATGCTACAAACTGCTCTTTTGCTTTATTTGGCGGCTAGTACAGAAGATGCAGCTAAACACGTAACTTTCAGTCTACAATACCAAATACCAAGTTAAAGTACGATACAAAACCGACTATATGCTGCTTATTTTACAGTGCTGAAAAGTAGGTGCGCATTGTATAGCTAATACACACTAAGTAGTAATCATATAGTCGCTCTGTTCACAAAACGATGTCTCAATCTTTTCTAAATTTGCATGCATCTCTTTTATGAACGGAGGGAGTATTTATGACGCCAACATTGTCATATTATCTTTCCCGCTAGCTGAGTTCAGATGGCTGCACCTTTCGCTCATCATCTAGTTCTTTCACATCGTTATCTTTTACTAGGGAAGATGGCGCGGCGTGTTTTAGTTAGGGTTAAATTAGAGAGAATTATGTATATGTCCGTAAAAAAATGTTAGAACATGAAAGTTGTTTGGAAGAGTGATATCCATCTTCTCGTCAAAGGAAATTTCAAACGGATGACTGAGTGCGACGAATTTGACAAAATTCGTCAATTTTTTTTTGCGAATTTGTATCCAAAATTAAGGAGGTAGAGTCGACCAAACTCGAAACCGATCACGGGAATGAAACCTACTCGTCGACGCACATATATTTCATGTACATATTATCATGAAAAGGATAACACATCATAATTTTTGGTAAATGCGAGGGTCTTTCCGCAAAAGTGTCGCGCGGGCCGTCGGATATGAATCGGACGGCGCGGAGGCGTGTGTACTGTAGACCGGAGGACCGTTTCATTTTTTTGGAAAACGTAGGGACTTTTCTGCAAAAAAACATAAGGGGAAAACGCAGAGACTTTTCTGCAAAAAAACGTAGGGCCCGCGCGTGTGTTATGCCAGAGGATCGATTAACAATTTTTGGAAAAGGTGGGAACTTTTATGCAACTTATCCCGTTTTGAATTTTTTAAAAACTTCTCAAAAAATTCAAAAAAATACATGGATATAGCTAACTCTATTCACTACGGTCGTGCAAAAGTTCACTGCAAAACACCTTATATTTTGGGCTCAGCAAAAAAGACAAAATCAACAAATTTTAGAAGCTAGACTCGAAACATGTACTGTTCATCGGCCGTAACTGTTCATCGCACTCACCGGTGCTGTTCATCGCGCCACACTGTTCATCGATGCGTACTGTTCATTAATGATGTTTATCGTGACGCACTATTCATTGGTACTGTTCATCGACATGGGGTGGATGTGGGCCGTCGATTGATGATCGGACGGCCGGAAATAAGCACGCGGATGAACAGTGTCAGGAGGGCTGAGAGGCCGCGATTCTCTCCGCCCGTTCATCGGCAGGGGTGGATGTGGGCCGTCGATTGATGATCGGACGGCCGGAAATAAGCGCGCGGATGAATAGTGTCAGGAGGGCTGAGAGGCCACGGTTCTCTCCGCCCTTTATATATAGTAGTATGTTGGCGATGGCTTGACCAAGTACGTGATTGATATCTATCGGGGGCATCGGTCTGACCTACTCTGTATCTTGTGGTTCTGGGTTTAAAGTGTCTGGGTAATCGTCTCACATATGCAGTACCCTCTCCTAATGCATCAGAAAGACCTTGATAGGTCTTTGATAGCAAAGTATCTTGATTTAGTTTTTTTTTGACATTTTGAAACGTCATTTTTACGCAGCATGTGCATCTACACCTATGAGGCAAAGATGATTTCCCGGCTTCTTGTGCAATCTTTATCAATGGCCACTACTGAATGAAATCTTTAGTACCTGAAAGTGTGTGTGATTATGAATTTATGATGTCATCAAGATTGGCCGTGTCAACGATTATGAATTTATTATGTCATCGGATAGGGCTTTTCTTTTCAGACATATTGGGCTCACTTGTTCTTGCCACCCTTTTCTATGATGTATTTCCAAGTTGCTTGATTTGGAAACTCGGAAGGTTTTGTTTTCCTTCGCTGAAGTGTAGTAATGACCCACCGAATGCCCATCATCTACAACCCCGGGCGTGGAAGTCTAAATGAAATTTGAAGATCAGCAGCGAGAGTTGTCACGTTTCCTACACATTTCAACCTTCGGAGCTGCTAAGATTTGGCCACTCTTCTCTCACGATCGGTCCATTGATTTGTTCGTAAAGAAGCTGCGGGAATTTGGGAAAGGATTCTAAACAAAAGGAATAAATCATTTTTTAGTAAATCAATTTTTTTAAACAAGGCAAAAGACTTGCCATTTTCATTAAATAAGGGGAAGGTTTTAGATGTTTTGTTTTAGTGCCTAGGACACGCCCTAGGATTTTCGAGTAGCATACTCTCCCAAAATTACATTGCTCAAAGAGGACGCATCGACCACTTTCCAAAGTTTGGCCTCTTGCTTAATTTTGTCGATGATGACATTTGGTGGCGTGGCATGGTGTCGAAAAATTCTCGCGTTGCGCTCTTTCCAAATCTCCCAAGTAACAAGCTTGAGCAAGGAGGTCATAGCTTTGCGCGGTCTATCTCTATTTTGGACAAGGTTCGACCACCAAGAGTTGACATTAGGCACGTTGGTCCATTGCGCATGAAAACCGCACCAAGGTAATATAGAAGCCCACATTCTTTTGGAGAACCGGCATTGGTATAGGAGGTGAGCCGCCATCTCTTGTGTTTGATTGCAAAGAGGGTAATTTCCACAATTTTGCCATCCTTGCCGTTGAAGGCGGTCCAAAGTCCAAATTCTATTTTG
Organism: Poa pratensis; assembly: GCA_947311845.1. NCBI lineage: Eukaryota > Viridiplantae > Streptophyta > Magnoliopsida > Poales > Poaceae > Poa > Poa pratensis. The sequence continues at coordinate 23,770,008 of CAMZMU010000092.1, read as the reverse complement.
CATGACAAGCCAAACAAAGATCTTGCATTTAGGAGGGGTCCAAGTCTTCCAAATGATCTTATTTGTATCGGTGGCAGTGAGGCCTTCAAATTGCATCTTATAGACTGATGAAGCGGATTAGGTGCCATCCTTCGTGAACATTTGAAAAGATCCACAAAACTTGTACTGTTGATTTGTGTGTGACTAGTTGTTTTCTGGCGACATTTATATCGGATCGAAGGGTATCATCTTGTCAGATAATATTAAATTTCCGTTCATGTTACTCTCGAAAAAATTTCCGTTCATGTTCTGAATGTGATAAGAGCTGAAGTTAGTCCCCTGTTGACGAAAACACTTTCTGCTTGTTTTCTAGTCAGAGGAGAACACGGCAGGTCGGCAGGTGCATCTTGGCCGTACATAGGCCATCAATCGACGATCCGGAACCTCCCAGCGAGGCATCGACACTGTGTTCCCGTACCGTACCCGCGCATCTGGAATCTAGCAATAATCCTCTCCTCGTCGTCGGCGACTCCCAAATTCACCACCTCACCGGCTCAGATCGGCGAGGCGAAGCGCGGCCAGTGCCGCCGGAGAGACCGTCGGATCGATCGATCGGGTCTCAGGTTCACCGCCAGTGCCGCCGGAGGAGGCCATGGAGACGCCGCCGCCGTTCCAGGAGTCCGCCCACTGCGACGTCTGCCACTGCACCTTCTCCACCTTCCGCCGCCGCGTACGCATCCACTCCCTCTCACATCCGTATACATGCTTCTTTGTTCGGCTGCTGTGAATCGAACTTTAGATCGGCTGGCGGCACCGGGAACACCATGTCTCTGATTTTCTGACGAATTTTACGCTCTCGCAGCATCACTGCCGGAGCTGCGGGAGGACGCTCTGCCACGAGCACTCTTCGTACCACATGGTAATATAAGTAATCTGAGAAAGTTGTTTGTCAGAAATACCTTTGGTCTAGCTATGGAAGTGCCTCAGTTGGGGCTGCAAGCTTTGGTTAATCTCTTTGCTTCGACTGGTTGCAGGCCCTGCCTCAGTACGGGATATACACGGACGCCAGAGTATGCTACGAGTGCTTCAACAAATCCTCCTCCAGGTAGCCATCCCGGTTGCTGGAATCTGATTGTGCAGTCACTTACGTTCGGTTTGTAAATAGGCAGCTTTCTTGGCTATGTCATTCATATTGCCCTGTGTGGTGTTGCAGACATGGGGGTGTCGGTAACGAGAGTTCTACTGGGAGCGTTTCGAGGGCCGCGGACTCCTTTTCAGGGCTAAATTTGGATGACGATGATGCTTCATCGCCCACGAAAAATTCGGCAGCTCAAAGTGCAGCTCCTGTTATCGAGTGCAAATGTGGGATGCCTTTGTGCATATGCGAGGCACCGAAACCAGAACCTGCACCTGTAAAGGTAGACGACAATCTGATCCGTTTAATTGTTTGTGGTAGGACCGTACCAACCTAATTATCCTATGCAGCAGAATTTCATCACCACTTCCTCAGCTGCACAATCAAATCCAAAGCCAAAAAAAACTTCTAGCAGCCAACAGTCAGCTGAATCAAGCACGAAGAAGGCTTCAGCCACTTCCAGCAGCAATTCAAGGTTTGTTAGACTTCACATTGTTAAATCGAACCCTTAACTTATTTTTCATATTCCTCTCTACTAATCTTCATAGTGTGCTTTCGTGCTATGTGATTAACTTTGCTTGGCAAGATATAGCATATTTTGGTCATTATCTTACTCCACAATTTTTACATGTTTGTAATAGGAAGATTTTATGTGTGAACTTTCGTTCGGCAAGTTGGTCACTCCGTCACTATTTTGCTGCCACAACTTTCTAAACATGTGTAGTAGAAAGGTTGCACATGTGCATTAGGCAAAAATGTTTGACCTGTACCTTATGTTCTCATCTCTTTGTGTTCCTCATTGTTGTTCCAGCTCATTCTTAAATCTTGGCCTTATGAGCAACGATAGCAATGATAAGACTCCGTCTGACTATGAAGTGACTGGAGAGGTAAGCTGAGAAACAACTCAATAATTCTCCTTTTTTATTTCTATTCAACCCATCAGGTTCATGCAATATTTCTGGCCTGGCTATGTACGAGTTTTTCTGTTAAAATCCAGTCTTTACATTTTTTAGGGATTGAGAGAAGCGATTAAAAGTGGGGATATTATAGCTGTGAAGAAACTTCTTAGCCAGGTACCATTTATATCTTTTGTTTCGTTTTATCTTTGTTTACTTGATTCTTACAATTATCATTGGTCAGGGAGTGGATTCTAACTACTGCGACAAGCAAGGATTTACTTTGCTACATTTGGTATGTGGTATTCTAATAACTCCCTCTGGTCAACTTATATTTGCTTATAAATGTGCGGTCATACAAGAGTAACAGCATTTACAATGTTCCCATGCATCACGATGATAATTATGTGCATTAATTCTGAAATGGCATATGTGCTAATCAATGAAATATCCAAAGATACAGTACACATGCCCAGATCCGTTTGTCTTCCCTGGATTGTCGCTTTTGTATGTGCCTGATGTAGATGCTATATTTTCACCTACAATTTAAGAACTATTTTGCACGCCGACATGATTACTTATCCTGTTCATTTGTAAATAGATCAGTGATGCATATCCTTTGTTGAGCTACAGAAGATTGTTGTGTTTGGCCGGCACATATACATATCAAATAGCAATGAGCAAATCTCCATGTATTGAACATCTGTCTATGGATAATTGCAGGCTGCACTATTTAACCAGACTGACATTGCTCTTATTCTCATGGATAGTGGAGCAAATATTCAACGCAAAAATGGTCAAGGTTGGTTGTTTTTCACTGTCTGAGCCCGTGTTGTGATGGAATGGATTGCATATATTGCTCAACTACTGTATATTGATGTGTTTCTTATAAGTTGATTAAAACTTCATTAAAGTTTATGTTGATACTGCCGAATGCTCTTTATACTCATATATGTGCAGTTTAAAGCAAAATAGGACCTAGCATGGACAAAAGGAAGAAGTTACTTGAATTGCAAGCCTCCTTGGCGGCTTTGATTTTTGATATGCTTTTATATTCTCTCAAGTTCTATAAGTTGTGGCAGAAGAAAAGCCTATCTCTACGGGCTTTTCCAAACAACCCTGTAAAGTTAGATGGAAAGAACTTGGTTAATAGCATATCCAGTGTTTTAGCTTTTGGCTTCTAGAAGAAGATAAACAAAAATATGCGCATCAGCACTTAACCTTTAAGAAGAATGATTGTTGTAGATTACTTGTTCAAAACTACACTTTAATCATCAATACTGCTTTGCTCAGTTGACAGTGGTGATAGAGTTGATGACGTTCCCATAAACATTTTGAGCAGGGGAAACTCCTTTGGATTGTGCTCCACCCATGCTGCAGTACAAAATGCGCCAGAGGATGGAAGAGCTTGCGGCGTCACAAATGACCGAGTGAGGGGGATAGCATTTGAGCTTTTGTGCTAGCTGCTCCCCTGGAAGATGGTTCTCCGCTCCTCAACTAGGAATGAAATTATTTGACAACTGAAAAAATTCTTGCTGGGGGTACTGGAATTCAGTTCGGTGTTGCACCATCATGTATCAATGTTCGAATGCACAGGTGGCTATTTTTTCGCCCCTGAATAAGTTATTCTGCCCAGTCTCACATTTTCCTCTTGTATTTATGTATGGTCCCATGTATACTACTCCCTCCGTCCCATAATATAAGATGTTATTACAACCAATATACTTGTCAAACTGATTTTAACCAGTATTTTCGTATGCTCTTTTTATGTGAACACGTAAGCGAAAACACATGGTGTATTACAAGAAAATTTGTACTGATATATGAAGATTGAATAATTATTTTAGTATTTGAAATACTAGATTTTCTAGGCAAAGTGAGAGGCGGCTGAGGCCGACTCCATGTCTTCTGAAATGTCACAGTACATTGTTCCGCATTCTAGTTGCATTGGCTTGGAGAGAGACTGTCATTGTCACATCGCACCCTGGTTGTGCTACCTATCGCGATCGTCCGTCGTCACGGCCTCGTCAGCGCCGCCGCGGCAACACGCACAGATATTTTTCGTAATACCCCGCCGCCCGCGCCTGTGGAAAATATCTGGGATGCGTGGTCTTATCCATCTTCCCCGATCATCTCGTTTCTGACCCGACATAGCTTCCTGCTGCTCTTCTTTTTTGTTGAAAGCAGCTTAATTCTGCAAACTGCAAATGATAGCGGCCACTGAACTCACTGGCGAACGCGACAGCTGAAAAACGGTGGATGACTAGGATAAAATCATGGATATATAGCAGTCTATCGTCTCATAAGATAATCACGGAAACAAAGCAAGTGATCGCAAACCCAAACCTTATTATTATCGACCAGAAAATATCGTGCATCTACCACATAAACAACTGCACTGCACGGTTTTGGTGTCTGGAAAATATCTTAGCAACCAGCCATACCGTCGAACAACCCGAATCAGAGCAAAGAGACCACGCGGTAGGCGGTGCGGCTAGAGTCTTCCACCCACCTGCCGCACGACAGGTTCCAGATATTTTACCACGTGGAAAAGCGACGCCACCGAGGATAAAAGATCTCACTCGGTCCGTCGAACCATGCGCTAGTCGACTCGAGTCGAAGCAGGCAAGGCTAGCAGATGATGGAGGCGAAGGCGCACGCTGATCCGCGGGAGCTCGCGCGCTTGCCGGTAAATGCTCTCCTTCTTCTTCTTCTTCTTCCTTCTTCTCCTTCTTCTTCTTCTCCTTCTTCTCCTTCTTCTCCTTCTCCTTCTTCTTCCTCTTCTTCTTCTTCCTTCTTCTTCCTTCTTCTTCTTCTCCTTCTTCTCCTTCTTCCTCTTCTTCTTCTTCTTCTTCTTCCCAGAAGATCCAGCATGCCTGCTTTGTGGTTCCTCAGCGAAGCATGTCTAGATGCTAGCCCACCAGTGTTTTAGATGGTTTGATCTCCGAATCATGATTCCTGAAGTTCTTTCTTTTACTCTGGCAGGACGTTCTGGCGGTATGCTCTTCGGCTGGATGGACGGATCAGAAGCACACGCTCTACCTTAGCTTCTTGCAAGAATCCTTTGTGAACCAGTTACACGACGGCGAAATCAGCTTCAAAGGACTCTTCAGTCTCTCCCCAGGACGACCTTCTAGACCCAAGCAATCGTCCAAGGTTGACAGAGCAAAGTCCTGCAGAAAGGTCGAGCAGATCAGACCACCTTGCTGCGAGCAGGAAGATGGAGAAGACCATTCTACGGACGATGGTGCATCAACCACTGATACTGAGACGGGACAAGGATCCAGCAGCTCAGAAGCAAGTGCGACAAGCCCTGGGCAGTCTTCCACGAGCCGTTTTGGCGAGCGCACGCATTCCCCTTCTAGGACTGCAGGTACGTTGAAGATATTTGTGTGGACAGTCAAGATTTTTGTTCGGTACAGTACTAGCTTTCGAGCACTTGAAATTAGTCATTTTTAGAGGTTCTTACAAGAGAACCACTCGTGCGTTTCCTCAGAGGGTTCAGATCAGAATTTCGTTGACGAGGATACGAAAGGAAGTGGAGAATCAAGAAGACGTCGTTACAACAAGAGACTGAAGTCTGCTGACGACACGATGCATGATCAAGCGAGAGAGAGGTTTGTATTAGCCTTTTAAGCGCACTGAGTTATATTGCTGTTCCATAGAAAACATCGTTCATCTTCTCTCTAACATAGTTAGCCAAACTTTTTTTTGGTAGAGTAGTTGGTCTAACTTATTTACATCACTTTGTTTTTCAGGCGTTGCATCCATGAAGGCAGAACTACAGCAAGTGAGCTGCCTCAATGCAAGAGAAGAGGGCACCGATGGCCGTGATGGCTCAACGGAAGCGGATGCGGATTGCTGGATGCAGGGCCTAGGTCATCCTCGTGCAAAGGTCATGGACCGAAAGGATAATTCTCATCAGTAGAATGTTCAGGCTAACAATACGTGTACTCAGTGCTCACCCGCCATGAGCTCTAGATAGGCATCAAGACTCCAGTAACAACCATGTAGAGAATATTTTTATATATTAAGAGTTATACACATTAGCCAAGCACTCATATCAGCATATATAAGCACAAAATTTTCCTTTCCCATTGCAACGCACGGGTATGTTTACTAGTCAATGTAAAAGGAAAGCTTTTGCCTCAGTTTCAAAACATACCCGATGACTTTTTCTTTTCACCGCCCGATACGGCGAGGCAACTTGTAAAGCTAACTTGCTAAGCAACTTAATCAAACTTTATTTGCCTATGTAATTTCCCCAAAGTACACTCACACCGCGCAAGAGGTAGACCTAATTTGTTGTGAACCTAGCTAATATGCGATGGGCAGGCGAGGTGAACCAAAACCTAGCTAGCACGTGTGCATGTATATTTGCACCAAATGAACCTAAAGTAAGATTAGAAATCCTATTCAGTCTCTAATTTTTATTAGATTTTTTTATTTTTGTGTAGCCCATAATACTTTGTATTTGAAACATCATTGGGTACCTCCAAAACAATTTCAAGATTTTTTTGAAATTCGTAAATATACGTTTACTTTTGTAAAAAAATGGAGAGATCACTGGAAAGTCAAAAGACACTTTCCGGTGTACTACGCAGTACTTTTGTCGCCTTTGCTTTGTGTCATTAGATGTGTTCTGGTGAATTCTATCGTGGGGTCTCTGATGCAGAGCTTACCCAGTTGTGCTCTGATTGCATGCTCCGCATTCTTCACCTCCCAAGCTTCAGCTGATTTGCAGTCAATGGTGACATGGACTCGTGTGAGAGAAGAGAGATGCTCGATGCCGAACCAGAAATCTCCATAGAGAGACAGTGTTTCCCGTGCACTGAATTCGAGAGAAAGCCTTTGGAGCTCCTTCATGGCACTTGAACTGAACTGCAGCTTCGTCCCACCAGAACCGCATGTGAACGACAACACCTTAAGACAATTGAAGCCACGATCCACTCCGACAACGTCCCTACTTTTTCTGTCCTCAGACTGTGAGTTGATACCTGTAGATACTAACTTGAGAAGGACCAGATTTGGCAATTCCCCCAACTGACGGACAACTCGTTGGTCTAATTCAATAATTCCAATGTCTAGGTGGGTAACGCTGACAGGCGGGGGCATGAGGAGTAACTCTTCTGTCAGAATTGAAGCAGAGATTTTCAGCTCAAATCTTCGGAGCTGATCAGGTGGTGTACCATACGGGTAGGTAAGCAAATATTCATAAGGGCAATAAAGAGATAGGGAAGTAAGCTTCGTAGAACTTGCAAACCCCACCTTGTGTACAAGCTCCCCATAAGACATGCCTCGAACCAATCTTACGCCCAGTACCCTCAGACGCTCCAAATTCCTCACGAGCTCTACCACTGAGCTCTCTGTCAACACCAATTGTTGATATTTCTTCTAATCCCTGCATGTTTTGGATTCCACGGGGAAGTTTGACAGTATAATCAATTAGCAGGTGTGCTAACCTTTTCAGTTTAACAATAGACTCAGGCAAACTGCTCAACTTTGTGTGCCTCAAATCTAGGGTCTCCAACTGCTCTAACTCTCCAATTTCTTTTGGTAACTTATCAATATTAGTCTCTGCAACTCCCAGGTATTTCAGAAGAACCAACCCTCCAATGCCTTCTAGATGGTGGCTTCCCACACTGACAGTGCCTTGAAGATCAAGAACTCGTATAAGTTTGAAGCGTGGAAGGATAGGCCCTCCTTCAATTTTCCCAGACTCAGTGACAGTGAGGGCTGAACGACCATCCATCCCTTCAATATCCCCCAAAACAGTGATGGATCGCACTCTATATAGGTGTAGTGCGGCCAAGGTGCCATTTCCATCTTTGTCTTGGTCGTCGTAGCAGTCCAGCGAGAACCGCCGAGGCAAATATGTTCTCAACTCAGCAGCACCGACGGTAACAAAGTTGCCTTTGGTCGACAAGGATTTGACGAAATCAAGGATTGCACTGTGAACGGTGCAACCCACTGCCTGGTCATCGTTGAAGTTGAACACCGGCTGAATCAGTCTTCTCATGATAAGCTCGTTGAAGTACCTCTCCCCTGTTTCCCACAAGCTTTCTTCACCTCTTGTTGTTCCTTCTTCACGTCCTGTTGTTTCTTCGACCCTTTCTTCTTCACCTATTCTTTCTTTATCTTCTCTAGGGATATACCCTTCAGCTATCCAAAGACGTACCAGACGATCTTTTTTTATGGTATAATTTTCTCGAAAAACACTCAAGTACAGGAAACAAGACTGCAAAGGCAGAGACAGAGCAGTGTAACTCATCTGCAGAATCTTCATCATCCCTTCCGATCTCGAATTTTGTGCGACTGATGAAAGTACAGTTTTCCGCAGGATCTTTGGCTCTAGCACTTTTTCTGATTCCGTTGCTAATAAGCCGGCTGTAACTGTTATGGCCAATGGCAGGCCATCACACATTTTTAACATATTTTTGGTAGCTTCATCACAATCTGCCACCCGTTCTCTCTGTCCAATTGTTTTAAGATATAAGCTTGTAGACATCTTCTCGTCAAGTGCCTCCATATGATAAATATCAGTGGGGAATACAGAACAAAATTTAGCAACAGCGCTCATGCTAGTTGTTGTCAATACCCCTGCTTCCACGATTCCTATCTGGCAAAGCACAATTGATATGTTGCCAAGCCCGTATACTCCATAGGCCATCCACTAAGATGAAGTACCTGTCAAATTAAAGTTGCAAAGTATTATATCACGTTTATAAGAAAATAAAAAATTATAATAGTTATATGTACAGCAAATCAGTTTTGGTTCTGTTTAATGATATCTGTGACATTTCTAGGCGAAATTGATTTTTGTAACTGCGTATTATTTCTAGTGCATTCCGCTACCAGAATATTAAAATGGGATGAGGTACAAGCACACCAAATCATCCAACCAACCAGCAACTGGTTCTCTTACCCAAATGAAATTCTAACACTAAAGGAAATTCGATGAGTACATTCGCACCCGACCCCCCTCCTATTCCCCATCTACAGTGTCTAGGAGACGATTTTTGGGCGACCCCCGTGCGAGCCAGATCGCCGCCGGCGATCCGTTCGATCTCTCGCCTCCGCGGCCGCTCCGGCGGCGGGAGGTCGGGGGATCGACGGATCCCGCGCGTGTACATATCTAGGTTGGTGTAGGGTGCCTGCCGGCGGCGCTGAGGAGTGGGCGGCGTGGTCGGAGAGGCGTTTTGCGGCGGCGTTCCTCCCCTCTATCCCTGGTGCTCCGGTGGAGGCCGGGTCGGATCTGCCGTCTTGGCGCGTTCGCTGCTCCCCGGAGCTGCGGTGTGCCCTTCCCCGAGCTGGTGGCCGTGATGGCGGCGCCACCTCTTGTCTGGGGGCTTCGGTGGCCTTCACTTCGGTGCTTGGCCTTGCTTTTGCTCAAGATCCGTGGAAGTTTGCAGGTTGGAAGCTCGCCATCGTCGGTGGTCGTGGACGGCGTTGTGGAAGATGGGTGGTTCCGGCGGCGCCTCGAGGCCGATACTCCTCCAAAGCTCAGATTCTGGTGCTTGCGCCAGATGGCTTCTGCGGCATCTCAACAAGGTTGGTCGAGGCGGTTGCTGTGGCGTGAGGTGAGTTCGTCTTCCTCCTTCCCGGTGGCGTGCTGCTGGTGCTCGAGGGACGGCGCTGCTTGGTGGATCCGCGGTCGTCGTCTGTGTGCTGTTTCTTCCTCCTCTTCGTGTGTGTTTGTGCTCTCTGTGTTTGATCTTGTACACGAACTTCCTTCAAAAAAAAAAGGAAATTCGATGAGTACATATGTTTTTTTTTAAGATGATGAGTATACATGATCCAGGCTGTCTCCAAATTCACTTTTTTCAAGTGGGCCCATGCCATTGTTCGATGCCAGCAGAGATGGAAAAGCAAATAGTAGTGTTACTATAGGACATGGACGGCGACCAAGCCACATGTGGCACATCAGGAGTCAACAGGGATGGGATTTTAGTTTTTACCACACGTTCCTATCAAATTATCCGTCCACACGTTCCTAGCAAATTACTAGTGCATGTATTCTAGACTGGGTACATATGATTCATTTTCCAAAATTTCAGTTTTCTATCAAACAAAACACACTGAAATCACGAAACCTAATATACAACTTAATACATTTACAGACAACGAAATGAAGAGGTGATTAAATTGCAAAGTACCTCTTCACGCCGAGGTACTCCCAGAGCTCGCTGGCGAGCATATGCAGATCCTTGGCTGCTCCCCTTGCATACATAGGATTAGGCTTGGGCTTTACCCTTTCTTTCTCTGAGAGCTTTACTTGACGAAGTATTTCCTTTAGAGTGTTCCTCATGGATGGTCTCTTTCCAACAGAGACAGAAGCCCAGCAATCGAACTGCCCCTCAAGTTGAAGCTTTGCATAAACCTCCTTGGCGAGGGTGGTCTTACCAATGCCTTCCATTCCGACGATGGATACCACCCTTAGCATCTTCTCATTCTTACCTGTCAGATGCTTGACAAGCTCATCAGTTGCCTTTTTCTCTCCAACTTGGACAGTTTTTCCCCGAAAAGTATACGAGAATCAACTGTGCCTTGGCTGGGTACGACAGCAAGATCGTGGAGATGATCAGTGGGCACTCCAATAACAAAATTGTACATTTCACAGAGCTCAATCAGAAGCTTGATCCGGGCCTTGAATTGTGGCACTTCTTCCTCTATCCCCGATTCATGACCCCCCATGTTCGGCCTCTGATCGACACAGTCTTCGATGTCGAAGACCAGCTCCCTCACATGGTTCATCCACACTTCGACTTGTGAATTCATCTCCTGTCTCCCGGCAACCTTGCGGAAGAAATTCTTGTCAAGATTCACCAGATCTTGCTTTAACCCTTCAATTTCAGGGGAGACGATCTCCAGTTTGGTGAGCTTGTGGAGAAGGGAGTTCATCGACCCTGCCGAGTAGCTCACCATGGGTTGCCCCTCCATGACTGACTGCAAAGCCAGCCAGATGGTTAGCAACCAGGATCTATAGATATACCAGTTTGTGTGCAATATGCTGCAGAATATAACATCGCAATTCCAGATTTACATATAGCAATCATTTTTTCTTCCTACAAGCATAACTCAAAACCATGTTCTATATGCATGCAATTCATCACAAATTTAATATACAATAATCATGTATGCTGTGTTTGGATGTAAAAAAAACTGGCTCGGAATTGAATTGACTGAAAATACCAAATCCAAGTTGGAAAGGAAATGGCCTCCAATTCAAATTATGTTGTTTGGGTGTGCTTGGTATTTGCTGTTGGAATCAAAGAGTAGCACCCGATTCCAATTCCTGTTTGGATGTACAAACAATGGAACTGGATGTTTTGTTGAATTTGGACAATATAAACTTGTCTACATGTATTAAAAATAGTATGTGTTTATTCGAATGTTTATATATTATTATTTTTCAAACATAATAACATTAAAAATATAGAGTATATTTCGTCATCTAATCATATACACTTTGTTTACTGATGAGCAGTATATACTTCATTGAACTCACAAAGCAGTAGATATACTTCATTGAAACTCAGGGCTATGCGCTGTTATCTTTTTGGATGAAGTATCATAAAAAAGGCACATAGTATGTACTACATGCAGAATTGTAGCACACACTTCATTTTTAAAAGAGTATATACCGATTTGCATATAGATGAGTATATGATACTCCAAAGCCGGAGAAGAGTTGTAAAAAAAAACTGATCGAAGCAAATACAGTGTTCTTGCCGTTCTTCCACAGGGACCAAACTAGCAAGAGTTTCAGTTTCTAACAGCTAGGTCTAAACAACTGGTTTTGCTAACAATTCACAAGCAAGTATGAGGTCCAGGGTAAGAAGCAATTTTTGGGAGACAGGGAAAGAGTTATAAACTGAAAAAGAAGCATTTTTTGGGGGACATGGAAAGCCATTGTACTACATTGCAGAGACCAATAATCATGTATCACAAAAATCTGAAAAAGAAGGAGAATCAATAGGGGCACAGGGGACGGGAGGGAGGAGGAAGAAGATGCAAGGAAAGAGAGGATGGGGGAGGCTACCTGCACGCGGCGATCGTCGTTCTCCGGCCAGCCGGCCGGCGCCGAGTGCGTTCCTGGAGTTGGCGGCGCGACGGGCCGACGGCGGTGCTGATGCGCCCTCTCGCGAGGCTGCTGACGGGAGGGAGTGCGAAACCGGAACGGGACAGGTTCGGAGTTGGACGCGAGACGGAACCCAGCCGTTTAGAAAGACCCAGCCTTTTCCCAAACGCCCCACGACGCGTCCCTGCTGCTGCTCCTCCGCGACCAGATTCCACAGCCACCACCACCCTCGTCGCTCTTCCCCTCGGGCACCGGCAGATCCACGCGGGCGGCGACCCTCTTCGTCAGCGGCGCACCCTACTCGGCCTTCCTTCCTAGCCATGGTAAGTTCCCTTCTCCTCTCCCTCATCTAGATCCCCTCCGTCCTTGCCCACCGTCGCCGTCGAATTCTGGCTGCCACCGAGCCCCTGATCCCCGCCCGTGGCGTGCACCATAGGCTGAATTCGCGTAGTCGTACAAAGGAGTGATTTTTTTTAGATTTGCAATTGAATTTCCCATCAACGTTTACACATGACATCTCTTATGTTGTTTGCCGGAACGGTTTACTACAACCTTTGCTGGTAATTTTCAGCTGAATAACATCTTGTGGTAATTTCTGGTATTTGTGCTTGTACTGCAGTCTGCTATGAAGGGGCAGACCAGGAGGGAGAGGCCTAGAGCTCGCCCCCATGGCCTCACGACACAGAAGAGGCAGGAGATAAAAGAAGCGTTTGATCTTTTCGACACCGATAACTCTGGTAATGGATCATCTGCTTGTTCGCCCGTCCACTTATTTTCTCCATCGTATTGCTTCATTGAGCTGATGAATTTGTATACGTGCTCGCATTTCAGGAACTATCGACGCGAAAGAGTTAAATGTTGCCATGAGGTAGTAATTTCGTAGCCATTGTCATTTTAGCACTTTCTTTTCTTGTGTGAGCATTCATGAACCTGACTTCCTTGCTTTCGTTTGTAGAGCCTTGGGATTTGAGATGACAGAAGAGGTATTGTTCATGCTTCACTAATTCTTTTGTTTTGCATTTCCTCCACTTCATCAGGAGATCTTGTAGTTGTCTTGCTCCGCCTATGATCATAGAATTAATCAAATAACTGTTGATGATAGAATGCTTACATTTTTTCTTCTTGAATAAATGATGCAGTACTGTCTGAACTGTCCTAGAATTAGCATACAATTAAGCTGGTGTGCGATTCTTAATGATGTTGCCTCACCCTGAACATTTCCTATTGAGTATATCTTTATGTCGCCTTTCCTATTGATGAATCCATCATGTTAGTCTATTAAGGAAGTCCCTCCTACTGACACACACACCTTGCTTTTGGATAATGCAGCAAATCAACCAGATGATTGCTGATGTAGACAAAGATGGTAGTGGATCAATCGATTATGAGGAGTTTGAGCACATGATGACTGCCAAGATTGGGGAGAGGGATACTAAAGAAGAGCTTACAAAAGCATTCCGTATTATCGACCAAGATAAAAATGTAAGAGCTTCAGTCTTTCTTCCTTGTCCGCATCATCTAGAATATTAAAGTGGTTGACTGCATCTTTCCAAGTTATCAAATGGCGAGTTTCCTCTTATTAAACGATAAAAATAAGCAAGTTTCTATTGGTGGACATTTGGCCATTTTTTCTTCATTCAGGTGCTTAATTGATTGCCATTTATTTTACTTTTAGATGCGTAATCAGTTAACCAAGTTAGTATATAGGTAAATTAACTACTCCCTCAGACTTACAATGTAGGTCATTTTGGAATCATTGCCTGTCAAACAATTTTCATTTACAGGAAAAAGACGAATATCTACAATAATAAACTGATATTGCTAGATCGATGATAAAATATAATACACTACTTAATTTCATTCAAAGCAACATGTTTTTCTAGAAATTGACGATCTAAATGTCCCTTAGAAAACTGTGTTAAGTCTACGACCCAGGTTTTGTCTTAGACATAGTACTGGATATCTCTTGGTGGCTTGGTGCAGAATGATAATCTGATCTTTTTGTTAATAATGCCTTGTGGAGTTCACTGTATGCAGCAAACACAATATTTATGCTATAACACTGCCATGTTCAAACTCACTACCCTTTGTAAGAGTGTTAAAATAACTTGAGTACATTGTGCGACTCTTGCAGGGGAAGATTTCCGATGTTGACATTCAGCGTATCGCCAAAGAGCTGGGTGAAAACTTCACTCTCCAAGAGATTCAAGAAATGGTACAGGAGGCAGATCAAAATGGTTAGCCCTTTTCTCTCTCTTTGCTGAATACTCGAAAAGGACATCATTTATCTGAACCTTATCCTTCAGGGGAATCAGGTGATTTAACTTCAGTTCCGTCCTTTGTCACAGGTGATGGCGAGATAGATTTCGGTGAGTTTGCGAGGATGATGAAAAAGACCAACTATGGTTACTAGACGAAGTGTCTGATCTTCGTGTAGTTGTTGTTCAATAACCACCACATGTGTTTGCCTAATGCACTTACTACTGTATGTATTTACTCAGAACGATTCTGGTGAACTCCGTGTTCTTAACTGTGGTAACATGTTTGCGCACTTGTGCTATCCGGCTGTATTACCATCCTCTACCCTTTGATGTGTTCTGCCATGCTAAATAACCTGGTTTAGCATCGCTTCAGTGGCCATTCTCTGTTCACCTGACATTTGGCTGCGTATTGCTGTGGGAATTGAGTTGCTGAAATGTTGCTTGACACAGCAGGTTGATGCATTTTTTGTGTGTAAAAGTGAGCCATGACAGCATTACCACACTGGATTCCCTGTGCGCCAGGGATCTCTGCTGCATCTGCTGGTATTTCAGTTAGCCGGTATAGGTTAGGTCTGCCCACCGACACCAACTAACGAATGTTGTTTGTGATGGGCCGACTGACGATGGACCCGGAGCATTTAGGTTAGGAACATCTCACTCTCGAATAGATTGTCTTCGTTTACACCACATCTGGCTGCAGTTGCCATGCGAAGTGAGTTGCTGGAAGTAACAGTAAGCCATGGTAGCACTAGCACACTGACCGCAGCCGCTGGAATTTCAGTCGGGCCATCCCCCATGGAGGCCCTGATCGCCTTCATGTCGGGCCGTTCAGGTCCGGACAAAAAAACTGCCTTTAACAGGGATTCTCATATGTCTGAAAGTGGTTCTTTTTTTCTCGTCCGGACATACCTGCCATGTCGGACGTGGGCCTCGCTTGTTAGCGGTCATCCGTCTCTATCCCGCCTACCCCACATCGTCCGTTCATATCCACCCAGGGCCGCACACAAAATTCGTTGTCACTACTTCTCACTCGCGCCGCCACCCCTCTCTAGTCTCTATCCGTCATCACCGCCGCCGTGTAGATTAGGTCGCGCCGCAGATGCAAAACAGCCACCGCTCCATTGCGCTTTCCGTCGGCCCGCGCACCTCCAACGACGTGAAGGCCGACTATGGCCGGGCGCTCCACCACACTCCTCTTCGACCGGCCCACCTCCATACGACGCGGAAGTCGACTCAACCCACTCGTGCTATGGACAGGCGCACTTGAACATGACAAAAACCCACGAATACCCTCTATGTTTAATTACTTAAAAATTTCCTATGTTTAAATTTATGTATAATTTGGATATTTTAGTAAGAAGAGTCTGGATAGAATAACAATGACTCCTTGGAGATGGCCTTAGCCGGGAGCTGAGGTCTTGCCCTATTGGCACCAACACTAGGATGTAAACATGTCGGGGCAGGTTTGCCGTTACCATATCTTTTGCCACATTTTTTCATCGGATTCGCAGCGAAGTGGATAATAACCAGTTGCGGATTCGGAGGCAGATGAATCAAATCACTCATTTCGAACAAACACGGAGGGCAAACATAAAACTAATCGGATAGGTACGCACGTAAATATATCGACATACCGTACAATCCAGAATAATTGTTCAATAACCTAGTAGCCTAACAAAATTATATTGCATAGTCGGTACAATAACTGTTGTTGCACCAACTAACGAATGTCATTTTTGATGGGCCAACTAACGATGGACAAGGAGAATTTAGGTTAGGGCACCTCCAATGACCCTCGCAAATGGACGGACCGTGTCCGTTTCTGTCCGAACGGACACGTAAGTTCCAACGGCTCACCTCCAATGACCGGACCATGTCCGTTTCTGTCCGAACGGACACGTAGGTTCCAACGGCCCACCGCAATTGGAACGGCGAGGGCGGACATGTCCGTTTCACCCAAACCTGGTCCATGTTTGGGGCGAAACGGACAGCGTCCCCGTCCACCCTTTGTCCTCCCTTGTCCGCCCCGGGCCCAATCGCCAGCTACACAAGTCCCCCACCTCCCACCTCTTTCCAATCCTCAAACCCTCTCACGACCGCCGCCGCCCTCGCCCCCGCAACTGATGGAGGACCACGGCCTGCCCAACCGACGGCCACCACCGCCATTTTGAAGCCGAAGAAGGAGCGGCTCCTGACAAGAGGGCAGCCCGGAGGGAGAAGACAAGGCAGCGTGTGGCCGAAGCGAAGGCTGCCAAGGTGCCGCCATCCAGGCCCGTGCCAGCGCGGACATAATCGCCATCCAGGCCGCCGCCCGAGCTATGCTCCTGCTCAAGGGGGAGGTCTTTGACGCTGCGCTTGCGGGCGCCGCCCTCAGCCCCGATGTCGTGGCCTTGGCGGCGAGCTCTGTCTCGTCCGCCAAAGGGAAGCCGCCACGGTCTTCTGCTCAAGGGGGAGGTCTTTGACGGCATCACCGGCCGCCATCCAGCCCGTGAGCGCACCGTCGCGTCTCGGTTCGCGAATGATGCATGTAAAATGCATACATGAACTTTACATTTTATTACATGTTATTCCATGTATTTGCATCATATAAGAGTTATATTCATGATTTATATTGAGTTTTGGGGATAATTAACAATTTCCCTATTTTTCTGGAATTAACCCTGCACTGTCAGAAAACCCCTTTTTCTATATTTTTACGTTTAAGGCGACCAAATCACGTCATAATGACCTGAGATTTTACGGGGATCACTTTTTTTGGAAGGAACGAAACGTAGGCGCAAAGGAAACGAAGAAACAGAGACCAGAAGGCCGAAAGAGGTGGGCCCACACGGCTAGATTCCCTGACCGCGTGGGACCCACCAAAATGGCCCTCGGGCCTCCGCTGCCGTCGATCCTTCTTCCCAAAGCTTCGTCTTGACCTAAAAACGACTATATATAGACCCCCCCAGGGCTTTCGCGAAAAGGAGCGCCGCCGAAACACAGAAACCACGAAACAGAGACCTGGAGCTGAAGATTGGAGGGGAAAACTCCGGCGGGGCGCTGCCGGTGTGGTCTCCTTCCCCTCCAACAACATCTCCACCGACACCATGATGAAGAGGGAGTAGTCCACCCCGGACTATGGGTTTGTGGAAGTAACTTATATCTCTCCTCTCTATGAGCTTCACTAATTAGTACCGTATGAGCTGCTGAACATGATTACGGTCATCTATGTAATTCCTTTGTGGTGGATCTTTATTATGAGTTAATACATGTTTGAGATTGCAATGGTTTTGTTTCAGTTATGAAAGTAGATGCATATTATGTACCCCGTTCTTATTTACTTGTCATGATCAAGCATGTTTATGAGAGCATGTGAGGGGAACGTGTGCATTAGTTGGAGTAACGGGGGGTGGCTAGTGCAGTGAACGTGACAGATAGTTCTGCGATCCACTTGGATTTTTTACCTTACTTTGTTGCCTCACTAGGGATAAACAAAAATACATGCTACCGGAGAGTGGATGTGACCTTGGCCACTACCTCCATGACTAGATCTAGCATGTTCTTATTTTAACTTCATGTCATTGAACTTATTGCTATGCTCTGATTTATCTTAATTACTAAGGTGTTATGATTTAGTTCGCATCTTGGTGGAGCATAAGAGAGAGAACAACTTATACTTGAGATCTCTATGTTAGGACGTGATGCCCATATTATTAATAACTTGTCAAACCATCTCTTGCCATCTTACATGTTAATTTTAGTGTTCCATTGTCTACCACTTATCAAGAGAGAGTGCATTTGTGAAACCATGAACCCCGGTCCATTTTTAATCATAAGAAACACCTTTCCAACACTTTTATCACCACTTTTGCTGCCATTATTAAATCAAAATACAAAAACACTTTTACATCTTGCATTCATCATAAAAAACCCAAAAATATCATTTATCATTACTACCACCATCCTTGCATATTTATTTTACCATCATTGCATATTTACTGTTGTTTGCATATTTATTTTATTATCATTCTCACACCTTGTGCTTGACAACCACTTGGTGAGGTTGAGGGCACAAAACAATTTATTTTGTTGCAGGTTCTCAAGAGAAGGATAAGAGATAACACCTGAAATACTGGTTCCCCGAGAGTTCGATATTAAACCCTCGAGTCACCCCTCGTGGGAAAACTGTCTTCCACTACTATACACTCTGCACTTGGAGTCTCAACCTAACCCATTTACTTTTCACGCAGGTAACTACGTGAAGGGCCATCAAGACCGTTTTCTGGCGCCGTTGCCGGGGAACCATAGCTGAAAGGTTTATCCAAGGATCACTCACATCAAGTCAACTTCATCACCAACTTGTGTAACAACCTAAGCTTGGGGAGGTTGCACCTACGTGAGCATCATCTTATCCATCTTTACCTACAATCATTTTATTTTGTTTTGTTCTTGTCTTGCATATCATCTTTATATTTCGGTTTGCATATTTATATTCAGTTTTGCATTTTTGTGTTGCATTTGTTATTTCGAGTTGCATTAGTGTCATTTTACTTTCAGTTTTGCATAAAAAATTAAAAACACATAAAAACTTGTTAAAATGGGAGATAGAACTAAATTGTGTGACTACACAAACACTCCTAATGATCAATTTATTGCTAAGCCTATCACCACACCTGAGATTACTGCTGAGAGCTATGAAGTTAGTCCTAGTTTGTTAAACTTGATAACTAGGGAACAATTTGGTGGTAGTGCTGTTGAGGATGCCTCTATGCATCTTCATGATTTTATTGAAATCTGTGACATGCAAAAGTTTAAAAATGTTGAAAGTAATGTCTTAAAACTGAAGTTATTTCCTTTCTCACTTAGAGGAAAAGCTAAAGAGTGGCTACATTCATTACCTACTGGTAGTATTAATTCTTGGGATGATTTAAAAGAAGCTTTCATTAAGAAATATTATCCCCCTGTTAAAATACTGCAAAATAGAAACAATATCCTCTCTTTTAGGCAAAATGAAAATGAACATGTTGCCATGGCTTGGGATAGGATTAAACTCATGCTTAGAACTTGTCCATCACATGGGGTTAATGAATGGACCATTTTACACTCTTTTTACAATGGTCTAAATTACATGTCTAGAAATATACTTGATTCAGCTGCTGGAGGTGCTTTCATGGGAAAAACTATATTAGAAGCTAAGAACATTTTGGAAAGTATCTTGCAAAATTATAGTCAATGGCATACTGATAGAGCACCTAGTTCATCTAAGAAAGTGAACTCTATAGAAGAAACAAATGATTTGTCATCTAAAATGGACACCATTCTTGCTTTTATTAATAAACAAAATTTTGAAAATATGCCTTTGCAAGAACTAGTTGGTAATAATCCTGAAAATGTTGATGTCAACTTCATTAGGAACTATGGTAATAATGGGTATGGTAACAACAATTATAACTCTTATAATAAACCCCCATATGTTCCTAACAACCGTCCTTTAGTGCCATATCCTAATGCTAATGATAAATGGAAGCCTATGTCATCAAGCAATGATAATTTCGAAGCAAATAAAATTCTTATTGAACAAGTTGCTAGTCATAATACCATGATACAAGAGTTGAATAAATCTGTTGCTTCTATTAGTTCTGATATTAGAGGTTTACAACTCCAAGCTGCAGGACTAGACAAAGCCTTGTCAAAACTAGCTGATAATCAAGCCACTTTATTGAGTATGTCTGCAGGGAAACCACAAGCACCACCCACGGTTGGGATGAATTCTATTAATATTGCTGAAAGTGTCCCTTCTACTTTGGAGGGAACTCTTAATGAACTGCTTGAATATCCTGAATATTTGTTGCCATTTATGTCTCAACTTGTTGGTTTAAAGGAAGAAGTTAATGAAACTAAAAATGATGAATCTCTTATGTTAGTCGAGTTAGAAAGAAAAGTTGAGGAAGTTAAAATGCTTAGTGAAGTTAAGGAACCATTTGTTGATTTAGAGAAGTGTAGCTTGCATGAATTAATTTCTATCTTACAAAAATTTGCAAGTGATCCTTCTGTTAATATTAACCAGGCTGGTTTTGGTTCCTATATTGCTAATCATGTCTTAAAAGAAAAGATTGCTAGGTACAATCAAGAAGCTATGATACCACCTAAGCTTGGGGATATCTGGATCCCTAAGGTACTAGTAACCATTGGAAAAGAGACACACCATGCCATTTTAGATCTAGGATCTAGTGTCTCTATATTATCTAAAGAACTATATGAAGTCCTTGAACTTAAAAATATTGAGAAATGCTCTATTGAACTTGCACTTGCTGATGATTCCATTAGACATGCTCTAGGAAAAGTAAGTGATGTTATGGTAGAGTTACACATGACTTTTGTGCCTGTTGATTTTCTAATCATGGACATGGGGAATAAAACCTCTAGTCCTATTATTTTGGGAAGACCTTTTCTTCGTACTACAGGTGCCATTATTGATTCAAAGGAAGGGAATGTGAAGTTTCAGTTTCCACACAAGAAGAGCATGGAACACTTCCCAAGGAAGAGGGACACACCAAGGTTCAAGCTCCCTCATGAGCTACGTCCCCTTTGATTATCAAGTAAGTAAGCCTAGCTATATGGCTATAAAGAAAGCGCTTTACGGGAGGCAACCCGGTTGTTTTTGTTTGAGATTTTCTTTGAGTCCTCTTGCTGTAACAAGAGAGTAGTTTGTTAGTTTTGTTTCTGGATTTTTAATAAAGAACCAAGTTTTACCTATTTTGGGTTTGAAAAGTTGCTATTCATTTTCGGAGAGTTTTCTGCCTGCACGAAGTCTGTGCACGGTTTGATTTTTCATTTTTTATCTGTAACTCCGATTGAGCTGTAATTTGAACTGTAGCTTCAACTTTTCATCCTCTGCATACGTGATTTTTTGCAGATTTTTCTGACGAGTTTAAGTAGGGTAGAAAAATGCGTTTTGCTGCTGCTGTTTTTCTGGACAGATTCTGTCTTGATATTGTTTGATGCATTCTTTGAGCTTTTTGCTTGAATCTTTTTGATTCAATTGAGTTTATGAGTAGGCATACAACATTATATACTCTCTGGACATTCATATGAATTTTTGCCTAAGGATTTTATGCAGCAAGGAACCTATTTGTTTATCACTACTAATATCACCCCACAGAAAAGAAATGGGAGAAACGGTGTTTTGAAGTTTTTTCACAGGGATTAGAGGAGCTGCACCAAGAGCTATCCAAGGATGGTGAAGACCATAAGCTTGGGGATGTCAAGACAACCCCACTAGACCAACACACTCTCGGTTTGCACACGTCTAACTTCTGTTTTTCGATCAAAGCACTTTATCGTATAAACTTGGAGCGTCTGTTTTTTTGCTTTTGTTATTTCGGTTTGTTAATAAGACCACCACTATCATTTATATATGAGAGAGCTACTGGAAGTTTGGGTTGAATTATGTTGGATGCTATTAAATATATTGGGATAGGGATGTTTGAGTTGATTTTAAAAGATACATATAGTTGCATAATTCATGTGCTTTGAATGAATGTTAATTTGCAAGTGTGTTGTCAAGAGCTATCTTTTACCATGTTTAGATGTTGAATTTTAACTTTACTTGGTTTAACATGGATTGATTAGTTCTATGGACACTTATGCATGCATTTAGATGGTCAACTTTCTCCCTATTGCTAGCCCAAAAATTACAACAAGTAAAAAGCTTGTTTCCCAACACCTTCAACCAAAGTTTTTCCAGTGAGTCCACCATATCTACCTATTAGCTTTATGCTATTCCAAGTATGTTTATCATGTGTTTATCTACATTTCTGAATTTAAATGCTTATGTTATTGATTGTCATGGGAAAAATTGGTTAAAAGCTCTCACGAACTTGATGCACAATTTACTTTTATTGCATTTAATAAGCATGAACCATTGTGATTAAAATTATGAAGTTGTGGGCTTGACAATTGTTTTGGTTGGGAGTTAGCCCATATGTGCTGTCACATGGCAAGCTTTCAACATTGCACTTATTTATATTTAGTTGATGTCATGTACTTTTGTTTATGGATGCCTATCATGGGTGAAATGAATGTGGATACTTAGTAAGTTCAAAGAGTTTGTATAAATGGTTAGAGAAATGCCTGGGCCGCTAATCTAAGCCATGCATCATTCATGGTGGAAATTTACAGCATAACCATAATGTTCATTCAGTGATGCACCTCATAATAAAAAGCTATACCCATAGTAAATAAAAGAGTGCTGAGATTGTTCATTGTCTGTTTGTCTTGTTGTTTTGACATGGGCTTGTTCATGTCAAGGGGCAAGAGGTACCCCAGTGCAGTTCTTGATGATACTATTATTACTTGCAATGACCTTTATTTGAATTTACTTTGTGGACCAAAGTGAGTAACACATGGTGTAGGTACTTGTATTCAAGGGACATGAGACATTCAACCAATACATTGTCAAGCACACCACTCATATTTGCTTTCACTTTAAACATTAATCATTCAAGATGCTATGATAGGGGTAATGAGAGCTCCACACCAATGACTACCACATTGCAAGCATTAACTTAAGTAGAAGTGTTTGGAAGTTAGATGAAACTTATTCATGCTTTACCTCTACTTATTTATCTATCCAAAGTGTCCACCTTTTATATTCAGTTTTCATAAGAAGTACTCTATGACCACCATAGGATGTTTTTACTTTTCATTATGCATACATTTGGTCCATAGTACTTTCTTCTATGTTACACTTTGTGAATTTATCATTGAACATCTTTACATTGAGTATTTGATATCACTTCATAATTTATCTTGCATATTGTTATTCCTTTGAAGAATGAATCATTTGACTCTATGTAGCAATAGTAATCACCTTTGATATCCATTGATAGTATTAAAATGCAAAGTCCATGTTAGTTTTATCACCTTCATACTCGGGACGAGCATGGGTTAAGCTTGGGGATGTTGATGCATGTAAAATGCATGTTATTCATGTTATTTGCATCATATAAGGGTTATATTCATGATTTATATTGAGTTTTGGGGATAATTAACAACTTCCCCATTTTTCTGGAATTAACCCTGCGCTGTCAGAAAACCCCTTTTTCTATATTTTTGTTTCAGGGACCAAACGACGTCCAAATGACCTGAATTTTACGGGGATCACTTTTTTGGAAGGAACGAAACGTAGGCGCAAAGGAATCGAAGAAACGGAGACCAGAAGGCCGAAAGGGTGGGCCCACGCGGCCAGATTCCCTGACCGCGTGGGACCCACCATGGCCCTCGGGCCTCCGCTGCCGTCGATCTTTCTTCCCGAAGCTTCGTCTTGACCTAAAAACGACTATATATAGACCCCCCAGGGCTTTCGCGAAAGGAGCGCCGCCGAAACACAGAAACCACGAAACAGAGACCTGGAGCTGAAGATTGGAGGGGGAAAACTCCGGGGGGCGCTGCCGGTGTGGTCTCCTTCCCCTCCAACAACATCTCCACCGACACCATGATGAAGAGGGAGTAGTCCACCCCTGGACTATGGGTTTGTGGAAGTAACTTATGTATCTCTCCTCTCTATGAGCTTCACTAATTAGTACCGTATGAGCTGCTGAACATGATTACGGTCATCTATGTAATTCCTTTGTGGTGGATCTTTATTATGAGTTAATACATGTTTGAGATTGCAATGGTTTTGTTTCAGTTATGAAAGTAGATGCATATTATGTACCCCGTTCTTATTTACTTGTCATGATCAAGCATGTTTATGAGAGCATGTGAGGGGGAACGTGTGCATTAGTTGGAGTAACGGGGGTGGCTAGTGCAGTGAACGTGACAGATAGTTCTGCGATCCACTTGGGTTTTCTACCTTACTTTGTTGCCTCACTAGGGATAAACAAAAATACCATGCTACCGGAGAGTGGATGTGACCTTGGCCACTACTCCATGACTAGATCTAGCATGTTCTTATTTTAACTTCATGTCATTGAACTTATTGCTATGCTCTGATTTATCTTAATTACTAAGGTGTTATGATTTAGTTCGCATCTTGGTGGAGCATAAGAGAGAGAACAACTTATACTTGAGATCTCTATGTTAGGACGTGATGCCCATATTATTAATAACTTGTCAAACCATGTCTTGCCATCTTACATGTTAATTTTAGTGTTCCATTGTCTACCACGTTATCAAGAGAGAGTGCATTTGTGAAACCATGAACCCCGGTCCATTTTTAATCATAAGAAACACCTTTCCAACACTTTTATCACCACTTTTGTTTGCTGCCATTATTAAATCCGAAAATACAAAAACACTTTTACATCTTGCATTCATCATAAAAAACCCAAAAATATCATTTATCATTACTACCACATCCTTGCATATTTATTTTACCATCATTGCATATTTACTATGTTTGCATATTTATTTTATTATCATTCTCACACCTTGTGCTTGACAACCACTTGGTGAGGTTGAGGGCACAAAACAATTTATTTTGTTGCAGGTTCTCAAGAGAAGGATAAGGAGATAACACCTGAAATACTGGTTCCCCGAGAGTTCGATATTAAACCCTCGAGTCACCCCTCGTGGGGAAAACTGTCTTCCACTACTATACACTCTGCAATTGGAGTCTCAACCTAACCCATTTACTTTTCACGCAGGTAACTACGTGAAGGGCCATCAGCGGGACACTTCACCGGAGATCTCTTTGGTCCTGACGGTCCCGGTGGTGCCTCATCTTGACCTCACGTCACTCCGAGTGTCGGCGACATCCCGATTTAGAGCAAGGCCAGGGCACGGTCGATGTCGGCCTCGGGGAGGATGCCCCAACCCCGTGCACTTGATTTTGAGGAGTTGCCGTCCACGACGCCAGCCAACCCGACCTACTTTGACACCGATAGTGTCACGGAGGACATGATCTTCGGGGGAGGCGACTACGACAATCAAGATAGCGAGACCCAAGACGAGGCCGAGGAGATGGCCGGGGACGAGACTCAAGCCGAGGTGGTTTCTGAAGAGCCATTGGAGTTCAATGAGGAGCTCACCCGACTCACCGCCACCCTCAAGAAGAAGAACCAAAGGACAGCCTCGTAAATGGAGAAGGACGACAAACTTCTTTGTGAGGCTTGGATGACAATTGGCCAATGCGCGATCAATGGTGCCCAACAAAAAGGGACCACATTTTGGAGGAGGGTGGGGAAGCATTTTCATGAGCAAAGAAAGTTGTCGCCCTACAAGATTGAGAGTGATCGCAATGACACCTCTCTTAGCAAAAGGTGGTCACATATCCAAGGCGAATGTAGCAAGTTTCAAGCCGCCCATGATCATGTCAGGGCTTGGCCAGTGAGTGGCATAGGGGCGCGGGACATTGGTCTCCAAGCAATGGCATACCACAAAGAGGTGTACAAGTCAAAATTCACTTTGAGCCATTGTTGGACATTGATCAAAGGATGCCCCAAGTGGATCGAGCTCTATAATTCGTTGAAGAAAGGAGTCGGCGATGAATCGAAGAAATGATCCAATGAAGATGAAGATGATGAGGGAGGCCCAAGCTACAGGGCCCGTTCGGTGAGGCCGAGGGACACAAGTCCACAAACAAAGATGCCAAGCGCGACGCGATGACTCTTGCGTTGGAGGAGACATTGAAGGGGTTGATCGCCGACAAAGAGGATTCAACCGCCGCAAGATATGTGGAGAAACGCGAAGACAGAGGATGCAGTGGCATGCTATTTGGAGATGCAAAAGAAGAAGCTAGAGATTGAGGAGAACCGTATCAAGGCCGAGGAGAACCGGGTCAAGCTCGCGATGATGGCCGAGGAGAACCGGGTCAAGGCCGAGGACAACTGGTCAAACTCGCGATGATGGCCGAGAAGAACCGGATCATGATGGCCGATTTGAGCATGATGGACCCAGAGCAAAGGGCTTGGATCCTCAAGAAGCAAAATATGATCCACGACGATGAGTGATCTCCGTTCTCATTTATTTTATCATGTCATTTGAACTTAATTGTATTTTGAACTATGTATCATTCCATACCTTTCTATGTCATGTTTAAGTGGATAAATATTTGTATTATTCGTGTATTATTTTCTATATATATCTCATCTTTTGTTTGCAATATGGCAAAGGGGCAAACCCTAACCAAGTTTTTTGATGGCCGGACCATTTTGCGGTGGGCCGTTGGGTTCAGCCTCCACCACAAACGGACACATGCCACAATCCTGTCCGCGGACTATCCCAAACGGACAAGGCGCCCTTAGGAAATCTCACCCCGTTCACATAATATAGAGGAGAATACACACGTACTACATGGTACATGGCCGAATGAGCACGGTGGGTACACCGGTCAGTGTGTGCATTCTTCTTCATTCTTCTGCCGCTGCTTCTTCCTGACAGCGTTTATCAATGAATCACAGGGCCACAGTAGCGTTCCTTTTTTTTGGAGCCGCTTCCAGACTATGAAAAAGGCCATTCCTGCTTTCTACACACCGGCATACAGGCCACAGGGAGAATCCCAACTGGAAGGGCATGGGCTGAGCGCGCCGAAATGTTAGGCCTTGCCGGACGTAATATCGCTATTGGCGCCGTGAGTGGGCGCGATTTTACGTCCGATGCGCCCAATAGAGCTACTGGCGGCCCTATTGGTGCCGCGACTGGAGATGCTATAACAGGGCTTCTCATATGTATGAAGGTGGTTTTATTCTCGTCGGGACATACCCGCCATGTCGGACGCGGGCCTCACTTGTTAGCGGTCATCCGTCTCTATCCCGCGTACCCCACATTGCCTGTCCATATCCACCCAAGGCCGCACACAAAATTTGATGTCACTCCTTCTCTCACACGCGCCACCACCCCTCTCTATCCGTCATCGCCGCCGCCGTGTAGATCAGGCGGCGCCACAAATGCAAAACAACCGCCGCTCCATTGCGCTTCCCTTCGGCCCGCGCACCTCCAACGACGCGAAGGCCGGCTCTGGCCGGCGCTCCACCGCACTCCTCTTTGGCCGGTCCACCTCCATACGACGCGGACATCGGCTCGATCCACTCGTGCTATGGACGAGACGCACTTGGACATGACATGGACCCAAGAAAACCCTCTATGTTTAATTAGTTAAAATTTCCCTGTGTTTATTATGTATAATTTGGATGTTTTAGAAAGAAGAGTCTGGACATAATAACAATGCCTCCTTGGAGATGGCCTTAGCCGGCAGCTGAGGTCCATCCCTCTTGGCACCAACACTAGGATGTAAACGTGTCGTGTCAATGCCGTTACCATATCTTTTGCCAAAAAAATCATCGGATTCGGCAGATAACTACCGATTGCGGATTTAGAGGCGGGTAAATCAGATCACTCATTTCGAACGGAAATGGAGCGGATTTAGGGTAAAAATAAAACTAATCGGATAGGTACGTACATAAATATATTGCCATACCGCACGACTCAAAATATTTGTTCAATAACCTAGTAAACCTAACAAAATTATACTTCATATTCATATAGTCTTTTTTTTTTGAAACTTCATATTCATATAGTCAGTGAGTTGTTGTTGTGGTTGTTTGTGACCAACACCAACACCACTATTCTCACATAAATGTGTGACACAATAAATGTAGAGGAGAACACATACGTATGTACTATGTACGTGATACACGGCCGAGTGAACACGGTGGGTACACCGGACCACCGGTACAGTGTGTACATTCTTCTTCATTTCTGCCGCCGCTTCTTCATGACAGCGTTTATTAATGAATCAGGGCCACAGCCACAGTAGCCTTCCTTCTTCTGAAGCCGCTTCCAGACTCTGAAAATGGCCCTGCCTGCTTTCTACACACCGGCACACAGAGGAAGAGACAGAGACGTAACCGGGTCACCGACGGGGACCAGCCGCCGTGTGTGCGGTGGAGCAGCTGGGGCACGGCCCTCTCGTGTCCTCACCTCACGTCCCGCTTCAAGTCGGATTAACCCGCGCCGGCGGCGGCGCCGCTCCTCCCTCGGCTCTCCGGCCGTGTCAGCTCCACGTCCTCGCCAGCTCGCCGTTGCCACAGGATTGCTACTGGCTGTCCTGTTTCGTCCGGTCCGCGTCGATGGAGACGGGCTCCTCCGCCTGGGGACGAGAACGTGTTCGCTGGAGCCTAACGACGCTGTCTCACTCGATCCACGTAGACGCATCACTATTTTTTTCATTCATGGTAATACGATTCTCATTGATAAATAAAAGACAAGATACAAAGTATGTATACACCGATCTTACAGATATGTAAAGATAGGATAAACCTATGTGACAAACCAACGACTATCCATCTTCTTTGGCACCACCGTAGCAGTCACCAATTAAAATAGACAGATCACCTCTTCACCCGAGCTCGACGCGGCTCCATCGCTGATCATCAGCTTTTCGGACCTCCAAATTAGTTTGCCATATGACAAACCATTGCCGTTGAAAGAATCAGACCGGGGCAGTAGGACCCCGGACACGTCATCGAACTTCAGCACTGGCACCCCCGCACGACGACGTCGGAGTAGGGAACCAGAACCGTCAGCATCCAACCACGAACCTAGCACAAGGTGCACCATCTTCCAGCTGTCACTAGTGCAAACCACTGTCTGCACGTACTCCCTGGACGAATCCTCTCTACTCCACCATGACGCCGGAGACAACGCCGCAGCAACGGGGACAGAACAGGAGGAAAAATCCATCTGATGGAGTTGCCGCCGCCGCCTCGCCGACACCATCCATGAACCCTACAGCCGTCGATCTGAAAGATCGGCAAGCACACAGTGCCACCAACTCCGAGACGTCGCCATGAAGGACAACACCGGTGTGGGAGTAGAGTTGAGGCAGTAACTAACTAAGACATGAGCCTTTGTCTATGTAAAATTGTAGAGTAACTCCGTATTTTCTACCACTGCTGTAAACGTTTGAAACAGGTTGACAAACACACACGCAAGCCATTGCACGCACGCACGCACGCACACACTCACATAATATTTAATACAGCATAAAAAATGAGATCCCGGCAGATGAGTAAATGGCTACAGACTCTTCACAACGAGCACGGTATGTGTAGACGTGAGATGTGAATTTGAGTACACCGACCATCAAAATTACTTTACGCTGCATGTTTAGCGGTGATATTATTTCAGTGTTGCCAAGTGGTTCTGTTGCATTTACAAGAGTGTGGTGGTTGCCTTGCAATTCTTGGGACATACTTCGTCGATCATGCCTTTCTTGCTTTGGAAGTTTTGGGCGTCTCCCAAGTGTAAAATCTTTGCATGGTTGATCCTTCAAAACCGGGTGTGGACGGCAGATAGAGTTCAACAAAGGGGATGACAAAATTATGGCACTTGTACGTTGTGTAATCAAGTGCAAGAATCGGCCGATCGTCTCCTCTTCCAATGCCTGTTCACCAAGAGAATTTGGTCATCCTTCAAGATATGGCTTGCACTTCATGATTTCAATCCAGACGAGTGGCATGTGATCTCTAGCACGAAGGAATAGTGGATGGAGGTGCTTCACAAGAAAAGGGTTTCAAGGAAAGCTTTGGCTTCACTTGCAATGCTCGTCTCATAGAAAGTTTGGTTGGAGAGGAATGCCCGCATTTTTAGAAACAAGTTTTCTACGGCTACCATGCTCACCGACAAAATCAAGGAGGAGGCCGTTATGTGGTGCCGTGCGGGGGCAAAAACGTTGTGCAATATTTTGCTGCGGGAGTAGCTTTTGTTTTTGGGCCTTGATCGTCCTTAGGTCAAGGCGGGTTTGTAATACTCTCTTAAAAAAGTCTCTCTTAATTAACGAAAATGGCAAATATTTGCCTTGTTTCAAAAAAAAAATTATAGGTGATATTATTATACTGTTGCCAAGTGGTTTGGCTACATTTACAAGAGGTGAGGTGGTTGCTTGCAACAGGTGTCACCTCCAAAAGTCCAACGACTCCACCTCCACCTCCACAACGTCACGCTCAGGCCAGCGACCCGGCCGGCCGCCTCCGCGTGTTGTGAGCCGTCCATTCCTGGTCTAGGCGGGATGGACGGACGACGCGTCATGTCGGGTTGCCGTTTCGGTGACCGAAAGCCTCGTTACCGGAATCTCTTCCTTTCCATCTTCCACGCCATAACCAACCCGCCCCGGCCAGTTTAGTAAAATAAATTATTGCAAAGTATAGTACGTGAGAGATAATGCTGGTAAATAAAAAAGAATAGATTCATTCGAAGCCACGAGTTCGAAGCATGCTGGCCAGTACTTAATCTAGCCTAGCACCCGTGTGGCAATCTCCATCAGGCTTTTCCGTTTGACACCCTATATGTGTACAAATTTAGATAAGTGTGGACGTGAAGTCTATATGCTTCTCAACTAATTCATTCATCCCACTAGTGTATGAGTTGGAACTGTGGCAATATGTTCTTGATCACGATAATACAAATTGTGTCATATCTCAAAAGTGCTCTCTGGCCAATCACGTGTGGCAAGAGGCAATGATGATCACCCGCGTACGGACCGTGGACATTCGCTTGGTACCACACAGTGGCGGAGCCATGTTATAGCCGTGTAGTAACTACATAGTTCTTCTTTCTCTCTTTGCCTTCTGCTCGCCGCTATCCAACATCAGCTGTCGGCAAGTGAAGTTGAAATCCGCCTTATGTCAGAATTGATGAAAGCTTGTGCGCCTTTTGCATATAGATGTTGATATTTATTGGAGAAGAGCTTATGACATCCAAACGGTAACAATAAAGAAGTGGTACCCGGTCTAAAACGTGAAAGATGTCCGAGCGAAAAGTAACCGCCCACCATTGCCCACACCAAATTGAGCGTATAATTAGCATTTTTAGGTGGCGAATAGATAGAAGAAGAAGTTTTACATGTTATTTCAACAAAATATACAAACAACTTTTTTTGTTTCGACAAAATGGCTGTTTCTGTAGTTTGAACAAAATAAGAGGTGCTTTTCGAAAAGAAGTCTCATCCGCTCCTTGCAGTAATCCCAGGTGTGAAGTGTCCGACCGACCAGTGGACTCACGAGCCGGACAAACCAAGCACACGTACACCACATCCGCCTCTCCTCTCCTCAGACGAAAAGAAGAAGAGAAAAATCGTGAGCACGAAGAGCGGAGATCCGAATCGGTGCAAAAGGAAGCCCCGATCGCTTCGCCCACAAGACTTCCTCCGCGCAATCGAGTAAGCTTCGTCCCCTTCTGCTGCAATCCGCCATTAACTCTTGCTGCGGCTCCGTGCTTCTCTGTTTGAGCCAGCTGCGGCGCCGCGGCGGCCTGCCGGTTCTTGATTCTTCGTCTGATGTGAATTTTGGCTTTTGGTCTGGATGGTTTCGCAGTGATTTTCTGTTCTGTTGTATAGTTTTTATTACGGCCAGTTTCGTTCTCCTTGGGTAAAATCAGTTGCAGGAAGAATCTAATTTTGATCCTAAAGATGGAGATTTCTTGGCAGTGGTTCATCTAATGGCTAGGAGACTCAGTTTCTTAGTGCAACGAAATCATGGGCTGTCCAGGAAGATATTTTCATTTTTTTTTTGGTGTTTGCGTAGAAGAAGAGGGCTAGAACCTCGGTGCCATAAAAGCTCTCTGTTTTAGTTTTTTTTTTTTTTTTGCGAATAGCTCCCTGTTTTAGTTAACCAGTTCAATAGTAGAACTTAAATATTTCACCTTTCTAGGTACTACTACATTTAGTCATGTAATATCAAACGTGTTCAATCTTATGTAAGATTTTACTAGTTGGGATTAAAATATTGATGAAGATATGAGCCTGTACGGAGATGAGCAAATTCTTCTGGAAGTCAAACATTCAAGTGTGATTGATGCACATAGGACTGGCCATGATTTGAAACAAATGGAATTGAACATGATTGGAATGATTTAGCTCATGATTGTTGGCAAATAATGATGATTCTGGCACGAGATATTTCCTCTACCTGGTCCATTATGGCTTTTTTAGGAGCTATAAAAATTCGTATTCGTATGCGTTATTTGGTTGCTTACTTTTGTTCTTTATTTAGAAAAGATGGTTTAGGTCATGCATACATAAGGTTGGGTGCAAAAGTAGCTGAATTATTGCAGACAGAAAGTAGGTTCGGTGTCAGTAGGTCTCAGTGATTAGTGTTTGTAGGGCCGGATCACTAAAGTTCTTTTGGTGACTAGCATACCCAGTTACTGCACATAGTTCATCTATTGTTCTGCAATGCAATTTTGTTATCTCTACTTCGCTTGGAACATGGATAGAATTGACATACAAAATAAGTGTAGGGTACTGTTTAACAGCTTGAGAGTTGTTTGTTTCCATAGTACTTGCCATGATGATTACATGTCATGCAGTGTACTCTTCTTACTTGCTGGAATTTGTGATATAACATGTCTTGTAACCTGACAGTCACTTTTTCATTGCATAATAATCTTTAGGGGCAAACTAGCCGCAGCATAAGAAATGGAATCGACTCATGCATCTGAAGAAAGTAGCTCAAACGAGTCATCTCCAAGAGGAGATCAAGAAACTTTTGCGGATTCACCAACTCTGCCTGCTATGAAGGAAGTCATTAACAACAGTCATCATGAAAATCCAAATGCGCACATGGAGAAGTCACCCCAGGCAGCCACATTGGATATCTCTAATGGCCTGCCGGTTGCTGCCGATAGTTCAGAGTTAGCTTCACAGGTCCTGGAAATTTCTCATCCTGATTCAATGGAGTGCCACGTAGAATCAAATTCCTCTACAAGTACAGGTCGTAAAATGCTCTCAAGTTCAGGACCAGCTGAGACATTCACAAAATCGATGAAGGATCATGCAGATCAGTATTCTTCAGCATATCCCGTCGAAGCGAACCACGCCGAAGACAAGATATGTTATCAGCAGAAAATTGCTGTAAAACCAAAAGTGACAGAAGAGTTGGAAAAAAAACCTGACAGTCCATACAAAGGCCTTATTGACACTGCTGCGCCTTTTGAGTCTGTGAGAGAAGCTGTCACCAAGTTTGGAGGAATCATTGATTGGAAAGCTCACAAAGTTCAGATGATGGAGGTATTCTTGTCACTCTTAAAGTCTTAATACTACGTATGAATCATATGCTCATAGTCGGCGTGCTAAGTTATATGCTACATAATTGAATTTTAATCAGCTAGAGTATTCTAAAAGGAACTTCCTTTTTATGCAGAGACGCAAGTTCATACAATCTGAACTTGAAAATGCTCAGAAAGAAATTCCACAGTGTAAAGAAGAACTAGAAGCTGCAGAGATGGCTAAATCACAGGTACTTAATGAACTAGAGACCACTAAGAGAGTTATAGAAGAGTTAAAGCATGATCTGGAGAAAGCACAGATGGAAGAAGTTCAAGCAAAACAGGACTCTGAGCTAGCACAACTCAGAGTACAAGAAATTGAGCGGGGAGTAGCTGATGATTCTAGTTTAATAGCCAAGACCCAGATGGAAGTTGCAAAAGAAAGACATGAAAAATCTGTTGCTGAACTTAAATCAGTAAAGGAGGAGCTGAGAACATTACATGAACAGTATGCTACCTTAGTTATTGAAAGAGATGGAGCAATCAAAAGGGCAGAAGAAGTTTTATCTGCCGGAAAAGAGATCGAGAAGCGAGTGGAGGCACTGACTGTAGAACTAATCGCATCTAAAGGATCTCTTGAGTTGGCCCATGCTGCACATCATGATGCTGAAGAACGTAGGATCGGTGCAGCATTGGCGAAAGAACAAGATTGCCTTGCTTGGGATAGAGAGTTGCTCCAGGAACAAGAAGAGCTGCAACAACTGAACAATAAGCTTCTGTCCAAAAATGATTTGAAGCAGAATCTTGATACAAATATGCGGAAGTTGCATAGCCTCAAGCTTGAGCTTTCATCCTATATGGAGAATATACTTAGTAAAGAAGCCGATGGAGTTGCCAGTGAGCTTGAATCTGAAGATGCTAGACGAAGTAGCACCTTTGTTAAGGAAATTCTAGCTTCAAAACAGAAAGAGCTCGAGGAGGTTAAAGCAACCCTAGAAAATGCAAAAACCGAGGCAAAGTTGTTAAGACTTGCTGCGACAACTCTCAGATCAGAACTGGATAGTGAGAAAGCTTCACTTGACTCATTGCAGCAGAGGGAAGCTATGGCATCCATTGCAGTGTCTTCACTAGAAGCTGAGCTCAACAGGACGAAGAAAGAGATAGAATCTGTGAGATCCAAGGAAGAAAGTGCCCAAGAGATAATGGTGGATCTTCCTAAGATGTTACAGGAAGCAGCCCAGGAGGCCGAGGATGCCAAGGTGGCAGTTCACTCGGCACAAGAGCAACTGAGAAAAGCCAAGGAAGAAACTGAGCAAACCAGAGCAGCTGCAACTACAGCAAGCACCAGGTTGTGCGCCGTTCTCAAAGAAATAGAAGCATCCAAAGCATCTGAGAGGCTAGCACTCGCAGCAGTTCAAGCGTTGAAAGAAAGCAAAGAGGCCAGCGACGTTGAGGATTCTCCTAGAGGAGTGACACTTCCTCTAAGCGAGTATTATGCTCTTAGCAAGAAAGCGCATGAAGCTGAAGTGCTGGCAAATGAGAATGTGACAGAAGCCCTGGCACAGGTAGAGACGGCGAAAGGGTCTGAAACAGAGAGCCTAGGCAGGCTAACTGAAGCATCAAAGGAGATGGATGAGAAGAAGGAAGCTCTTGAAATTGCGTTGGAGAGAGCCAAGCGGGCAAACGAGGGGAAACTTGCCGCTGAGCAGCAACTGAGGAAACGGAGATCCGACCATGAGCAGCGGCGGAAAGCGAAAGTTCAGGAGGCCGTGAAAAGTGCGGTTAACCCTTTGAGTAGCCCGTTTGTTGAACAGAAGGCTCCTTACCTGAAAGAGCAGGATTCACGGCTACATATGTCAGGTAGTAGCTATGAGGATCTTGTTCCAAACCGGAAGCTACGAAAGAAAAAGTCGTTTCTACCTCGAATGGGCTCATTTTTGTCGAGAAATACTCCGGCACAAACATAAGCGAATAAGGCATGGATCTACAAGCTGTACATTGCTGTAATAAGTTAATTTTTTTTGTCCTGTAAGTTGGCGTCTGGTATAAGCTGTAATTTGTTGGTATAAATTCAGGAGGGCATACTGCAGTTTTTCAACATCATTTTTGGGCAACTCGGGATAAATTTTGCGAGAAAAAATGCCCGAAATATAGCACGGTTATGTTATGTTCTGCTATCTTCCTCCTTAAAATATCCGAATTGTTTTGGGTAGTTCTCTCCCTGCAACATCTTAGACTCTGAAGTTCTTAGAAGGTTATGTTATGTTCTGCTATCTTCTAAAATGCCCGAATTGTTTTGGGTAGTCCTCTCCCTGCAACATTTTAGACTCTGAAGTTCTTAGAAGTGTCCAGTATTAGAACATGAACCTGACTGTATATCGTCAAACAGACGTTGGTTCATTCACGCAAGTAATACACTATGTTTTAAAAAATGATAAGAAAATATGTGATTAGACATGAGGCAGAATTAAGAAACTCTAACTGTTTGCTTCATAGTAAAGGGAAGGCCATGCGGCCACGGCTGATCCTGGCATGTTTCTCTGAAACCTGAAGTTGGTAATGCCATGTCTTTGTGCCAGAGCTCTACCAGCAGCAGCAAATGCATGTCTGAGTGAAATCAAATCAGCACGCAACAGGAAAACGAGCGAAACGATTAGTACTAAGAAATAAGCAGGGTTTGCCAAGTTGGCACGGAAATAATGGGGAAATCCACGATAACCCCCCCAGTTCACGCGCCTTTGATCATATGCCCCCTTTGTGTCACTGACATGTGGGGTCCGGCCCCACATGTCAGTGACACAAGGGGGGCATATGATCAACGGCGCGTGAACTGGGGGGGTTATCATCAATTGCCCAATACAGACTGACGAGGAGAAAATAAGAAACTTGGATACGTTCTGGAGCAAGTGTGGTCGAATCTCTTTTTTTTTGTCTCCTGCTTGGATTGGCCACTCGCTGAAGAATCTGCTTCCTGGAGGCCTTAGCACATTGCTATATTTAATTATCCCACTTCAAATTTACCCATAATAGAATAACACGTGCATCCCCGAACAGACTTTGTGAGGTTCTCTCCTTGTTCCCAAGCACCCAAGGGGAACATCCAATCGTTAATAGTGAGCTTTGCTAGTTGAATCCAATCAAATGAAAACTTTTCAGAGATATGCAGCTACACATCAGGCACCAGGCAGAAACTGGAATCGAACAATGTGATACAATCGTGCTCACTGCCCTGTAATAAGTACACATGTTCCACTGAAACTGTCCAATGTTAACATAAGCCTGCAGTGCAGCCAGGCATATTTAATCCTAGCATGTTTCTTTCCTTTTATTTTCGAGACAGTCCCTAGCTTGTTTCTCTCAGACTTGAAGTTGGTACCTCCATGACCTTGTCTCAGAACTCCAGCACAGAAACAAAAGCATGTGGAAGAACCAAATCAAATAAGCAGTGTTTGGCATGAACACAATACCGAGGAAAGAGCTTTGACCATTCTTGAGCAGGTATGGTAGAATCTCCTTTCTGTTTCCTTTTTGGACTGGTTGATCAGTGGAGAACCTCCTTCATGTAGGCCCTACCACAGTGCCATTTGAAACTTATTCCCTGGGCAGCTTGCAGGTTGCTGCAAGCATAGGAATATGATCTGATGAAATCCCTGCAGATAGCTGCTTGGCTACTCACGGGTAAACCAAGGCGAAAATGCATGATGCATTCTCCTCATCCCATCAGGCAAAAAGTTACTAGAATCGAACAATGTACTTTGCATACTAGCCTTGCGTGTAAAGATAGATGCGATGCCCGAGCTTAGACTGTAAGTTAGGTAGCCCTCCACCAAGAACGAGATAACATTCAGATTCAGATCAGCGACACACCCCTCGCAGCCTGCAGATAGCAACGAATAAAGTGGCAAGATGCATTCGTCGATCGAAACCAGTATAAAAGGAGGTACAGCCGCGAGACTCCTCAAACCATCCACCTTAGCTACCACAGCCGCATCTGCATCTGCAACTGCAAGGATTACCTATGGCGATCAGGGGAGTCCCATCGGCGCGCGGGATGTCGGTGGAGGAGTTCAAGGAGTGGCTGAAGCAGTTCGACGTCGACGGCGACGGCCGGATCAGCAGGGGCGAGCTCCGTGAGGCCATCCGCCGCCGCGGGGGGTGGTTTACCACCCTCAAGGCCGGCCGCGCCGTCCGCCGCGCCGACAGGGACAACAGCGGCTACGTCGACGACGCCGAGATCGAGAACCTCGTCGCCTTCGCGCAGAAAGACCTCGGCATGAAGATCTCTGCCTGGTAGCTAGCCAGCCTAGACTAGCCTAGCTCCACGGAGTTTTATCTTCCCAGCTTTTTAATACTATTAACGATCGAAAAGCAGTATTGCACTATACTAGTTGGCAGCTTCTCCTGAGAATAATATGTGCAAATCAGGAGAACTCCATTAAGGTTTGCTACTCGTAGTACTTTACTAAGCGTATGTGCATGGCTATGCTGGGGTTTGATTCTAAAAAAGAAACCAAATTTGCAATTACGATTTATGAACCCTTGAACATGTTGTTGTTAGGGTGAACGATACCCCTGTTGGGGGGTGTCGGGTACGTGTTATAGGGCACGGGAAAAGCCCCCGTGGTGGCGTGTACAAGAGGGATTCGTATAGGTTAGAGTACTACTCTATACCTATACGAATACAATATACCCGGTACATTATTTGTCTAACACCCCCCCCCCCTAATCTAAACTTTACAAAGATTTAGATTACGTCGAAATTCCTAAAGCTTCTTGGGACACAAAGGCCTGGTAAATCCGTCTGCAATCTGATCCTTGCTTGAGATAAACATGACATCAAGCTGTTTGTTTGCAACTCTTTCACGAACAAAGTGAAAATCAATCTCAATATGTTTTGTACGGGCATGAAAAACAGGATTAGCAGACAGAAATGTAGCACCAAGATTGTCACACCATAAACATGGTTTGTCCTTGAGTGACACTCCTAACTCTCTTGTGAGACTCTCCATCCATATCAATTCAGCAGTGGCATTGGCTACAGCTTTGTACTCAGCCTCTGTACTTGAACGAGACACAGTAGGTTGTTTCCTGGCACTCCATGAGATAAGATTGGGACCAAAAAATATAGCAAACCCACCAGTAGATCGCCTATCATTGAGATCTCCTGCCCAATCTGCATCTGAATAAGCACTAAGAAGAGCGGAGTGGGGGAGTATTTGGAGAAGTCTTTGATGTCTACGTGTGCTTCTATTCTTGTAGACAGTGTTGGGCCTCCAAGAGCAGAGGTTTGTAGAACAGCAGCAAGTTTCCCTTAAGTGAATCACCCAAGGTTTATCGAACTCAGGGAGGTAGAGGTCAAAGATATCCCTCTCAAGCAACCCTGCAATTAAGATACAAGAAGTCTCTTGTGTCCCCAACACACCCAATACACTTGTCAGATGTATAGGTGCACTAGTTCGGCGAAGAGATAGTGAAATACAAGTGATAGGATGATTATAAGTAGTAACTGCAATCTGAAATAAAGATGGCAGCAAGCAAACATGTAGCAGAACTTGTTGTAAACGGTGTTTCAATGCTTAGAAACAAGGCCTAGGGATCATACTTTCACTAGTGGACACTCTCAACAATGATCTCATAACTGAATAAGTAAAAGCTACTCTTAAACACTCTCTTGTTGGATAACAAACACCATTCATTGTGTAGGGCTACAAAAGCACACCTCAAGCCGGAGTAAACAAGCGCCACAACGTCATAAAGGAATCACACACGGTGCACACACTGTCACCTTTACACCGTGGAGAGTACCGGAGTTCATATTAAAGTAACCTATAGAGTGCATAATAGATAAAGAGTAACATCTACATATTCAACTAGATTAGCACAACTGAACACAAGTAAATACTGCTCGGGATTATTCTCCTTCTTGATAACACAAGAGTACTATGTAGGGCTGCAAAAGCACACCTCAAAGTCTGAGTAAACAAACACCACAATTCCCAAGAATAAGCCATGATAAATCTAAATTATTCATAGAGTCACACAAGTACCCACACTGTCACCTTGATACCGTGTTGTCACAATGACTCCAGAAACTAGACAAAATCACTTGAGTAGCATAAACATTATTAATGTATTCAGCGATACTAGCAATACACATGATCACATAAAGATCACACCATGGAGAGAGAGATGAACCACATAGCTACCGGTAGAGCCCTCAGCCTCGGGGGAGAACTACTCCCTCCTCATCATGGGAGTCAGCAGCGGCGATGAAGATGGCGGTGGTGTCGATGGAGATGACTCCGGGGGCAATTCCCCGTCCCGGCGCGTGCCGGAACAGAGATTCTGTCCCCCGAAACTTGTCGTCGATGGCGGCGGCGCTGCGGAACTCTTCTGGAAATATGGCTTGTTTTTAGGGTTTTCGCGTCTGAGGGAATAAATAGGCGAAGGGGCAACGTCGGTGGAGGCCGAGGGGCCCACACCACCTGGTGGCGCGGCAGGGGCCCACCGCGCCGAGGTGTGGTTTGGCCACCTCGGCGCCCTCCTTCGTCTCTCCTTCGGACTCCGTGACGTGCTGGAAAAATAGGGACGTGGCCTTTTGTTTCGTGCAATTCCGAGAATATTCGCAGAAGTACTTTTCTGAAACCAAAAACAGCAGAAAACAGGGAACTGGCACTGTGGCATCTTGTTAATAGGTTAGTCCCAGAAAATGCATAAAAGTGATATGAAGTGTATATAAAACATGTAGCAAATGGTATAATATAAGCATGGAACATCAGAAATTATGGATACGTTGGAGACGTATCAAGCATCCCCAAGCTTAGTTCTACTCGTCCTCGAGTAGGTAAAACGATAACAACAAATAATTTCTGAGGAGACATGCTTTCACACAATCTTGATCAATATATTGCAAGGCTCATGTCATGAATGAAGTGACTCAAAGCAATGGTCTATAGTTTGCTAACAAATAGATAAAGAGTAAACAATGAATCATATAAGCAAAAACTTTTCATGAATAGTACTTTCAAGACAAGCATCAAAAAGTTTTGCATAAGAGGTAACTCATAAAGCAATAGATTCAAAGTAAAAGGCATTGAAGCAACACAAAGGATGATTAAGTTTCAGCAATTGCTTTCAACTTGTAACATGTATATCTCATGGATAGTTGTCAACATAAAGCAATATAACAAGTGCAATAAGTAAATGTAAGAATCAATGCACACAAAGTTGACACAAGTGTTTGCTTCTAAGATAGAAAGGAGTAGGTAAACTGACTCAACATAAAGTAAAAGATAGGCCCTTCGCAGAGGGAAGCAGGGATTAAATCATGTGCTAGAGCTTTTTAAGTTTTCGAAAGCATATAGAGAGCACAAAATAAGTATTTGAGAGGTGTTTGTTGTTGTCAACGAATGGTAGTGGGCACTCTAACCCCCTTGTCAACCAGACTTTCAAGAGCGGCTCCCATGAAGGACGTTATCTCTACCAGCAAGGTAGATCATCCCTCTTCTCTTTTGTTTACACATGTATTTTAGTTTCTTTATAGATGACACTCCTCCCAACCTTTTGCTTACACAAGCCATGGCTAACCGAATCCTCGGGTGCCTTCCAACATTCACATACCATGGAGGAGTGTCTATTTGCAAATTAAGTTGCTTACTGATAAATCAGGGCAAAACATGTGAAGAGAATTATTAATGAAAGTTGTAATTAATTGGGGCTGGGCACCCCGTTGCCAGCTCTTTTTGCAAATTATTGGATAAGCGGATGTATATGCCACTAGTCCATTGGTGAAAGTCTGTCAGAAGTAAATGACAAGATTGAAAGATAAAACACCACATACTTCCTCATGAGCTATAAAACATTGACACAAATAAGGAGTAATAAAGTTTTGAATAGTTTAAAGGTAGCACATGAAATATTTACTTGGAATGGCAGGAAATACCACATAGTAGGTAGGTATGGTGGACACAAATGGCATGGGTTTTGGCTCAAGTTTTGGATGCACGAGAAGCATTCCCTCTCAGTACAGAGTTTAGGCTAGCAAGGTTGTTTGAAGCAAACACAAGTATAAACCGGTACAGCAAGAATCACATAAAAACATATTGCAAGTATTATAAGACTCTACACTGTCTTCCTTGTTGCTCAAACATTTTACCAGAAAATATCTAGACCTTAGAGAGAACAAATATGCATCCCAAGTCTCAACAAGCTCTACGGTAGTTCTCCACTACTAGGCTTTAACTACATGATGCAAGAGCTTAAACATGATCTACTTGAGAGCTCAAAACAATTGCAAAGCATCAAATCAAAACAAGACAATGATCTACAAGAATGCATATGTCTTTTCCAATACCAACTACTACATGTAGCATTTTCTTTCTTCCAAACAAACACAATCAATTTATTTAAACATAAACTCTCCAAATGATAATATAATGCAGCAAGAGAGTATTTATAAACAAGTGCTAACAGCTCGAAGAGATGCATGAAAAACAGGAGCTAAAAGCACTGCAGTAGCTAGTTAAGAATACTCAACAAATATAAGTGAAGAACATGAGTATTCACATGAAAAAGCGGAGCGTGTCTCTCTCCCACACAAGGATTGCTAGGATCCGAATTTATTCAAACAAAAACAAAAATAAAAACACACAGACGCTCCAAGTAAAGCGCATAAGATGTGAAAGAATTAAAATATAGTTTCACTAGAGATGACCTGATAAGTTGTTGATGAAGAAGGGGATGCCTTGGGCATCCCCAAGCTTAGACGCTTGAGTCTCTCTGAATATGGTTGGGATGAACCACGGGGGCATCCCCAAGCTTAGGCTTTTCACTCTTCTTGATCACATAATATCACCCTTCTCGCTTGATCCTTGAAAACTTCCTTCACACCAAACTCAAGACAGTTCTCATTAGAGGGTTAGTGCATAATCAAAAATTCTCATATTCTGTAATGATACAATCAATCCCAAAGCTTCTGGACATTAGCTACAGCCACCAATGCTTTGTGGAGCAAAGAAATCCACACAAACACAGTAAAAGAGCGAATGCAAAACAAAAGGCAGAATCTGTCAAAAACAGAACAGTCTGGAATGACGAATTTTTTCGAGGCACTTAAGTTGCTCAGATGGATCTGGCCTAAAATAATGAAAGTTGCGTACATATCTCAGGAATATGCGTGATTTTTTCAGAATTTTTGAATTTTTACAGGGAGATAAGCTCAAATCGTGACAGCTAAAAATCTGTCTGCGCAGAAATCCAAATCTTGCATCAACTTTCAATATAGAACTTTACTTGGCACAACAATGCGATAAAATAAAGATACAAAGGAGTTGCTACAGAAGTACAAAACTCCTTGACTCAAAACAAAAAGAAAAGCAAAAATAACAGAAAATAAAAACAATGGGTTGTCTCCCATAAGCGCTTTTCTTTAAAGCCTTTTAGCTAGGCATAGTGATTTTGATAATGCTCTCATATGTATAAGAGTTGAATATAAGAGAGCATCAAAAAGCAAATACCAAACACATTTAAGTCTAACCCACTTCCTATGCAAAGGAATCTTGTAAGAAAACAAATTATTGAAGCATGAAGCTACTAGCATAGAAGACAAAACAAGTGCAACTTCAAAAATTTCAACAAAAAGAGAGGATATTTAATAACATGAAGATTTCTATAACCATATTTTCCTCTCTCAAAATAATTATCAGTAGCATCATTAATAAACTCAACAATATAGCTATCACATAAGCATTCTTATCATGATCCACATGCATAAAATATCATTACTCTCCACACAAGCATAATCAGTTTCATTAGTAATAGTGGGAGTAAAAGTATCACATCCATCATTGTAATCATCATAAATTGGAGGCATAAATAATCATAATGAATTTTATCCTCAATAGTAGATGGACTAAGAATATCATATTCATCATTGTAAACATCATATATAGGAGGCTTATCATAATCAACATAAACTATATCCTCAATAGTAGTGGACTGAAAATATCACAATGATTATAATCATCATATATTGGAGGCAAAATATCATGAAAGCAAATTTCCTCCTTAAAGCTTGGGGGACTAAAAATATCATATTCATCACAACTAGCTTCCCCAAGCTTAGACTTTTCCATAGCATTAGCAATAATGGTGTTCAAAGAATTTATAGTAATACCATTGCTACCATCATGCAAACAAGCCTCCATAGGTTTTTTAATTTTCTCTTCAAAAGCATCATGTCCTAATTCCATATAAAGTTCATAAAGATCTCTAATTTTTTGTTGTTTTCCATTAAGCCTAACTAGTGAAAATAAAAACAAGAGACAAAAAGATAAAATTGCAGAATCTAAAGGAGATACCTTCCAACGCTTACCTCCCCGGCAACGGCGCCAGAAAATAGCTTGATGTCTACGTGTGCTTCTATTCTTGTAGACAGTGTTGGGCCTCCAAGAGCAGAGGTTTGTAGAACAGCAGCAAGTTTCCCTTAAGTGAATCACCCAAGGTTTATCGAACTCAGGGAGGTAGAGGTCAAAGATATCCCTCTCAAGCAACCCTGCAATTAAGATACAAGAAGTCTCTTGTGTCCCCAACACACCCAATACACTTGTTAGATGTATAGGTGCACTAGTTCGGCGAAGAGATAGTGAAATACAAGTGATAGGGATGATTATAAGTAGTAACTGCAATCTGAAATAAAGATGGCAGCAAGCAAACATGTAGCAGAACTTGTTGTAAACGGTGTTTCAATGCTTAGAAACAAGGCCTAGGGATCATACTTTCACTAGTGGACACTCTCAACAATGATCTCATAACTGAATAAGTAAAAGCTACTCGTAAACACTCTCTTGTTGGATAACAAACACCATTCATTGTGTAGGGCTACAAAAGCACACCTCAAGCCGGAGTAAACAAGTGCCACAATGTCATAAAGGAGTCACACACGGTGCACATACTGTCGCCTTTACACCGTGGAGAGTACCGGAGTTCATATTAAAGTAACCTATAGAGTGCATAATAGATAAAGAGTAACATCTACATATTCAACTAGATTAGCACAACTGAACACAAGTAAATACTGCTCGGGATTATTCTCCTTCTTGATAACACAAGAGTACTAAGTGTAGG
Source organism: Poa pratensis (assembly GCA_947311845.1). Lineage (NCBI taxonomy): Eukaryota > Viridiplantae > Streptophyta > Magnoliopsida > Poales > Poaceae > Poa > Poa pratensis. Next base: position 23,725,566 of record CAMZMU010000092.1, on the reverse strand, counting down.
GCTGCAAAAGCACTCCTCGAAGTCTGAGTAAACAAACACCACAGTTCCCAAGAACAAGCCATGATAGATATCTAAATTATTCATAGAGTCACACAAGTACCCACACTGTCACCTTGATACCGTGTTGTCACAACGACTCTAGAAACTAGACAAAATCACTTGAGTAGCATAAACATTATTAATGTATTCTGCGATACTAGCAATACACATGATCACATAAAGATCACACCATGTGAGAGAGAGATGAACCACATAGCTACCGGTAGAGCCCTCAGCCTCGGGGGAGAACTACTCCCTCCTCATCATGGGAGTCAACAGCGGCGATGAAGATGGCGGTGGAGTCGATGGAGATGACTCCGGGGGCAATTCCCCGTCCCGGCAGCGTGCCGGAACAGAGACTTCTGTCCCCCGAAACTTGACGTCGATGGCGGCGCCGCTGCGGAACTCTTCGTGGAATATGGCTTCGTTTTTTAGGGTTTTCGCGTCTGAGTGAATAAATAGGCGAAGGGGCAACGTCGGTGGAGGCTCGAGGGGCCCACACCACCTGCTGGCGCGGCAAGGGGGCCCACCGCGCCAAGGTGTGGTTTGGCCACCTTGGCGCCCTCCTTCGTCTCTCCTTCGAACTCCGTGACGGTGCTGGAAAAATAGGGACGTGGCCTTTTGTTTCGTGCAATTCCGAGAATATTCGCAGAAGTACTTTTCTGAAACCAAAAACAGCAGAAAACAAGGAACTGGCACTGTGGCATCTTGTTAATAGGTTAGTCCCAGAAAATGCATAAAAGTGATACGAAGTGTATATAAAACATCTAGCAAATGGTATAATATAAGCATGGAACAGCAGAAATTATGGATACGTTGGAGACGTATCAGTCTTCATCAAGCATGTGCTAGCAAGCACAATCAAGAAAGGTGTTCCAACTTGAGATATTCAAGATCGTCATCATCTATCTCAAGTGGAATACGCAAGGCAAAGGTATGATCTTGATAGGGTTTCTATTTTACCGGTCTCATGGTATTAGTGGGAGACCGGGTTATAGGATAGACGGCGTACTATCGAGAGGGGCTCTCAAGTGAGTAACTTGATCGCATCTTTGTGGAGAGCTCAAACCTTTGCATTCTTGGCATATCATCTTTCTTGGTTCTTATTTGGTTTTTATCCATGTGTGAATTTAGAGCTTGTGTTCATCTCCATACCAAGCTCTAGTTCACCAAAAAACGGATTTCATATGAATATCTTGTTGCGGTTTTGATATTGGAGGATTTACCGGTTGTTCATTTTAGAGAGGCTTACCTTTCTACATTTGGTTTTATCCTCCCTTGTTGGTCTATGATGTTTCTCAGCATGATCTTGAAGAGCTCTTCGTTGCGATTCCAACGAGCCCAAGATCATCGAAATCGGAGTCCGGTTGAAAAAGTTATGGGTGTAACAATTTCGGGTTTTGGGTGGCCAGCCCCCAGGCCGGCCTGGCCGGCTCCCAGGCCGGGCGCCTCTGCTGGGTGGCCAGCCTCCAGGCCAGCCAGGCCGTCTCCCAGGCCGGGCTCTCTGGGTGGCCAGCCTGGACGGCTCCCAGGCCGGGCGCCTCTGCTGGGTGGCCAGCCTCCAGGCCAGCAGGGCCGGCTCCCAGGCCGGCCTCCCTGCACTGCCCAACGGGCACATTTTATGGGGACCTATTTAAGGGGGTTTCTTCCCCAATGGTTCCCTAACCTCTTGAGCACATTTTTCCCCTCTCTCTCCTCCAATGTTGACCTTTAGAAAAGCTTGCCTTCCTCTCAATCTCTCCCATGATTCTTGTATATCCTTGAGGGAAAGTGAGAGGAGATGTAGATCTATATTTCCACCAATCCATCTCTCCTCCAAGTGAGGAGAACCTAGTAGATCTTGATCTTGGAGTTCTTGGTGCATCTCCTCTTTGTTCTTCCTCTCTTATTCTTCCATAAGCATTTGTTGCTTTGTTGGGATTTGAGAGTGAAGGACTTGAGCACTTCTTGTGTTCTTGCCATTGCTTTTGTGCCTCGGTTTGTGCTCTCCACGAGGATTCGTGCAAGTAAAAGTTCGTGAGCTTGTTACTCTTGGGTCTTTGGACCCTAGACGCCTTTTGTGGTGGTTGAGGCCTTTTGTGGCCACTTGGGAGCTCCCAATCCTTTTGTGGGTTGTGCCTCAAGATTGTTGTAAGGGACTCGATTTCCGCCCAAAAGGAAATCAATAGTGGAAGGTGAACCGAGCTTTTGGGCAAGGTTCATCGGAGAATAGGGTGAGGCCATTTGTGGCGTTTGAGTTTGAAACTCACACCCCCCAACGGACGTACTCCCCTAAAAAGGAGGAACTCGATAATACATCATCGTCTCCGCGTGTCTCGGTTATTTCTATACCCGAGCTCTTTACTTATGCACTTTACATTGTCATAGCCTCCGTGCTTGAAGTCTTATATATTGTTATCACTTTGTTGCTTGTCTTTCTTAGCATAAGTTGTTGGTGCACATAGGTGAGCTTAGTATATTTAGGTTGTTGACTTGTTAATTTAAACACTAGTTTTATTCCGCAATTATCAAGCCTAAACCGGAAAAGTTTTAAATCGCCTATTCACCCCCCCCTCCCTCTAGGCGACATCCTTGTCCTTTCAATTGGTATCAGAGCCAGGTTCTCTTTTTGGGTTTTACCGCCTAGAGAGTAAAATATGTCGTTTAGAGAATTAGTGCACGATCCCACTTTCATATTCGATGGCACAAATTATGATGTTTGGAAAATTCGCATGCTTAATCTTTTTAGGGACATGGGTCCAAATTATATTGAGAGAATTGTAGATGTGGGTTTTTCTCCTCCAAAGGATTCCCAAGAATTATCTTTAGTGGATGAGGAAAACTCTCATCTCGATACTCAAGTATCTAATGGTCTCATTTGTGTTTTGAGCGATGTAGTTCTTGCATCAATCATGCCTTTTCGGAATGCTCATGAGCTTTGGACCAAGCTTCAAGATAAATATGAAGTGTCCAACATTATTGAGGATGATTGTTCTCCCTCCACCTCCGGCGTGATGAGTTCACAACTTCTTCCACTCCACCAACATGTGATTTGTCACAAGGTAATGATATGGTGAGTGGTGATAGAAATTGCTTTGTTAATGGTGAATATTCTATTGACTATACTTCATCTCTATCTCATTGCAATGTTCTATCTTTGGACTTAAACTCTTCTAGCACTTCAAATGTCCACATGCTAGTGTTGATAGTCCTTGCATATCATGTATTAGTTGCTTAACTAAATCTCATGATGATATGCTTTCTATGTCTTGTTGCCATGAAAATAATGTTTCCATATCCTCTAGTACTTGTGCTAACAATGTAGAGGAATTCCAACGTTTGTTGGAACAAGACATGGATCTCAATGGTGCTTCAAGCAATTCTTCATCTTCATCGTCCATCACTCACTTTTGCCTTATGGCTAGGGATTCAAAGGAATCTTCACCTTTGGAACTCCTACATCTTGTCATGATGAGGATGAGGATTATTATGGATTAAAAGAGGATGATATTGACTCTTTAAAAGAGAAGAGTGAGATGGTTTTTAGTGCTCTCCCTAAAGTAGTAAAGCTTGCTCTTATTTGTGTGAAATTTTGACTTATGCTATTAAGTGCAAGGAAATCATTGAAGAAAAGGGAAGGATCGAAAGAGAGGATGCTATGGAAAAAGCATCCTTAGAAAATGCTCTTGAGGAAGAGCATGAGCTTCGAGTGTCTCTTGAGGAGAAACTTGAATCTCTTGATGAAACAAATGATCTTATTTTTGCTAAAATCATTAAGGAAAGATCATGCTATTGCTAAATATAAAGTGCTTAAAAAGGAAAAAGTTGAATTTGGTGTTGGCATGCTAGACTAATTGAGGATATAGAGAGACTTGACAAAGCTCTAAGGCTTTGGAAAGTGAACACTCTCCTTACCAAGTCTCATGATCAACTCCAAACTCAACTATCTAAAAATGATGTGCCTAGTTCCTCTACTCCCTCATGTGATCATGCTAATATTATTGAGGAAAATGCTAGGTTGAATGATGAGCTTGCCAAGTTATCTTCTTCCATTTCTAATGTTAATGATGCTTGTGCTACTAACTCAATTTCTCGTGAAGCATCTATTTTGAAGGAGAATGTTGAGCTAAGGGCTCAACTTGAGTTGCTAACTAGCAAGTATGGGAAATTGGAAGAAAGTCATGAAAAGCTCTCTAGCTCTAATGAGGATCTTCTAGCATCCCATGCGAAGCTAAAGTTAGCTCATGAGGCTATCACTACAAAGGTAACATCTTGTGAGCCTCATGTGGACAATGGCACTACTTGTACTCTAAATGCTTTATTGCCATGTGCTAGTCCTTGTGATTCATCCACTCACAATATTGCTACATCTTGTGATGAATTACTTTCCATGCCTTGTTGCTCTAACAATGAAGCATCTACTTCCTCTAGTGTTTTTGTTGATACTAACCATGTAGAGGAATTAAAAGAGCTCAAGGCCCAAGTCGCTTCTTTGAAGAAAGACTTGGAAAAGCGTCATGTTGGGAAGTCCACACTTGACAATGTGTTGAGTGTTCAAAGACGCCCCAATGACAAGAGTGGACTTGGATTCAACTCCAATAACAAGAACAAGTCCAAGTCTATCAAGAAGAACAAGGGCCAAGAACAAGCTAAAGATTCGGCCAAGATTGTTTGCTTCAAGTGCAAAGTTGAAGGGCACCATGTTAGATCTTGCCCTTTGAAGAAGAAGCCTCTTAGTGAGAAGCAACAAGGGAAGCGGCCTCAAGTTTAAACTCAAGTTGAAGAACGGCCACTTCTTAAGAAGAATCAAGCTACCTCTCCTCAAGTCAAGATTCCAACTAAGAAGAAAGGAGGAAGCCAATGTTGCTACATATGCCGTGAGAAGGGCCACTTTGCTTCTTCATGCACTAATGGTACCTTATCCAACCCCATATTATTGATGATGTTTATTCTCTTCGGAAGGATAAGGTTGGCAATGTGTTTGCCAAATATGTTGGTACTCAAAGTGGTGTCAAGAAAAGCACCATTTGGGTTGCCAAGCCTATTGTGACTAACCTCTTAGGACCCAACTTGGTTGGGGACCAACAAGCTAAAACTTGATCAATAGGTGTTGTTGGAGGGCATTGGAGACTTGGCTACATCATGAAGAATTAAGGGATCTTCATCAATTTATTCTCTCAAGCCAAGTCATTTGGTTATATTGTTCTATCTTATCCAATGTTCCTCCTTGCGGTAACTTGTGCTTCTATCACATATACATTGAAAGTTGCTTGCACCCTTGCATGTGTTTGGTTTTGTACCTTGCTAGTGTTTGTATGTGTTGTATGTTGGTTTGCACACCATTTACTTGTTTTGAGCCATATTGCTTTTATTTGCTATCTTATCTTGTTGGCTCTCTTTGAGAGATTAATGGACTATTCCATTTTGGGAGAGTGATATGCTTAGTGCACTTCACAATCCTAAAAATGTGTGTACATGAGGAATACCACTTAGTGATGATATATCAATATTGTCTATTCTCTATGTGGTATGTCATGCTCATGAGAAATTCAAATTCTATAATGTCCATTAATTATGTCTATTTGGTTTGTTTGCTTCTTGTTTAAAAGAAATGGATTATCACATTATGGGGGAGTAATAAGCTTTGTGCATATTACAAGCCTAGAAAATGTGAACATGTGAGGTTATGCCACCTAGAATTGATTTTGTTAATAATATTTTCCTATGTGGCATGTTGCTCAAACAAGTTCCATATTTGCTAAAATGATCTTATTTACTCACTCTTTTGGATCTTGTTTGTGAGGATGTTCTTGGTACGGCTTTCCCCAAATGTGTTCGCATATATCTTTTGGAAAACCGATTGCTTCAAGCTGCTCTTTGTAGTTGCTTTGCATAATCGCGTGAATATTGAAGCTATCGAGAATATCTATCTATCTAAGCATGGCTTCTATTTCCTATCCTTTGCCATATGTTTATTTGTTGTGAAATTGGTCTTCAATATCATTCATATATACCACCGAGAAATATCTCTATATACTCCTTGTCCTGACAAGTGATACTCCTATGTGTGGTGAAATTTGTGACCATCTTCACTTTGGCTCTTGCTTTGAATTGCCTTATTTTTATTGCCAAGGATTTGGTTTGATCTAACTCTTCTTGTCTTCCTTGCATCTTTTGAATCGTTTTGCTCTACTCAAAATTTGTTTTGTGCTTTCTTGTTTTAGGAAAAGCAATGATCCTATTCTAGTGCATTTACATTCAAAGTCATACTTCTAGATAATGCACTATTCTTGGCGAAGCTATCCTACATTGAGTAGAACATCAGTCTTTAAATTGGCTTTATATCTTATTCATTTCTTTAACATGATTAGTGTTTGGATAATATGTATGGAGAGTGATGATCCTATTTGTGTGCATTTTGTATTCAAATGCAAGATCATAAATAATGCACAAATCTTGGGGGAGCTATCCTATATACTTTTGAACATTAGTTGTCTTCAATTGACATTTGATACCGATGACGTGTCTCTTTGGAAGACAAACATTTCTAGTCTTGGTACTTTGTGCCATCATGAGAAGTGTAGAGGTTTGGTTTATTCCTTGATGGCATTTTCATCAATTGGTAGCTTACTCTCATTTGGCATCTTTTCAAAGTGGTATCTTCAATCATGTGTTGTTTTGGGTTTTTGATATAATTTGGACAATTCTCTTTCTTGTCACACTTGTTTGTGCTTTCTTGGTTTAATTGGTGTTTTGTCCAATTTGTATCTCGTTTGGTTCTTGAAAGTCTTGTGCATGCATATTTACTATATGTATATCTTATGACATGCTTACTTTCGTTGATCCAATATACAGGATAAACTCCATCAAATCCTAAATGGCTAAGATGTGCATGAAATTCAATTTCATATCAATATGCACATATTTATGTGGAGTTTGTCCTATATATTGTAGTTGCTCTAACTACTTTGGACCCAATGAGTTTGGGTACCATTTTGTACTTGAATTTGTTTTAGGTACATTGGAGATGCATTGGAAGCTTGTCTCATTTACAAGGAAGGTGTTATCACCATGTGCTTATTGGAGCCAAGCTCGGATGATCATGAACTCTTATCTTGTACATCACCAATGCTATCTCGGTAACAAGTATCTACCTCATGCATATTCTTCTAGCTTTCAACCTTGTGTAGGTTGTATCTTGGCATGAAACCCTCTAGTTGCATTTGATATGGTTTTTGCAAAGTTCTTATCAAAACATATTTATTGCAAACGTGAGCAAGCCGGGATGATTACATATCAAGGGGAATATATATAATCATTTTCATGATTCACCGATCCCAAATATGCTAATCTAGCAATTCTACTCAATGTCTCGCATATGTAATATTGATGAATTTGCAAAATCATTTGCCCTTTGTGATACTTGTTATCTTTCTTGGAGCATCCCAACTATCTTTTTTTTCCCTTGTGGACATTTTTTGATGCTATGATGAGATTGTGTTGGAAGTTCATCTATATCCTTTTAAGATAAAATTGAGCTTTGTGCTATGCTTTTAAGCAATGATCTTATTGGTATATATATGACTTCCACTTGGATATCATGTTCTTCACCGTAGTATCTATTTTGTGTGTGCATGTTTCTTTGTGGATTTATATCTTCATGATTGATGTCTACTTAGAAACTTATACACATGTGAGTAGTTACATCTTTAATTGGTATTCTAAAATACTCTCTTGCTCTTGTTTGTGTTCTAAAATTTCTAGGAGGGAGTGAGGATTCCATGTTGTGCACACCATATTGCAATGCAAATCCTACTTTGTGCATGTACCTTGGGGAGCTATCTCTTGATGTTTAGAACACTTGGTTGATGTTATCATAAAATCTTCTTGTGTCCAATTGGTGTTTCGGATCCTTTGATTGCTTGCCTCTTTTGTTGAGCTATCTTTCTCTTTGCTATTTTGTTGCAATCTTTGGATTCTCTATATAGTTTGATTTCCTCCCATTATTGCTCAGTGGAAATGTCCACTTGATTATACTCATTTTTATGAGAAAAGCTAAACTCGTGGAGGAACTCTCACTATGTTAGCCTTCCAAATCTTTTATCCCATTTCGGCAATTGTTGTCAATGGGGGAGAAGTTTTGGAGGGTTTATAAAATTCGGCTTTATACTTTGATTGGTTCTTAAGTATTTGCCTTTCTTGCCTTTGCATTCGTTGCTTGCATTTGTATATAGTGGAAACTCCACCACCGATAATGGTTGACAATATATGTAATGAATTCATGTTCATACACACGTGCATAAATTGTGGGGGAGTTTGCTCTATATATATTGTTCGACTAACATCACATACTTTTTTAGTATTTGATGTTAGTACAATTGGTTCTTGCTTGTTAATTTCCATATTATAAACCCTCTCAAAAGAGATTGTCATCAATTACCAAAATGGGGGAGATTGAAAGTGCATGTTCCCTCATGTGTGGTTTTGGTAATTCATGACAATCTCTATGGACTAATGTTTGCATTGAGATATCTTTATAGATCTTGTCCATGGGAAAAGATTGGAGTTCATGTGTTGGACTCTAGAAGATAAAGTGATGACCAAAGTAATATTCACGGTGTGATCCACACAAATGGTCATCTAGAGTTGAGCCTATTGCAAGCATGGCTTGAAAAGAAGATTGAGTGAAGATTCATGTTTATCTCCAAGCCATCATCTATATCAAGAGAAGAAGATAAAGTGCAAGTGGATACATGAAGACGGAGCTAAGCGATGCTCTCCCATAATGGTGTATGGGGGAGTATTTGGAGAAGTCTTCATCAAGCATGTGCTAGCAAGCACAATCAAGAAAGGTGTTCCAACTTGAGATATTCAAGATCGTCATCATATATCTCAAGTGAAATGCGCAAGGTAAAGGTATGATCTTGATAGGGTTTCTATTTTACCGGTCTCATGGTGTTAGTGGGAGACCGGGTTATAGGATAGACGGCGTACTATCAAGAGGGGCTCTCAAGTGAGTAACTTGATCGCATCTTTGTGGAGAGCTCAAACCTTTGCATTCTTGGCATATTATCTTTCTTGGTTCTTATTTGGTTTTTATCCATGTGTGAATTTAGAGCTTGTGTTCATCTCCATACCAAGCTCTAGTTCATCAAAAAACGAATTTCATATGAATATCTTGTTGCGGTTTTGATATTGGAGGATTTACCGGTTGTTCCTTTTTAGAGAGGCTTACCTTTCTACATTTGGTTTTATCCTCCCTTGTTGGTCTATGATGTTTCTCAGCATGATCTTGAAGAGCTCTTCGTTGCGATTCCAACGAGCCCAAGATCATCGTAATCGGAGTCCGGTTGAAAAAGTTATGGGTGTAACAATTTCGGGTTTTGGGTGGCCAGCCCCCAGGCCGGCCTGGCCGGCTCCCAGGCCGGGCGCCTCTGCTGGGTGGCCAGCCAGGCCGTCTCCCAGGCCGGGCTCTCTGGGTGGCCAGCCTCTAGGCCAGCCTGGACGGCTCCCAGGCCGGGCGCCTCTGTTGGGTGGCCAGCCAGGCCGGCTCCCAGGCCGGCCTCCCTGCACTGCCAACGGGCACATTTTATGGGGACCTATTTAAGGGGTTTCTTCCCCAATGGTTCCCTAACCTCTTGAGCACGTTTTTCCCCTCTCTCTCCTCCAATGTTGACCTTTAGAAAAGCTTGCCTTCCTCTCAATCTCTCCCATGATTCTTGTATATCCTTGAGGGAAAGTGAGAGGAGATGTAGATCTATATTTCCACCAATCCATCTCTCCTCCAAGTGAGGAGAACCTAGTAGATCTTGATCTTGGAGTTCTTGGTGCATCTCCTCTTTGTTCTTCCTCTCTTATTCTTCCATAAGCATTTGTTGCTTTGTTGGGATTTGAGAGTGAAGGACTTGAACACTTCTTGTGTTCTTGCCATTGCTTTTGTGCCTCGGTTTGTGCTCTCCACGAGGATTCGTGCAAGTAAAAGTTCGTGAGCTTGTTACTCTTGGGTCTTTGGACCCTAGACGCCTTTTGTGGTGGTTGAGGCCTTTTGTGGCCACTTGGGAGCTCCCAATCCTTTTGTGGGTTGTGCCTCAAGATTGTTGTAAGGGACTCGATTTCCGCCCAAAAGGAAATCAATAGTGGAAGGTGAACCGAGCTTTTGGGCAAGGTTCATCGAGAATAGGGTGAGGCTATTTGTGGCGTTTGAGTTTGAAACTCACACCCCTTCAACGAGACGTACTCCCCTAAAAAGGAGGAACTCGGTAATACATCATCGTCTCCGCGTGTCTCGGTTATTTCTATACCCGAGCTCTTTATTTATGCACTTTACATTGTCATAACCTCGTGCTTGAAGTCTTATATATTGCTATCACTTTGTTGCTTGTATTGCTTAGCATAAGTTGTTGGTGCATATAGGTGAGCCTAGTATATTTAGGTTGTTGGCTTGTTAATTTAAACATCTAGTTTTATTCCGCAATTATCAAACCTAAACCGGAAAAGTTTTAAATCGCCTATTCACCCCCCTCCCTCTAGGCGACATCCTTGTCCTTTCATGGAGAAGTCTAGACGGTTGGAGTTGCCTTGTGAGCATGAGATGTGCGGATAGCTATCAAGTAGTTTGTAAAGGTGCGATGATCAGCGCAAGATCACGATAGCGAAAGGTCGATCTCTCTTGGTTTGGCGAGATCGAGAGAGAATAAAATAGATCCGTGAGGGGTCGTTTGCACTAGGTTTGCCACGACCTCTCTAAGGGCCTATTGATTCATAGGATTGTCATATCAAAGGAATGGGAAATGAATAGGAATAGGAAAGGATGACATGTGCAGAACTTTTCTCGTTCCTTGTGCATAGGATTTAAAGAATGAGGTCTCAGTAAAAAAATTGTTTTCCTGTACGTTTTGCTTTGAAAATATGATCCATAGAAAATTTGTCTCTAGTTTCCCTTGCACCATTCCTATGAATCAAAGGAGTGAGCAGTAGCATCTAGGGAAAATTTCTTATCCATGTACATTCCCTCTATGTTTCCTCCAAATCAAAGGAGCCCTAATGGAAATTAGAGTCCTCCAAGGACTTAAACATCAAAATATCACTCGTCTCCTTATACTTTGGTTATTTCGTTCCTCCCTTTAATTATTTTTATCTTGTAATGCATCATATAAGATTGTTCATCTGATCTTACGTTAGGATTGCCTACTTTATCCGCAATTATCTCTAAAATCAACGATTTTGATTAAATTTAATAGTCACCAATTCACCCCCTCCCCCTCTAGGCTCCATATATATTTGATCCTTCGATTGATAAATCATTTCAATCTTTATTTTGGTTAGAGCTGCATCGGTATTTTTGTTTATTTGGCAATGTAGAAAGTTTTCAAAGGAAGAAAGTGCAATCTTATATGGAGCCATGGAGGTGCTATTATCTTTTTCTAGTTGGCTCTTGGTTGCAGTAGTCAGGGATGTTCTTAAAGAAGACGCAACACAAGAAGTGGATGAAGCTTGGCACAAAGAGGCTCGAGTGGCTTACCAAAAAGTTTATGTCATGGTTTGGGTGGCGTACCGGTGATGGACTACTTAATCTTTATGTTCGCTAATACTGGCGGAGTGTTACCTTCGATTTGAGTTTTTATCTAGTCATTTTGTTATGTAGCCTCTCTCTTTTTTTATAGGCCAATATTTTAACAACTTTTTAATATGTTTGACGGATTGTAAAAAACAATGTAATAAATAAGGCTGCATACATCGATGATGTAAAAGTCGAGTGCAATAAAGCTTTTGTTTACTAAAACAAAGACCCATGCTTCTTAGGATAGACAAGCTCTAAAGCTCTGGCGTTCTAAAAAAAAGGCTCTGGCTGGTCCGGAGACAAAGGTGGGATCAGCTCATGATGATCAACATGGTTTAGGCCTGTATGCTGGAGTAATTGGAATGAGGCTTTCGGAGTAACAAATTATGTCGAACCAGGCTACATTTTTCCAGAGATGCCCCAAGGTGTCTTCGCCGGGCTCAAAGTACATTAGGTCCTTACTCATATCAAACACTTCATCTTCCTTTATCCCATTAACTTCAAAGTCATAACGGAAGATAAAATTGCCTTGTCGTAAAAGAATCCCACCACTGCCAAGTGAGGCCATGCTGCCAAGCGAGGCCATTGGAAGGCACTTATCTGGTAGATCGATTACATAGCGGCAAGCCCATTGTGGATCCAGAGCATCGTTTGTCATCCAGATTAGCAGTTGCTGCGCAGACTTGGAAAGGCAAGTACAGCATAGCTCCCCATCTAACTCTTTCACATAAATATCATTGTCATCAACAGTAGGTTCCATGTCGGAAGGAAACAGAGTGACACCAAAAGTTTCGTCTTCAAGGCTGAAACGGAGCAGGCCATTTGGGGGTTGTTCCATATTGCTCTTATTGATGAAAAATAAGAGATGCCCCCGGCAGTGTATGCCGGTCTGCGCGCTCAGGACAGGATAGGGAGGATCCACCTGGGTTTCTCTCCAACAAAAGCCGTTGTCATCTTCACCACCGCTACTAATTGTGAATACCTCTATCCCCATTGAGATAATCCCTCGGTGTTTGGTATAGTGGGAGCGGTAAAAAAAGCGTGCAACCTTATATCTGCCGGTAGAAGCATCAAGGCCGAAGCCAGCAGGAAGGGGCGAGACATTCCGCCGCATGTTGTACTGGCTCTCTGGCAGAGAAATGGCATCCCCTGTTGCCGGGTTGAAGACGTAGGCCTTGGTGTTGGTGGGAAGCAGCACCAGTCCGTCACAATGCGCCAGATGTGACACTGGCCCGAACTCGCCGTCCAGAAAGTGCCTCCTGTAGATGAGCTCGGTGCTGCTGCTGCTGATGTCAAACTCTCTTAAATTCCACTGGTAGAAGTGGATGTCGGTGGACATAGCCTTGACAGCATATTCCTCTGGGGCGCAGCCGGGTTCTAGTAAAACCTGGGGGGTGATGAGGAACGAGGACGGATTTCGCTGCTGTCGTTGTTTGGAGCACCCGAGCTGCGCACGGATGAAGAATGGGTCTGAGATGATGGCCTGCCAGGCCTTGCTGACGGTCTTGAACCTCACCAGCGATTTCACAGGCAGCCGGATTAAGATCTCAAACACAAGCTCGTCAGGGATAGTCTTCTGCTCCTGCCGCTGCCTCTTGCTCCTCTCTCTCTTGACAGTCGGCTTCTTAAAGTCCATGAGCCGGGGTCGAGCCAAGAACAAGCAGCAAGGAATTAGCTACGAACTCTGATAATCTGTCTAGTGCGATGAACGGCGGCGAGCTGTACGTACTCCTCGACTAATATATGCAACGGGTGCTCGATAGATGGATGATTCATGAACAAATTCTGTTTTAACACGGAATCAGTTGCCTTCTCTGTTTCTAATAGGAATCCTTCCCGGACAGCACTCGGATCCGGTTAAATGTGCCTCTTTCTCTCAGAGAGGTGTCGGCTACATGCTGCCGCCGGTAAATGTGAGCGAGTACGCTAGGATTGGATTTACAGGATGTTGATTCAAGCTCGGCTGCTCGGGTCGGGGCAACTTTCTTCTGTCTGCTCGGGTCGTCTTTACTGCACATGTTTGATTTTACTGGAACTGAACTCGACAGGTTTTCTTCTTGAGTCTTACATGAAATCGACATTGCTAAAACAGCCTGAAGACGACAGAACTGCGGCCTTACCGGCTTCCAAGGTACTCAATTCTCACAACTCTATAAGCTATCATTGTCTTGCCGAAAACGTGCAGCAAAGAACCCAACATCTCCGTGGCTGCCGGCCGGCTGGCAACCGCCCCCATCAATTCTTCAGTTCAGGTCAGCTATTTTCTCTGCATTTCATCATCCGTTACCATGTTGTGCCTTCCACGCCACGTTAACCGAACAAACTCACTCATGATGCGACAGGTCCGGTCCGGTTTGGACCTGTTACTGGACCTGGGAACCTGTAGCAAAATTTCAGGTCAAAGGTTCGGCCCGCACCTCTTCGTACAGGGTAAGGGTAACCTTAGGTTCTACCCTACCATGCATCTTGATGCCCAGTTCTCACTTGGGTGCCGCGCGAGAAATCCTTCCCGACTCGTGCGGTCATCCGGCGAGGCGGCCTCGACGACGCGGAAGGCGGACTGGATGGCGCGCAGGACCTCGGGGCTCTTGGATGGCCGCGACGGAACCGAGCTCGAGGACGCCGCCGTCCTCGCACGGCAGCAAGACGACGGTGCTCAGGCCGCGGACAGCGTGGACGTACCAGCCGGGCGCGGGCAGGCGGGGACAATCAGCCACGGTGGCTCACGCGTGCCCGCCGGAGGCCAGCGCCCGGCCCGGCCCGCCGGCGTCGTCGGGGAAGGAGAACTGGAGAAGTACATGAGGCGAGGGAGTACATCTCGGCTCCCGTGACGCGGTCCAGCCGGAGCGCGTAGTCGGCGCCCTCCTCGTCGTCCGCGCCGCCGTACAGCGCGTGGAGCCGCAGCAGGACGCGCTTGCACGCCAGGCTCCTGTATATGCCGTACGTCCAGGGTCCTGCAGCCCGCTCGGGTGCGGCGGCATGGTGGTCAGGTGGTGCGCGGCCTCGTGCCCCAGCACGGCCGCGAACAGCGCCGTGCGGGACGTGCGCCTGGCAGTCGACGGTGACTTCGTCCGACATCCCAGGATGAGGTTGATGTGACTGCACACGTCCACCTCTACTCAACAGAATGCAGATGGATGTTGCCGCCGTGTGCAGTCAACCCTAGGGACGAACGGATCAGGTTCACGATGAACCTTTCTTTTTGTGGATCGACCCTATATCCTACAGTATTGGTAACGTAATCCAGGTCCGGTCCAGCGGGTCAACGGGCCGAACCGGACCCAGTGCATCTATAAAACTCACCCTCGCCCGTCCAACCGTCTTGGATATCTCGACGGCTGCCATGAAGTCAGCGGCGTGCAACAGTTTGCGAGACAGACGCGCGCGCACGGCCGTCGCCTCGCCTGAAAGCACGTCAGAAAATTCAGGCGGTTGATCGACGAGAGGAGAAGCGAATGGGAACGGAGGAGGCCTTTGAGATGGGCGATCAGATCATGTGGACGTGGCGGAAGGACAGATGGAGCGTGGAATGTATACGAAAGAGATTTGAGTGAATGTTTTTAAATCCATATTGAAATGAGAAAGCTTAGTATTTGGATCATAAAAGCAGCATGAAGTATCGGTGAAATCACGAAGAATATAATTTTCCCCAAATAAGAGGTCCTCTACGACGGTATGGACTAATAAGACATGTGCCACTTTTCAGAAAATTATATGATTAGAAACTTTCTTCGAACATGAATTAATACTAGTACAACTTTCGTGAGATATATCCATATATATTTGGCTAGTCCAGTCGATGGTAAACATCGAAAAGGTTGTGCGTCACTACAAAGAGACTATAGTGAGCTAAAGGCCCATCTGAAAATGGCAGCGATCTAACCCTAATACGGAGTAGGTACATCTGCAAAGTCTGTTGGGCCTCCAACAGGTTTTTGGGCCCATAATGTTTGGTTTCTAAGTACCTTGAACTTTAGCAAAAAAGAGCGGTCGAATTCTCAAAAAAAAACTGACATCCTTTTTTTTTAGGGAAAAAAAATCTGACATCCGAAGGTCTATTTGCCCAGTCCACCGCATCTTCTCAGCTGGCCTGGCTTCCAAGAATCATGATTTCTAGATGGACAGGTTTTTTTCCTTATGAAGTTACTGAAACCGACAGTGTTAAACGACTAAGCTGACATCTCGTTACGTGGCTAGCTACACCCTATCCTCCCAAATCCTCTTCACGGAAAACGTTCACCATAGAAATTAGAATCAACGTCTCCCTGCCGTGTGCCGGCTGCTGCCCGCTGCCGCCCGCGTCAATTTCTTCGGTTTAAGGATGACTCTAACGGGGCAACGCATCGAATTCGCGCGTCTCCATCCTCGTCCGTGGGAGCCAAAAACACGGCCCAACGGGGCGACGCAAATGGATCGCGGTCCGTTTTTCTGTCCACCGCGATCCATTCTTGGCCCAAATTTGGGCCAGGTTTGCGTCGGCCGTGGACGCGCGTGGAGTGCTATTGTGTCCTGCATTGTCCGCCCCTAGCCCGCCCATCAGACCATTCTCCACCCAATCTCCTCCGCCTCCCTCTCCCTCCCGCCGCCCCCCCCGCCGCCGCACACAGATTTGGCACTACAGGCCAATCCGGGGAGGCCGTCTCCTGCTCATCTTCCCCGCCGTCACCGGAGAAGCTTCCTCCCCGCGACGGCCGATGAATCTTGTAGCCATCTCTCGCAGCGCCCCGACACCCACGCCGCCCACAAGGTGTTCGGCCGTTTGCCCCGGCAACAACTCAGTACGAATTCGGCCATGGATAGCTCTGATGAGTGGTATTATAAGAACTACATCATGTGCCATTCATCGTCGACGATTCTTCCGATGATGAGAGTGACGGCCTTGTTGCCACCCTCGTCGTCAACGAGTACATAGAGAAGATGCGGCCGGTGTTCCGAGGGTCGTTGCCGGGCCGTTCTTGAGCCTTGGACCGGAACCGTAGAGCTGGCCATGTCCAGCTCTACTGGGACTACTTTCGTCCGGTGAGACCCACAGATCCTCCCAAGGTTTTCCGGCGCCGTTTCCGGATAAGGAGATCTTGTTCAACCGTATCCGGTTGGGGGTGATGCATTTTGATGATTATTTCATATGCAAGCCAGATGCATGTGGTACCTATGGCTTCTCGTCGTATCAGAAATGTACCACCGCAATTCGCATACTTGCATATGGAATTGCCGGTGATCTTGTGGACGAGTATGTGCGGATGAGTGAGTCCACGTGCCTTGAAGCAATGTACAAATTTTGCAAAGCCGTGGTGCAAATGTTTGGCCCGGAGTACTTGAGGGAACCCAATGCTGCCTACATGACCCGGCTCTTGGCAGCATAGATTGTATGCACTGTGAGTGGAGGAACTGCC